>JAECWT010000189.1:4800000-6000000 GCA_018150885.1 Drosophila tristis
GCGTGGGGTGGGGTGTGGGTGTGGGCGTGGCTAATCGGGCATCAGCACAAAGGCATAAGCCTGATGGTTTTATGACTGGAAATCGGCCAGGAAGAGCTTGAGCAGCACCTCCTGTGCTAACCATTTGATATGTCCCCCGTTTAAGTTCATTTGTCACACTTGCTTCATTATCATTATCCTCCCTGGCAGTAGCCGAACTGTTCAGTTAGCTCCTGCACAAATCCAACAACTTCTGGGTAAATGTTTTGCCAACTTCCAGCAAGACTCAATTTATCCAGCAACTCTGCCATGCCACTCTCGGCTTTTGTCTTCTTCCATTCTGTGTTTGTCGCAGGCGCAGTCTCTGCCTGGGCACTGCCGCTTGGCATTTCCTGCTTCCGTTCTGTTGTTAGCAGCGCCACGTAGTCGTCTTTACGACTGACCCACTCCCCGCTCCCTATACAAAAGCAGCAGCAGGAGCATTCTCCCCCACTTTATGTATTATCTTATGCCGTTTGCCTTTTGCCGTTTGCTCTTGAAATATTTGCGCTTCATTATAATAAAAAATGTATACAAATTGACAAAAATCCAAGTAAATGCAGAAATCCCTGCCCCAGATCCCAAAGTTTTAATTGCGCGTCTTGAATTTTATGGCTGTCAATATAAGCGCGGCGCGGCGCGGCATCAGCGCGAAGATCCCTCTGCAAATTTAGTGTCATCCTCATCAATATGGCGGCGAACAGGCAAGGGCAAGGGCATGGTCACAGGGGCACGGGCACGGTGGCACAGGGGCACAGGGCACAGGGGCACAGGGGCACGCAGCCCTAAGACATTATTGCGGCCACTCACTTTTATTGTTATTTTGTCAGGGCATTTCGGGGGTGACAGCTACGTTGCTTGGGCGCTGGAGTTGGGATTGAGTCGTTGGGGTAGGTGCAGATTTGATTGAATGCCATTTGTTTGGCAGGTGCTGCTGCTGCTGCTGCTCCTGCTGCTCTCTCCTGTCTCTCCTCTCTCCGTGTTGCCGGTGATTTATGTGCGTGCGCGTCTTGACGTCAATTCTGCTTATGAAATAGTCTGTAAATTGGCCTGACATTGATTTCGTCTTCGCTGGCTGGGCGCCATCCATCCATCCATCCATTAGTCATCAGCGCATTGATTGACATATGATAACCAGCAGCGGTGCCATTCGCACAAAGCTTTTATCCTTGCAACAAGCACAAGCGAACCGAAAACAACCAAAAACAAAACTTCCACATGAGCCACAAAATATGCTCCAAATTGCATTCAAGCGTTGACACCCATTAGTCGACAGCAGTGGATGGCTGGGCGGTGTGGGTGGGCAGCTAAGGCACAAAGCGAAAAACTAAAGCGAAGCCCAACAAACGGAAAATGGAAATGCATAAAGCGAGCGAGCGCGAGAGAGAGGCATAATAGAGTAGAGAGTGAGAGAGAGAGAGATGCAGCAAGGCCTGCACTTGGCATCAATTTTTATATTTTAAGCCACAGGCTGCCTAACACTTGAGTCGTGAGAACAATGCAGTGCACAGCCCATGCAGCAGCACCAGAATGCGAGATTGCAGAATGCACAAGGGAGAAGGCACACAGAAGGCGCACAGAAGGCAGAGTCCCAGCATGGTGAAATGCGAGAAATCCCCCGAAAAACGTAAAATGCAAAACGAAACCAACAGCAGCAGCAGCAGCAGCAACTCGAGATATCCACCAGTTTGATGTTGGCTGGGCTAAAAATTCCCCAAAAAGACAAAAGTCTCCCTCCCGCTCAACTGCGGGCGAGCTGGCAAAAGTAACAAAAGAAAATCAGTGCGAAACGCTTTGGAAATTTTAGCAACCAGATCCCATCCCGCTCCTGCTGCTGCTGCTCCTGCTACTCCATACTGGCACAAACTGGCAAGTGCTTGGCATCTGTGCGCTGCTGGATGGGCTGCACAGCCCGCCGTCGCTTTGCTGTGATGCCTTTTGAGTGGATTTATTAACTAAGTGATCGGATCTGTAACTAATTTCGAGCTGCAAATCAAAGCTGAGTCAGCGCTGAGTGAGAGCGGGGATTTGTATTTAATATTTATGCAAATATCCTGAACTCATTTGGGCTTGTAATTTTAGCAGTATAAAACGGCAGTTGGAACGGAATTGATAGTCTGCTTTACTCTTTTTGAAATGGGTTCGATTCTACAGTAAAGTTACAACTTTTTTCGGGTTTTATACAGCCATTGCCATATACATTTTTCTGGTTTAGAGCGAGTATTTCTTTGACTCCACCTTATTAAAAATTGTGACAATAATTGGGGTATGAATGTCTGGTAAAATGCTAAAACACTTAATTTAATTCAGACACCTAAAATACCTCAGCCAAGAGTATCTAATCCTCGACTCGTTTGCTCGTTTCGCTCGTTGGATTGTGTTTGCTTTCGGCTGGGTGTTGGAGTGCGTGCTTTTGTTTATGTCGTTTATGTCAAATGCAGAATTTCCGTTTCATACTTTCTGCATTTGCTGTTTATTGTTTGCCCTCGGTGTGCGAGCACTGCGGCTCTCTGTAGCTACATATATAGCCATAGAGCCCTAGCTATGTCTGTATCTGTATCTGCTACATCTATATCTGCTGTGCATCTGTGTATCTGTATCTGTGTGCATTGTGCATAGCTGTGCCTGTGCATTTGCATCTGTGGGTTGGCTTGTACGAGTATTTTATAACTTGTTGGCTTAACTTCCATGGAGTTTTGTCTGTTTTGTTTTGTTGCAGCCCAGCAGCAGCAGCAGCACCAGTCCCCTCCCCAACGCAAAGTGCCAAAGTGTTTGTGTCTGTGGTTGCGCTTAGTTTGGCAATTGTTTTCCGAAAAATTCCTTAAGCTGCAAAATGTTTGTTATCAAACAATTTTTTCTGTGGCTTTTTCGTGGGTTGGGTGGCTGGCTGCCACGGCTGCAACTGCTGCTGCCGCCACTGCCATTGCCACTGCCACTGCTGGCTCACTAATGAGAACGATCCCAGTAGGAGTTTCGCTCCTAATTAGTTTGATTTTAATAGGTGCAGTTTCGCAGCAGTTGCCTCGAGTTCTCTGGAATAATTGAAACTATCGTGCTGCCAGAGCCCAAATCATTTGCATAAGGTGTGGTGTGGTGGGGTGCGGTTGGGGGGTTGGCACTCTAAGCCACAATTTATGAATTTTTTAACTGTCCTTGCAGATATCGGAAAATAATGGAAAATCCTTTCATTCGCTTGCCTGCTGTCCCCCCGCTTCAAGCCACCGCAGACAGAGAATAGGAGCAGCATTTCGATTATCTAGTTTGGGCCATATCAATATTTGGACAAGCGTTTGCAATTGATAATTGAAAAGTGTGCGGCCAACGATACGTATGAGTAATGTGCATTGGACTCCCCATTGTTTGAGGTGCAACACTCTAGGCATGCGAGGGTGAGTGTGTGTGTGTGTGCCTGTGTGTGTGTGTTGGAGGATTTCCGTATTCGTATCTGAAATGAAAATCAAATATCAAGTGGAAATCGAATTGAGTGAGCGGTGGGGCGGTTGGGTTAGAGGGCCTGGGCAAAGGCAGAACAAAATGAATTTGTGTGCAAATATTTTAGTATATTTTTGGGTTTTTAGGAGCATCTCTTCACTCTATCTCTCCATCTCCCTGTGAGTGTGGAGTCTGTTGGCAATTTCTTTTCGAAAGTAATGCTTCAACAATTCGCCACGCCAGAGGGCACTCACGTGCCCGGTCGGTCTGCTGATTAAGGTGGACTGCCAGCTGGCAACTTGTCTTGGGATTGCATTTTGTGCAACAGCAACGGCCCAAGGCAGTGGCACAGGCACAGCCAGAGGCAGTGGCCAGGCAGCGTGTCCTTGCTGGGTGCTTCATGGTGCAACATTAAATTGTATTAGCCTAAAACATTTCATTACCTTAGCCGGCCAACTAAAGCAATCAGCCTGAAACAGCATTGCTAGATTTAAGAAAATCCAGCAGAGAAACGAAAGAGAGAGCCACAGAAAGGTGGGGGAGGGGGGCGGAAAACCCGTAGCATGCTTCTCAGTGTTACTCGCCCCTGGCGTGTAGCTAATAAAAAGGAAAATATTATGCAACAAGTAAGCAAAAGTATACAGCTCTCAATGGCTCCCAGGCAACCAGCACCGAGTGGCGCTTTATTAGCTGACCCATCTCGTTCTCCTGCCACTCCTGTTGCCAGCGCCCACATCCTGCGCCCACTCATAATCCCGTGTAAAATTGTTTTCAAACTGCAGAGTGCATTTCTTGTAGCTCGCTGCAGGGCAGGCATTGCTGCTTGTTCCTTCTTTTGTTGGTGCGCTCCAAAGGGGCGATGGAAAAAGAAGCAAACACGAATGTGTGTGCCAGAACATAGAAATAATTTCAATCATGGCACAGTAATTCCCCAGAATACTTGCCAGGCACCTTCAATAGCCAAACGAAACACGGAAAAAAACCCAAGCGCCAGCACCAGCCCCAGTTCCAGCACCAGTCCGGGTCGTAGACTCTTAAAGATGCAGAAATGAATGCCGCTGCAGCAAGCACTTGGATTCTGGTCTTATTTAATTGCAAGAGTGCTGCTACAGTGCAGCTCAAGTAGCTGAACAGAAGGAAAATGTATATATATACATATAGTCAGGTATACTCGCAGCATGTTCACATACCATGCATACACGAGTACATATATTTAAGTAGCCATTCAGGCTCCGTACATCTTCTTCAGCTCTTCAGCTAAACAAAATGTGAATGGGTGGGCGAACAAATGAATTGTTGCTGACTGAATGGCAAGAGCAGCTAGAATTCACTTCAAAGATTTAAATAAATGTGAACACCATAAAGAATATTGGTGAATATTCGTGCGGGGCTAGCCTTGGGCTGGGTTGACTGCAATTTTGTTGCATAATATTTAATATTAAATTTGCTTAAGTCCCCATGCTATGCACGCTTTAAAATAGAAGTATGCAAGACGTCTGGGCGGCAGCAACTCTTAAGCAGCGTATTCGTATCCATTTTGCAACAACATCTGTTTTGATTACATTATTTTCTCTTGGCATGGGGGGCAAGCCTTTCATGTGCTTGTCAAATCACACATCTAACGGGTGTAATGAGAATTTTTATGCAATTTAATAACTCCCTTGCTGGCATCGCCCAGGAACCTGTGCTAGGCAATAACTAATTTGCTGTATTGAGTGCACACGAACTTATTTCCACTAAATAAATTTTAATTTGCTTGAAGCAGGCAGCAGGACTGTTCATGCATGCTCGAATTCTCGTGCCGCCACAAAAAAGAACCCAGTGAGCAGTGTATGGTGGGTGAGGGGGGGCACCGGGGCACAGGATATGCCAACACTCCCTATTTATGAGTTAATCAAGCATGAACTTTAAAGCCCTCGCTTCGAAATGCAAAAAGGGACACCAAAGCCACCGAACAGCAACCGCACTCCAGACCCGATAATGAATTTGCATTTTCTACAGCTTCTAGAGGCATTTTCCGGCTGTTGTGTTGGGTCTGTTCATGCACATGACCACGGACCGACTGGCCGTCTGACCGTCTGACCGTCCGACCGTCCGACCGGCAAACAAAATAACACAGAAATAAGCAAAACAAATGAAAACCAATTAAAATTTAATGATTATGCAGTTCGCATAGACGCAGCACTCGCCACGCTTCAATGGCAGCACAAAAACAGCGTTTTGACCAAGGTTTTTGTTGATTGTAATGAATTTTTGCTCTACATCTAGTCTCTGTCTGTCCCGCCTGGCCCTAAGCTGCACGGAATCCGTCCGTTTGCAAGTTTTAATTGCAGGCTTAATTCCGCATGAAATACTCGTGGCACGTGCATCATTTATTTATCAATCTTTTAAACAATGATTAAAAATTGCTAACCATCTTTTTCTGCTCACTCCCTCCGTTCCGATTCCTCATGGGGTACAACGTTCTTCTGCATTCTGGCATATTGTGCGGGGTGAATACCTCGACATAAAGCCAGAGAGGAAACGATTCGGAGACAAACAGGAAATCAAACGCAAACCACAGTTGAAAGGCAATACCGAGCCGCGGAAATGCCCAAGATGGAGAGACAACAACCGACACTGAAGCGGAGTGAAGCAGCACAAGAATAAGTAACTGTCGCTGGCCACGGGCTGATGACAAGCAGATTACGTTTCCGCTGCCGCTGACAACCGAAACCGAAACCGGAAACGAATGAGCAGCGTATAAATGTATTTATAATACGGAGTGAAATGAAAATATGTATGCTCCACCCCCCCAACCAGATTTCGCTGGACCGAACGGTTTTCTTGACTTGAAAAGTCTGCTACTTAAACCAGCCCAGACGCACACACACACACACATATATAGGGATGCATGGTTGGGGGAAAAATTGCAAATTAGCAATTGCCTATGTGAAAGTGAAATGAACGGAAACGTGTGGCGGGTGGCGGGGGAGCCAATCCCCAATGGCCGTAAAAGGGACAGCGAGCAGAGTAAACAGAGCATTTGCAGAGCCACTACAAAAAACACAGCAAAGCGAGGAAAAAAATGGATGGGATGAAGGCCAAGTGTAAATGTGGCCATCAATTAGGGGGCGGGGCAGATCGATGCTCGGCTGGATTTGCTATTTATATGCAGACATCAAAGTACGGGCCCTCACGCGCTGCGGTTCAGTTGGCCAGGCCCAGAGGCCAGGCCCAGTGGCCCCGGCTGCAGCCTGTAAAGAGTATCTGCTGTTCGCTCGTTTGTCGATTTCTCCCCACTTACAGCCAATTTAAAGTGCAAGTTTGGAGTGGACAGACCCGTGTATGTGCGCGTATGTGTGACCGGAAGAAGCGGCCAACAAGCAAGGCTTAGGGCCTAACCCAGGCCCAAGAGCTCAAGTTGCCATTGACAGCACACCCCAGCAAACGTTTGTGTGTGTGTGTGTGTGTGGGTGTACACGAATGTATGCATGTCACTGTGGTTGAGTGTAGGAAATGAGTTTCAAAGTGCTTAAAAGTGCCTGCTGCTGTTTGGCTTTCAGTGCGCTGGGCCGGAGTGTCAGCGTTGCGCTACATTAGATTAAACAGCTTAAGAAGCCAGCCAGGAATACCAGAGCACAGCAGAGCACAGCAGAGCAGAGCAGCAGCAGCAGCAGCAGCAGCAGCAACCGAAATTCATGGCAACGTGGCGTATGAGCAATGTCGCCCTCTGACTTTGCTTTTCCCTTGACTGGGGATGCTGATGCGGTCTTCTTGTGCGATGTGGCAGAAAAATTAGTGACCCTGAATTAAATTGTCATTATTTTCAACTCACTCGAAAAGATGCGCAAAATACACACACACACACACACACACACACACACACACACACACACACTCATAGACGCACGAGTGTTTGTATTTTGAGGGCCTGCTGAACAGCGGATTTAATATAAAAATTCCGCATTACGAGTTGTTTGTCGTTTCACTTTGTGTACTCCCCACATACATAGGCACTGCTGAATCGCCTTCATATGGGTCTGTGCCGCCTGCGTGTGTGTGCGCGCTCGTATCTGTGTGAGTTTTGCGATTGAAATTCAATTACTTGTGTCCCTTTTTGCTGCCGCCCCGAAAAAAAGTGAACAAAAATCAACCATACCGAGCGGACTGCTGAACTTTTTGTGCCCACCTAAAAAAGAACAAGAAAAATGTTCGCCATATTCGGGGCTCGACTTGTGCGTGTGTGTGTGTGTGTGTATCTGTGAGGTTTATATCTGGTGAATGTCATCTCGCCACAGCTACAGCATAACTTTGAACAACTGTCAGCGGGGGGTCAGCGGATGGCAACAGGGAGAGCAGGCAGAGCACGCCGTACACACACGGCATCGCACATGCCCTTTGAGGTTGGTTAACTGTCTCATGCGTGGCCCGACGTTTACAGTTTGCAGCTTTTAGCGCGCCTCTCTCTGTGTGTGCGACTGTAATCTAGGCAGAGGCAACCAAAAAATACGACAACATAAAAAAGACAGAAACTATCAGCCAACAAGCCATGCCATGCTCTCTGTGCCACAGAACGCAGAGACACACCGAGAGACATGCACAGACATGACACATGAAGTTATTGCCTCTCATCTGGCAATCACATAAATCAAACTTTTGTCTTGCAGGTGGCAAGAGGTCGTCCTGTCAAGTGCTCAGTACGGGCACAGCTAAAGGCTGAGGCTGAGGCTGCGGCTGCGGCTGCGGCTGGACGATGAGTTGAGTGCTTGGAGCTGCAGGTGAGTTTATTACTGGGCATTCCATTTACCAATTCGTGTGCACATTTCAATAATTTGTAGATTTGTGGCGTGCACAATTTCGACCTTCATTCAAATTCAATTACTCGCTTTCACATCCGATAGAGTTAAATACGTTTGACCAATCAACGTGTGGAGTGCACTTGTAATTAAATATCTCTTTGACTGAGTTGTGCCAAAAATATAAATTAAATAACCAATTAATCAATTAATCAACGCTAATCAATCAGAGCTTACTTCACAGGATTAATACAAATTTATGCATTTTAAGCATGCAAATTTAAATAAATGAAATAAATTCTTTGGAGACATAAATTGTTGAATTCAGTCGCTTAATTTCCCTGCTACATTTATAGCTTATAGCTCGACTACTTTTCTCTCAGTGTGCCCCTACCACATTGGATTCTGATCCAAGCACATGCGTTTCAATCGCAGAGCCGCCTTCGGTTGCAAGATGTTTTGCCCCGGAGTGAGCAGCAAATAAAATTAATGAGACGCAAATGCAAATGGAGGACATAAATCCATAAAATTATATTTAAAACACGTGGCCTGGCCTCAGCCTCCGCCCCCTCCAATACACATGTGCGAAATCATTTTTGTATATTTCAGCTCTTTGTTTTTGGTGTGTTGTTGTTGTGCGTTTTACGTCAATTGGAATGCCATACATTTCAATGGCTACGAAGCGCAAATATTCAATCAACTGTTTGTCTGCCGGGCCTGCTAGATCCACCTTCACCTTTTTTGCTTCCTGGCACCTTTACTCCTCTTTCCTCCATTTGTTGTGGGCTTGTTTATGGCATCAGCCAGCTGATTGTTCAATGTGCCGCAGAGCAACCAGCAACCAGCAACCAGCAGACAACCGAACGATTTCAGCATTTTTTGCACGTTTATTATTTTAAATAATCGATTGTGTGTGGCCACACACACTTGTACATGCATACACACGAGTATTTTGAGAGAGAGAGAGAAACGGGTGGGGCTTGTGTTTTATGGCCGCAAGCTAAGGACACTCATTATGCGGCTCGGCCAGTAATAATAATGTGAATAAGAAACAAGAGCGGCTTGCAGGCTGCGGCAAGCCGATGTGGTGATACGCTTTCAACCAGAAGTTACTCAGAGATATAGCTATGCTCGCAGCTTTATAGCTGATGGAATCTTTCACCAGAAATAGTTCCCTGGGTGCAGACCGGTTCAGGGTGCAGCTATTGGGCAGAGTACTCGTACGCGGATCCATGGCAATTTGTTTGTGGCCACTAAATTGGCCAACAACTCTGCCCATCGTTCCCCTGGCTGTGCTGTGTGTGTGTGTGTGTGTGAGGCGTCACAGCTGCGGTTCATAAATAAAAATAAATACATCGCTTGATTTATATGGCCCTAATGAGCTCAGCGCCCAGTTCAGTCGACTTTGAACCCAAAAAGCACCCCATAAGGAAAACCACCAAAATAAATAAATAAAATCCGCCAGCACATCATGTAAATGCTGTGCAAATAAAAAGATACTTTCGGATGGGGTGGCAAGGCAGGGCAGGGGCAGGGCAGCACAGGGCAGGGGCAGAGGCAGAGGCAGAGGCAGGGCAGGGGCAGGGGCAGAGGCAGGGCATAAAAGATGGCTATGCAGTTGCCGAGGAGTCGCAGTGTTCCCTAATTTTCAGCTGCTTAGCCGCCAGGCAGAGGCCGTTTATTTGATACGTGCGACACACTTATACATACACCCACAGCCACAGCCACATCTACACCCACAGCCACACCCACAGCCACATCTACACGTACTACTGTGTAGTATGCTGTCAGGCAGAGTCCTCGCTATTCTCACAATTTGGTTCAGCGTGCGCTCTACGTTTGATTTGCTTTCAGTGCGTGCCCATCATCATCAGCATTAGGCATGATTGTTGTTGTTATTAGACAAATATATAAAGAAAGAGATAGCTGTCAATGGATCAGCCAGAGCCAAAGAGCAAGAGGGGATGCCGTCGCACAACTGTTTCTGGCATAATGACGCTAATTTGGTAGGGTCCGGTCACATAACCGTCTACTCTCTCCCGTGCCAGCTCCATCCCATTCAGCGCGCAGCGAAACAAAATAACTTATGAGGCGAATATTTCAAGTCTTGGCCGTGTAGCCCGGCTTAATGTCAGGTGATTTGACAATGGCATTTATTAATTAAAACATGTGTCGCACGCACGAGCGCACACAGGCAGCGGGGCAAACGCCCAACTGGGCCTAACACTCGGAAGGAGAGGAAAACAAAGCAAAAGAAAAGGCTGCGTACCTATCAAACAGGTTAATCGGGGAGGGAGATTCTGTAAGCTAAAGTCAATCTATGGATGAGGCATAAGAGCAAGACGATTTTCATTTGGAGACTGACCCAAACGATCTCTGGAATATTTGATTAAAGGATCGTTGGATTGTCGCTCGGCAACCCTGCCGGCCTGCTGTGGGTAGAGCACAGGACAGGACAGGACAGGATAGGATAGGACAGGACGCTCCTCAGGCAATGGGACAGAGCAGAGCAAATGAAGTCACGTACGTGCGATTTTTCTTCTGCTTTGGGGGCACATATTAAAATACGTGCGTCTCGCTTTTACTATAACTTTTACACACACACACAAACAGGAGCTGAGAGGAGGCACACACACACACACATGCACATTAATGGTGGCATGATGAGGCAGCCAAGTTAGCGTGTTTGTTGCTGCTGCTGAGGCTGCTGCCCCACTCACAAAAGGGCTACAAATGACTTAGGCTTCTGGGCGCTGGTCCCTCGTTTCCCTTTTGTTTTTTGGTTTTATTTCTCTTTTTTTTGTTGTTTGGTTTTACGAGTGTGTGGCCAGCGTGCGTGTATATATGTGTATGTGTATTTGTTTCAATTTCAATGACTGCAAGCAGCATTTGCACTTAGTAAATAAAATATAACAAGCGCAGGCCAAAAGTTTTCTGGGGCCTCGCTTCGCTTAAAGTTTGCCACATTTTGCTAAATATTTTGCCTGCGACTCCGTTGGACAGCAGCCAGCGTGCAGCGTGCAGAGTGCAGAGGAAGAGCCGCTCATTTGCATTTCGGCTGTTGCAGCAGTGTCAGTGCTCGGCAAACATAAAAGTGGGAAATGGGCCAATGAACTTGCTGACAAAAGACGGGCAAGGGGGCATGTGGCATGTGGCATGGGGCATGGCGCAGTAGGACACTGAATATGCCATGCCTGCTCCACTTACTCCAGCTCCAGTTCCAGTTCCGTCTGTGTGCATGTCCAGCGAAGTACTGAAGCAAAGTGGACAGCAAAGGGGCTGCAAGACACTGTCCCAAAGTTGATCACTATTTTGGGATCGCATCGGGCAGCCATTTCAATAAGGAAGACACGACTGACCCCACTGCCAAGCCATTTTTGCTGTTGTTTCTTTTGCTCTGAGTATCGATAAAGGAAATCCCCCAGAAGGGGCCTGCAACACTCTTCAGGCGGTGCGAGACAAGCCAAACAAACAGAAACAATATCGCATCCTCTCGCCTCTCGGAGCTGTAGCTCCGTGTGCTGTGTGCTGTGTGCCCTGTCCCCTGGTCGGTCTGTGCTGTGCCGCCCATTGTTGACTTGATTTGTATGCGCCTTGGCTTAGTCCAATGGCCACTTTGTTTTGGTTTGGGTCCAGGCACTTGAAATTCCCCCATGCGGGCAGCTTTATTGAATTTCCTGTGATATGTAAAGCAACAGAAATATCTCAAGGCATTCCAGCGGCTAGGGACAAAGGCAGCAACTACGAGCATAAAACTGCAAACTGCTGGTAATATACAAAATAATATTATTTTCCTAAATAAAATATACGTTCATAGCTCGGAATATATTCCAGAAATGGCGATGCAGAGCAGCAGTACTCTGGCCAGACAATGCCTGGCCACATGATTTCTTTTAACGCAATCGCACGAGTGCAGACAGAGCTCGCAGGTCTCGTGCCAGTCGGAGTGCTGCTGGTAGTAGGTGCCCGTAAGCTGCTGGCAGCCGAGCGACGGGTTCCAAAAGCAGCACCAGTCCGTTATGTCAGCTGCAAGCATCACTCGAAACAAATCACACGACTAGCACCGATATCCCATCGAAAGGCTTACCAATAACTTCGTAATAGTTGGGCACACACTGCGCCAGTGTGCCATTATTGGCGGTTTCATTGGGGCTGGAGTACGGTTGAATTTTCGCCAGATCTGTTGAGCTGTCACAGTACAGGCCGGTGGATTGAACAGTCGGACACTCGCCCATAATCGCGTGACAGCCGCCGCACTTGGAGATCTCCGCTTTGGACCCAGCGACAGCTGAAGGTATTCGATTTAGTTATATGTCTTTGCTGCACTTATAACTGCAGCTGACTTACCGCAGAACGAGTTCCATATCATGACTGAGATGCTCAGTAATGTTACTAGATCCATCACTGCTCAATACTTTCGATATTGAAAGGAATCTCCATGGATCTATACCGACTGACTGGAAATTTTCTTTATTTTTCAGACAAATACGCACTCGTATATATCAACGTTATTTATGTGCCCGGCGACCTTCTACCCAGCGAGTACGTGCGTGTTCATGTGTGCCGGAGATGGTGTGAAGGTGAGATCTGAGACCTGAGACCTGGCAGCGGTAAGCTGGCTGGTGAGAGTTGGGCCCTCCAAAACTGATGAGGGTTAATTTGCCAACGGCTCAACAATTCATCAGCCAGTCCAATTAACTAAGCGCGACCCATTTCCCGGGCGCTGCCACGCGACTCCACTTCTTGGGTGTTATAAATTTAAATTTGAAAGCCAAACAAAAGTCGCCTTCTCATTGTCGACTCCTGGCTGGAGGCGCTTTATCGCTGCTGGCCCAGCAGATGCTCTAGAAATTAAGAAAAACTGCCCGGTAAAGACTGAAATGGAGAGTGATTCTCTGCTCCAGTTACTCGTGGAAGCAATCGAGTTACCGGGCCCAGTCCATCTCTGTGTGGAGAGGACAATACTCGCACCTCTGATGACACCGTTTGCACTTTATCCTTGTCCGTTGTTATCGTTTATTGCTGCCTGCCTGCTTGCCTGCCTGCCGCGGCCCAAAGGACCAACCTGCTTTGAGAAATTGTGGCACAAAAGTCAACGTGTAACGAGAAAATAATAAATGCCATTAATACTGCAGGGCAGGGCAGGGCAGGCAGACAGGCAGACGGACGCAGGCAGCGACGGAAACAGAAACAGAAGGGGCAACAAGAGAGCAGAGAAGAGAAAGCGTGCCGGATGAAAACGAATGGAGTATGAAATTGAAAACCACAAAACAAAGATGAACAAAAATAAACAAAATAAAATCAAATAAACTCTAAAAAAGTGTGGAATAAAAAACAGCATGAAAACTGTAAATGAAAATGGTCATTCGCGCAAGGGCGATGGAATTTTGAATAATTATTTGTGAACAACACACATACATGAATACATGAAAAAAAACCGAATTTTTCTTTGATATATTTGAAATTATATTTTGATCCATTTACGCGTGGGTATCCAGTCCCCTTCCTCATGCAGGAATGTGTGCTGCCAGGTGGCGATTGTCACGCACTGGCAGCTGGCCTAAGGCGGCAAGCCAAGGCATGGCAGTGGCAGTAGCAGTGGCAGTGGCACGGCTCTTCACTTTTATTGACAAAACTCGACGAGAATTTGTGCGAAATGTGCGTGCGCGACTTGGCTCGGCTCGGCTCGGCTCTCCTTTATCCTTTGAGGCTTTTTTTGGGCGCATACAAAAAGGGAGCAACGAATGTGTGTGTGTGTGTGGTGGGGTTGGGCGTGGCACACAGGACAGGACAATTTTTTTGTTGCGTAGTTGTTGCTGGTGTCTTTTGTTTCCACCTCGTGCCACTTGACATTGCTTGCGGTTTGTTAGCGGTCCGGGCGAATTCCAGTGTGCAACAATCTCGTGCAGAACATTTTGTTATTCAAAACACGACGGATTACCGTTCATTCCGCTTAACACACACACACACACATGCAGAGAGAGACTGAGAGAGAGAGCGTATGAGGGAGTAGAGACCGCAGGCGGCACCTTTCCCGACTCATGTCGCTGGCGTTGTCACACGGCACACATTTGTTAGACACTAAGCCCGTGTATGCCTTCTCTGCCAAGGATAAGAATGTTTATTATCTTTATCACACACACACACACACACACACACACACACACACATAGAGTGAGAGAGTGGGAGAGAGGCAGATACAACTATATAAAAGCCAAACCGCAAAGCAACCGCACGTACAAAACTTAAAGGGGCTGACGGCAAATGACAGACAACAAAACAACAAAATGAAGCCGCCGCATCCGCATCCGTGTCCGCATCCGTATCCGCATCCGCATTCAACTTCCCTTTGCCGGCCATTGTCTTGCGTAACAAACTTCAAAATGGCGACACGCCGTGTCACGCAATTATGACCACGCCTACGTCTTTGACATTTTTCAGTGGCTCAGCCTCAGCTTCGGCTACCTACCGCTCGCTCCTTGGCTCCTTCCTTGCCAGCTTCCAGTTTTTATTTCGCTTTATTAAATGCTTCAGGTAGCTACTTAAACACGTTTTCGATTAGAGCAGCTGCTGTCATTACTCAAAGTCGAAGGGGGATCGGGCATCGGGGACCGGAGCCAGGCCGGCAGATTTCGGGACGAGTCGTGTCAGTCTTTCACCTGTAGGACGATGGCGGCGCTTGCCTTTGCCGTTGCCTCTGCCTTTTCCTCCTGCTGGCTCTTGCCTGCTGTGCTTTCTTTTCTTTTATTTAGCTGTGTGTGTGTTCTTTTCTTTTTTCTGTTTTGTTCTTCCTGTACATCTTCAATATTTTATAATAAAGCGAAATTCCAGGAAGAGGAATACAAAAATGTGCAGCAAAAGCGTGCGGAGGGGAGGGTGGCAAAGAGGCTAAGATGGGGCTTGGCGGTCACTGGAGTGTGCTGATAAGGTTTAGGATCAGCTTAAAAGAAAAGAAAATTTCTGTATTAAAAACTAAGGAGACCCGGCGAGCAGACTTCGGGTATTGGGGTATTATTTTCTTTTAATCAGTGGGCTTACTCCGGCAGTGCGGCATTTTAATGATAGTCTCTCTCTCTCTGAATGAAAGAAAAGCCGCTTGCATATGTTCTATCTGGTGTGGGGAGTCGGCTAATGGCTGGCATACTCGCACATAAATTCGTCTTGATTGCATGCACTGAAAAGTTTGATGGCCCCATTCCACGCTGCCAATCAGCTCGGGGGCTGAGCTGGCTGCTACCACAACCTGTCATAATTTTATGTTTTAAGCCGCAGAACGGCCTGAATGCAGGGCCCCGGAAGTGAAGTGGGGCTGAACCCTTAAAAGTAAATCTCAAAGTACTTTAATGTTGTATCCCGTTATCACTGGCGACGTGCAGCTGTCGCTATTAGCGTTCGACTTCCAAGCAGGCGACAGAGGATGGGCGCCTGTCTTGTCTGCGCTGCTCTGCTCTGCTCTGCTCGGTTCCGTTCCGTTTCTTTCATTCGTTGTTGCGGCGTGTTGACAGGATATTTACAGGATTTCTATCAATATGCCGGCATTAGCACGTACGCCTGCAATGAACGTGAATGTGAGTAATGCCAGCCTGCGGAGGAAAAACGCTGAAAACGTATGTCCTGGCACGAAGGGAAAACAATGTCAGCAGCACCTCGACTCAGCTGCTAATATAATCATGTTTCGGCAATGCCACTCATGCTATTAGTATTCAGAATAAACACCAAATAGGCACTACACATATTTAGCAAATGCTTCTGCACTCACCCAGTCCCAGTCCCACTCCCCTTGCCGTCACAGTTTATTTATAAACTCATTAATTTTACACAAAAGCCGCCAACAGATTCCGTGCGAAAAACGTTGAAAAATTTTACCAAATTTTAGCTTGATTTATTTTTGCTTTTCGTCTGACTGTGCTGATTGCTTCTATTTCACACGATTTCTTCGGAAAATTGAAAGATCAACACAGTGCTCGGCAACAGAGACCCCTTCAACTCATTTCTGCTGAATTATTTACTTTTCATTTGTAGCTGGCAGCAGCAGCAACGGCCGGCCGACCGGCAGGCAGCCTGTTTCCTGGCAGGTGGCTCAGCGGGTTAAAGCGAGCGCCCCCCAGTCAATTGTTGTCGGTCAAACAAAAACTGGCACAACACGAACAACGAACAACGAGCAGCGAACAACGAGGAGAGCTCAAGTATTTGTGCTATTTAAAATTTGCTTTACCAAACGTCAAGTGGTTAGCAACAGCAGCCGAGGCGGGCGGTCGGGCGGTCGGGCGGTCTGAGTGGCACTCGGTCCAAGTCAGCCCCCAGCCACCGCCTGGGCCAGTGTTACCACCCACTCGAGCTCCCTGGGCTGAAGCGGCATCTGAGTGGGACTTGGCTGGAGCCTATTGGCCGTAAATTATTAATGATTACTAGCCCGAAATTACAGTTAACTCACTTATTTGCTCATTCGCAAATGAAGGCCAATTGCAGCAGCGGCAGGAGAGCGAGCAGCGAGCAGCAAGCAGCGCGCAGCGAGGACTGGGAACTAATTTATTTTTACCACAAACTGGCCATAGAGATAGGCAACAGAGCCGAAAGGGGTGCGAGGGGTGCGAGGGCTGGCTGGCTGGCTGGCAGGATGGGTATGGCTATGGGTGAGGTCTCTGGCTAATTGTGGGTCCGATTATGTTTAAATATTTATTTTGATTGTTGAAATTGCGACGAGCATCAATCCGAAAACTTCTCTCATTTATTCGCTCGAAATCATTTCATATTCATAAGAGCTGGTGGACCGGGCCACAACTTTTTGTTATATATATTTTATATAATTTTATGCCTGCTGTGTATAAACAGCGTTCAACTCTCATCACCAGCCCAGAAATTATGTATATTTGCAGGAGCCAAACAGAGCAGGCAGAGAGGCTGAGGCTGGGGCTGGGGCTGGGTCTGAGGCAGTGTCTGTGCTGTTTTTTGTTTCATTTGTGTGGACTTCCGCCTAAAATGGCAAGCGACTGAATTGATTTTCATTAGGTACGAGAGCATAGGCCCACAGCCGAATCAAAATTCAATTTTCCCGTATACATTTTGCTGATTGTTTGCCCCCCCAGTACTCGTAATTCGCTGACTCTATTATGCCGTCTTTGAATTGTCAATGAGCTCGAAGAATATTTCACTGATCTGGAATCTGATTTGGTCTTGTTTGCTTTTTGTTTATGACTGCTACAGCCAGTCCCTGTCCCTGTGCCTGTCCCTGTGCCGCCTGCAGCTTGCCTCTGATCCATTTCTATTACCATTAGAACCGTGTTATGTGCCTTGTACTGATTCCACTCGGTATCCTGCATGCAGCATCATCTGCCAAATATAATTAAAGTCCAATACGAACTCTCCTGTCCCTGTTCAAGTGTGGGCCTGTGTGTGTGTGTCTTTTCAGAGACCCAAAACAGAACACAAACAAAACGGAACTTGCACTGAAAGGAAAGTGGAGGAGAGAAAAGACTGAAGATTGAGCGAGTGTTGACGACAAACTATTGAAGAACTATTGAAAAGTATTCAAGCGCAGGGAGGTCTTAGCTGGGGCATGGAATAAATGGGAGATACGAGTGGCCGACGCCTATGAGGCACACACACACACACACACACACACCAGCAAAAGAATGTGCACAAAAACAAAAATTCTTTCTAAAGCACTCAAAAGCCCAAAAAGCGTGGATGCACACAGAGCCACGTCAGCGAGGAGAAGCACACACACAGAGAGAAAGAGAGTGAGAGAGGGAAAGAGTGAGATGCACACTGTGACGGTTGGGGGGTGGTGGGGAGAGGCCGGCCTGCCTCAGTTAGTTGCAGTGAAAAGAGGATAAACTGCATTTTTATCTTTAAACACACTTCAAGTGCCATGGGCGTGGCAGTGGGAGTGGCAAGCAGGCCGGCCTAACAGGCACGAAAACAAACACAAGTGCAGAAGGCGCCTCTGTGCTTGAGTGTGGCAGGTGTGGCAGGTGTGCCAGGTGTGGCAGGTGTGCTTTTGTCAGAGCCATGTCCTTGTTACTACTCTGATTATTATTCAAGTCATCAACGACGCCCATAAATCAAGTTTTGAAGGAGCTTCCACCGCTGCAGTCGCTGCAGTCGCTATGCAGTCGCTGCCCTTGAAACGCAATGAGAGCAATGATGAAGCCGCCTCTAAGTATGTAGAGCAACGGCTCTGATTCCCATTAAATTTATCTGCTTGAATTGCAGAACTTCGAAACGCTTTGGACATTATTCCACTACCGGCTGCAGCAAGCTCGATGGCTAAACTATTTATGATATTTGCCGACGCCGAGGATGTCGTGAGTGAACCGCGATATACGCTTGCCAGCCATTTGCCAGCCACACCCATGGCCCAGGGAAGACATTATGCGATAAGCCTCAAGGTAACGACATTGCCGCAGGTTTCGCCACTCTACTTTTCCCCCATTTCTCTCTGCCTCTTTTTTTCTTTTGGCAATTTATTGCCAACCTTCAAAAGGCGAACTATGCCAATCTCTGGCTGAGACTGTGTGAGAGTTGGCAGCCGAAAGGGGCCTGGACTGAAGGCAGCAAAAGCAACAAAAAAAGGTTTTGCATAACGGCAAAGAATTAATTTTTGAACACGCACACTGAGGGAGGGTGTGGGAGTGACTCAAGAAGAGGAGCGGCTACACGCTGCGCGTTGACACTGATTTTGACGCATTGCTCCCCGAGGATGTGACCCAAAAAGTCAGTGCGGCAAATGAGCAAATGTGGGTGGCGCTGGCGCTGGAGCTGCAGCGGCAGCGGCAACTGAAGCCGGTTAAGTGTTCAGCAGTCAGCAGTCAGCAGTGTGGAGTGCTGGAGATCTAAGCGTGAACGAAATATGAGATATGTCAGGCCAGGCAGCGGTGGGGGCCAGGCAGCTCACCTAGTCGTTATTCGGGGGTTTTTAATTTGCGCCCGGCTGGTGGTGGTTAGATGCTGACAGAGACAGCCGCAGAAAAACATTTTTAATATGCAAATGGAGGAGCGAAAAACGAAAAAAAAATCTCGGAATGTGGCATAACCTCTTTGAGGCGGAGTAAGCAACTCGAACAGGGCCCCAGAGCTGCCACCAATTTATAGAAGCAGCGACGAGCCACGAGGAATGCACCACCAGCGGGTTCAATGCCAGGCACAAATACTGAGCTGTAGCCATAGCTCAGGGCCCTGCAAGTGAAATGAAACAGTTCCCGGCCCAAAACTGCAGACTTCTTGAAGACCCAGCAACTAGAATCGCTCGCAGCGTCACGCAAGTGCTTCAACGAGCAGAGCAAAGCAAAGCTGCACGCAAAAAAAAAAGCAGCAGGAGGGGGCAAAATAAGAAAATAAGAAAATGCTGAAAAGCATGTCAGTTTCATGCTCGCGGCCGCACTTAACATTATTTTTGCTGCACAGCAAACACAGCGGCAACAAGAACCCACTTCTTTTGTGGACGAGCAGCAACAACAGCAGCAGCAGCAGCAGCAGCGGCAGCGGCGACTGCAGCTGCAGCTGCAAACTGATGCTCTTGCAGGCCACCCAGCACTGCCGTATAACGCATACGCAACGTGGTACGTGCGCGAGCAGGTCAAACTTAAATATTTAATGAAGCGCTTAATGTGCGACTTCCCGTCCTCCCGACCCTCTTTGCCACGCGTTACCCCTTAAGCAGCCTTAATTGCCGAGCTCAGGCACGGCATACTTCACTCACTCACTCACTCACTCTCACTCTCCCTCTCCTCTCTCTCTCTCCCTCTGTGTGTCTCTCTTTGTTTCTGGTCAAACTGAAAAACCTGCAAATATTTTCAGCAAATTTTTGCCTAATGCAAAAAATATTTTATTGTGCTCGCTCCTGAAAGCAGGGACAGCTGGGGCAGCATTCAGTACCATAAATTTGAGCAGAGACAAAAAAGAAATATGTACAGAGCATGGCAAAGGGAGCGAGAAGGGGCAAGCGTCCTCTTGGTAAGCAGACCCAAAATATTTGCGGCGGTCCTCTAAGCCCAGGCATGCGGTTGGCCAGGCATGTGCAGCATTTCAAGCAGCGCACTTCACACAAAAGAAAAACAATAATACATACACACAGTATACCATACATACATATACTCTGCAACACACACACACACAAACAATGGACGTAGAGGCAGCCATTGCCATACAGTGCTTGGACGCCACCTTCCCACGAAAGGTAACTAGCTGCAGGTGCTGGATTAGATATGTCCCGGCTCGGCATATACCCGTGCAGCTAAGCGAGTGCCTAAAACAGTTGGCTGGCAACAAATTTGCACTTATTAGGGTACTCAGCACAAAGGCTGCAGCATGCATTACAGCAGCAAAGTGTTTTCAAGAAGAAAAGAAAGTGATCTTTCGCTCGCAGAATTCTTGTATCTGTAGCAGGTTGAAAGTAAAAGCAAATTAATGGCGAAGGTTCAATACAATTTTAAAAATACTTAAGGTAAATGCATGAGTTGTTTCCTCCACTCAGTAAATACTGTGGAGTTTTCTGTTGCCAAAGCAAATCTTAATATTCAGATATTTTTCCCATACTGCTTTTAATTGCACATATTTACTGCTGTAATTGCACGCCATACGCTGCCTTAAGTGCCATTTTGTGGGCCAGTTTCAGCGGGAAACCAGCCTACAGGCCAGCACTGAGCTTCGTGTTGCAACCAGGGCGGCCAGGCGCCATGGCGACAAAGCATTAAAACATTTGCACGAATCTGCTGGCCAGCATTCTTTCAGCAAGCCAGAACAATGCAATGGCTGGGCCTGCTTAACATTTAACGTGGACAATGAAATATGTCTGCCAGACTGGCTCAGAATTCGATTCAAACTCAGACTGGAGGACTCCCCTGCGCTCTCCCCCTGCTCCACACCCACATAACTGGAAGATTTACCTATTTACATCACAGTACCAAGTCAAGGTGTTTCGTGCCATGTACTCTGTTTATGCGTTGTCCCGCCGAATGTACTCTCAGCTTGCCGACAAGTTAGCCACCCCAACCCAACCCACACACACACACACATACAACCAGCTGGAGAGGAGGGTTCTTTTTGCCAACGTAACGAAATTCGGTCAACATGTTGGCCATGACGGCGACCGTTGGCTCGCTCGGCTCAGTGCCATACTGCCCACATGTGGCCATAATTTTTAAGCGCCAAATGAGCGGCCATCCATTGGCCATGATGTCCGGCATTTGCCGTTTGCCGTTTGCCATTTGTCCTTACCAGTGCGACATTGTCCCCGGCCGGCCAACACGAATACCTTTGGGACGTGGGCCAAATGGCCAAATACCGTGGACGTTAGCCCCAGCGAGCTTGAGCCACCAGCATTAAAGGGGAATATTGTGGCTTCTTTCTAATTGTTGTGGGTTGACCTCTAGATAAAACTTTACAACAAAATTGGGAAAGTATTTCAATAAATTGTTCAATATTCTCAGTTCAACATTGGCCCATATTTTTCTACTATTTTTTCTACTCTTTTAACATTATATTTCCTACATTTGTAAAGTTCATTGCGGTGCTTTTCATTTGATTTCAGTGCACGATTTTTGACCTTTCCTGCACATAATCACAGCCAGATAGTGTTAGCCCCCTCGATTGAGTTGGCCACGCCCAAAAATCCTGTTCGATTCATTCATGTGCTGCACAAATAAAATACAGTTAGCTTAGGACACATTAAACTTGTAAATATTGTCACACACTCGTGCAGATACACACGTACACGTGCAGAAAGAAATATACTCGTGCTCGTATTACGCATACGCAAACTGAATCAAAAGGTCCTGAAAATGTAAGGTCAGTTTTAGTTGTCACAGGAAAATGTTGTCGTTTTTTCATTTTATTTATACGTTTGGTTGTACATTTAAAATATAGAGTGTGCGATATTAGATACTCCAAATGGGATACTAAATGTGTAAATTAGTGAATTATTATTGACAAGATCGATAACGAAATGCAAAAGAAAACTAAATTTTGCACATAATTAAATATAAAAATATGTAAATAAATATTACAGGTATTTAAATAAATATTACATATATTAAATAAATATTTCTATAATAAAATAAATATTTCATATTTAAATGTGTCAAATAACATTCGAAAATTAATATCTTATTATAAGATTAAATATAAAAGCCTTCTTAATTTATCTATCCCATCCTTATTAAAGTTCCCAAAGCGTATAAAATGTAATACATTTATTTTGTATTACAATTAAGCAACTAAATTGACAAAGTATTCAAAATATTTTGCTGATCTGCAGCAGCAGGGGTTGCACATCCATCTACTGAGTGCCCAAATGAAAAAGAGCTGGGACAAATTACACCTGTAAATATGGCCACGTGTCTACCCATACACACACACTGAAATCCAGATAAATACCAGGCATATTTACCCTCTTCCTACGCACCCCGAATGCATTAAAAAAGCAGCAGCAGAAGTGGGCAAAAAAACAGGAATCGCATGCAGCACAATGTGGCGGGGATGGACAAGGCGAAGTGGGTCGAGCCGCACATTTTGTCAAATATTCCCCCACAGCACAGCACAGCAGACAAATGGAAGCCAAACAAAAAGGGGCACCAGGCAGCAGCAGCAGCAACAGCAAAAACAAAGAACAACAGAGATAAAGAGGACGAGGAAGGTCCGATAGGCAGAGAGCGGGAGCGTAGCATTGGGTGGGGAGGCTGGCAGAGGCAAAGAAACCACAATCGAGACCATTATCAATTACACGCACAGCAGGACACGGTGGCAGGACACAGAAACACATGCAGACGAGAGGAGAGAAAGGAGAATGCTGATAGAAAGACCAGGACTGGGAGGGGGACGGTGACGGGGCCTGGGAGAGCAACGCAAACGAAATGAAAATACGCATAAAATTGCAATTTACATCACATTCATTTGCACCCAAAATGCACGCCACCCAACGCACACACACACACACACAGCACACACACACAGAGAAAAACACACAGAAAAACACAACAGAGTTACAAATAAAATTCATTCATACGCATAATGAAACGCGCTCCCTTTCGCTCCCCTTCGCTGCCTTTCGCTTCCTTTCGCTCCCTTTTTATCTGTCTCTGTCTCTCCCTTTTCCGCCCCCTTGGGCATAAAAGTGCAAAGCGGCAACAAAGGAACACCGAAATAACGACAACAATGTTTAGAAATAAACAAACAAATGCCACTGGACGAATGAGTGGATGGACAGATGAGTGGAGATGGACGCAGGATAGTCAGATGATGTCCAGAAGCTTTGGCTGGTGGCCCGATTAGGTATGGGAGCAGGAGTAAAGGGAACGCATTCGTCGCCGCTGGGAGAGTTGGCCGGAGAAAAATCCACGCCCTATATGTAAATTATTAGCCAGGCCACTTTTTGTCCGCCCAAACTGAAGCTGAAGCTGAAGCCAGTCGTTGCCAAGAGCGAACGCAGTCCCTGGAGTTTCCCAGCAAGAGCTGCGAAAATTTCAACCATAAAGGGAGCACGTTGAAGCCTCAAGCGGAGAGCCAGAGAGAGAGCCCAACAAAGAGATAGAGAGAGCATGGGGATGCTCTCACTTTGTAGACTTTTGGCAATGTGGCCCAAAGTAAAACGCCCTTTTGGAGTTGCTGCCGTTGGGGAGCTAAGAGAAAGCTGATCAAAGAGAGTTTCAGCTTTAATTTGTATGCCAAATGGTAAATGGCATTAAATCCGCAGCATAGTTTGCTACCAATATAAGTAACAGAGATAGTCACAGATACCATATCCTATAGCCCTCGAAATGAACCGATTTACTTAGATCTAAAGATAAACTAAACCCATTTCTTGCCTCAACGCTGCTGCTGCTTAAAGTGTAACATACTTTCAGGCCAGCCAGCCAAAGAGAGAGTTGGCAAAGAGAGAGTGAGAGAGAGAGCGCGCGGGAGGCCTGCTCTTCTGCTTTGTCGCTTTGTGGCACAGCATGCGCAGAGTGTCGCGAGAGAAGCGCGCCACACGACCACAACCCGAGCAGCATCCGCACAGCATCAGCGGCGGCCCCAGCTGCGAAAAACTCTGCCATGGAGCGGCGGCCATCAGTAGTTGCCTCAGAGCCCGCGGGTTGAAGAAATCGTACGCATCGAGCGAGAGGCAAGCGCCGCGTCAAACCAAACAAAGAAAAGAAAAAGCAAAGCAGAAAAAGTACATGAAAGCGAATAACAACAAGAGTGCAGAGAAATACAAAATAAAAATCAGACAGCAATAGGCAATTTGCAATTGACCAGGATTTCCCCCACAACTGTGTTCAACTCAACCACAAGCCAATGACCAAAACGTTGCCACTAATCGCAGGCAAATGAGCCCGCAACTACAAGACTCGAATCCGTTGCTGCTGCTGCTGCTCCAGCGGCTGCTGCAGAGTAGCGAGTGTGAGCCCGGTTCCGTGCCCTGCCAGACACCGTAACCATTCCTGCACCCGCACCCGCACCAGCACCAGCACGCAGGGCGTGTTCCGCTTCGGTGTCCGTGTTTGTGCCAGTGCTTAAATAATTCGCATCGCCAGTGCCAGTGCCAGTGCCAGTCACATTTCAGTAAACTAAAACCTCGAGTGTTATCGCTTGTGGCTCATCGCATAGCGCCTCAGAATTGAATCTCGTTTCCGGTCCGTGGTCGTCCGCTCCCCCGTTGGCCAAGTCGGTCCTTTGGTCTGTGTGTGTCGCTCTGTCGGTGTGTCGTTGTATCGGTGTATCGGTCGGCCGGACGGTCGGTGTGCCTGGTGTTGCTTCGCATTTGTCGCCAGACATTTTCAGCTGCTCAAAAATTGATGCCAGCCGCCCCAGCAGCCCCAGTGACAGTCGCCTAGGCAGCGCTGTAATGTAAGTTATTGTACAGCCCCAAAACTCCGACTCAAACTCCCCATACACCGCCACTCCAGCCCACTCTGCGTCCATTAAACCATCCCTGTGCACAGCCTGTAAATGTGCTACATGATTCCTGCTTAACTGTTGCTCCAACTGCGGCAACGTTCAACGCCCCAGTCAGATAGACTGACAGCCAGCCAGCCAGCCAGCCAGTCCATCGGAAATGTGTGTCAGTGCTCGAGCTCACTGTACTTGAGCACTGTGCTGTTGTAGCAGCGGCATGCATGTTTATGGCAGTTCAAAGTGGTGAACATTTTAGGCAATCTATTGGAACACACACAATTTTTCCTAGCTTCAAAATAAGCCCAGCTAATGTGCTGCTAGAAGGGTTTATTGTATTTATTTGCTAGATGGAACTTGAACTCATTTTTTGTTAACTTTGAATATTGATAGATCTTTAGCAAATATTTTTATTTAATTAACTAAACATTAACATATAATTTGGCCTTACGACTTGAGTCTGTATAGCTTGAATTTTAAAAGAATTAATGCTTAATTTCTATATTTATTTGTATTTAATTTAAAAGATTAATTTAAAAAGAATTAATGTTTACTTGCTATATTTATTTCAATTTAATTTAAAATTTTATTTTTAAAAAGAATTAATGTTTACTTGCTATATTTATTTAAGTTAATTTAAATTTTATTTTTAAAAAGTTAATATTATTTTTTATTTGTATATATTTTGTAATATTATGTTTGGTTTTTTTGTTGTTCCATTTCTTATTTGTTTTAGTCATGCCCTATTATTTTGCATGCCAACTAATTCTCGTGTTAATTTGATCACAATTTAGTGTTGCGCATAAGCAAATGTGGGCCTCGTTTCGCTCACATGTCTGGTTGGCTTTTGTCTTGATTTTCCCATTTCATTATTACCTCAAACGTTTTTCTCGTTTGCTCTAATGAATGCGCTCCGACCTGTTATCCCAGTTTTGCCAGTCGCCCTTCCACGTCCGCCACGGCAGGTCTGCCAGCCATTCAGCCCTCCCGCCTCCTCCAGCCAGTCAGTCTGTCAGACAGCCTCTCAGCTTGTCGCGCTTGGCTTTCGCCTCCCTTTTTTTTTGTTGTTTTTTTTTCGTATTCGTATTCGCTTTGGCTTTGTTTTTGCTGTTATTGTTTTAAGCGTAAATTCCCACTTGCTTGGAGTCCTGACGGGTCTCGGCTCTGTTTCTGCTTTCGGGCCTGTTGTACTCCACTGGGGTGGGCTGTGCCGTTGTTCTTGTAGGCACGCTGTTGCCATTGTCTTTCGCCTGACACAGAAACGCTCCTTTATATACATATATACACGCTATATACTATACATACATACATGCATACGCACTTCAGTGTGTTCTATGTGTGTCAGTCTTTGTGTGTCGCCATTGCCATCTTTGTCCTCAGCGTCTTGTTGTTGTGCAAATATTTGCCTTTTTTGAAGTTGATTTTTGGTCTCCATCGAAGCGTCTTTTGTTGCCAGTTCAAGTTCTGCCAGGAGCGCCCCACACCGCGGCCAATATGCTGATGAATCGTTGCTAAATTGAATATCGAGTGTTTATATTGGCCGGCAAGTGTCACGCCCTCACCCCGGCCACTGCCACTGCCGCTGCCCTTGTCCCTATGTCACACTACCAATGCCTGCAGCGAGAGTTCTGTAAATAATTTGAAATTGATGTATTATCCAGCGCACAGCACAATTGTTTCAGTCTGCGTGTCTCAGTCTCCGTCCCAGTTTTGTGTCCTGCGTCTGGTTCTCTGTTCTTCCACATTTTATTGTTGCACGCTTAAGTAGTTTGTGCAGCGCAAACAAAATTAAGCAAGTTGCAAGTTGTTTGGACAAAAGTTGCCGTCACAATTGTTATTTTAGCGATTGGAGCTGGGGCCCATTCAGGCAAACAATTTATAAAATAAACTTTGAAGATGAACATTGCTGCAGCAGCCCAGAATATATATATATATATATATTGTATGTATATCTCTTTTGCATTTTCAAGAGGGTTATCGTGCTCGCTCGATCAATACACAAATGAATCAACCCCGAGGGTACCCCAGACCGCAGACAATTCTGCAATGACAGAAGTAAATTCCGCAAATATTCGTGGCAGTACGTACTCGTTGCAACCAGTTGTCAAACAATTGCAATCGTTATTTATAACTGAAAAATCTGTCACGGAGCGCAATTCGATTGCGGTCGCAGTTGCCATGAAATTGTTTTGTCGCCTGCCACACAAATTTATAGCATACTCCTGCAACGACTGCTTGCCATTCCCAGGCGACTGGGACAGGAACCTCTTCCTCCACGACTCTGGCACAATTCAATTTATGTTTCCGCCTCAGCGTCTGTTGCTCGGCGACCAACTAAATATTTAAGCCAACTCATTAGTCGGAGACTCAGCCAGAGATGTCCCGGGAGAGTGGCTGTTCGGATGCTCTGAACGTGCTGCGGCATTAAATCTGCGCTTTAAGCATAAACTCCCCCATCCACTCAGACGGACTCTCCGAAAATCGAGTGCATTTTGTGCCACTTCTGGGCGCACTCCTCCTCCATCTCCTCCGGTATCTCGACCATTGTTGGCCGCGTTGCACTTAGCTGACCCGCAGCGCCGACCGAGACTGCACCTACAAAGCAAAAAAGGAAGAGAAACAGCCCCCGCTGCTATCGCACTGCTATCTGGCTGCTATCCGGCGCTATCCGCCTATCCCACTGGCCGCATTGCCGACTGCCGGTTTAGTGCTCCGCAGTTCACTGTTCGCTGTTCTTTTATGCTACCCGCACACAGAGGCACACGCATACAGCTGTACAGCCATTGGCTGTAGTTGTTGATGGACATTTGCTGGCAGCTCTTTTGCCTTCGCCTGGGTCTGTCCTTTATGCGCCACAAATGAAAATGCAGACAGACAACGGGCGCCAGCTATGGCGATGGCGATGGCGATGACGATGGGCACGGCACGATGGCAACAGCAATGGCAACGGCAACGGCAACGGCCATGTCTGACGATGACGTCGCATTTCTGGAGACAATGAAACAAACTGAACCCGGCACAGATCCCAGTCGAGTTCGTTGACAACTGCGTCTGTCTGTCTGTCTGTCTGACTGTCTGTCTGTTCTCTATCCCATTTCTGTTGCTGTTTCCATTTATTTCCTCTCTACATTTATTTAACATGCATTTGAATTATGAGCCAGCAGAAAGCAATATAAAAAGCAGACACAAAAAACTAAAAACAACAAACAAACAAAAACTAAGCAACTTTGGTTTTAATTCATAATTATTTTTATGTCAGTGCACTCATTAAGAGTTGCATTCATTTCACTCCCCAACCCAACCCAACCCAACACAACCCAACCCACCCCACTGTAGCCCCAACCCACACGCCTTTCACATGCCCGCTTTTCGCTTTTCGTTTTCCCCATGCACTTACTCTGGCTTTGTCATTTGCATTTCACATTTGGATCCCTTTTTAGCATTTCACATTTTTCAACTGCACATTTTTCGTCTGTTTAAATGGCCCCACATTTTCCGGTCCAGTCCGCTCCGCTTCGCTCCGCTCCGCTCCGGTCTGGTCCCCTGTGCAGTTTTGTGACTCCTAATTGCAGTTTTCCATTACTGAATGCATAGAACTAATAGACTGGAATCCATTTGACAAAGGTTACTCCCACTTGCTGGCAGATTGCTTGACATTTCTGTCATTTTTTCTGCAATTCCATTTAACTAGAAATCAATTACCTTGCAAAAGTGTTCATTTTCCCACAATTTCATTCTCATTCTCAGTCGAGAGCATTGGCTGTGAGTATTGCAATTTAAGAACGGCAAAAAATATTTAATTTTCTTCTGGCAATTTGTCAACTGGGTGTGGCCCCTCGCAGGGACCAGACCAGGCCAGACAGGCCAACTTGCAGATACAAGTTACAGATACAAGTTACAGATACACACACACAGACATCCGGGCATGTATGTATGTATGCATGTACATATATAAATTATCATTGCCAGCCAAAACTCAAATACGATAAATTGCCAGGCAGCAGCAGCAGCAGCAGCAGCAGAGGAAAAATCTATAATTTACACAAAATTCGCTTCCGCATGCGAACGCCTTTCGCAATATAAATGCTGTCTGCTGTCTGCTGGCTGTAATATATGCATATTGATGCCACCAGATATGGCAATAATCGTGCCAGGCCCACAGACACCCCTGCCCGTATAGGGCGACCTTAGTCAACGCCAGATAGGACGAGTGCCAAAGTAAGCACAAAAAGTTGGCAATCCCCGACAATTTGGCAGCCATTTTTGGTTAATTTCATTTGTGTAGCATACATTTCGGCTGCGCCGACTGCTCCGACTGCTCCGACTGCCCTGACTGCCCTGACTGCCCTGCCCGCTGTGCTGTGTTCCATTTCATGGCTAATTGATTGTGCTGTTTTCATTAATTTTTGCACCCGATTCTCTTTTGTTGCAGCCATGCCAACATTCAAGACTGCTAACTGGAATTGTTTCAAACGTAAAACAACAACAAAATAACATAGTGCTGCCAGCAACAAAAACCAAACAAAGGAAACAAAAAAACAAACACAAACGTAATCAGGAATTTAAACAAGCCCACAGTAACAAGCCAAGAACAAAAAGCAAGCGACATCATGTTCATGGAATTGTCATTGGTAGCGAGCAACTGACAGCAACAGCTAGAGGCATGTGGCAACAGCAGCAGCAGCAACAACATTGAGCGGCAGCAGCAGCAGCAGCAGCAACACTCAGCCGGTAGCAGCCAGAGAGCAGCCAGAGCCCGTAGCTACAAGTGAGCAGGTGGCGTGCTGCTATACAGCAGCACCATTGCTGCCATTAAAATAGACGCCGCAGCGCAACAGCAACGCTGCCGTCGTCACAATCAACGCCAGCGCCAACACCATCCACACCATCGCCATCGCAGACGACGACGGCGCAGCAGCAGCAGAAGCAGCAGCAACAACAGTCACAGCGGCGGCGGCGGCAGCGGCAGCGGAAAGAGCAACGGCAACGGCAATAGCAGCAATCAAAGCGGTGGCAACAGCAACACCAGCAGCCTGTTGGCCGTAGTGGGTGTGGCAAGCAGCTGCCCCTTGCTCGCCACTCAGCAACTCATCGACGACAGTGGCAGCGGCAGCGGCGGCGACGACGAGGGCGGCGCAGCGATAACACGGCTGCAACATTGCGGCGACGAGCAGCAGCAGCAGCAGCAACAACAACCAGGTCGACGGCGACGCCGACACCACAACGGCCTGTCATTTGTGGGCAATGCAACGCTCTCAGCAGCAACGGTGAGTGGCAAGGCGCTAATAATTTTTTATAATTTTCGGAAGCAGTCCCTCAGCGACTCTCCCATGAAATGTACCTCCGCCACTATATATGTAGAGCTGCCAACAACATACTCAATTATCCCATCTTTACAAGTCACTTCCCAGAATTTGCCACAAGCAGTCCCCACTACGTGATCTCTCGCTTCAATCTAGCACCAGCCCGGGGGGCAGCTGCAAAATCTGTGCTCGGGCTGGCTGTCGCTCTGTCTGCCCATTAGCTGTCAGGTTAATGCACCCAAAATGTTAATAAAACAGGCCTACAGTCGCCCGGCATACATATGAATTTATGATAAGCACACGCAGGGGGCATGGATGGCACCGTCCCGGTGTGCGGCTGAGGGGGGCAAGAAACAGGCACTTTAAAGTTGCGACAGCGTGACGTGGGCCAACTTTCAGCGCAAGCCCACACCCCACACTGCTGCCTTGGCTGGGCTGGGGCTTGGGCTGTGCTAATGAATTCCCCAGCACACCCGCACGCGCGCAGTCACACCGCCACACCACACACTCACGAATTCTCACAGAGCAAACTCTGTGGCAATGTATCTGTGTGTGCTTGCCTGCTGGCTTGCCACTGACAGTCGTATAATTTCTAATGCGCTGCTTTTATGATCGCCATACACAAATACACTCGGAAAAACACCCACGGGTGCTGGCTGTGGCAGCCACGCACGTGGTTCAGTCTACTGCTAGTACATATGTATCTGTCTGTCTGTGTATCTGTGTATCTGCGTATCTGTAGCTGTGGGTTTGAGCGAAATTAAAATGCATAAAAGGATAACAGCAGTGCTGTTGTCGCTGACAAACCACTGGCCCAAAAGCGGAGCCAGAGCCTGACGCTGCGCTTGCCTTTGACTGTCAACGTTGTCATTGTAGACAACAATTTTTGCCAGAAACTGCAACAAAAACGACAACAGCAGCAGCAGCAGCAGCATCAGCGAACGAAAGCCCACTGACAAATTGTACTGCAGGGAAAATTGTGATTTTCGCGCTCATCAGCAGCAGCAGCAGCAACAGCAACAATAGTCCAAATTGCACGTGTTGCTGTGGGGCGGTGGAGCTGAGACGAAAGCCACGTCTGGTTTAATTTTAGCATCGGGGCCGGGGCCAGAGCCAGAGCCAGAGACGGAGTCGGGTCCCTGAGCCAGAGCCGTGCGCCTACCTACACCTTGACACTACGGCAAACGGCTCGTATACGTAATATACATTGCATACTATTAGGCGCGCATAAAAATGTAACGTCACATAAAAATAGATGCCAAACTCACGTCGCTGTTGTTGGAGGAGCCGTAGCTGTAGCTGCTGCTGGTGTTGCGGCTTAGTAAAAAATAAACCATGCAAAATAATCCACCCCCCAACCACCCACCAAATGTTGTTGTCGTTGACATCGCCATCATCAGGATTTGAGATATAAATTTTTATATGATTTGAGGGACGACCCGTGCCATAATTATGTTTGACAACGTGTACGACTATGTGTGCGTGTGTCTGTGTGTGTGTGTGTCATAACAAAATGTTCAACTTTTTATGGGCGCACTCCAAGTTCTGTGTTTTGTGTGTGTTTTTGTGTAGTTTCAACCTACAGATTGTAGCCCTATCTGCCTCTGCGATTGCGTCTCACTCGAGGCAGATTGGGTTCCGTTGCGCCCGGGGCCCCGGAACACAGCGATTATTATTGCCAATCAAGTGGAGTGCCATCCAGCCGCTGGCTAGTTTGATCTCTGATTGCAGTCAGCATGTCAAGAGAGCGAGAGAGTCAAGAAATTGCTTCGACGAATTGCCAAAGGCAACCCGTACTGGCTCCCCGTACTGGCAGCGAGTTCAGTGTACAAATAGAAATAGAAGCAACCAGCACACATGTAGAATCAACCGATAGAAGTCTTTTGGCATCGATAAAAGAAAGATGATTTCGGGTTAAATATTTTCACGCTTACCTCGCATTTATTTCCATCGGCATTCATTGCTCCAAATGCGAATTACACGCCCCCTCGGTCACAATCCAGTCCAATCTGCTCTGCTCTGATACCTTTCATCTCTTATGCAATGTACTTGTAATTCATAAGCCACTTCGTTGCTGCGAGAGTTCACACCGAGTAGCAGAATTTCCGAGTAATATGCTTTCGATAACATTTTCCTCGTGTGACAAATTTTTGTCGCAGCAGAGACGACAAAAAAACACACACACACACACGAAAAATATTTGAGTGAAACAGGAAAAGTTTGCCACGAATATGAAGGAAGGAAAATTGGTAGGAAGGTCTGGACAAAGTGTTAAATGTTGACATGTCATGACATTCCAGAGAGCGGCGGCGGCGGCGGGCAAGCAGATGGGCCTTAGCCTTAGCCTTAGACCGGCCATCAGGGCTAACGAACGCAGGAAGTTCGCAGAGCAGAAAATGATGAAGAAGCAGAGCAAGATTGGTCAACAACTGTCGAGAGAGGTAGAGTGTGAGAGAGAGCGAGGGAAATGCGCTCGGATGAGCGGCTTACGTGCTGACAGCTGACAGGCAAACCAATGAACTACGATATGACATGGCAACCATTCCACTCCGGTTCTTCCGGCTCCCTTTCCTCGCCAACGCTTCGACTCGTCTTGAAATAACATTTGCTATGTGCCAGTCTCTCTCTCTGTCTGTCTGTCTGTCTGTCTGTATCTGTGTGTGTGTGTGTGGAACATCAACTAATATTGTCAACGCAACATTCGACTTGTTATCCCTTCCGCTTGCCTGGCCTGCCCTGGCCTGGCCTGCCTGGCCTGTATTCGGTTCCAGCATCGCTGCTTAATTTCGTTTTGAACTGCTCGGCCGCCATTTTGTGCTCTCTGTCTGTCGCTCTGTACGGCTGCTTCCCTTTCAATTCGCCGTCTCTGTCAGTTATTTGCAGAAATTTATTGAAATTGTTTGTCAAATTCCGTTTACTTGTTTTTCGCATTTTGCCAAAAAATTCTCTTTTTGCTCGCACCAAATGATGACAAGGACAACCAGACTTCCGTCGATGTCCTCTTGCGCCATTTTCTTTTCTTTCTTCTTCTGTCTTCGCCCTGCTTTTGCTCCTCCTCCTCCTCCTGCTATCCGCTTCTTCTTTTTTTTTTTGCGCTTGGCAGTTAATCTAAGAACTCGAACTCTCTGGAAACTGGCTGTGGGGCTATATGGCCGCTTCGTGCCATATCAACTACAAGTTTGTCCTTACTGCGACCCCTCTCTCTCTCTCTCTCTCTCACTCTCACACTCTCTCAGTGAACACTCATCTCCGCCCTTTTCTTTTATAAGTTGGCGCTATAAAATGTTGCGCCATTTCCCATATGCATGATGTGCGTCTCGCACATCCGCTCTGACATTTTGCCTGCCATCAGTTTGTTTTTGCATGCAATTTTCGAATATCGCGCAGCACTACATAGCTGCCCGCTTGCCTTTCTTCTCGCTTCATTTGTACAGCGAAATATTATAAATATATACATATATATATATTTAGGGAGCGATCCAAGATTTTATTGATGTTGCCTGAGTTTGAATGACATTGTAAAATTATACGCAAATACTCAGAAGTATATGCACCCAGCAAAGGGACAGCCACACCAGCCACGAGCCACACCCGTCGCTACGAATATCGAAAAACTTGTCGAAAAAACAAAACTAAAAAACTGAAAAATGGCACAAAGAAATGTATTGTGAAAGTTTTATGTGTTTATCTATTAAAACTTAGACGAGCATGGGCATGTGTGTCGTCATATTGGACAACAGTCATACACAAAACACTCACTCATGTACATCCATAAATATATATATATATGTATGTATGTGTACATATACGAGTATATCCATGCTTAAACAAAAATAAAACTGCCATCGGTTGACAGTAAGTGGAAGTTTTGTGGGCTGCTGCTGCTCCACCCGTTGGCTCGATATTTATGGTTGCCATGTACTCGTATTATGCAAACGACGGCCATCAGAGGCAGCTCTTCTAATGATCAATATGACCCAGTAAAGAAACTCAATCTGCAGTGCTTCGCAATATATTTAAATGCAAATTATTCAATTTAATTTAAGCTTGAAGCTGTAGGAACTTTAAAGGAAATTGCTACAAAGTACATACATTTAGGGAATTATAATTTAACAGTTATAGTTTATTATAAGCATGTAGTTGTTGGTAACAGCAAACCCCTTGTTCCCCCTTGTTATTCAATTGAAATAACCTTATTGCCAGAGGCCCACCCCTGTAGAACTTCTTCACATGGCACTTAATAGAGTGCAGTCCCTTTTTCCATTAAGTCATCTCTTTCAGATTTTGCTCACTTAAGAGATTTCCATGTTTCAATCTGCCGGATGCAGAGGAATTAAGTGGCATCAGGCAAAATCATAGCAACGTGTGTGTGTGTGTGGAAGTGTGTCAGGTTTTTTTTGAGGTCCGTCAGCCCAATCTCGGGAAACGCTTTTTTGTCATGTTAAGCAAGTCATGGATGGGAGCAGGAAGGAGCGAAAATTGCACGATAACACTAGAGGCAGCGCTCAGCAGCACACATCTAAATATAGGCTACGGCCATAATAGGCTCAAGACGCTTTCATTCAACACTTTTCAGGCAGCCAAAATGGCGCCAGCCTGCAAAGCAAAGCCCGAATACATACCCACAGCAAGAAAAGAAGCAGAAAAATGGAGCCGCTTGAATGGGGCAAAGGAGCTGGGCCGAAAGGAAGTACTCGTAATAGGCACACGCACGAAAGACAAAGTCTAAAAGAAGGACCCAGCAGCACCAGCCAGCAACACGCAAAAAAGAGCCAAAACCTCTTTCAAATTTCCATTGGATTTTTCTTTGTTTTGTTTTCTTTTTTTGCTGGTATTTTCCCCTGCTATTGCTGCCGGACAAAAGGCCGCTGCGAGTATTCATTTACACGGTTATATATATTTTTTTTTAGGGAGAGAAACTGAATACGAAATCCCTGGATATCCCTGAAACAAGTAAAAAAAAAAGTATTGTGTGCCAAAAATAAAAATGTCAATTTGCCAAATGTCGGCAAACGGAAGTTTATATTCTTTTTGCTAATCTTTGCCCTTATATTTTACATCTAAAGTGTAGATTATAGAACCCGACAATTTCCTGGGGGCAGAGGGAATGTTTTTGAGGGGGCAGCTGAAAATAATCTTCACATTTTTTGAACCCCGCATAATTTTTGTTGTTGTTTTTGCTGCTGTTATTGTTGTTGTTTTGGGTGCAGGTGAAACGCGGAAAACTTCAAAGCCAGAGTCAGGTGCGCTGAGGTGCGCTGAGGTGCGGTGCGGTGTCAAAGTTGCCACACCAACCACCACCAGCAGTGGAAAGTAATTTCCGAAATATTGTACTCAGACACTCATACTCATTCGCATTCATCCGCACCCGCACTCGTTTACTCACACACACACAGACACACACTAACAGACAGCCGCAACGGGTTATACAGATATACAAAAGCCAACCCCCAAATCCAAAAAGAAAACCACTTTAATTTCCTCGGTCTCCGGGTCGGGAACAACACAGCAGCAGCAGCAGCAGCAGCAGCAACAGCAACGCCAACACGAACGGCAAGAAAATGGACGGGAACCCTCGTTATACGTAAAATATATCTTTCGACCCGGTCACAGTCGCATCCACAGTCACAGCCATTCGCATGATTTTCGACTAGGTTATTTGACTGAGAAACCTTTAGATTTTTTGTGCATTTCCATTTCGCCAATTGCCAGGACTCTCTGCACCTTAAGCCTTTAGTTTAAAGTGTATTTAATTTAAATGACTCGAAGGGTAGCAATTTGCCAGCACAAGGGAGGAATGAGACTCGGCGCGGAGCACCAGCCATGGAGCACTGCGACAGTGAAGGGGAAAATTGTATGTAATGAGTTGAGCTCGTTTTGAGGGTTGGCCATCGCCATCGCCACACCACCAACCTATTCCTATTCCTAATTGGGGGCGTGGGGGCAAAAGTTTCCAACGGCAAATGAAGACCAACAAGTTTAGCGGTGGAAGCCAAGCCAAGCCAAGCTGTCAACTTCCAAAGACCTTACGCAAGGAAAGTTTCACAAAAACGCTTAGACCTTAACTGCCTGTTGGCTATCTTGGCAGCCAAGGCGTATCGAGGCGAAGCTTCGCCTAAAAGGTAAATTTATAAACTAAATGGATGGAAAACTCTCGTTGTGCGCCCCATTTAAAATCCATGCTTCCTCCTACGAGCCCCTCCTTCAAGCTGCCGCTCCAGTTGGATTCACTGGCCAATTTCGCTGCATTCACTTTGGGGCTGGCTGATTTCAGTTCGTTGACTGGAAGCAGTGCAATTCGCGCGTGCAACGTAATAAACTGTCTTGCCGTCACACACAGAGAGAGGGATAGAGAGAGAGGTATGGAGAGGGAGTGAGTGAGAGAGGGAGTGAGGGAGAGTGGGAGTGCGGGAGAAGTAGAGATTGTGCGAGGGCTGTAACCGCAGTCAGCATCACAGCCTCATGGCCACAGGCGAGTCAGCAACTGGATCTCGGATCTGGAAAATGGAAACTGGAAACTGAAAACTGGGATCTGTGCCTGAGCCTGGGCCTGGGCCTGGCTGGCTGCGTTTAAAAACTTACTTCCTTCCGGTTTGTTAGGCGGCAGAAATTGCCGAAGCACAGGGAAGCGGCAACAAAAAAGCGAAGCAAAAATGCCAAATGCAGTGATACAAATGCGATTTTCTGGCAGCGGTAAAGGCGGAAGAGGTGTGCATTATACACACAGAGAAACATAGACAGAGAGAGAGAGAGGGAGAGGGAGAGAGAGAGACACACACAGGAAGGGGATGGAGAAGGGGACACACAAAGTGGCAGCCAGAGATTTAAGGCTTTGGTTGCTGACACTTTTTCAAGTTGATGGCGCCCCACACACACACACACACACACACACACACACACACACACACACACTGAAACACGGACACAGACGTTACACTCTATTTGGCAACGGCGCCAGAGCCAGAGTCAGAGTCAGAGCCAGGCCACGCACTGTACGGGTACGGGTGCGGGTACGGGTACGGTACGGGTACCCAACTCAAAATGCTGTGCCGGAAATTATTGAACGCACACACACACACAACCACACACACACACAGATACAGATACAGGCACAGTGAAGCTTACGAGAGAACAGAAAGGCAATTCACACATATTTAAAATGCAAAAAGTCAACGACTGCGCAGGAAAAAGCCACTGAAGCTCTGCTGAGCATTATAATGCGAGAAATATATTCATACGATTACAATAAGAATCGAATAATGCGGAGAGCGGGAGCCAGCAGAGACAGCAGAGCCAGAGCCAGAGCCAGAGCAACCACAATCCAGCAGCAGCTCCTACTCACACACATGTGTGTGTGTCAGTGGTGTGTGTCAGTGGTGTGTGTCAGTGGTGTGTGTGTGTGTGTGGTGTGAGTGGCACATGTAACGAGCCGCTGCCACTGATTCCGATTCTGTTGCGCCAAAGGGGGTTAACCAGACGGAAGTTGGCTTTGCCAAAAGAAGGCAACTGTCGTTGGTTGGCTGGCTGGTGGGTCGCTTGGTTGGCTGGTTGGTTGGCTGTTGGCTTGGCTGGTTGGCTGGTGGTGCGTCGAACAGTGGCAAAATACCGGCGGGGCGGCGCGAAATCAATGCAGGATGAAAAGTCAATTGAATACGCTGGCATGGATGCTGGAACCCAGATACGAGTATGATATTCCGCGTTATGATATGATACGCCTTTGATTTATGGTTGCTTATTCTCGCTGTAATTGATCAGCAGATCATCATCATCCCCATCCCCATCGCTGGCTGCTTGTGTGGGGTTCGTGAGAACTCATTCAGTTGGTTCTAGGTCTGCGACTCCATTGACCTTACACACAGAGTGCACGGCGCTATCGCAAGACCATAAATAACACTTGGAACAATGGTAAATGGTACTCCTGCCCTTTACCGCGTTTTGCATTACGCATACGCCACGTGGAGCGGGGTCTGGCATCGATTTGCTGCCACATTTCGATTGCTGTTCTTTTTTGCAATGGTTTTTGGCTATTTCCCTTTTCTCGCAGATGGGCCATAACGAAATATTTATGCGACGTCATTGGGGCATCATTTAAGTCGCTTACGCCAGCGTACACATCTCTGTTGCTGTATGTGCGGCGCCCAAATCTCTGCCCATCTGTTTTGGGCTTAGGGCCAGCCTTAATTTGAATTTAATTGAAGGCTCGCCCGAATGCCACGGCTATTGAGTGGGATGAGATGCCGGGGCATGGCCGTTTCCGTTGCCATTGCCGTTGCCGTTGCCGTGGTGGCGGCCATTGTAACTGGCACATCCAATTAATGGTGGCCGAAAACTAGCGCTGAATGTGTGTCGAGTGCACGTAGAGAGAATGTTAAATAAAATATGGAGAGAGCCGAGAGCAACAGAGTCGAGCAATGCTAGGGCCGGGGCCGGTACCGAGCCCGTGCTCGTCCCTTTTTTTTTCCGCTGTAGCTTGTTTGTTTGCCGCTTGTTCGGCATTCGTTTACTTTTTCTCCTCTTTTCAGCTTTTTCCTACTTTTTTTTTTCTTTTTTTCCCTGCACATAAATTGGCTGGAAAAAATGCGTGTGTGTGTGCCACTTAAGTTTACATTTTCATTTGCTTGCCCCAATGACTTTTGCCGTTTACAATCATTTTTTCGGCTCTCTCTGCCCCTTCAGTCGCCCCCCATGGAAATTGCGCATTAAATTAATTTTCAGCTTGTTTGAAGTTTTGACCCAAACAGCCAAGCGAAGCCAAGCCAAGCCAAGCCAAGCCAGGAGTAGCAAAACAGCAAAAGCAGCAAATAGAACATAAAATCTTGTAGTTTATGCCATCAGCCCCTGCACCCTATCTGCTGACTACTGCCTGCTGTCTGCTGCCTGCTGCATGTGTGTGTGAGCGAGTTTGTGGCGAGTGAAGCCAAGTTGCTCGGCACTCACGGCTATTAGCTTTGGTTTTTTAGTGCGTTTGCCTCCAAAAATGAAAAGGCAGACGCTCGGGGGAAATACTCGTAGTAAAATGTCAGCGTAAAACTGTAATTTATGTGCATGTGTGAGTGCGACTCTGTGGAGGAGCCAAGTCTGACTTTTTTCGGTTTCCCTTTTCATTCGCATTTTATACCAATGTTGCCGTTTGATGCTGCTGCGGCTTAGGATCGCCACGGTTCGTTTAGCTTCGATTCAACTCGGTTTGTTTGTGGCCCCACCAGAGGCAGACATCAATCAATTTATTGACTTTGCTCGCTGGATACGTAAACCCATCTTTTGGCCTGAGCAACGGCAACGGCAACAGCAACAAGAATGCGAAATTTTCATAGCTGGGGGTAATAAAACTTTTGCGCCAAGTCCCAGCCTAGTCCCAACTTGATATATAGAATGCAGCAGCAGTAGGAGCAGCAGCAGCAGCAGCAGCAGCAGCAGCCGTAGAAGGAGCGCCGTAGCACCTTTTCTGCCAGCCATCGATATGTACATTTGTAGTTTTATGTATGTGTCTGACAGCATGAACAGGACTTTCTTTCCCTGTGCATGTGTGCGGCTGTAATTCATGGGCTGCCATCAAAGTAATCCCTCTGGCATAATATCAGTCAAGGGCAGAGTGAAACACGACAGCCAAAGCCAGCAAAGCGAAACGAAAGGGGGGCAGGCGTTTTACCATAAGGAAAGTTTTTTGGAAACTTTCTAAAAGTACGGTGGGGGGGGCGAATTTCATCGCAGAAATCATGTTAATAATTGCTGCAGCTTCTCCCCCTGTATTTATTCCAATAATCTACTCCAATGTGTTTATATTTTCAGTTTACTCAAGCGTGCATGAAGTATGTTTGTTGTACAATATTTTATTGCTTCTATGTCGATGAAAATACTATTAATAATATAGATAGGGGCAGGCTGGAGGCCAGGCGAGGCGCACGAGCCACGAGCAGGGTTCAGGCCAGGACATGTTCACGCCCCACTTGCTAAGCAAAAGCACAAAACCAGCAGCAGCAGCAGCAGCATCACCAGCAGCAGGGGATGGGATTGGCCACGTTTTTCTTGTGTAAACAACAGAAACGAACGCTCGCATAAATTTTTCGTTTTGGGGCCACATAAAAATTTATATAATTGAGCCGCGGCGGGCGCCTAAATGAGAAAGGCGAATAAAAGGATGCCAGGACACGCAGCAGGGATGGGCGAGTCTCAAAAGAAAGCCTCCGAAGAAGGGCAGAGAGCAGAAGTGAAGCGGAGAGTGAAGGAAAAGTTTAAAGCAAATCAAAAACTTGACGATAAGCACGAGTTCAGCTCACAGTCACGCTGATTGGTATTTTTTTTTCATCTTCCACATTTTCTAGCCCTCCCCTGGCTCAGCCTCCGCACAGCGTTTCATCATCGTTTCTTTTTCGGGGTTAGACCATAAAATATTTTACATTTTGCTGCGCACAAAAACCGTCAGAAATGTTGTGCTGTGTGTGTGTGTGTGTGCCCTGCCCCGGAAATATGTTGGAAAGTATAAAATGTGTAGCATACTTTTCGGTGCGGTCCCAAACCATACTCTCCATTGTTGTGCTGATGTGCGTGTGCCAGAGTGAGAGAGAGCGAGAGAGAGGTGGGAAACAAAACTAAACTGGCAGCATCTACCTGAAGCTACGCCTGAAGCCCCGCCTGATCCGGGCGTATCTGGAGAGCGTGGTAAACACGTAATTAAGCTGAAAATGTCTCAAGGATTAGTCAGAATGCCTGCTCATTTTGCGCTGTCATCGGAAAACCGACACCATGCCACGCCCTGGCGCACTGGCGCCCTGGCACCCTCCATCCGTCCGCACAGCCATTGGCAACAGCTGTCGCCTGCTTATTATGTTTATTATAAATAATTTTGCAGCTGCTCGCTGTCTTTACGGTATTGCATATGTTTTTGAATCATCCTTCGTTAGGCAATTTCAGCACAATTTGCCCCGCTGCATTCAGGTGAGTGGTGACTGGTGAATGGGATTCCGAGCACAGATATTCACGAAAGGTAATGGGCCAAGCCACTAAAGCCGCCTGTAGAGGTGTGCGCGGGGGCATGTGAGTGTGTGTGTGTGTGTGTGTGTGTGTAGTTGCCACAGCCAGGCAGTAAATAAATACTTGAGCAATGACATGTCAACGTTAATAAATGATTAACTTGTCATTTGAAGCAGCAGGGAATGAATGGCTGGTGCAGGTCTGTCCTGGGGCTAAGTGTGTGTAATCTTTGGCTCCCTATGTGACTCTCTGTATCTCCCCCTCTCTCTCTCTCTCTCTCTCTCTCTCCCCCTCCCTCTCTCGCTCTTTCCCTGTATATTTGTTTGTTGGTTTGAATGTGTTGAGAGTTGTCTGTGCCTGTCTTAGATTTCGTTTATGTGCGTACTTAAGTTGTCAGTTTGCATATTAGATACGAGTATCTGCAAATAGCTTTACTTGCCTGCAGCCCCGCCCTGCTGCCCCGCCCTGCCCTGCCCTGCTATCCCCTGTCCAACTCAATCAATGTTATGTCACATGCGGCTCCCAGTGCGAGTGGCGGCAGGGGCAGGGGGCAACCGGAAAGTGTGGTCTCAAGGAAATAAAGTTTCCTCTGTCCTTGTGTGTGTTTGTGTGGCTGGACGCATAAATCTTATAAGCTGCTCTCTGTGTAAAAATGAAGACAGACATAATATTTATGATGGCAGCCAGAACAACCCAAACAAAATCAAATGGATACAAGAAAATACACAATAATCATAAAGAATCAAATATCCTTCTCAAAAAAAGAAGGGAATGTTGTAGTGTTGGCTGAGGATAACCAGGATGAGGAATGGCGCTGAGCAGGGACTCAGCCTTTCATGCGTATCGCTTGCCTCATAGCATATTCCCCCTTGTCCTGCACCTAATTAATTTCCATGAAAATGAAATTTAAATTTGAATTTGCACTGCAATCAAGAAAGCTACAATGTCCATTGCCATTTGGGGCATATTAATGGCGCAATTTAATGGTCACAAGAACACACACAATCTGTTCTTCTTTTTGTCGGACTGATGGCAGAAGCGGAACGTGGGGCGCCTCTTCTGGGACGCCACAACAATAACATTTCGGACTAATTTTAATGAAACAAAAAATACGAGTAATAAAATACAAGCAAAAGTATAAATACGCAAACAAAAGAAGCAGCAAAGGGCGAAAACCTTCTGGTTATTCCATTAATTAATGTTATGATTATTATCTGGTTTCTGGCGTAGCGAAGAAACTCTGATGTGGCCGCTGTTGCACGTGCCACTCGATGGCAGCCACACTCTCTTTTTCTTTCGTTCGCCCAACCAGGTAAACTTTCATAATTAGTTTTATTGCCGTGGATGAGCTGCTGTAGCTGCTGGAGCTGCTTCCCTTTTGACGGCCACATGCATAAATCTCCCGCACTTGCACACACACACAAATCACGCTATGATGGGGCAAATTAATGAATGAATGACTCCGTGTAGTTTTTCCTGCAGCAATTACTTACACAAGCCAACACGAAATTCGGGCATTGAACCGCGAGCAGGCAGCCGCATTGAGTGGCAAATTCGAATCAGATTACCCTGCAGCCACGTTTTTGTTGGCCAGTGTTTTGTTGTCAGCCCTGTACAAAGAATTACGAGCCCGGACTTAGTCCGACCTGCCATGTCCTTGCAAATTTATAAGCGCCGCATTTCCTGTTTTCCTTCTGGCCGCGCATTTTACGAGAACCAGAGACCAGCTCCACATCGTACATGTGGGCCCCGTGCCCCGCACCGCACTCTGGTGCTTAGATTGATGATGCAGGTGAGTTACGCGGCCCTGGCTGATATATGGCCGGATGGTATGGCTCCCAGACAACGCTTTTAATTGAAAACCAAAATGACTTTTGGCCCCCAGGAATGGGGAGTGGTCGCTGATGATTTTATGCTAATCTATGCAACTCGGCAGCGGGAAAGCTGGGAGAGCCGCGTGGAAAGTCCGCAGCCAAGTGCCCAAGTCGATTCATTGAAATTCTGCATAAAATTAAGTCGCTCCGCTCCGCTCCTTTTGGCTCCTCGAATATGTCAAAGTAGAATAAACAGTCTCGTTATAATTATGCGATGCTAAGACCATCCCATCCGCAGCCTTGGATCTGGCTCTGCTTGCTCTGGCTGCTGGCTCACCCTCCTGTTCAGGTGTTTGTGTCTCGGCTCAGGGATTTTTTATCTGCGCTGCACCTGCTGTTGGCACGTCATAAAGTCGGTGGCTGCATTGTGCGAAAATTCAATTAAGATCGCCGAGTCCTTATTATTTTTATGATAATTAGCCCGGGTGTAACTTTCGGTCTTGACCACAGAATCCGGTCAAGGCGAGCCAGGCCCGGCCCAGGCCCGGCCCAGGCCGGGCGACTTGCAGGATGATGCAACTGCAACTGGCAGCGGACAAAGGATATGCAGCTTAGCCGTACCCAAAACTTTACCCAACAATGCCGCAACTTTGGCCGCAACTTTGCAGTTGAATTTGAGAGATGTGGCAGCCTGCCTTCGCCCGGCCTGCATCGACTGGTCGCTTAATTGGCTTTAAGCCCCAAATCAATTTATGCACTCAAACAATAGTCGGCTCCAGCCCCAGCTCCAGTCAGGCAGCTCAAGCCGGGAAGCTGTTGGTCCCTCAATTCGGGTTGATTGGCATCTGGCACACGGATCGATAGCGTATACGCACTGTGTGCACGTTAATCTCGTGTGTCGGTCCCTTAGTTATAGCTCGCATCAAGTTGGGTTTAATTTTGGCTTAAGTTTGGTTGCGCAAAAATTAAAAGTTAAGTAACGTTTAATACAAACCGCCGCTTTCTTATGCTTTGTCATATCCTCTCTCAGAATCTGGTGTCAGCTGAGAAAGTTTCCCTTCCTTTCGAGTGCGAAAAACTATCCAACTTTTGCTTGATAAATTATTTAAGAAACCCCCACAAAACGTGCTAAATTCAGGATGATTTATCTGGGCGTACATATATCTGATGCAGTTTTAATTATTTTTTTCTGCTCCTCGACATTTCTTTCTATTTATAGACCGAAATTGTTTTTCGCTCTAACTTTTGTGCAGCCGAATGAAATATTTTGATTTGCCGCTGCCTGTGGCAAAAGTTCGTTAAAATATTCATAATTACTTGGCGTGTGATGCGACGCCACTTCAGGCACCTCCAACTCCTGCCCTGCCCTGTCCTGCCCCATTTTCGTTTCGCTGTTGCTCCACCCCCCCGACCGAGGGAAGGACCAGGCAAAAACTTGCAAAAGAAAACAGAAATTGTGCTACTTAATGAGCAAGGATGGAAACTTTGGACGAAAGTTTCGCAAGCGAAATGGGGGCGTGGCCACCCGGGCACATTTAAAATAATTACGAATTTATTTAAGCTGCTTTATGGTGAAAAAATAATTTACAATAGATGTCGTTGTCGTTGCCGTTGTCGATGTCGATGTCGCCATCCCCGAACAAGGCAGCCAAAGTGCTGCCAAAGTTATTTCGCTGCTTTCGTGCGCAACCCTTGAAAAACCAAAAATGGCATTTATATTTATGCTTATGTCATAGATGTACAAATTTGCACAATGCTGAGTCGTAAAAAAATATTAGTATTCGTTTGGCTGCTCTTCTGCCGGTTGGTTGTTCGTTGTGCCTAGCTGTTTGCTATTTTACATTTTTAATGGCTGCCAGGGCCATTTCATTGCCACACACACACACAAAAGCTGACAGTCCACCGATATCTACATACATACATGTGAATATATATATATATATATATATATTTGTATTTACGAGGTACGTATGTACCTCTGCACACAAAGACGCAATTATCTTGGGCAGCCCCTGCCACTCCATAAACACTCGCAAAAGAAACTCGCAAGCCCGAAACCCCGCCGCCGCCCACCAGCCCGATAACATGTGTAAAGCGCACACAAAGGACAAGTTTCGCTTTCGCCAAGTCCATTTGCAGATTCTCTGCTGAAAGCGGGTTAAAGTAACAAAACCAGAGCTCAGACTCGAACCCGGACACGGACACGGAGCAGGAGCAGGAGCCGGACCCCCGACTGTAGCTCTGTACTCGTACAGTCGACTCCCTGCCCTGCCTGCCATTCTGTACGCCGTATTTTGTACGCTGCTCCATTCCAGCTCTGTTTGTGGCTCTCTGTCTCTCTCCATGCGACTGCGATGCCTTTACATTTTTGTGTATTTGTGCGTAAAAGCCTTATAAATAAGTTATACACGTGGCAGGAGGCGGGTAATGGGAACAGGAACAGGAACAGGAACTGCCACTGCCACTGCTACTGGAACTGGAACTGTATTGTCATCCAGTGGGGAAATGGACTGAATGTGTCGCTTTAAACCCATATTTCAGCTACAATTTCATGCAGCTTAACTCTTTACGGGCAACGAAATGCTGCTGAGCAACGTTAAATTGCTGTGGTCAGATATTTACCATGGCTTACTCATCCTCTGATTCTCTATTCTTATCAGATTATCATAGGAGCATTTTCAAGTCATCCTGCCAACAGCAACACTCTCTTACAGTTAGGAGTCTTCGGTGCCATTACGGCCAAGTGTGAAGTGCCAAAAATCGAATGAAAACCGTAGCAATAAAAGCGAAAGTCATGCGGCTACACTCTAGCCTTTGCTAGCCCTGCTTCAACGGCCTGCCAAACTCATTTATAATTTACAATATTTATTTCGGCTTGTGGCCCCAAGTCTTGGGCATGAGTGGGCGCATTCATTTGAGTCGCCTGCCTTGCATGGAAAGTGAAAATTACTGCCTGCTGGCAGATCACACTCGAGTTGAGGGCGCAGGGACATTGTCAAGGAAGTGTAAGAGAGACGGGTTCCATTCACAGGCAGGCTTAGCGGCGGCTCAAATGAAATTTACACAAGTAGACCTAATTGTCAGAGTTCCAAGTGAGCAATTAGCAGCCCACCAGCCAACCAGCCAGGCAGCCAGGCCTCGCCATATTGATTTGCAATTAAGCGCAGTGAAAACTTGTACAAAAAACACCCATAAGGATATCTTTTTTTGCGCGTGGGAGTGCTGTGCGGTGCGGTTCGGCTCGGCTGCGGTGGCTTTTCATGCAATTCAACTTAATGATGCGCGAACTATTAAGCGCATTAAGAGCCATTTTTTTGCACTTTACTTCCTTTTGTCTGCCACGCAGCCAATCCAGTTCGACCCTCCGCGGCGAAACCCTTTTGCCCTTGTGGCTCTGGCGCAAGGTAAAAAAGTACTCCTCGCGGCACGAACATTTATTACCTTTGACACGAGCCATTAAATAATTTAACGCGCTGCGTGGTAGCTGGTAGAAAAAAAGAAGCGAGTCAACACCGTTCGCTGATGACACCAGGCACACGTGAGTGTCAACCAGAAATTAAATTAATATTTCGCTCCTAACTACTTATAAAGAAAGCTTTTAGCTGTCAGCCTAGCTGGCATCTCTCGTAGTCAGCCGGTGTATGGATCCTAGGAGCACATTTTGTGACTACTATTTAGATTCGTCTCAGCAGAGGGTAGAGCATAGTCGGAGTGCTGCCTACCTACATCGTTTTTGGTGCGGCTGTGCCTAATCGAATTGAACTCCCAGTCTGCGAAGTCTTGTGGCTGGGGCGGGGATAAGCAATTGAATTAGGCTAGAAGCTGGCAGAGAAGCTGCTGCTTGGCACTCGTGATGCGTGAGGAGCAGTTAAAAATTGAAATTTAATTTAAAACACATCAAGCAGGCATTAGGGGTGCGGCAGCCAAACGGCAGATGGCTGTGGCAAAGACAAACGCCCAAGCGGCAAATAAGAGCACAAAGCACAAAAAAGTAACGCACACACACATACTCTGGAAAACAAACCAAACAGACAGACAGAGAAACAGAGACAGAGAGAGAGAGAGAGAGAGAGGGACAGAGACACGGAGAGAGCGAAGGAGAAGTTGACATATGACATTTAATTTAGTGTCTTTGGTATGTTGCCTTCGCCTGGCACAATGCCAAAAGCATTTGCTGGCATTCATTAATTTTCATTTTCGCAAAAAGAAAGCAAGCGAAAGGACAGGGCAGGGGCAGGGCAGGGGCAGCAGCAGCAGCCTCATAAGCACACAGCACAACGAACTGGGAATGCTCTACCCAAGCGTTCATTATCCTTAAATTTCCATCAATCCCTGAGAGCTCGGCATACCCCGTCCGTGTGGCAAATTTATGGCTAAGCAGCCGACAAAAAAAAAAGGACGCGCACCAAATGCTTCTTCTGTGTTTGAGTTGAGTGGCAGTTTTTTGCGCTGCTGGCGCTGTCGACGTCATTATGTCGGGCTTCTTGCACGGCTTTTTGTTCAGAGGCAGCCCCCAGCCCCGGAGTACCGCCAGGCAAGTGCAGTCTCTGGCTAATAAAATATTTTATGCCGGGCTTATCTGCCATATCAAAAGCATGAGTTTCGCAGCTGCGACAACACACAAAAAGCCGAGGCCCACCGACAACGAATTATTAACAGACTGGCCCTGCCCCGCCCCGCCCGACACGTCGGCTCCACCACACCACACCTCACCATAACCATTAACCACCACCCAGCCAGCCATCCAGCCAGCCACACAGCCCCCCAGCAGCCCAGCAGCCCAGCAACCCACTTTAGCAGCAACATAAACAAAAACCAAGCACCAAAAGTAAAACAAAAAATTCCCAAAGACTCAGACACACACACACACACACATATATATTAGAGTTTATGACAGAAAGCAACAGTCCAGAGGGGGAAGGTGGCTGGAAGGTTGCTCGCTAATTCAGGCTCAGTTTTTGGTCAAGTGCAGTTTCGCCAAACACTTTTACGCCATGATAATAGAACAACATGTGGTTCCAGCACATGTGTGCAAACTTTCCACCGCTTTTCCCTCACTCCCTCCATTCCACTCTTTCGCTGCTGAATAGGTGACAAGAGTGTGTGTGTGTGTGTGTGTGTGTGTGTGTGTTTCTTTTTTGGTTCGGTCTGTGACAGCTGGCAGCTGTTTTTGGCTTAGCCCCGTGACAGCAGCGCTACTTCATTTCCGCAAATGTCATGTTGCATGTTCTTTGGCCAACAGAAATTTTCAATTAAATGCCAAAACGTTGAGCCGAGCGGACTTTAAGGCCATTCAACCTCATGCAACCTATTGACTTTACGGCCTTTTGTGTTTGGGATTATGCGAAGCTTACTAGTAGTACGGACCAGGAGGAGGGGCATTTGTTCAACTAATCTCTTAAGAGCATAAAACAGTTTGTTGCATGCTGCCCGACACTCTGGCATCGATTGGCAAAAGGAATTTTTATTGTTGGTTTTTGTTCACCTCTTTTTAGGAGCTTAAGCTTCCTTCTAAATTATATATATATATATATGTATATGTATATACAATAACTGGCTTAATTCCAATCATTTGCTAATTGACTTTCGTATTTGTTTTCTTGCAGGTGAGTCAATCGATCCAAACTTTGGCCAGCTGATGGTGAGATGACAACTCTGATAATAAATATATTTTGTCAGCTAGTTGAAGCTTAAACGACAGTCGAAATATGTGGTAACAAAGTTTAAAAGTTTGCCAGCCAGTAGCAGAAAAATCGTCAATGAAAATGCCATGAAGCTGCACCAGTAGCGGGAGTATTTCTTCCCTCACTTCGGCAGCCCTTTAAACACCCGAAACCTAGTCAATGTTCAGTGCTCATATTTATTTATACATTTCACCTCTGCCTTTATGGGATGTCGCTGTTGAGACACCTGCGACAGGCGGCAGGCGACAGGCGACAGGCGGCAGGCGACAGGAGCCATGGCAGTGACAGATAAACAATCACGGCTGCCAGCCAGCGCACTGCGCTGTAGTTGATGCTAAGGATGCTGGAAAAGCCAATGCCATTGCATCATTTTATCCATCAATTTTATACCTTTTGCAAATTGTTTTGCTCTTATTTTCATCCATTTTCTGTGCTGCTGGCTGCTGCCTGCTCTACTACAAAATGGCAATTGTATTAAGCGAACGAACACAGCATGGGAACGCGGGGCACAGATACGGGGAGATATGTACATAGTAGGAGACATTGTAACTGCCACATAGACACATCAAGTAATTGAATGCAGTTGCGACACGCGGCGACAAAGGGCGCCAAGGGGAGTGGCGTGGCGTGGGAGTGGATTGGGAGTGGGAGTGGATGCGATGGATGCGATGGATGGCTGCAGAGTGTCTCAGCTGGATATCGGGGGCTTTGATTTTGAGCTCGTTCAATGCTATTAGCGCAAGTAAACTACATTTGCTGGGTAGGGGGCAACATAGGAGATGTTCTTCGAATCCGTTTGCTTTGAAATTCAACTTTGAAAATACACTTCGCGCGTGGTATACTCGTGTGTATGTAGTGCGAGTGTGTGTGTGTGTGCGAGTGTGTGATTGATTTTTATCATAATACGAGTGCAGACTAAATTCGAGCTGAAGAACTCATCGAAATTACCATAAATTCCCCACTTAATTGAGGCGAATTCATTACTCGGAACTCCTTCTCCCTACTCCCCATCCTGCTGCCTGTGCTGCCTGTGCTGCCTGTGCACGGTGCTCGTCTGTCTCGCTCTCTGCGGGTCCTGGCATTGTCTCTGGCTCGGCTCGTCGGGTATTTGCTCAAGTGCTTTGACGCTCTGGGTCTCTGTAGGTGTGGGTGTGGGTGGCTGGGTGGCTGGGTGGGTTCTGTGTCAATAGATGCCATACATAGAAGGCATTTTCCTCCTTCGTGAGAGGAGCAGCAGGAGCAGGAGTAGTGGGAGATTGAGTGAAGGATAGGATAGTCATCGTCTACTTTGCATAGAATTGAAATTTGAAATTGGAAATTGAAAATCGCTTTGCCAACTGCTACGTCGAGTGCGGGTCGGAATGGCGTTGGCGATGGGGATGGGTTGTCTGTCTGATTGACAATGCATTGGATTTGCATTAAATAATCGAACTACGCGCTTCTGCTGCGGCGCTCTTCAGCCATTAAGTTGCGCAAATATATGCCCAGGATCCATTGTACAAAGTACTCCGCCCAATCACGTCATATGGGGCATTATCAAAACTACAAACTACAGCGATTGCAGCGACAGTTTATCAATTGGCTGTGGCTCAAAGTAACCCAATAATATAGTTTCCAATGTTGCTGCATTTGAAAGCTTCAGAAGCTGTCCCCTGGGGCATGGCAGCGGCAGGGCAGCGGCAGCGTGGCAGTTGCCAAGTAGAATTGGGAGTTTTGTGGATATTTGCGTAATCGATTTTGCAGCTGCCACTGCCTCTGCCACAGCACAGCTGCCTCTGACTCTGTGGCTGGTTATGCAGCCGTTCTATTTGCTTGTTTATTCACTGCAAGATTTCGTTTATTTGTTTGCAATATGGCCCACGAGAATGTGCACTGTACAGTGTGCAGTGTGCACTGTGGGCCAGATTACAGCCAGGCTTGTTTGAATATCACAATTCCACAATTTCAGGCAGTCAAATCAGATTTAAATTCAAATTTTGATTGGCAAACTTGTGGCCTACAATTTATACCACTGTTTTTTTCTCTCATTCACATCATAATTCTGTTTTAGCATGTCATATTCCTGTTTGTGTGACTTCAGGCCCATGCCGCATGCCACATGCCACATGCCAAGCCCTCTAGTTTGCGGTGGATTCAGCCAGCCAGAAACAGCAAGAGCTTCAACCAAATCCAGGGCACAGTTGCAGCTGCAACTGCAGTTGCAGCCCAGCACTCAGCCATCCCTGTTCGAGTGGCTGCAGTTTGTGCTGTTTGAGTTTTCGATCTCGTTTTCATTTCGGGTGCATGCATTTTTCCCAGCTCCCAGTTACCAGCATTCAGCCACCAGCCACCAGCTATGCATGCGCCATGAGTATAGTATTTGAATAATTCATGCGTGGCAATGCATAAGTCAGAGCCAACCAGACCACACACCGGACCACATCCACATCCACACCACACCCATCGAGACGTTCGCCTGTCGTTGAATGTTTGTATGACTACGTTGTTCATTTTATTCAGGGCTCACAACCCAATCAGCATAGAGTCCCAGCTACTGGCTTAAGGGCAGCACACTGCGTTGAGTCAATAATGCGCTCACTCTCGACTGCAGTGGGCCCGGCCCGCACTGCCCCGGGGCTCCAATTGATAGACAAAATTATGCCCAAAACAAAAAAAGCGCAATCGATCTGCAGCCGCTTAATTGGAAGTGTGTATGGCACTTTCTGGGATATCGATGCTCTGGCTGGTACACGTAATACGTATGCTAATGAATTTTTAATGTATCGCACTTTTTCGCCCTTTCAGTGCGAATAAAATTGCATTTAAAATGGCACAAGGACAGCGAATGTCCTGATTGAACCTGCAATGATTGCCAGCTTGCGTGTGCGTGTGTGTGCGCTTTCTATGGGATTAATTAGCTGTCATTTATTCATTTATCGATTACATCGCTCACAGCCTACCTTCGAGCCGGACAGTCGGTCCGTCGCAACGGTTCAAACATTAATCAAGCGCCAAACTTTCGACCCCGATATCGAGCCTAATTAAATAACAATGAAGTGGGAGCGGAAACATCTGTTTTACAATATCAATGCTGCAAATAATGAGAACAAAATATGCCCAACCCCCAAGCCATCAATCAATCAATCAATCAATTCCGAACATTCCGAAACTCCGCACATAATTAGTCAAACCAGCTAAGCCCAGGCATTTTCTCTATGTAATATAAGTATATATCTAAAGCTGTATATATTCGCATTACGATATATTTTTAAGCAGCCATCTGTTGTCCAAGATTCAAATGCTGCCTTCGCCCCCATCCCCCCATCACTTCTTTGATACATTTGCAATCGCTTCTGGGCGCCTGTCAGTTGGTTTGATTTAAATTTATGACTGTGTTTTGTCCAGAGCAGGAGGCGCACAAAAAATAACATCTTGCAAGGCAAAAGAGAAGTGATTCGACTTGGCGATGCTCTCGTGAGAATAACTTTAAACTTGCTGCTTTTAAAATAAAAAAATAAATAAAATCAAATAAATAATTCTCTTAGCGCTTACTTAGAAATATTTTTGAGTAGCTGTCGCCTGTCTATACGAATTGTATAACGTTTTCATACTATGTCTCTAAGAAGCGTGCTCTGCCGCAGACTCGATACTTTTACACCACAAGTTTTTGCGCCAGAAGGGTAGGAAAATCCCTTACTTCACGGGACAGCTGTAAGTGTTTTTGCTGCCGATAAGATATACAAGAATTATGATGCTGCAGTTAGTGTCCGTGTAGCGATAGCAAATGCCAACCCCACATAATGAATGGCTCGCCTGAAACGATTGTGCAAATTTAATTTTAAATTCAGCACAAACTATGGACATAGCGAGGGAATTTTTATGAATTGACCAACAGTGGGGGCCCATTTTCAGGGCGGCTGCCATTTTGTAAGTGTGTCAACTTCCGGTGCAGCAGCAGCAGCAGCAGCACGAGAAATACAGGCGCTATAATCAATAAAGGCGCTGGCGAGTGCACTGGCAGTGGCGTGCACTTTTTACCACAGTTTATGTTAAACTATTAAAAGGAAACTCGGCTTCCGTAATGAAGCAGCTGCCGCCGTAGCCGTAGTCGTCGTCGTTGTCGTCGTCATCGTCGCCATTCCATCGAAGTCCTCATCCTCATTGTCGCCATCGTGGCAGTCCGTACAAAAAGCGGGTCGCAGAAAATAGAGAAAGAAAGGAAAACAGCTGCATTGTTCAGCCACAGACACAGGCGCATATATACGTGCATATATGTACGTGTGTATAGTGTATAGTGGCAATGAGAGGGGAACCGGGGCAGACAGTGGTGCAATGTCCTGGGCTAGTGTGGTGGAAAATCGACACTCAATATTAGCACCGTTTATGAGCTATGAATGAGTTACGACTACCAAGTGATGCGACACCGTCGGCCGGCTGCTGGCAGCCGCATTTCCTCCTCCTTCCTGTCGGCGAGAGCACAGGGCTCTGGCTCTGTGTGACGTTGGGTGACCCACTTTGATGCACGCCACTAATGCAGCATAAAGTTCACACTTTGTTGATACTTTAAAGCTAAGAACAACAGCGGGCAACAGCTTCAGTTGCGTTTCCGTTTCCGGCGGCACTAACCGAAAAATGTCAAGCTCATTAATCATACTCAACAATGAAGCACTTCCATTTGGCAGCAGCAGCAGCAGCAGCACCCTTTCCGCTACACTTTCCCCTCCATCTCTGCCACATTAATTAACTCATAAATCTTTTGTGCATATCAAACGACAGAAATTGGCTGTGGGAAGTGAATGGGGAATGGGGAATGGGCGATGCGGATGGAACCTTTCGTGGTCAATGCTCTGCCTGCTTCCTCATATATAACCAATTATTTCTGCTCAAATCACTCGACATAGGTGAGAGAGCCAGAAGTACGATAGAGAGACAGGGAGAGAGAGACAGGGAGAGAATTGGCAATTTGATTAATGTACAAGAGGCCGCACCTCTGAAATATTGACATGCCCTGGCAGCTGTCGGCATTGTTTTTCCCTTAGCGTTGAGCTGCTCGTCCCTGTCCATCCCATCCATCCTATCAATACCTACGAGTATATCCATCTATCAGCTGGGCTAAAAGTCATTTCAACGGCCTGCTATGCTGTTGAAAATCGAACTGGGTCCATCAATTTTTGGCCTGTCAGCTCTTGAATTATGAAAGTGGCGCCAATTCATGAAAGTTCTGGCAGCTTGATGTTGTGCAGCGATTGCTCCCAAAACAATTTAAGTTGTTGCACGTTAGCAAATATTATTAACATTTAAAAGAAAGTCTCTATACACCCGCACTGTGATTAAAACTAAAATGAAATGGAAATGGCGCACCCGTATAGGTGGCAGAAAATGTTTCCCTGGTGGCTCTTGTTCAACATTAAAGCCAAGCCATTAAACTATATCAGATTTAGGATTTCGTATACGTACCTTTCGAGGAAAGTGATAACTTTTAAGCTCTATGCACATTCGGTGGAATTAGATGGCAGCATAGCCCGCCGGACGGGTGCTGGTGGAGCGGGCTGGTGCCTGCAAAATGGCGTGTGTCTTGATTTTATGGCGTGTCGAGTTGCTCAGCGCGTCGCGCATCACGCTGCCTGTTCCATCAGCATTTGCAGTTAGTGCATCATTTGTATGCATTAAAGATAAACACGGGGCCAACAGCGTCACATGCAGCGTGCACCCCGTGGCAGCTCAGGTACACATTAAATTCCCGCCACGAGATTTTGGGGGAGTTTCCACCAGAACTGCTATCAAATGTGACATCAAATGAGAATGAGACTGAGACTCAGACTCGGAGCGGGCTCTCAGTCTGTGTGGGGGAAGTCCGTGTGGGAGTCCATGTGGGAGTGCGAATGCGAGTGTTTTGTGGCTTTCCATTGTGTGGCAGCCAGCTAGTGGGTGTGCCATAGTGGGTGTGTGTGTGTGTGTGTATATATAGAGTACTTATCACGATGATTATAATCAGAGAGCAGCAAGCAAAAAGCGGCAGTGGCAGCGGCAGCGGCAGGGCCACTTGGTGCTTGTAATGTTGTTTGTTGTTGCTGCTGCTGCTGCTGCTGCCGGCACTTTACGACGGCTTGCTGCACATCAAAGGCACCGCGTAATGAGCAGCACACGCTCAGTGCGGCAACTTTCTCCACTCCCCCTACCACTCTCCACCCACAGCCAGGCTGCCACGCTGCCAGGCTGCTGTTCTGGCCCCATCTCCATACACCTTACCATTGCCATTGCCATTCGCTTTTACATGCCCATCCCCATGCCCATCCCCATGCCCATCCCCCGCATCTTGTCCTGTCGTCTGCTAGCGCAAATTGACTTTGTCTGTGTGTTTTTGACACCTGCGGCAATTCGTTTTCATGCCCACACCCCCCAACCCTGCACCAGGCCCAGGACCACAGGCGGCTTTCGCATCAAAGATAATTTAAAGCGAACGCGAAACTAGTTCACGGGTAGCCAGCCCAGTGGGGGCGGCGCTGTGTGGTTCTGCACGGTGGGGGACGGGGCGTGGGGCAACCTACATATTTTCTGCCTGCTACTTTTGGGGCGTGGCAGGGGCCGTGGATCACTATTTGCTTTTTGGCATGCTGCTTCATAGCCGCAAGACCCAACATTCTTTAGTTGCTAGTTTCTAGGCAAAGGCAGCAGCAGCAGCGGCCCGGAAAGTATGCCACGAATTTTAGCTGCGTGCATGAAAACTATTTCTCGAGAGCCAGGGCCTGTTAGAAGCGAGCGAGCGAGGGGACCACACCCTTTGAGGAGCGGAGAGGAGAGGAGAGGCATTGCCTTTGCACAAGCTATGCAGGCTCGTGTGGCCTGCAGCTGCCAGGAGCTACGCCCCGCCCTGCCCCTACGCTGCGTTCACACAAATTACTTAGCATAATTGTTGATTATAAGTTCGCTTTATGCTAAAGAGATATCACCCGGGCATTAGCATTATCCGTGACATTTCAGGTTCTGCTCTTGTCGTTTCATGTTTTCGTAATTTGCTTATTAAATTTACACCTCGGGCTATTTATGCATACCCACCCATACATACACATACACATACACATCACACACACATCTACTGTTGTAGCCAACTGTCTGCAACTTTGATGTAGCACCAAACAGCAGCATTTTGAGTCTCCAGTCGGCTGCCTGCTGTTCCCTGTACTGTTTGTTATGTTATGTTATGTCTGGCTGGCTGGCTGCTCTTTTGGTCTTCCTTTCTTATGCAAATGAGATTACATAAACATAATTAACTTCGGCCGGCCTACGTGTCGTATGAAACTTTTTTGATGGCCATATAAAAGCGCTCTGAAGAGCTTTGGCATTAGCCGCTTGTTGGGAGCGACCAACTTTGGCCATAAAGCCGCAGGGCTCAACTATGGCCACATAAAAATATCTGAAAATCTTGCACCTGCGTCAACTGGCAATCGCTTGGGCAATAGTTTGTGTAACTTTTCTTCACCCAAGGGAGCGAGGGAGAGTGGCAAGCAGGCAAAGAGGGAGAGCAGCAACAGTTTGGCGATTTTATTTTGGTCCTGTGGGTAGTGCAGTTTATTGATAAGCAGCGGGCATAATGCAAGTGCCAAGTGCCAAGTGCATGCGATGTTGGGCGTGGGGGAGGGGGCGAACTGCTTGAGTGCATGGCTCTCAAATTGAAGTCAACGGGCCATAAGTGAGATGCATTTCCAGCACAATCCATATCCATATCCCCATTGTGTGTGTGTCCCCTCTCGGCCCCATGCTGCGCCCTCCATGCGAGCTGTCACTGCAGTCGATTGTCCTGGTTACTGTTGCACTTACTCTTTGTCTCTCCCTCTCTCTCCCTTGCTCTCTGCCAGGCAATTTGTGTGTGTGTGTGTGTCTGTCAGTTGCGCGTTTAAAGCTCAATTGGTTCAAGTGCGAACGCATTTGTGCCTGGCCTCGCCTGGAGAGCAGCCCCCTCCTCACTTACAAAGCAGTTACTGCTGCATGAATTGCTTATTCTCCAGCTACGGAGCTGCCCTTCTTGCTGCTGCTGATGCTGCTGCTGCTGCTCAAACTGCCAGTAATTTGTGTGGCTTTAGCCCAAATTAACCCCAGAAATCCTCAGACAGACACGAGCTGCTTGGGGGTTGACTAATGAAGCAGATACTCCAGTCGGACAGATGATCCATTGAATAATTGCCAGGGGAAGCTTCAGCTGCAGCTGCCCCAACCAACCCTGCCGCCCGAATAGAGATCAGAAATGGCAGCGCTGCAAAATGCTTAAAGGCTTGGGTGGCTCCACCAGCAGCAGCACAGCTTCCGCCCTGCAGCAAACAATTCACCTGGGGTCGGCCAAACCCTTTTGCATAGCACTTAGAACGAGTTACGGGCTCCATTTTGTACTCCAGGGCTGCCTGCACTTCCCGTTCACTCCACCTAAATAGTCCGTTGAGTGCAGAAGGCAATAAATGCTAATATTTTATTTAAAACGCTGATGCTGAAAGCAAATGCATTTCATGTCCCCACACACACACACACACAGAGAGAGACACCCAACGCTGTTCGTCGCATGGGAAGCTTTTTGGGGCGCAGCCAGCGAAAAATTAGCTTTGTCTGAGTCTCGTACCGCACCGCACCGCACCGCACCGCGTGCTGTGTGCGGGCGTAGTCTCTCCGTATGCCAGAAAGCTCGAAGCACTTGAAATTAAATATTGCGCATTCGCCCCATTGCCATAAGGGTGCGGCAAGAGTGTGTGTGTGTGTGTGTGTGTGTGTGTGCACTTCACGCACATTTGCACATCATTTGCGTTCCTCCAGTGACTCCACTGCTCTGCTCTGCTCTGCTCAGCTCTGCTCTGCTCAGCTCTGCTCTGGTACGTAAGCCTCTTTTCTATGCCAAATAAAAGTTTTGCCCTGGTCCCCTGCCTTGCTAATGTTTCAGCGCAATGTTTCAGCTCATTTGCAACCCTTTGGCCAGCACGCACATGAGACTTCAAAAACGTTATTTATGCAAAAATAATTTTCAAATTCCTCGCATATTTCATGTTCACGTTAGCGTCCCTCGCATATTCATAACCTCAGTCGGCCAGTCAAGCCACAGGAGTGCTCCTATCAAGCTGACTTCCCCGTCGCCGTCGCCGCCGCCGCCGCCTTGTTTTTTCTCACGAATCAAGAATCTAATAAAACTTTTCCCAGCTACCCAAGAGCTGTGGCAGTGGCAGCGGGCACCTACAACAGCAATACGTCTGCTTATTTGCTTATCATATGCAAATTTTCGTGTTTCAAGTTGAAGTTTTCTTTGGCGAATATCAAAAAGTACACACACACACACACATATATATATGGTGTATATATATGTATGTATGTGTATATGTATATAGCATAAAACCCAAGAATGTTTAACAAGCTACCTGAGGGCGCTCATGAGCAAAAGTTCAAATAACAAAATTTCTGCTTTTACTTTTACACTCAACACAACCCTAAAAAAAAAAAGGAACGAAAAACGAAACGAGAATATATGTACATACCATACATACATATATATGTATATACAAAAAAAAAAAAAAAAACAAAACTCTGCCTGGTATTTTGGCTTAGCTCTTTTACGCCCTGCACCTCCTCTGCACCGTGAATACGTTTTTGTGTGTGCTCCTTTGATTATACCACGCTCTCCCTTGCCTTTTGGCTCTCCTGCTGTCTCTATGCTGCCATCGATTGAGCTTCTGCCGCTGGCACTGTACTGTGGAGTATTTACAGAGAAGAATTTGCCTACAACTACGAGTTTCTTTGCCGTAATTGCACTGGAAATTATTAAAAATATCCACAAATTATGCATGCATCAAGATTTTGCACATAATTCACGATGCTCGTTCAAATTTACATAATTTGCGAAAAATGCAGTCTTCCAGATGGTAAATCGACTAATAACAGGGCAATCAAAGGCAGGGGCGAGAGAACACACACAGGATAGAAAGGAGGGACACTTGGTAATTACATAAAATAAATTTTGTATAGATAAAGCAAGCATCTTTGGGAACCGAACTGAGCTGGAGTGCATTGAAGCTTGCATTGAATTGCGAACTTCATCGTCCTGGAAAATGCGTATTGCAAATCGAGAGGAGAGTGCAGTGAAATCCCAATTGAGTGGTGGGTGGGTGGCCCCTTGGGGGGCTGGGTGTGCATGTGGGTTCTTTTGAGAATTCTTTTCGCAGGCCCGAAATGAAATTCAATTACAACGGACAGAGACAAAAGCAATTACAACAACAATGCCAAAAATGGCAGCTGCCATTGGGGGCTGTGTTAATATATCAGCCCAAAAGTACATAACAACAAAAATTCAAAAGAAACAACGAATGGGTGCAGGGAGAGAGAGAGAGAGAGCAGAGCGGAGAGCGAAGAGCAGTGAGCAGCGCATGCAAAACAAATAACACGGAAATGAAAAACGAACTCAACTGGAAAATTGCAAGAGCGCCCCCACCCGCAGCCCACACAGCAGAATACACCCACACACACACACACACACACACAACAAACGGAAGTTGACTCGCCAGCCTTGTTGCCGTCGACGCCGTTTCCGGCAGAGTTTCACTCGCTTATTGTTGCTGCTGCTGCTGGTGCTGTGGTTGCTCTACCAAGCGCTGCCTACTAAAAAATTTACTGGCGCTTAAAAATGGCAAACAAAGAGAAAACAGCGGCCAGAGGGATGAGAGCCTGAAACAAAAAGAAAGCATGACAGCAAGAAAAGAGGCAACTACAAGTAGCCCACAAAAGACGTGCACAGAAATGACATAAAATATTTACCACGCTGAAAGACATTTTCATTTGGGCAAAACAGCGCCAGCAACTGCAATGGCACAAAAAAAAAAAATAAAACAACCCAGAAAAAAAGCACAGAAAAAAGCACAGAAAATAAAGGCTCAAGCCCAGACTCAGACTCAGACCCGGACACAGCCGCAGCTCATTACGAACAAATTGACGGCCAGCCAACAAATAGTTTCTGTTTCAAACCGTTTCAATTCAATATTTGCTGCAAAATGGGAAAAAGAAAGGACACACCCAAAAGTCCTACCCTCCCCACACAAAGCCACACTACACCCTCATCGGCCACGTTTTTACGAGAGTTTTTAATGCCACTTTTTGGCTGCTGTTGCTGCAGTTGCTGGGGAAGTGATTGAAATTGTAGCTGCCGCTGGACACGTCGAGTGCATTCAATGTACGACTCATTCTCTTTATAGCCCAAGTGCTGGTCAGTTATTTTTGGTACTTATTATTTTTATGCTGCCATCGCGCTCACTTATCCACTGTTCGCCCCACTGCAGTGCACTGCCGGAGAGCTTGAGCGGAGGAGACCAACAAGTGATAATAAAATGGCTGAAAAACGGAGGGAGCAAAGTCGAGATGGCAGTGTTTGCTGCGGTGTCATATTACAAAAGCGAACAATATATCTATATATACGTCGAGCAATTACATAACAATTTGCTGTGCTGGCGCTTGATTGAAGTGCTTTCGGGGGAGAAAGATTCTCTTCTCGCTTTTGCTGCAACTAATCGGGGTCGCAATTGAGTGCGGGAACAGCCCCTGCCACACAGGGAATTGCATCGGGTTCATCCAGCAGTAAATTATGTTTCAATTCTCTTGCAATTTAGCAGTCAATGGCAGTTTTTGTGTGGCTTCATTATGCCTGGCAGGACCGCAGCAAATGCAAATGGAACATTTGTGTAATTAAAACGAGTTTCAGTTTTTCTATTTTCATTACGTTAGACGAAACTTTGGCCAACGAAAAAGCGAGCCATGAGTGGACTCTCTCAAAACAATAATTTCCAGAGTGCTGGCAGAAAGTTTTTCAGTTTAAATTGTTTCATTAATGGCGGGGTGAAGCATTTTTTGGGGCCAGGACACGTCATCGTCTGGTTTTTATGCTGGGCAGCAAAGTCAAACAAAAAACTTTTTATTTACATGTGTACACACTTGCATATACATATATATACCAGTGTATGTATGTATGTATGTGTATTAATAAATAGTCAGCAAATAATATTGCGCATACGCAGCGTTGACAGCCGAGCCGAGCCGAGCCAAGCCAAATTGTGGCCAAGCCTGTGCGTGTGTGTTTGTGTGTGAGGCAAAGAATAAATAATAAATAAATATAAATGGTCATATGGAAATGAAATGAAATAATCTGCCAACTAAGAGGCGCATAAATAGCCCTCGAAATGACATTCATTTTGGTTGTCGTTTGCTTATGTGGGACATTTTCGTTATTTTCGTTATATTCGTTATATTCGTTATTTTGGTTGTGCTCTGTTGTCGCCCTGTCGCCATATTCTGTATATGTCATGTCCCTCTTGTTGCTATTATTATTGCGTGGCAGACCTCTCCATGCCGTTGGCCTTTATTCTGCGGTCAAAGACACGTGTTTGGGGCGCCGCCACTGCTGAATTATGCAGACGTCGGACTTTGATTTGATTTATTTTTGGAGACGGAAAGGGCACGCATTTTTATCAAATCAATGCACAAATTACAAACAATTTACACATGGAATTACCATAATTAATTTATCATACCCGCCACTGCCTCAAATTGATAAATATTATTGCCCGTCGGGCGTGACCAGTGCGAAGGCCTCCTCCCTCCTCCCAGTGGCAGCCATCCACACAAGTAAAGAATGTTTGTTTGTATACTCGCCAAAACGAACATCTCGAATTATAGTAAACTTTCTTCGTGAGAAGACTTTGCGGCCCTTTTGCTTCTGACACGTAAAATCTTTTGCACAAAACTTTTGCATGGCAAACAAAATGAATCAGAGAATTTCCCACTGAAGACTGCAAAGTTTTTCAGTCCGAAAGTTTTCGGTTACAGTTTGCCGCTTTGCCCGGCGAATCTTGAGTCAGCATAAAACCATTTTGGCAAGTGGCTGCTTGAGTTGTCCAACAGAAGGAAAATTGAACGAGTTTGCCATGAATTAAATATAAACAACAGTTTATTTGCATTCAGTGTGAACGGATTTTCTTAGGTACTGTCCATCCATCCTTTCTCCTGTGCAGAGTGACTTCTGCATAGCCAAACAATATTCTAATGCATCACACACGATACGATACGATACGATACGAATGTCTCAATGGCTGGACAATTACGAGAGTCAACAAGCAAATATTTGTTTTCTTTTTTGTGAGGAGATTTTTGATATTTTTCTGTGTAGCAACTTCTGTGCACTTCTCCTAATTGGCCGACAAAATGGAAGTTGTGGGGGGCGGGCAAAGAATTGATTATAATGGCTTGCTTGCTGGTGCTTAATGTGGCTGTACATGACAGCACTTGTGCTTGTCAGTCGAAGTAAGACTGGATTTTTATGCATAAAATGCAGAATCGTCGAATGTGTGGGCATGGCAGAAAAGGCGAGGCAGGAGCAGGAGCACGAGCACGAGCACGAGCCGGGGATACAGCTAGAGCAGGACTCCAGACATTGTCCCCTGGCAATTGAACAATAGCAAAAATGTTGAGCTTATGTGTGTCTGGCAGCAAGAAAACGCAAGAGCCGAATGGATATGCAGGACCCAAACACACTCAAGCACAGAAGCGACAAACAGCCAGACAGACAGACAGACAGACAGTGGGACAGAGGGACATGCATGCTCGTATGGTGTCTTGAGTGTTTGAGCCAAAGATTAAATGGTGTTTATGGCTGCACGCTTGTGCCCAAAAGGGAACAAAGCCCTAAGACTTTTGACACTTTTGCAGAATTTACGACTCTCTTTGGGCTTGTCCCGCTAACCCCTTCCCACCCTCCCACTTTCGCACTCTATTTCTTTCGCACAATTGCAGCGGAAAGTTTTTATGTTTTATGTTGAAATAATGCTAATGCAAGCACAACTAAGGCGAGCAGAATGCAGCAGACACTATCCTATCGTATCCTATCCGATCCGAAACTCATTTCCATATTTATTTTTATATGCTTACAGGGTTGGACCTGGCCTAAAATGGGTAGCGTGCTATTCGCAACTGTGTTCATAGCATTACACTTCGCCACCGGCGGCCTGGCCAACCCAGATGCAAAGCGCCTCTACGACGACCTGCTAAGCAACTACAATCGCCTCATCCGACCCGTGGGTAACAACTCGGATCGCCTCACAGTCAAAATGGGCCTGCGACTGTCCCAGCTGATCGATGTGGTAAGTACCAGACACCCAAACTTCAAAATAAAACCCACAACAGTCTACATTAATATTTAATCAATAAAATAAAGAATAATATGCCAAAGGGCGTATTTACTTTGTGGCTCAAGGCGGCAGAATAGATTCTGATCATCTACCTAAAACATAATTAAAGCAACCAAAGTCCACGGTTAATAAATGGTTGAGAAAATGACTGATTGAGATTTGCAAAGTTTATCCCGAATCTCCCCACTGATTCCTGCAAGTATCGCCCGCAAACTCGCTTTAATTTGATGTTAATGATGGCCTCAAGTTGAGCCATTCATTTGTTTGACAACAGCTCGCTGGCGGTGCCAGCTTATCAAATGACAATCATAACAGATTAATTCCCCAAAGCCCCGGCACGCCGGTAAGCGGCCAATGGCATTTGTGCGAGTGCTCGTATAAGCCACAGCAAACAATCGGCTGCGTAATTAATAACTGTTTACCGAGCGATTAAAAAGGCGGACAAACTAAGCCAGAGCCCGCACTTTGCGCCAGTCTGCTCTCTCATTTATTTTGTTTGCACAATAAATCAATGGGATTTCCTATGTTGATTGTTTTCTTGATTAACTATGCAATTGCAGTCGGGTTAGTGGAGGCGGCGGCAGTTGTAGGTGGGACTACCTAAATGAAGCTATCCTTTATGGTATACATATACAGCAAGCAGGGGTAGGAGCAGAGCAATATCGGGTGGAGCAGCTTAAATTGCAGCTGGAGCAGATCGGGCCCCGGCTAGTGCACAAATGGTGCACAATCTTCTGCTCGGTTTGGCTGCACATGACAGCCGGAAATGGGAAACCGGCTAACAGTTACGTGCTGTTGGCCACACTGTAGCTGTAGCTGTAGCTGTGGCTTTGCTCCTTCAGCCTTCAGCCCCTACTCCGAGCACCTCTCTGCACTCGGCAGCTTTTGCTTTCTGCTCTGTGGCACTGCTTGCTTCTTGGGCTACTTTTTTCGCTCTCTTCCTTTTTTTTTGTGCTGTTATAAATCACGCGCTAAGCACCCCAGACCACTAAGGGGCATGCCAGGCCAAAACCAGCAGTCAGAAGCAGAACCAGAACCAGAAGCAGAAACAGTCATACAAATGCACATTGGGCTGAGATCCAACGCTAGCAGAATTCATAAAGATTCACTCCAAATACATTATTACTCCATACCATTCGTGAAAAATGCAGTGCTTGAATTTATCATGCACCTAATAGTATTTAATTGCAAACATTTCCCACCTATTTCTTTGGTTTCTTAGCTGATCTGATGCTGCAGTACAGCAGAATGTTTTCTCTTCTTGGGTCCTAACAATAATAAAGGTACTACTCGTATTTAGGCATTCGATTATTGAGACGGTTGTTAAAGGAGAGACATATCCCATACTCATACACAAACGCTGCATTCCATTTACTTACTGTGGTATTTAATTCTCCACTTCATGAAGACCCCCAGAGTCAGTGATTCTTGTCTCATTATATTATGTAATGATTATTCTTTTGTTTTCAGAAACCTATTTAACATATTTCTGCAATGAATATATTTAATTCAACATTTGCGCAGTGTAAAGGCATCTTTTATAATCGTTTAAGAGCGCGGGACTTACGTTCAGTTAATTTAAATCTCTTGCAAGACTTTCGCTCCACATTGAACCCGTTTGCCGTCGTGATTCGCTTTCATTCCACTGTGGACTGTGGCATTTGGATATCTGGCATAAGGTGCTTATATCGAAATTGCTTTTGCCTGTGTGTCAGTGTGTGTGTGTTTTACTGTACAGAAATACCGCACATACGCCCTGCCCTGTGTGCTTGACTGCTGACTGGCTTGAAATATTCGCAGAATTTCTTTTATTGCAATAGTCCACTGGTGGTCCACGTTCCTTTTTACACACTCTTCCATTTTCTCTCTGTGTTGTCCCTCTCACTCTCTTTTCTCACTCTCTGTCCCTGTCGTTTATTCTTTCTCGTTGAGTTTTCCTGTGGCTGTTGTTATGGGAACACACGTGTTGCCTGCTTTTCCTTATTGGCATACAATTGCTTGTAAATTCTCCACACAGAAATCAGTGCCCGTTTTTTGTGCTGTAGTGGAAATTGCAATCAACTGTCAGAGAGTGAGAGTGGGAAGGCGGAAAGGCGTAAAGGCGCAGGGGCTTCTGTGAACATGGCCAAGAGTGTAACGACAACAAGGCAGAAATGCGTTTTGGCCATAGAATTTGTAATTTGCAATTTTCCATCTGCCTGCTTCTCTGTCTGGCCTCAGCACTGTGATCCATGGCTGCTGGGTACCTTGGGCTTATTAGTTGCATAGCTGCTGCCCAGCCAGGTGACACATTGTGCTTTGTAGCCGGCCAGCTGGAGCAGGAAGTGGCTGGTTATATAAGCCTGGCCCACGTCTTCTCCCCAAAGCGCATTCAAATGGCAAATGTGGCACATTTTCGAGCCTGCTAATTGCATGCCTGCTCATAAATTTTAAATATTAGTGGGGGCAATATCGAAAATGGAACCAAAGCCCAAATTGAGTCCTTGAATTCGGGCTTTGCCAGTCTTTGAGAGGGCCTTTGTGGGTCAATTACATTCGAGTATATTAACTTTGCTTGTGGCCCAAAACGAGCATGATATATAATCTTACGATTGGATTGTGTTACCATGGAAATTGTAAACACAATTTCTTGGAGCAATCACTTCAGTCGGCAGTACTTATGATCTGTTGGTACCTTTGCATTGGAAATAAATGCCACTAAACAACTAAAATGTAAAATTATAACTAAAACATGCAAGAATATTTTTTTAAATTTAAAAGCGGAAGAATTAATAGCTACAAATTATAGTAAAGTTTGCCTGGATTATCTTGGCGTACAGCCATTTATTTGACAAAAATAAAAAATTCAATGAAAGGTCATGCACTGCTCTTTGCTACCCATTGATTAAGTTGGTTATTGACACTGCAAATGCTGTGTGAAAATTATAAAAGTGCGCACAGTCACCACATCGCGCTTTTTGAATTAAAAAAAAAAGAATTTTGTGGGTATATTGGGTATCTGCATATATACAATAGATGCACTACAACCCAAATTTTGTCTCGTGCAAAGTACATTGAAAAGATTTCATTTTGTCACACAGAGTAAGCGTTCGCAAATGTTAACCTGTAATCGAAGCATTGCTGAATCAAAAGCCCAGGCCCAAGAATCAAGCGACTGTCCATTGCAGGAGCAATCTTAATTGTATTTGGTAATGCACTCACTGAAATGACTGGGATTGGGGATGCCCAGAAACACAAAATCATTTAGAGAAGCTTGCTGAAATTAATTTACTGCTTATTCAGGCTGCACCACCTTTCAGCTGCAGCCACAGGACAGTTTTTTCTGTTGTTGTAGGCCAAGGGGAAAGTGTACAGACTTCTACAAACTTTACTTACAGCAGCCAGGAAATTCGATTTAAATTGTAAACAAACCCAGTGAGGCCAGAAATGAAAGGAGGTGGCAGCATGGCAGCATGGCAGCAGGCAGTTGCTGCTTTTGAAGGGGCACTGCCGTGGCACTGCCCGCCTGCCGCCTTATTCTTGTGGCCACAAGCACACGTACACGTACATACCGAGACAGAATGCAAATCCAGTTGCGAGACGAATGCTTAAAGCTTAAGCAATTTAAATGCTGTATATCCTGCATCCTGTGCAGGGTAATGCAACCCGACAGACGTTTCCTTTGCCGCTCCTCCAGCTCTGAATGAGCGAGACACACACAACAGCAACAGCAACAGGAATTAGGAGAGCAACACCAATTACTGTTCCAGCTGTGTTGTAGGTGTGAACTGCCCGAGGGCGCCTACAGTGGAGGCTCTGACTCTGACTCTGTCGCATGATTGCAAATTTCTCAATTTCTTACGGGATAAGCTCCGAGCTAACCACTGTGCAGCTGCTGCTGTTGCTGCTGCTGTTGCTGTTGCTGTTGCCACACTGAATGCAGCGGATGCCACACATAAAGCATAAAGGATACGCGCAAAGCTTTGCTCCGTCTCCTTTTGCTGCTTGGGACACTGCTGCTGCAGCACATTTTATCCCTTCTTTACGCTATTCCCATCGCTGTCATCCTCGTCCTCGTCCCCGTCCTCGTCCTCGTCCCCGTCGTCGTTGTCATTGTGCCTGGTTCTTGGCTTTGTCGTTTTATTGCCGGGCTTCCGCCTCGCCCTCGCCTAATGACCCTTCCACGAACCGCCAGCAGGGGAGTGGGCCAGCACCAAGACCAGGACCCAGTCCTAGCTGGCAGCCCGTAGCCCGGAGCGCTGAGCGGGTGATTAGTAATAGGATGGGCCCATCCACAGTGCGTGGCTGGGAAATTCTATTTGCACTGCGTGCCACGACATATTGTCCGGGTCTCCGAGGTTTCCCATTCCACCCCCCCTATGTCAGAGGATCGGAAAGGGAAAAAATGCGTTACGGCGCATCATTATCATTCTGTCGTTAATTACATTTTTCAACGCTTAAGTGATTTATTCCGCAATTTTATCGTTTTCTAATTTTATCCAATTGAGCACGAGCAGCGCCCTACTCCGCCGTTTAATGAGTTCAGCGTTCGGCTTGCTGCGTAAATTAATATGAAGGGGAAGCCAGCCAGCGGGAGCCACAAAAGTAATGGGAGCTGCTTCCCTAGAGATTTCAGATATGCGGATGATGATTGGTTGGCCTGTCTCCTCATAAGGGTATCCATTTCCATGGCTACCGATTGGGCCTCGCTGCTTCGTGTGAGGAGAATTAGAGGAAGTGCCCTGAACACCTGACGATGTGCTTGAAATATTTATAGCTCAAGGTATCCGCCGTTCTGTGCATAATTAATTAATTATATCGAATGGCAAGATATCCTATTGCCATCGAAAACAATTGTAATGCTGCGAAATAAACATACGTACACTCGAATCTGCTGGAAGCGCGTGCAGAAAGTATTCATTAAGTTCTCGGCTTACCACAATGGATGCTTAAACTTGATGCTTCTTTTAGCTGCTCTCAAACTTAATTGCATCGTTGTGAGACAAAGCGTGAGCGTCAGGAGAGATTGTACTGCACCACATAAATTGATTAGAACTCAATGATGCTTTAAGGCGGCAGCTCAACTTGGGCAAGACAACTGCTGTAGCCACACCACACCAGACCAGTAGCTCCGTGACCCACTTCTACGCCACTCTACTCTACACTCCACTCGGCACTGCCACCATCCCTGGAGCACTTTAAAATGCATTTGTTAGGCGACACGCGCTGGGGCAGATCCAGCAGGAACACAAGCAGGGGACCTGCCAGCAGTTCAGTTCACTAAAACAACATTAGATCTGCGCAATGCAACGATTTTCAATTTGATGGTCTGCCGCCCTCCCACGCCCACTCCCACTCAATGCCTGAGCTGTCACCAATGCCACGCCCCCTCAGACTGTGCCACTTGAGTTGCATTTGATGCAGAAGTGGCAACTGTCTGTCTGAAATTAATGAAATCCCTGTTACCATTCCATGCTAACCAATGTTCTCTCTGCTCTATCGTTTATTTGCAGAACTTGAAGAATCAAATTATGACCACCAATGTCTGGGTGGAGCAGGTAAGCTCAACTTTAAGTTCCCCATATACGTGCACTATATACGTACATTTGAAATTAAACTGAAAGCCGGTTTGCTCAACTGTGATTTGGCTTGCGAGCAACATGATTTTGCCATTTGCATGCCTCGCTGCCGTCGAATGCGAAATAATTTGTGCCAGCCAATTGCGACGCGCTCGCATTATGCCAAATTTCTAACTTGGCCAAGTGGCCAAGCACTAACTGAATGCTCCGACCCAGTCCCAGCGCCCGCTCTGTTCCCATTCCGGGTCTGCCATGTCCATTGGCTTTGCACTAATGCGCCGAGCAGCAACAGCAGCGGCAGCAGCAGCCGTTGGTTGAAAAAACAAAAGAGGAATATCAATTGGTCCGCAATCTGACTTTCATCCGAGCTGCTTTTAAACACTCAGTGGCTGGCTATAAGGGGTTGCCAATCGTGCAATGGCAAATGGGAAATGGGGGGAGCTTTAAACTTTTCTGGTTTTGCATAAAACATGCATAGAAAATTCCTCGCCCCGCTGCCAAATTGCAGTCAATAGTGCGCACAGCTTATCCAAAGTATTCGGTTTGAAAATCGACAGAAACTTAAAACAGCAACAAATGCCGAATTCCAAATTATATATAAATTATGCATGCGCTATTGTTGTTGCTGCTGGATTTGTGTTTTCCATTTGGCAAATGCCAGTGTGGACTTAAGCCTCATTATGAACAGTTTCATGGCTGTTTGTGTTCCGCAAAATAATTTCGGCTACAAATTTAAAATTCCACTTAGAATAAGAGAGTAGTTAAATAGCAAACAATAGGTTAAATATATTTTATTCTATAGATTCCTTTATATTATATTTTACGCGGTAGAAAGAACTGTAGTTTTATCTATTGGGCTGACTTTTCTTGTTTATTATTTTTCCCAATAAAAATATATACAACTTAATTTACAACTACATATATTAAAATTAAATATTATTAAATATTGTTCATCATTATGCAATAATTCATGTATGGGCAAGTAAATGGAAACTACTTTTAAGAACACCTCGGAACCACTCAACAATGCAGTGCTCCATGCAATTGCAATTTATGTTTGTGTTCGCATTTGGTTTCGTGGCACGCCACGCCCATTCATAAATAGGCAACAGTCTGTCAATAAAGCCGCAAACGCTTGCGCACGTTTACGCTATGCCCATAATTGTTTGAGTTTGTTTACTCCGTGCATCTGATATGTGTGTGCGTGCCAGTGGTATCTGTGTGCCCAGCCATTTAAACAGCTGCCATATGGTCTGGGCAACCGCAATTAAATGTGCAATGTATTTTATTGCAAACTCATATCGGTGAGCCTGGAAACACACAGCAGACCTCAGCCGAAAACACAATTGAATTGCTTTCATAATTATCGATTTCTGTGCACTTTGCCTCGTTTAATTCAATTAATTTATGTCTGGGTGAGTTTGATCCGAAAGTGTTTGTAATGGCAACAAATTAATTGCAGACGCTTGGGAGAGGTCTCAGCAAGAGCTTGAGCAGTGACAAAGGATGTTCGATTGAGCTTTGATTTCCGTTGCATTAGATTTCCGCCCTCTCACGTTTGATTTTTCATAGAAGGGAAGATAATTGCTGGAACTCATGTAATCACAATTAAAGCCCTATTTCGTGTGTAACTCGGATCAATAATAAACCAATTGGGGACTTCACTCTGCAATTATATTTGCAATTATCGAGAATCTCATGCTTGGTCAGCATTCACAAGCGTATCTGTTGGTGGTGGGCAGCCCACCCCTCAATCCCCAGTGTCATGAGTCCCACATGTCATGACGAGCAAATAAATATATGCTCGTACGTTTAACTATATGGCAATCAGCATAATTACAAATATATATGTAGATCCATATCTAGAGGAGGAGAAAAAAAATATATCAGACTGATGGAGCAGAGGGATTCGACCATGTGATACCTGTAAGAGAGAAGATCCTTTTGTGGCAGAAAAGCTTATTAATTCCATAGGAATTCAGTTCTACTTTTCCATTTATTAAATACATATCTACCCGTATAAAAATATACCTTAGTTCTCAAACAGTATCAAACAGTGGGCAGAACAATCGAGGACTGCAAACATTGAAGCACAATTGTGTTATGAAAATGTAATTTAATGCCAACAGCTTAGCGACCAATGAATTAATTCATAATTAACGAAATTGAAATTGCAACAACACGAGAGCTAAACGCCCCGCACCGCAACATGAACTATTCATGGAGAGTGCATAGAATTCGTTGTACCCCCACACCCACTCCCACCCCATGTGGGTGTACGCATATATGTACATGTATTTCCAACATTTTCTTTTATTAGTTTTCTATTATTCATTGCAATCGGGCATAAATAATTGCTATGGCGATTCTGTTATGGCCATTAGCATATTTGTCATTTTGCATTGCCATTTTTCATTAGAAATTGTTGTACCCTGGCTACTGCCTGCACCATTTTACATTTAAACTGTACAATTTTGCCTTTTACTATTGCAGGAATGGAACGACTATAAATTGAAATGGAATCCCGACGATTACGGCGGTGTGGACACCCTGCATGTGCCCTCCGAGCATATATGGCTGCCGGATATTGTGCTCTATAACAAGTAAGTGCCAAACTAATTTTCGCCGCGCTCATTGATTCGCGTGCCAGTCGGCCCCAAGCAGAGCTGCCTTGGCGGAGTGCTGGCTGGTCGCAGGCCTGGTCCCGTACCCACTTTGCCATTTGCATAATTGGCCCGAATGGGCGGCGGCATAAATCAAAGCAAACTGTTTCTTCGCCCGGCCATTTATCAGCCGATGATTAACGTATTTTTATTTCAATGTAAGTTGAGCATTGCGGTTGCTATCTGGAGTAGGCTATTAGGCCTTTATCCTGCGTAGTTCTCCGTCTCCCTCCCTGTGTCTGCTGTTTCTGCCCTTTCTGCTGTTTCTGCTGTTTGCTGCTCTCAAATTGGACGTTTTGTTTTGCTATTCTTGCCTTAATTATTATAATTTGCCCTGTGTCGTATTCTGATGCTGGAGTGGAGGCCAAGGCAACGAAAACACAAACGATGAACAGTGGAAGGGTATGGCAAATAAGCAATGAAAATATATTAAATTTAATTTACACTTATTTTGAATTTAAAGCGCCGAGAGAAAACGTTAATTGAAAGAACCAAATAAGTAATTGCATAGAAAAATTTGTAAATGGTTTTTGCATTTATAAACTATCATTTCTAGTCCAAATTTTGTAAAATTCCAATCCATTGTTTAAACTCTGAAATCTTCTCTTTAAAGCCATTTCCAAGTATTTTTCCAGCAAGCTGATGTTTGCCAACTATTTGACTGTGGCTGCCCACTGTGTCAGGCTTCAGTTTTGAGTGGCCAAACACTTGAATTTGTCGATGTGCCAAGCGGCCTGAGCACTTTGGTGCCCAGCACATCGGTCAGGATATCTTTGGCTATGCTCTGGCTGCTGCTATTGCTGTTGCTTTGGCAGATCGGCTTACGCGCTTTATGTGCTTTTTATATACGCCACACACACACACATAGAGGAATGGCAAAAGGAGAAGGATATGGTTTTTTTCATGCTGCTGCTGCTGGCTTGGCTCCGGCAACTATACGCATACCATACTGCTCCTCTTTTTTTTTTGGGGCGTTTCGTTGGCAGTGTCATAAAAAGCCGTAATTTATCGCCTGGAAAAAGCTTAAATTTCATTTGCCAGCAACGACAAAAGCATTGTATTGTCGCTGTAGCTGTGAGTAACTATACCCACTCACACAGACGCAAAAAAGAAACACACAAACACTCTGATACACCCATTGAAAGAGTGTTACTTGAGGACATTGCGTGTTAGATGGGCCAGCTCTGGTCGATGGCTTTGGTTTCTATTTTTCTGTATTTTTAAACTGCAAATAATTTGTAGGCAACATAATAAAGCCAGGGCTTAGTTTGTTGCCCCTCTCTCTCTCTCTCTCTCTCTTACTACTGGTGCCACCCTGCAACAAATTGAACTTGCAGCATCCTTAATTGTATTTGCGCCTGGCGCTTGTGTTGCCTGCCCATCTAAATGGCCATTCGCAAAGTCTATTTAAGTTAGTGGCAAGTTGAGGTGATGGCTTTCAGATATTTTTATGGCATTTTGAGCTGTAAAATTGTAATCTCAGCGCGGCACTTCTGGCCCCAATGCGTAAAAAACAAATTAATCATTGCTTCAATATTTACTTTTTCGGTCATTAATGTTGTCCAATGGATAATAAACGTAAGTCCAAAGTCAATTTACGTTTGATTTGTTTGCCTTACGTTCGCTTGGAAGGCCTGCCCATCTGCTTGGGCCCTCGAGCAAACAAATGGAGTAAATAGCAAGGAAAATGTATGCAGAAATTAAGCAGCCAGTTGCACGGCAACGCAAAGGCAATGTGTAGTGCAGCTCATGGCAAATGTTCCGGCTCTGTTTGTTGTAGTTTTAAATGCAAATACATGTGCGCGCCAAAGTATGCCACCAGCAACCAGAAGGCGTGTGGAAAAAATGCGTTTATTGTTGCGCGCTGCACAACGGGACGGGAGGCACACACAGCGACAAGGACAGTCAACGCAGTCGACGATGGCAATCTATTTTACGATGCAACTTTTGTGCGTTGGAAAGGGTGCCGGCCCGCGACCATTTGTATGCAATGAAAAATGTTTAATTGTCTGCTAAACGCGCGCAATGGCGGCCAAATAAATAGTTGGTCGGGCTGCTGGGCCTTTTGTAAATGCCCGAAATTTGCGGCAGCAACCAGCACAAATACCTGCGTGCGTGAGGCACTCAAACCGCATGTACATAGCACACACACACACACATGCCCAGGGCCACCACTTTGGCCCACAAAAGAATGTGAAACAAGCGTCAAATGTTCTAATTTATGGCACAGAGCTCAGCCTCTACGCTTTACGCTTGTTTTTGCAAAATGTTTGTGTGGCAACGCAATGCAAGGCAACATTTCTGGCTACATTTTGTCAATTTTTAATTGCAATCATCGCTGCATTTGTTCCACACTCAACTCGATCCAAACCGCAAGTAGCCAACCGGGAACTGGCATAATTTTCTCTACGTATGTGAGCTCATCAGCTGCGCATTCAAGCGGCAGACGTGACTGCCAAACACAACAGTTGCACGGAGCCCGCTACACGTATACTTCATGGGCTGTCTGCCTATCCCTAACCGAGCAGCCAGTCACAGCCCCTGCCTATCCCATGGTGCTCCCCTCCATGGCCTGATTTTACCCACTGTTTGTATTTGTGGAAGCCGCTTAATTCCAGCAATTAATTTTCATGTTGATCCAAGAAATTAAAATCACAATCGACTTACTCAAGACTATGCGGCGCGAGTAATCACGGACTGTGGTCTGTGTGTGTGTGTGTGTGTGCCACTGGTTTTTGGTCGCGTGGCGTGGCGTCGGTCTCGTTCGGTTTTGCATCCACAGCCAAGCAAGCAAATTCAGGCCACACTTAGTGGTTTATGCGATTGGTTATTATTCTCGCTTGCCGAGCTCCGCAAGCATGTGGAAGGTAGCTAAATTCAAGCAGCTTTAAGTGATTACCCAAGGGCTTCCATGGGTCGATTACTGACACATCTGACTGGCCCCATTCAATACAGTTAAAAAGCCCACCCTACCCATATGCTCTCAGTCTGGGATCTGTGATAAATCCCTCGCACATTGCCCAGAGTCTGCGGAGAGGCAAAACGCATTACCATTTCGAGAGACCATATTAGCCAACAGCATAAATCTCAGCTAAGCATTAGGCCATCCCATACTGCCACACACACACACCCCCCGTGCACCCAGCACCCCCCTGCACTCAACATACTATTCCCAAAGTGCTTTTTCCTGGCTCTGTTTTCTTTAATTAAATGAATGTTGTTGACAACTTTATTATCAGCTGAACTTTGGCGAAAACCTCGAGCCTCGACTGGACCCAGAGCCACGCCCTCATCAGTGGTTCATGAACGAGAAGTCACAGCCATAGCCACTTTAATTCTATTATTTTGTATGTGTGTTACTAGATGGGCTGGCATGGCTGGCGCTGCTGGTGATCCTACTCGCTCCTTGGCTGTGTTCCCTTCTGGCGTCTGCTTCATGTTTGCTTCTTGGACAAATGTCCCCTCGCGTATCTATGATTCTTTTTCAACTGCTGTTGGCTTTTAGTTTTTAGCATGAAAGCTGACGACAACTGCGTTGAAATCAAAAGAAACGAAATAAAATTTCATTATCTTTCATTAGATTTATAAAAAGAAAACTGGCGTGGAGAAATACGAGCTGTGGGACGGGTTTGCTGGGTTGAGAGTTAAGAAGTACAAGGAGACAATGCTGCTGGGAACGGGTAGCGTAGGGGCAGGGCAACAGAAGCGGCAACAAAGTCAGCAAAAAGTTTTCTGGGCCGACAGCGGGTGGCTAGGTTCCTCCCTCCACTAGGTTTGGGTCTGTAGGAAGTACAGTGGTCACATTTTAAATGGATATATAATTGACTGCTAGTAATTTTGATAGAATAAAATCTGATAAAATAAAATTAATTTTTGGTTTTTTAAAGCTCTAAATCACATCTTGTATTGTGTAGCAGAAGAGCAGCGCATCTGTGACTTAAGATTTAAAATGTGGTATGCCAAAGTCTGCTCAGAAATCTGTATTGAAATTAGTGTCAGCCTTGTAATTTTTGAACGGAACCCCTTAAAGTACGGAACTTTTCACTACGCCTTGCCACACTGTGGTCCGCTTCGATTTCTGCCTGAGTCTCAGCCTCAGCCTCGAAACTTTGACTGGGTCTACAGATACAAAGATGGCGCTCGCTGTGTGGCGCACAGATTAACGCGCTGATAGACGCGGCAGGCGCCGTCGGCTTGGGCTGGATAACTGCCTCGACCACAGCGATGACACTCATACGCCCCATTGTCCAGCTGTATGTATATATGTGTTTGTGTGTGTGTGTGTTTGCGTCTCTGTGTATGATTGTATGTGTGAATCACCGTTAAGATAATGGCTGCAATTGCGGTGACCCCCAGGCGTGGTTTTGGCTTCTTTTTTTTTCGGTTTCGGTTATAAACTTTTGTTCTCTTTGTTGATTTTCTTTCTCTGTCTCTGGCTCTGCCACCAGCTAGCTCCCTCTCTCTTCCTCTCTCCCTCTCTCTTTCCCCTTAAGCCTTATCTTCATCTTTTTCCCCTGTGACCACCATCCATGTCTTTTCCTGTGTGTGTGCCGGTTTGTCTGTGACTGTGACTGTGCCTGTGCATTGCCGACAGCCATTTTAAATGGTTTTTAGCCATTAATGGTTTGCTGCTCGTTGCTCGAATCTACTGCTGCCGTTGCTGCTGCTGCTGCTGCTGCTGCCACTGCTGTTGTTGTAATAACATTTTAAAATGCTTTGCTTTGGATTTAGATTTAGTGTATGTCTGGCCAGTGGCTATGGCCAGGAGGAGATCCGCAAAGACCTTGCCTGCTAATGGACTACAGCGGCCACTGATGCTGATGCCACAGTCTGCGAATACTGATGCTAAGTCCCAGATATGGGGGCTTGCCCCAGTCCCAGTGCCTGCGCTTCTTTCAATGGCAACACTGGAAGTATTTTTTTTGTATTAAAATGAATTTGTAATTAGAAGCTGAAATGTATTTTTAATTAGTTCAGCACTTTTAGTGGCTGCTGTCCGGCAGACCATTTCGTGTGGGGAGTTGCATGACGAGAAGTAAATGGGAGGCACATAAAACGGCAGTGGGCTAGTTTTTGAACCTCAATAAAATTAAATGGATGAAGCAGCATTAGCTGACGCAATTAGCTTAAGACGTTTTGTATCTCTGACTAATATATATCGTTAAATGTATCCCCGCTTAATATATTCCTCTTATAATTATCATTGCAGCGCCGATGGCAACTATGAAGTGACAATAATGACAAAAGCAATTCTGCATCACACGGGCAAAGTGGTGTGGAAACCGCCGGCCATTTACAAATCCTTTTGCGAAATTGACGTCGAATACTTTCCCTTCGATGAGCAGACATGTTTCATGAAATTCGGCTCCTGGACATACGATGGTTACATGGTAAGTGATACAACGTGAACGCATCCTGCTAGGGTGCTAGTCCCACAGTCTGTCAATCATTTCGGGGGGTATCTGTATCCGCCCGGCCACAGCTGGCAGCGCAGATTATGTCCCAGCCCATCAAAATCCATCCATCAAAATCGAAGGCACAAGAAAAAAAAGTTGGCCCTCGGTTTGGATGCTGCTAAACAAACGTTACTTTCACTCGATTATAAAAACATTAATATTAAAAATTAGGCAGCGGTAGGGCAGGGTAGGGCAGGGCGGGGCGGGCGTCTACAACATCTAAATGACTATTTAAATATGTTACAAATAAAATAAGAAATTCAACGTGTTTTTTTTTATGATTTACTTGTGGGGATTTTCATTGATAAAAATGTGTGCTTTTTATTCGTGCACTGTTGTTAATGTTCATTTTGTTTTTGTACACTTGACACGTTTCACTTTCTGTCATGTGATAAATCACACGAAGCCCACTCTACGCTACCCCTATATATCTTCATATGTACATACATATATCTCTCTCTTGTATACCCCCATGTACGTGGCCACATACATACGTGTAGCAACGTGAGTGTCTGTGAGATAACTGCTAGCAGCTGCGTTTAATGAACCAGCCACGCCCATGCCTTTTGAAAAACTTTTTTGCGAGGCACACGAATTGGGGAACTGTTAAACGGGAGGGAGCAGGCAGAGTAGATTTATACCAACAAAATAACAAAAATATAATATGCTTTGGTTACCCATTGAAGAGTTCAAATGACTGCGACTTATCATTATTACTCACTTATTATGCGAATTAAATGAGCATTAATGTATGTACATTGTACAATCTACATGATAAAATCAGAATACACAAAAAGCAACAGAGATTATCTTTTATCTTTACTAAAATACAAAACAACTTCCAAAAGGATTTTCTCTTTGCGCTCCTGCAGGGTATTCAATATTTTTGGTGGCCTGCACAACTGTTGCGCCCCTAGAGGCTGCTACTTCTCATCTCTCTTATGGTTGCTGCTTCTGTGTTCATTACAAGCAATAAAGAAAAAAGAGAAGGAAGGAAAATCGAAAAATGACAGCACATTATTGTACATATAAATTTTCGTTTTCTTCCCTTTCACGCATCACAAATTTCGAACATGCTTCATTGACTTTCGACTTCCTTACGGCCGCCCTACGCGGCACATGGGATGAAATTTGTCGAGCGAGTTTTGGGCATTTTACACTGTCAGCGCAAATGTGGGACGAGCTATTAATGATGGCTGTCTCAGCTGCCTGAGAGGCTCGTTTATTCCGTTCGGTTATTTTATTTCAAATGTTGTTATGCAGTTTGCCAAGTGCCACACCAAACGAACGAAAGTAAGCAAAACTCGAGCCAAGTCGAGCCAGGGAGCGGAAGGGGAAGGGAATGGATGGATGGTTGGCTGCTCGGCTTTCTTGATTTCCTGAACTTTTGCAAAGGAAACTGCAAAGTTTCGAGTAATAAGTATGGAGAGTCAACTTGAGTTAGTTTCCGTTGCGTGGATGTGATTGAATGAAAGGCAGCAAAAGTTTCTACTAGTTAAATTAATTGAGATATTTCAATTATTAATATGTGATTCGGTCTGCTTCATTCACAAGCCCTCCACCCTCTCAAGGGAGCAACTGACAAATGAAACCCAACAGCGGTGGCAATCAACTCAAATGGAAATGAAATAAAGGTTACAAGCGTTGATGTTGTCTTGATGTGTCCTGGGCCGCGCACGTGAGCCAAACTTATCACAGTTCCAGCCATCTGGCGCTGAGTTAGGTGCCGGAACAGGAATAGGAACCTCGGTCCCTGCTCCTTCTCCTCTTCAGCAATGCGATGTGCAATTGATGATTGTCAAAAATTTGTCAAAAGCTACGTTTTTGCGCCTATCACCTTTGATTTCCCCTCCAGCAAACCTGAAGGAAACCGTAAGCGACACTTGCGGCAAATTATGCTCCCACGGAAAGGGAAAACTGAGAGGCAAAATGAAAGGTGAAACGGACAACAAATCAACATGAATAGATATATGATTGGGTTCGTCTTGAGCTTTGGGGTGAACAGCTGCAAAAATAAACCAAAATTTGCGTGGCACAAAGCGGAAGGTTTATAAAAAATGATAGCAAAAGTTGCTAGAGAGACTTACGAGGCTGAGGGCTAAGGCAGTTACACACATTCAATGAATTTTCTCTGTTATTTAAAACACTTTCAGGTTGACTTGCGGCACTTGAAGCAAACCGCCGACTCGGATAACATTGAAGTGGGCATAGATCTGCAGGACTATTATATATCGGTCGAGTGGGATATTATGCGGGTGCCGGCGGTGCGCAACGAAAAGTTCTACAGCTGCTGTGAGGAGCCCTATCTGGACATCGTGTTCAATCTGACGCTGAGGCGGAAGACCCTCTTCTACACAGTCAACCTGATCATCCCCTGCGTGGGCATCTCGTTCCTGTCCGTGCTCGTCTTTTATCTGCCCAGCGACTCGGGCGAGAAGATCTCACTGTGTATCAGCATTCTGCTGTCGCTCACTGTGTTCTTTTTGCTGCTGGCGGAAATTATTCCGCCGACCTCGCTGACGGTGCCGCTGCTGGGAAAATATCTACTCTTCACCATGATGCTGGTTACGCTCTCCGTTGTGGTTACCATTGCGGTGCTAAATGTGAACTTTAGGTGAGTGAAATGCGTGAATTTTATGTCCCAACTGAAGGTAATTGTTTTTGATAGATCACCTGTTACGCATCGGATGGCGCCGTGGGTGCAGCGTGTCTTCATACAAATCCTGCCCAAGTTGCTGTGCATTGAGCGGCCCAAGAAGGAGGAGCCCGAGGACGATCAGCCGCCCGAGGTGCTCACCGACGTCTTTCACTTGCCGCCGGATGTGGATAAGTTTGTCAACTACGACACGAAGCGTTTCAGCGGCGACTATGGCATACCAGGTGAGCATTCCCAAATCCCATCCAGACTCGTAACAATTGTGTTCAGCCCTGCTAAGGCAGTCAAAGGGAATCCTACGGAAAACAAGCAAAAGTTTTCCTCCATTTTCTCGCTCTGCTTGAGGCAAACTTTCTGTGTAGGAACTTTGTCGCTGCTTCTGCCGCCGCCTGGAAATTTATGCATGTTTCCAACTGGCTTTAGTGGGCACATTACCAGCGGTGCATGGAGAAAAGAAACGTGCAACGCGAAACTCTTGCAACCTGCCAGTTTATATTCCATTTTAAATATGCGCCACAACATTGAAATTATATGCATTCAGACACACGCACACACAGCTAGCACTTTTATTCATAATGATGCTGTGTGGGTGGGCGAAGGCAGGGCGAAGGATAATTTATGACAATTAACAAGTGCATCCACAAGGACGCTGGCAAACGGACAACTTTCTTCGGCAGCGACGAATTATAAGTTTCTCGAAATTGCCTTCGTTTCACTTTGTCACCGCCAACTGACAGCATTTAGATGAGTCATTAGACTGAAGCTAGAAGTTGCTCGCGAAACGATTCTAGCACTGAAACAAAATTCGATTTTCTGCCAGCGCGAAAACAGGGATATAAAAATGGCATAGCCGAAAACGAAGCTCTGACCTGCAACTCCAGTTTAAGCTCACCAAATTTAACAATTTCCTGTCACTGGCCCTCGCCCACGTCCCCCGCCAACCGTCATCCGGCCCAAGTGGTTTTTCAAAAGGGAAATAAAAGGCGACTGGCAGCAAAAAGGAGAACGCTGAAACTTTGCAATGGCCAAGCGAAATAAATGGAAAACAGAATGCTGGAAACTATTTATTGAGTTTCCTTATTGTAGCGCTGTAGTGCAGCTTCTGTGCTCGCTTGGAGTTGGACTCGGACTGGGACTCGGACTCGTACTAGAGGCTTGAATGGTCCTTTTGTCCAGTCACTTCCTTCGGGGACTTTGTGCCAAAGACAAAGCAGAAAAGTTACAAATTGCATTTACAACTTTATTTGCCTAATGCTGTTAAGGTTGCCATTGCCGTTGCCGCTGCCACTGCCGTTGCCCCACTCATAAGTACCACTTTCTCTGTTCTCTGTTCTCTTACTCATTTCCGTAGCACTACCCGCCTCCCATCGCTTCGATTTGGCCGCAGCGGGCGGAATTAGCGCCCATTGCTTTGGCGAGCCGCCGCTGGCCTCCTCACTGCCACTGCCAGGCGCCGACGATGATCTCTTCAGTCCAGCGGGCCTCAACGATCTCAGTCCTGGCTGCTGTCCGGCAGCTGCACATGCTGCTGCGGCTGCCGCTGCTGCAGCTGCCGCCGCCGATCTCAGTCCCACGTTCGAGAAGCCCTATGCCCGGGAAATGGAGAAGACCATCGAGGGATCGCGCTTCATAGCCCAGCATGTAAAGAACAAGGATAAGTTCGAGAGTGTAAGTACCACGGGAATCTAGTAATATTTACTTACAATCACTGCACATCAAATATTTCAGCGAAAAATTAAAGTTTCAGAGTATTTTTTGTGTCCGGCAGACCCTTCCTTGCTGTCTCAATTTCAAACCTAAAATCCGCAAATTTCATTGCGATTGGATTTTGTGGATGAACATGTTGCAATTAATTTCCCATGCAAATAGCAAAATGTAATAATCCATGGAAACTCTACCACAACGCTCGCTCGCTCGCTCGCTGCCATTCCATCCCATTCCTGCAACATGCGAGTGCGGTGCGCTTGAATTTCTCGCCTTCTATTGCCCATCGGTTGCAATCATTGTCTGACAAACACGACGCGAACTACCAGACAAACTACACCAGAACAGAACAACCATCCTGCAGCATGTCTGCCGCTGACTGGGCTTCGTGTTTGCGTCTGCTCTTGATAGCCCGCATTAGCCAGTGTCGGAGGGTCAGACACGACACCCCGGCCCAGTCAACAGCCACGGACCAAAACCAGTTAAATCACATTGCCCTGCGTTTTCTCTAATCAAAAATCGTAAACGAGAATGACGCTGGCAGTTCCGCTTCCGCCAGCGACGCTGCAAACGGATCCCGTAGATGTTTGGGCTGGGAGGAGGGTGGAAAGGCGAGGCCAGGCGAGGCGCAGTGAAGGCCAATCCAATTCCTCCTCTGCTCTGTGGAGTGGAGCTGAGCTGAGTTGAGTGATGTGATTGAGTTGTTTGCGCGCAAATAGTACGAATTTGCTACATGCGGTTGCAACAGCGCAGCAGTTTTCCCATTTGTTGGGGCTTTATTCGCAGAGTGTGGCCTGTCCTGCCATCAACCAGGAATATATCCAACGCAGCAGTTTGCTTTGGCAACTTTCCCATTGAACCGTATTCCGCGGAACCGCAAATTTGAATTTGATTTACCAAAAGGGTTTTTATATTAGTTTTGCGTTGAATGCAATCGAAACCTTACTTATCCCAATTATATTTTGTGTGTGTTTCATGTTTCAGGTGGAAGAGGACTGGAAGTACGTTGCCATGGTATTGGATCGTATGTTTCTTTGGATTTTCGCAATCGCTTGCGTGGTCGGAACAGCGCTTATTATATTGCAAGCGCCTAGTCTGTACGATCAGTCGCAGCCGATTGATATACTCTATTCGAAAATTGCCAAAAAGAAATTCGAGCTGCTCAAGATGGGCAGCGATAACACCTTATAGCGACCGCTAGGGTTCGCAGCCGGCTGGTGGAATCTTATCCTCAGCTCGTTGCGAACCCTGTTCGCCGCTCGCGATGATGATCGTGGATAATATATAATGAGCAAAACCATGAGCATTTCATCAGCGTTGTACAACACTACCCAGCAGCAGCAGCAGCAGCAGCAGCAATGACAGTGGCAGTGTTATTGCCAGTGTTAGCAACGCCAACGGAACACCAAACGAAACCTCATGGAGCCCATTGTAGGAACCCCGAACAGAGCGAAGCGAAGCGAACATTGCGAAATTGAATTGAACACACAATCGAATAGCTAGAGTGCAAGCAGTTTTTGGAGCAGTTGATCAAAATATGTATGTAATGTAATGCAAAGATGCTGTAGTGTTGATTAACCGTGACAGTGCTGGACGGCTGCCAAAAGAAGATCAAGGACGCGAGCGACCAGCATAGCCAAAACGAAGTTTAGTCTGTAAGTTTCTGATGCACGCGTACGCGTACGAGTGGTATGTGGTACGTGGTACGTGGTCAGTGGGAGTAAGTCGGAGTGGTACGGGTGTGGTGACCAGTGTTGTAAAAAGCGGATGGAGTTTTGTAATTTATATTGTATTTTTGAGCGCCAAAAAGTTCCTTGTTACATTTTTTAGTTTTAGCGTTTCACACAACACACACAAAACGGAAACGGAAATCGAAACAAAAACTAAAACATAAACAACCAACAACAACAACAAAATAAACAACAAAAACAAAACAAAAGAAAATGTTTTAAAATTGCATTTTAAATTCAAATCTGACTGTATGTGTTCAATGTGTGCGTGACTGTATCGGTGTGATAGCTTTTGTGTGTGGGTTAGTGAGTAATTGTGGGTGCCTGCGGGTGTGCGTGCGCGTGTGTGTGTGTGTGTCTGTGTGCACTTGTGTATGTATTTGTAAGCGAAAATCAATTTTAATTGTTTATTTATTTGTGCATATTTTTCACATTATTTTTAGCAAGAGCAACACGTCGAATGGGTAAAATGATTATTGCATAAAATTCAAAACTATTTTTAGCATAAATAAGTAAGCCAAATACGATAAACTCTACATTTAATTAGCCAATAAGTCGTACATAGTTGTAGCGTAGCTAAGCAAATAAATATTAAGTGAATTCAAAATCTAACTTTAAAGAGCATTAAATAACAAAACGAATGCCGGATAGTCTGCCGCAAGGCAGCTCGGTTCGTAGAAGCGCAAAATTCTGAACTAAATTTAGTTGGATGTTGTTCGAAATGAGACATCACACATTTTTAAAGCCACACACATTTTTACGAGTACTATCGACAAAACACAACACACACTCCCACATTTAAACACACTCACACACACACACATAAATATTTATATTATTATATATCGAGCTCTATTATACACATACAAGTATATAGGTATATGGTATATAGAGTACGTATTTATAGGATTGCAGCTAGTAAAATCACATACTACCAACAAATACTCGTGCTATATATAAAACAATTTCAATTAAAAACACTCTCACAGACAGACGGAACAACAATAATACGAGTAATAACTAAAACCCATTCCACTGGTGTATTTTGAGCACTTTGTTTGTATAATTTGGAGCATTTTGAATCACTTCAATTATTGAGAATTATACGAGTACGTATACAAAGTCCATTTTCACATTTTTTCTGTTCAGTTTGATGGGATTTTGGTGGATTTATGTTTTTCCCATTCAATTTATATTTGCAGCAGCAAATCTTTTTTATATTCTCCTCAGGGGGGAGTTTTTACCCTGCTGTGGCTCTGGAGTGTAGACTCATTAAGCATTCAGCGGAGCATTCCAAACCTTTGGCAAGTTCAATTTAAAATAAAACTTTTTAATTACTTTGAACGGGTTCTGGGCATTCCTACAGCCGTTCTGAAGTGCCACACAGAGAACACCTTCAATTTAAATGCCAGAGCCAACGAAACTTGCCACAAGGTTGGCTCGTTGCCCCACTCCCCACTATATCTGCATTTTTAATTGATTTTGCAAAAGTTTTTGCCACTCGAGCAACAAGAACAGTAAACATTAACCAAATGCGAATGGCCTCCGGGCTGTGTGGGGCTGGGGGCAATACCGCGAGGCATGCAACAAATTAAGTACGGAATGCAATTTGAGTTTGTATAAGGCTCTGCGTGTGCATGTGTGTGTGTATTTGCAGTTAATAAAAAGCGAAAAGTAAACGAAAACGAAAACACACACAATCCGAGAAAATACACAAACTTTGCAACCACCATAAATGAAAACTGCAGAAACTATTAGCCAAGAATGCCGCGACAACGACAACGGCAACTCAGTGCGCCCTGGCAGGCTCGTCTACCAGGCCGGGTGGCTGGGTGGCTGGGTGGCCGGGAGGCCGGGACGAAGAGCGGGGCATTATTGTGTGCGTGCGAATGTGGGCTGGCAAAAGTTTAATTAAAATTCCTAATCGAAAATATTCAGCATTTGTGAATGTGAATTAATTAAAATAGTTTTCCAAGCAAACGATTGTGCCACAGTTTGTCCAACAGAGAGAGTGCAACACTGGGGAGGTAAAAGATATTTTACGCACGAGTACGATTACGTACGAGTATGTATGTATGGACGGATGTTTGCATGCTCTGACTCAAGGAATTCTCTCTTCGCAATCTAAACGTCACGAAAATGGTGCAGCTTTCAGGGAAATCAAGATTCCATCCAAATGTAAGAAATTTCTTGATCACAAACTATTCAAATTACATGAACAAAGTCGCTTATGCCCAAAAAAACAAACCAAAAATTAAAAAACAAAGCAAAAAAAAAGAAGGAATATGTGACTAAAAACGATGAGAAAAATTTAAATAGAGCACGCCAAGTTGGGTGTATTAAATGTAAAGTGCATAAAAATCAACAGTTAACATTTTTTAAATACTTAGCTATTAAACTAAACGTAACATAAATGTAATAAATTAAACAACAAATATCATAAATGAAGTATTTAAATGCAAATGCAAAAAATTAAGCTAAAAAAAAGTCACATTTAAATTTAAACGGTGGATACTAAGAGAAAGCTGCAACAAAAAAAAACACACGACACAGTTAAATTAACACAAAAATGAAACATCAGCTCCACACACACTCGGCATTATAATTGTGCATCAAATATTAAAAGTATTAAACTGAGCTTATAAAATATAAACAAAACAAAAAATACACAAATGCCAACGCAAATTGGACACAAAAAAAAAGGGGGAAAAAAACAGTTTGACAAAAGTCTCGACATCCGTTTTGAAAAGCATACCATATAATAAAAAGTCTGAAAAAAATATATAGAAAACAGAACACCACACACGACGACACCTACAAGTATACATACATACATATGTATGTATATATATATATATATATGCATGTGTATACATACATACATATAATGCAAAACTGAATAACCACAAATAAAAAGCATCGGCGGCAGCAAAAACGATAAAAATAATGTAACTAATTGCTAGCAGTGAATGGAAAAAATACGAAGAAAATCCATAAAAAATATATAGTTTAAAGCCGAGCACTCAACCAATCCCAACCATTATGCAAAATGGCATTTTTTTTTAAATTACTTATAATGGGTAAATAAAAAAGATATTTTTTGTGTGTGCTTGTAAATAAATACAAAAAGAAAAATGTATGTAGTGGAATTTGCTTTTATACCATTTTGTATTTATTTAAATTTTTATAATTCCAACAGTTTCGGTGTTCTTTCTTTTCCTGTGTTTAAGCTAAAGCATTTTTTTCAAGCTTAACAAATTTGTTTGTTATAGTTTTAGACAATCAACTATTAAAGGTATATAAACAATAAAGCAAAAAAAAAAAAGAAAGAAAACAAAGAACTAATGACAAGTAAATGGCGTAACTTTTCTGTGAATAAATTTAACTAATGAAACCCAAAAAGGATTAATGCATATTTAAATTTAAAATGTGCATGGCAAGAGGAGAACTAAGGCAAAATTCATTTCAAAACGAAAACCATTTTTGTAAATTGTTTCACTTGGGAAAATCGACACGCTAAAGCAAAAACCAAATAAATAGAGAGATAAATTAAACACATTTTACTGAATAATGAAAAACTAAACACAACACAACACAGCACACGCAAAGGAGTTTGGAAGGAACACGACACACAAGAAGGACAGAATCGAATTAAAGTCAAATACATAGACGTGTATATGCTCTCATTGGTTGTGTTTTTAGGTTATAAACAAATAGGTTTGGCTCAGTGCGCGTGTGTGTGTGCCGCGTGTGTGTGTGTGCGTGGAGGAGAGGCAGAGACACATACAAACACACTCACCGCACGAACAAACAGACAGACAAACAATCGTTAATTCAATCAATCAATCAATCATTCAGTCAATCGTTGAGTCGGACCATCGACCGATCGGTATCGGTATCGGTGAGTCAGATTCGTAATTGTACAGCTCATTTGCTCATTGATTCATTGAAATATTAATTAATAAATTAATAAATTAATTATACATTAAATTTAGCTATCGAAAAACGGCGCGAGAAATCCAGCTTAAGTGTAAATTATGCTAATAATGTCAAACATTTTGAATTTGCCTTTTTAAACGTGTTTTTTTGTTGCTTTCACCGTCTTTTAGGTTTCTAGCTAAATATTTAGTCTGCTTGATATACAAAAGAAAAAAAAGAAATTTGAAAAATTTAAACAAAGCAAAAACAAATAGTTATAAATGAGAAGAAACCATGTAATTTAAATACTGCCACAAACAAGACGAAATGAAATGCAAAGAGTACATATAAAATATATACAATTATTGTATCTACACACGATACTCATAAATGATATACGAACTAGTTAAGTGCAAGCAAACATTTTTGAAGCGCCTCCACATCCAAGCACTCGACAGATCCGATGTGGAGCAAACACATACATGCTATATATAAAGATATATAATTAGGCGCAGCAAATCAACTACTCAAGTAAGCTAGGAACCTGCAGAAGGGTGCTCGAAGTTAACATTGTGGCTAAGTACTAACTAAATAGGAAAACGCAAAACGCAAGCAAAACAAAAAACCAATCTCTGTACATAATAAAACTATCCACAACCAATAAACACACTGCAAATGAAAACACAGATGCAATATAGCCACAGTTGAAGCATTTCATTCTTGTATACACACATACATACACACATACATACTCTTATATAGATAAATATCGGGGACCCATCATCGGTCGATCATTCAGCAAGCAACAAGAATTTATTTCCAGTACAATTCATTTCCCCCGATTACAGTTAAAGCAGACAACGAAATTGTGTACACTCAAATTGTTAGAGGAAAAACTTAGATCAAGCACAGGGAAGGCCCTTGGCGAAAATAATCATGGAAACTACAAATAGTTGGTGGATTTAATTGCCCATTGGTTCTGCCAAAGCTGCTCAAGGGATTTCCTCAGCGAGTACTTCGCCAAGGGCATTCGATCGAACCACAAACGTGTTTCATTTTAGCCAGAAACAATTTTTAAGGCCACACACACTTAGCACTAAACAGTAATCATAATTAGTTAAACAAGAAATAGTTATTGTACGAAATATATTAAAGCAAGCAAATGAGAAACAAAACAAAACGAAACAAAACAAAAACTTATGGTGTATTAAAGAAATTGACGTATTTGATATATATGCGGCTTGACCCTGAGATTCAAAAAACATAAAATCGTATGTCTTCCAATCAAAGGTCGTCTTTTGTAGCAAACACAACAAGAATCAAAGTCTGCGTATTGCTAAAGAACAAAAACCCAACAGTCACAACAAGTCAGAACAATTGGAAGCCAAAGCCGCTGTGGAGCTGGTAGATAATGCAGAAATGCGTATCAAAAGAATAAAACGAACACACAGACACACAACACACACAAACAATGAGCAGCATATGGAAACTGTACCACCCACCCACACACTCACACGCTTACACAGTTACAGTTCCAGTTACAGATGCAACACACAAATGCCACTGCAGTGCACTGCAAATTCATTTATCGCATAATATTTGCATACTTCTAGGGTTGGCAGCCAAATCGAAGCACACTCGTATAACACTTTGGGCAACATCCGACTGTATCACTTACACTTTCTCCACGACACTCCACTCTTCAGTTCCCCCAGCAACTAATCAAGTACCTGACAATAGATGAATTACACCTTTCTAGAATTCTCCATCAGCTTCATAACTTCTCCTACTTAGAACCAAGCAAAACCGAAGCTCGTCTTGTACATACAAATGACAAAATGTTTCATCCGATTTGGCTAGCCGATTTGCGTAAAGTAAAAACACAAACACATAAATTAATTATATTAAAAACGGTTTCAACAGCAGCAAACAAGAAAGCAAAAAACAAAACAAAACAAAACAACAAATTTCGACACACACACAGATACTATCAGACGCACACTCAAGTCCGAGCAGCAATGAACATCTCATCTCATCTGTCCCTAACGTCAGCATGATTAATGACAGCAAATGTAATTAAACGAATTTGAAATGTTTTTTCCTGTATAAACGAACAGTGACACGACTTTTGTAAAATATTTCTGAACAGAAAACACACGCATAGGAATACGTACACCCTACTACATACATCTGTATTTGAGGACTTTTCACTCCCAGCATCCACTTTCAGCAGTAGAGTTTTTCGATGAATTTTCCCAACAAAAAAAACTTCACAGTTTTGCAAGCAGCACCAGACACACCCCACACACTACACACACATCACCCACACTCACACATAGACCCTAAAATCAATGTACTCAAGTAGCTAATGTTTGTATTTATGCATCTGTGTGAATGGCATTTGCATGTGCGTGTGCGTGTGTGCGTGTGCGAACAGGAAACGGAAATCAAATGTATAAATTCATAAACTGTAAGCCACTCGAGTATATTAACGATAAACCACTATATACATATACGAGTACGAGTACGTATATATATACGGGTATTTATATAGATATAGATACTATACAATATATACACGGGTATGTATATTTTTTGTATTAACTGTTAGGTGCCGCTAGATGTAAGCGCTTCCGTTGCAACATTTTTTGTGCATTGTACATTTTACTTTCGATTCGTTCAAGTGCAAAAGAAAGGTAACAAAAAAACAAAACAAAACAAAACAAAAAACAAACGAAAAATCAATTTTAGCATCAAGATTTTTAACTTAAAACAAAGCAAACAAAAAATGGTAAATCTTAAAAATCTTGCAACTCACTGGGGAAAACAACACCACAACAATTAAATGTAAAAGATACGAGCGAAAGTGCCCAAGGCGGCAGAAGGCATATGTAACTAACTAATATTTGCTCAGAAATAAAAACGAAAAACCAAAAATATATGAATAATAAATATGCATACATATACGCAGTGAATGAAGCCGGTAAATGAATTATAGCATAGATATATATACATAGATATGTGGAATCGACTTTTAGTTAGGCGTGCCGAGCGCTCACTAAAACTCTACACCAGGAATCAGTCTTAACTAAATTGAAAATTTAGTTAATGGAAACACATAACGTAAGTAGGCTAAGGTGCGAATGCAAGGAAGCGAAATGTATGTAAAATATTTGCAACTAACACTAATACTAAAACTAAACCAATGTTAGGTATAAATTTAGATTAAGCGAACTTCGAACACTGCAAATCCCTGCAAGACAACGGCAAACAGCAAACAGCAACAGCAACTGCAAACCGAACCCGAAGTTAATGAAACATTTGCGCATCAGTATTTCAAATAAATGTGTCAAACAATTAAATTAAATCTAAAAAGTAAAACGTTGCATTTACATTTCACATAAACAAAGGAATACCTAACAATACATGCATAAATATGAATACGAGTATATACATACTACCTATACATATATATATATTAAATATATATTCGAAACTCTCTTGAACAACAACAAAAAACAACAACAACCAACATATTACACACACACTCACAAAGAAAACACACACGCAACTACAAACTACAATTACACACAGGCGCCGACACCAAGCAGCAAATTGAACATTGAAAATTAAAATACTAAACGAAAAACTTGATCAAAATTAACAAACAAACAAAATTTAACAAGAAATTATTAACAAAAAATGCTAGAATAAAATATGTTAACACAAACAATTAAAAAAACAAAAAAAGAAGGGAAATGAAAAGAAAAGAACGCATTCAAAACTTAAATGTAAGACACTAAAAAAAAAAACAAAACAAAAAAAACTATGCTAAATGCAAGAACAAAAGGAAATAATAGCAACAATTGCGAATGAATAACACTAAAATTGACAACAATTAAAAAAAAAAAAAACAAACGACAACAAAACATAAAAAAGAAAACAATTAATATATAAATAAATGTTACGCGTTATTAAATAAAGAAGAATGAAATAATTTGTTTTAAAAAAACTCCAAACTGTCTTTTCAATGTGGGAGAAACTGAGTCAAGGTCGTGGGTTATATTCTGGCAGGATACCAGTAGATCAAACGTAGGCTAAATGGCAGAAATCGGTGTCTGATTGGATTAATAAATGAGTAAACTCAGGGTAGTACCATTGATTGAAAGTAATGTTTTATTTATTATTCACATAAAATTAAAGGCACTCAACTTGGTTGTGGTGGCGGCCATGTACTTGCCCAGCGCCAGGGCCAGCAGGGAGAATTGGCAGTCCGGATAGATTTCGTGGCACTCCCTTGAAGCTCGCTTGGAGCGGCGGTAGATGCGATCGTACTGATGATGGGCCTGGGGTTCGTGGCCAGCCACTGGCGTTGGCGGCATGCTAAAGACGGTGCGGACGAGCTCGTGCAGCATGTTGCCCTTCTGTTCCTGGGGCAGCATGTACTGGGCACTCTCGCAGAGAGCTCTGGCCACACAGGAGTGTCCGTTAAAGCCCATGCTGAATGAGGAGTATGACCAAATGATATCCATGAAGTGCACAGCATACTCACTTATTGAAGATGGACTTAACTTCGTCGTAGAAGGCACGTCGCGAGCGACGCCTGATGATGTCCTTCGCCAGGGTTGCGTTCAGGCCATGGGCATGCTGGATTACCCACTCACGATTGGGCAGATCGTAGGCGACGCCCCAGTTGACCGCCCAGCTGAGAAAGTCCACATCGGGATTGCCAATCATGCCGATCGTCATGCAAATGGCCGCCTGCACACACCCACAAAAGATTAGTAACCGTCGCAGATCCCTGACGCCCACACACACACACACTCACACCGATACCGATGACCCTTCCGGAAATGCCAGATAACGTTTGTGTCGGCGCACAACTTTGGCCTCCACCTGCGTGGCATTTGCATCTGTCAGCGCCAGTGATTGGGCCAGTGATTGGGCCAGTGATTGGGCCAGTGCCTGTGGCTGTGTCTGTGTCTGGGCCTCCACCCGGCCAAATGCCAGGAGATTTAATGCCAGCAGACTGAAGTGGTAAGTCGTCGAGAGCCTCATTTTGTCGGCAGCGCGTTCCGTTTGAAACTAAACTCATTGACCGCTTTAAATTGGTTTCGTGGCGCAGTGCTCGCAGTTATCGGCTTATTGGCTCAAGTACTATGTTGATAGCCCTGATTAGCGGGTGTCCGCCAACTCCTCACACACAGGGGACTGCTCTTAGCAGGTTTTCCCTTCCGCACTGCCCTTCCGCTTGCTGTCGTTCGCCTGTCAATACGGCCAACACTGCACTGATTGCAGCAGCATGTAAATTTTATGTCAACAGCGGGAAAATTCTGTTGTTTTGTTTCCACTTCCAGTCCAATTGTCAGCGCTGTAAAGTCAAAAACAAATAATACAAATTATGAAATATACAGCACGGCATCCAGCAATGCGCGCATGAAGGGAACTGCATTTTCAGTTGGATTGCTCAGACACTGAATCACCTGCAACTACTCAGATATATAATCAGAAAAAATCATTCACAAATCTTAAAACATGCGAAGTATTGTGGGTTATCTCTCTCTCTCCCTTTATGTTCGCTTAAACTAAATTTAACTTTATTTTGATTCATGCTTTTGTCTGTTTTTATGGCGAGCCCATATGTAGTGCACTCTGCCTTGTAGGGCACAAAAAACTGGTCGAAAATAGTGTCAATAAAAACGTCACTTTGGCTATTTACTTAATTTCCATTCCACTTTTTGGCATGACACATAATAAAATACAATTTTTTTCGGTCACAAATGTGCGGTGGAGGAAAAATTACCCAAATTTGCTTTGCCAATGTGTGAGGGAATATCGATTTTAATCCATTAAAATTCCTTACAATCCATGAACTGGAGTCCCGATTCCGCATTCAATAAATTCATTTATATGTTTCCCTCATTTCGCTTTTATTTAATCAGCATTTTTCTCCCGAAACGGTTCCGTGAAGAGCAGCAAAAAACTTTGCCGACAATGCGGTCCATACAGGCTGGCGCAGTCGTGCAGCGAGTGCCCGGCGGTGAAGGCCTCCCGATATTTCGGCTTATGGGCAATCTCCGGATGTACGTAGCGCAGCATTATGCGGAATATGTCGTGGAAGAGCGTCAGCCCCGGGGGTGCCAGCAGGAGACGGGCCTCGCACAGCGTCCGCATGATGCAGTAATTCGGCTCGTAATTATACCTGCCAAAGGGCAAAGGAAATGCAGTTAGTGGGAGAGTGGAAGGGTTGCATATGGAGCGGCGCTTACATGGTGGATATCAGGGTGACCATATCGAAGAGCATCCTGTGCGGACTGTGACTGTCGTTCAGCACATTGGCTCCATTCCTCTGGAGTTCACGTCTCAGGCGCCGGGACATGGCCGATGGCCGACAGTAGAAGGTGCCGTACATGTCCTTGACCAGATGCGAAGCCGGGCAGCCGGCCTGCATTTGATGGGCAAAGGACTTGCGCCGGTTCTGTGTGGGAATGCCGTCCGGATAGGCAAAGTAGAAGGACTGTATGGGATCCGTCGGACTAAGGGGCACAACAACAGTTTGCGGCTGTAAAACATATTCTGCCGAAGGCGGTGGTGGCGGTGGCGGAGGAGGAGGAGGCGGGGGCGGTGGCGGCGGTGGTGGTGCAGGTGCTGGTTTTACTTTTGGTTTACCCACACGACGGGGTATCCAATCCTCCACTGCCGCAGGTAGCTCGTAGATACTCGTGGCCTCACCCAGCAGCACCAGGCCCTTGGGTATGGTCGACAGAACGGCCTTGGCACAGTTGGCCGTAATCTTTAAGCAAAACAAAAATAAGTTGTTAGTTTTAAGGCAAAGCTAACGCATCTAACCGTTAAAGAGGCGCCCAGCTCAAAGGTGAGCCAACGCTTCTGGCGGTGCAGGAAATGGCTCTTCTCCTGCATAAAGGTAACGCGACTGCTGGTCGTAGCATTGGACCTCGACATTGACTCCGCGCAGACCACAGCCAGCACCAAGCTGCCGAGGATCAGTCTCAACCAATTTAGATTTTCCATAGCGAGCCCAGCGATGCCCAGCGAATAACTAAAGAGCCGAAGAGCCAGCAGATCGACGCGCAACTCCATAATGGAACAGTGGCTCCATTTGCGTGGCTATTCAATTTGGAGGGGATCATGGCTTGACCGCAATGCAAGCCAGTGTTTGGCCAAGACATTAGTCGCGGCTGAGCAGCGGAATGGGGTCGAGTTGGCCGAGTTCTAATTTAATTAACAGCTTGGCATTTTGATAGAGCGATAAAACAAAGAGATGCGAGAAAAAACAGCGGATGGCAATCGAAATCAATGGCCAAAAACTTGAAATCAGTTGGAAAAATGTCTACAACTTGGCCGAAGCTACTGCTCACAGCACTGCTCTTGGGCCAATGCCAAAGTCAGTCCAAGAACGATGCTCTGCATGTGTTTGCCCCGCTGCTGCTTTCTCCAGCAAGTCACGAAGCCGGCAAAGTCAACAATGTCACGCTGACTCCGCCAGGACTCATCAGCCAAGGACGGCAGCTGGAACAGCAGCTAGAGCTGGAGCTGCAGCTGGGACAGCAAGACCCACTGACACCACATGCTGGTTCATTGTCGCAGCGCAAACTCTCGAGAGGCAAACGCTTTGTGGCCTTTCCCGTGGGTTCATCAGCTTCGGTGAGTGAACGTCAACGAACCCAAAGCCTTTGGAGTTTGGACATTGACATTAAATCAAATATGTATTTGTGACAACATTTAGGCTGCTGTCTGTCTGACCACCGGTGTTATCGGCAACCCCAACTTGCTCTATCTCAGTTTGGGCATCAATTGGGGCGTTGCCTGGGACCTGCCCAATGTCACATGGGTGCTGCAGAATGCCCATGGCTGGACCACAAAGAAATCGGCCCAGGCACAAATCAAACGCAGACATCGACGTGAGCTCTACAGTCGACTGGAGACAATGATAGACAGGTGAGTGCGGGTCAGCAATGCTCCTCATACATGAGCTTTGGGGCCAGGAAATTATCTCAAGTTTTTGTGTGCGTGTCAAAATGTTCACCAAATTGTGTTGGCTTTGCAGATTTTGTATTTGAATTGTTTCGGTATGGATCTTGGGGTGAGCTGTAAGTTAATATGTGTAATGGGTAATAGTTATAAAAAGAATATTTAAAGCTGTCAGAAACTTAGCTCAGGCGTAGAATTTACCCAGTCATATATAGAGCTATTCATTCAGTCTTTGAATCAATACTTATTTAATTTATTAAATTATTATTGTGAGCCAGAATATGTAAGCTCTTTCGATTTTGTGAGCATAGAAATCATTAGCCAAACTTATTCTACTGTTGGATATTTCCGCATCGCACCGACATATACGGACAAGTGTACATAGATATATAAGTGTGTAAATCATATGTGTACACTTTACATGCTTCAAGTGGCAGACCCGTACCAGCCCCCCTCTTATATTCCCCACGAGTGTGGGGCGGGGCTGTGTCTGTGCCAAAATCAGCCAAGCCACTTGGCTTATCACGCACAGTGCGACCAAGAAAACTTCGCACCCGAAGTGGTCGTTGTCCCTACCCGCCTGCTGTCCTGCTCCCGCCCACTCATTGTGGAGTGGGCGAGCGGAGAGCGGAGAGCGGAGAGGGGGCTGCGTGCTCTTGGCATAATAATAAAATGTTGGTATTTTATATTAGCATTTAAATTGGCTTTTTGTATGCTTCGGAAATAGTTTAATATCCGTAGGGGTTCACACTGACTATCACAGTCAGAGTCAGAGTCCGTCTTCCTGCGGTTATTTTGGGCAACTTTAACTTTCAGCCAATGCTCGAAAAATGCATAACAAATTAGGCCATAATTGGGGCGGGGAGAGGAGAAGAGAGGAGCGGCTATGTTTTGGGCCATGTTAAACTATCTGCAATCTGTAAAATGTCTTATCAAGAAGCGGCACGGCACACCCATTGGCCCATTTGCCCGCACAAGCCGCACAACCGCTCACAGACACACAGATACTCAGATACAGAGACAGTGACAGTGACAGTGACAGGCATTGTCATGGTAATCAAAGGACTTGTGCCCTGTTCGAATTTAAGCGTCAATTTCAGAGCCCTGCTAAGCTTCAAGTGGTCGTCAAAAAGTTACCATATTTGCCTGTGCCCCCCAACATTGTCCCATCTTCATACGTATACGTACGTATACGCATCGCATCCTCATCCATATTCTCATCCGCATTCTCATCCGGCTTTGGTTTTGACCTTAACACGGCACCCATCGCCTTGATTCACGTGTCGAGCATTTCGTATTTCGGATTTCGGTGTCTTGTGTTCGTCTTGTGTTTCATGATTGTTTTCCCTCGATTGGTTTCGCTTTTCGATTGTCTGCTTTGCTTAGCGTCCCACAATTGATGCCCTGGTTCGTGGCCCCTGCCGCAGCGAATTTTACCCACTGACTTTTGGCTCTTTCCCTCTGCTTTACGAGCGCTTTTCCCTCTAATGGGTCAGCTAAGCGGGGCCTGGCCTCAATTGCCTCTATCCGATGTGTATATACACACATGAGTGGGTGGGTGTGGTGTGTGTGGGATATGTGTATTGGATGTATGCCCTATGGGGTTAATGAAGTTGTTTGTTTGTTTGTTTGTGCGCCTGCCCCACGCCCCAGCCCAGCGCGGCATCTGCCGACCACAACATTGAAGTTGACAGTCGCACAGCCGCAATGCCACAACTCGCTGGGGAAGGGTGCAAAAGTTTGGCCAGGCCATAAATGGAATCTCCTTAGGAAATTAAACAACATACTTATGCTCACACACACACATACATAGCACAACTTATGCACTGAGAAATTAATATGACAATAAAAACAAAAAGATCCGCAGGAATTCCATAAAACAAAACGAATAAAAATCATAAAAATATAACTTAAATTTCATTCATTCTACAAATATATGCCCCTTCAACTAAGCTTTTATTCCTGCTTGCAGATCTGTAATTACCTTTGTAATATAATATATTTAATATATTTATTTTATATTTATATTTAATATATTTATATTCAAAATAAAAGTCTTGCCTTGGAAATCCAAGCCAGCAGGTCGAGTTTCTCAGTGCATAGGCCTTTCCACAAGCCATCTGTTTGTTGTGAAGCAACTTATATGGAATGTGGGCAATTCAGTTAGCAAATATGAGCGCCATTGCAAGCCACTCAATTCCCTGCCACGGCCATCGATCTTTGTCATCGCATCGCGCCGTGCACAGGCTTGGGCCTTTGGACCTTTTGCATGGCATCGCCAGGTGCAGGCAATTCAATTAAGGTGCTGCACATGCCTGGGCTTGGGCTTGGGTTTGGGTTTGGGCGCCTTCCTGCCGCCTGCCGCCTGGCCAAACACACAACAGCAGGGCCTTCGCACCCGCTCGGTGTGTCGGGGTCTGTGTCTGTGTTTATTGTAAACGTGACTGCTGCAAGTGTCTGCAAGAGCGAGCATTCTAAACGTAAACGTTAACTGACAATTGACACATTTGCACTTTGCCAATTTTACTTCCACTGCCAGAGCGCAGCTTCTCCTTGTCTCTGTCTCCGTCTCCGACTCTGTCCCTGTCTGGCTCTGGCTCTGGCTCTGGCTTGAGTGCAGTTTTCAGTCGCTTTTTGAGCTGCAAGGCAAACGGCACGTGCTACGTAGCTTTGTCATGATTTACGCGCACTCCGCATTGTTTAATTATCGTTTAATTGTTGCAAAGTTTTTGATTTACGATTTAATTGCAACGACAAATGCAACGCCCTCCACAATTGCTCCGGGTCCATGGCCGGCTCCTTCGCTGACTCCTGCCAATGTCACCCATGATTTATGGCCGCCGCCAACATTGATGACTATGATGGAACGTGCAGCAGACACGGCAGACAACCCGACTCCATCCAGCAGCAACAGCAGCAGCAGCAGCCCATCCTCTCAGCTGTTGCACCACCAACGCTGGCGGCGAGCACTCAGTCGTCCGAAGCGTTATCTCAGCTTTCCCGAGGGCTCCTCGTTTTCCGTATGTGTCCCTCCCCAGCTATCCCAGCTATATGCACACATGCACAACAGTTTGTTACTTTGTCCCCCTGGTCAGGTTGCTGTCTGCTTCACGGTGGGCCTCATCGGTAATCCCTACTATGCATACAACAGTTTCGGCATCAACTGGGGCGTGGCCTACGATTTGCCCAACACCACATGGGTGTTGCAGAGTTTGCATGGCTTCGCCACGCATCCCGTGTCCCCGGCTGTCCTGAGACGACGCGCCCGTAGCATCATCTATCAGAAGATTGAGACAATTGTGGATAAGTAAGGGGCAAGCCGTACACTTTTTCTACATTTTTTCCCTCGCTGTGCATCGCCTATACCTCTCTGCCCTGTTTAATCTTAAAGCTATGGCTAATTGATATTCTTTTGCATTTTCACATATTACAGCATGGGCTACAATGGCCGTGATTGCGTGTTGCGTACCCTCTGCGAGAGTCGTCAGTACTTTCAGCGCACCAAGATGAACATGGTCGGTGAGATGCTGCGCACGATATTCAGGTGAAATAAACCCCAAATTTAAATCGGATTCAACTAAATGAAATTCGTTTTGTAGCTTGCCGAAGCAGAGAATTTTCACACGGGAACTGCATGAGAACTCGGAGATCGTGCACTATGATAAGGCGTATCGGCAGGCCCACAACGATGACTGCGCCGCCCAGTACGACTGTCACTTTTCGCTACTGGAATTGGCCTTTGGCAAATACACAACGCCACCGAAAAATTATTATGCCCAATAAATTGTCCGATACTTAAAAATGTTACCCATCAAATTATTCTTAAGTTTGCACTCCGCCTGGCCTCTGTCTGGGAGTGTGGACTGGAGCACTGGAGCACTTGTTGAGCCCTGTTAAAAAATGGCACTTCATATATCTTTTTCTCAGCTGCAGCTTGGCTTCACCTGCCATCCTACCATCTCCAGTGTCACAGCTGCTGCCGCCCCGGGGAGAGGAATTGGTGTTGTCTGTTGTCTGGGCGGCGTCTCTTCGGCTGACTGATGTGTGTGTCAGTTGTGCTGGCACCTCCTGCTCCCCATCATTATCATGCCGGCTCCTGACGGACTTTAATTGAAAAGAAATAAAAATACGTTTGGCAAACTTTGTTTGGCTTTTTCCTTACGGAGGCGCTGCCAAAAGTTTTATTCAATCAACAGACTTGAAAAATATCTCAACATTTCTGTGCTCGGGTGTGGCTGTGGGGCACATTTTAACGACTATTGCCCAAGGACTGCAGCATTTTGTGGCTTCTGGAAATATGGCTACGCATTAATCGCCCAATAGACGAAATCCGAGTCTGAACGATTGCATTTTAATGATGCTGCTGCTGCTGTTGCTGTTGCTCTATGAAAAATGAGTTTAGAGATGTCTGAAATGGGAGTGGAATTTAGTCAATAAAAATCATTTAGGAATATAACGATTTTTATTGCATTCTGCTGGTCAACTCTGGGAATATTTGGCTGATTAATCTATGTAAATTTGGTGCGTAAAATATGTAAACCCCATGGGGAAATTACTAATATTTTGCTTGAATTATAAACAAAACAAATAAAGACCAAATACCAACAATAGCGGATAATCAGCTCATCTTCTGTGTGAAGTTTAAGTCTAAAAATTTATTCACAACATAAAATATAACACAAGCAAAAAGGTACCAGCCTCAAGTCTAAGTGGGATGTACTACAAAGAATTCACACCTTTTTTCTATCAGCTACAGCCCTCGGCGCTGCTTTGGCCCCATTTAAGCTGGTAAACGGGGAAAATTGTGGACGTCAACAAGCGACAGCAGCGCCAGGAAAGACGGATAAAAAAGTGTTAACAAGTAAATGTCATGTCCAGCACTAGAATTCCAAATCAGAGCAAAACAGCAGGAGTGTGGAGGGTGCAGACATAAATGGAGAAGACACGAGAATGTCACCACGAGAGCCACATGGAGCAATAAATAAATAAGCAACGCCACCAATAAACACAAAGAATACTTCACGTTCTTTCTTCGTTTGTTTGTTTGAATGGCTGATTCCCCTTCTGGTTTTTGTATTTTTGTCGAGCAGATTAAATATATGGGAGCTTTTATCAGTAGCCTGGAGTAGCTGAACAGAAGCGGGTCTCGCAGTAGAAATGTGAGCAGCGATTAAATTGAAACAAAAGCCAAAGTGAAGAAGATATTTCAGAGAAATTCGACCAGGCAGCAATAGTATTAATTAGTGCTACAGAGCAGCCCAATCAAATCCATATCCATGACGCATCTGTCAGCATGGTCTGCCGCAGCAGCAGCAACAGCAGCAACAGCAGTGCTGATGCTGCAGCTCCTTCTACAGTTTTCAACCTGCTCCGCTGTCAGTCAGAATGTTGACAATTTTGATGGGCTTGCTGATGCCTCCGCCCTGACCAGGTCCAGCCCCAGCCCCCACAACGAGAACAGCTTTGACATGCATTATGACAACTCGCAACCCGACTCCAGTGGCAGCCTGCTGCTGCCTGCTGCTGCCAACAATGAGACGAGGATACTGCGACGTGGCAAGCGATATCTCCAGTTCAGCAAGGGATCCCGTATGTCGGTGCGTTTGGCTCACTCTGTGAACAGGAATCCCATTTTTAATTGGCCCCCAATCATACGAGTTGCCTTCTTTGTTGTATGCTTTGCAGTGGCGCACCAACGGCAAGAACACTCTGCTCACAATCAATACGCTGTACGCCTACGGCTATGGCTTCCGTACCAATTATCCCTTTCCGTCAATCGAGGACCAAAAGAAGGACAATGCCGTCTTCTTGCGCCTCTTCAAGCGGGACTTATTCTCGAAACTAGAGACAGCTCTGGATGGGTAAGTTCTTTTGGTCAGTTAGTTGGTTAGTTGATTCGCTCTAATTTCATTCCCCTCTCCAGGCATGGCTTTGATGGTCGGGCCTGCATGCTGAAATCCTTCTGCACGGCTGTGCTCGATGTGGACAAGTCGGAGCAGAAGAGCGGCATGCTCTTCAAGCTTCTCAAATTGATATTCAGGTGAGTGCAAGACGGAGCGAGAGAGAGTTCGGCCAAAGCCCTTCCTATTAGCACCTTAGTGACAACTACTGGCTGAGGGGCAGACAGTTTCCATTTTAGTTCTTGGGCTCTTAGCTTCCGCACGTTAGTTGCGTTCTTACATCGGTTACAATGGGCACGCTGCGGCTGAGTCTACTTCTCACCTTTCTCTGCCTTGCCGCGGGACTGGAACATAATTCAACCATAGGCCACAGTCGTGCCAAGCGATATCTGGACATCATAGAAACCACACGCATATTTGTGGGTAACATTTGAACAGGCCAATCGCCAGTTGCTCATACAGAAATGCTTCTCCCTTTTTAAAGTTTCGCGTGAATGCCAAGAACAATGTGATCGCCTCGCCCATTGTGTGGGCGCATGGCTATGGCTTTCGTGCCAATACCCCGGTGCTGGTTAAATACGAGAATCGACCCTTCAGAAGGGACACCTACGAGCTGCTCCACGAGCTAATCGATCGAAGCGGCTTCGATGGGCGGGCGTGTGTGCTGAAGGCATACTGCACCGCTCTGGCCGGGGATCATGGTCAGGGATTTCTCTTTAAGCTTTTAAAATATGTCTTTACGTAAGTCGCAGACTCTTCTGATTGTAACTATTCTCAACACCAATCCAATACCATTTCAGCCTGGACGAACACGAAAAGCGACATATGCCGCATCTGCGCGAGGAGAACTGCGAACAAATCATGCATAGCCATTGCCCACTGAGCTTTGACAGCATTTCCCCCTACACGGACGACGTTTGAGACATACACACTATACACACTCGTTTATGCATTTGTTTTCTTTTGCTATGGAAAATAAACAACAACTGAGCTTGAATTGGATGCGAAAATATAAATATAAACATAAACACACGTGACTGACTCAAAACCTAAAATAACAAACGTTTTACAGTGGTTTAGGGACATGGCAGAGAAGTACAAAAAATCGAATTAATTATTTGTGTATCAGGCAGCAGAATGCTGAAGCAAGCCACGCCTGAGTCTCTGTTGTGGGTGGCAAAGCTTTGCCGCTGAACATCTTTCAAAGGGTATTCCCTAGGTCTTCGCTATGCAGTTTTTTCAGCTGTTGTTGCTCCCTACTGGGACATGGCTGCTGATGATATTTATTCGCTCTTGTTGCCATTTGTAATTTATAACAATTAACTTATGTGCCATTTGCAGGTTTCGTGCGTGTTTCGAGTGTTTTCCTTTCCCTATTTTTTGTTCATGCGTGCGCTGCAATCGGCAACATGCATTTAATTGGCATTTTTATTAAACAGCTGAAAGTGAGCAGCCAGAAAAAACGGCGGATAAGTACAAAATTATAGCAGATACTCGTGTGTACATACATATATAGTACGTACTGTGTCTGTGTCCATTGTTGACCTCGTTGCATGACAAAAGTTGCTGCTACTGCTGCTGCTGCTGCTGCTGCTGCTGCTGCTGCTGCTGATGCTGTGGCATCCACTGATGCATCCACGCGCTGCCTTTGATACTGGCCCAGTCTCGATGTTGCAGCTGTTTAATGTCACCAGCATGAAAACGGCGAGTGGTGTTAAAATGTTTGCGGGCGCCTTTGATGCACTTGTCACGCCCTCATGGCCACAGAGGGACCAGAAACCTGTCGCCCGCCGTGGCAGCATTAAAAATTAACTTTAATTAAGTTGAAAAACATAAATTACATGCACGCATACAAGGGCATTAAAATGCACAAAACCCACACACTCGCACACACAGGCACACACACACATACGCAGTCCTGCAAGTGCAATTTTCTGATGGTGCTGTTATTGCGGCTGCTGCTGCTGCTGCTACCTCAAGAGCTTCTCAAGTTTGTTGCACACAAGGGGAAGAAGGAGAGAGAAGTAGCATGCAGAAGGAGAAGAAGAAATTAGAAAGAGACGGGAGCAGAGTCAGAGGCAGGCAGAGTTGGAGCGAGAGAGAGAGAGAGAGGAGCAAGAGGTAAACTACATCTTAGGCGATGTCCGCAAAACTTTAAGCGTTTCCCCACAACTTTGTCACCCACCCACACACACACACGCATGGATACACGCGCATATACTCAGGTGTATAAAATAAAAAATACCAATTCATTTATATATATATACTTACATATATACGTATAGTCCCAACCTTAATCAAGTATTAATCATGTGGCCGTGCGTTGAATTGCTGCAGTGAAAGAGGTCAGCGCCAGCCCACACAGCTCCACTGACCTGGCCCAATCCTTCGCCTTTTTCCATCGCCCACTCATTACACATTACCTTCACCTTCTTGCAGCAGGTACCATAATAGGTCAAAGGCTATGTTGTGCTCGAGCATGCAGAGTAATTTATCAACGAAAATAAAGTTCTAGACTATTGATCTTCAAACCATTGATGTATAATATGCCAGCGTCTCAACTGTTGCTGCGTTTCAATCAAAACAAATCTTATATTTAAATAAATTAATTATAGTACAATTTTTAAGGAGTATTTTCACATCGAGGCACTCCAGCACAGCATTCCAACTTGTTACATTTGCTGACACCGCAAACTTAAATTTCAGTTTGTTGTTGTTGTTGTTGATGTTGATGCTGTTCTACTGCTGGTTGCTGTTTAATTTTCTCATTTGGTGATGTTTGCATTTTTCTGCTTCTCGTTTTTCCTTTTTTCTGCCCGTGTGTGCAATTATAATTAATTTTAAAATACCCTCGAAGTGTGGAAAATGTTCATTGCAAGTGACACTTAACAGTAGGAAAAGCAAAACTGGAAATGAATATATTCGTGCGCCTGTGACTTTAACTAATTGAACTCTTGACCAACATAGCCGTGGAATTATAATCAAAATGCGAAAAATGGAACAACCAAATAGCCGAATACCTCGTTGGTTCGTTATAAATTCATTTGTCATTCCCCCAATGGTTTGCGAAAATCCTCTGAAAAATAATACGAATTTAAATATAAAGTTTACAGCCGATTTGAAATTAAATTTGCACAAAAACAAAAATAACATAGAGAAACCACACAAACCGCTTAGCAACACATTTGCACAATTTATTTTTAAGTTTTGTAGGTTAGTGGATCGAACATAATATTATAAATATGCTTATTCAATTATTTCTGATAAATAAAACAACTATCTCTAGTTGCTATCTCTACTTGGTGATAAAATATCACATTAACTTATGTTAATACGCAATTTAAAATCAACAATTACCCATGTTTGCCCTGAAGCGATTTGTTCTCTAGATTGCCTTTATATTGTGTATTTTAATTTCATATTATTAATTTCTGACCGTTTTTCCAGTTACTTAATTTATGCAAATCGCCTCAATTAGGTGTCGGAAAAAAAAACACGAATGTCTAAAAGTGTTTCTGTGTTTTCTAAATAGTTAATTAATACAAGCCCAATGTCAATGTGGCAAGGACGACTAACACATACACAATTAAATACTTTAATTGGCAGCTGAATATTATATTAAACACTCTCATTTATTTGGCTCAGCAATCTCAGCAATAATGTGTGCCAAATTAGCTGGCCCAGAAATACCAAAATTATTATCACCTACATCACCACCACCCCCCACCACCCCCCCTAAAAGGGTAAGGATATTTTGGGGCAGATATCTGTGTGGTTGGCCTACAAATAATATACACGAGATTAGCGCGACCTGGCGCACACCTACAATTATTTATTGGCCGTCAAGGAGCAACAAAATGCGCACCTGCCTCATTATAGATGCGTAAAGGGCCAATCGGAGGGGGCGCATAGACCGCACAGCTCATTCTGGTTGCATTTGCATTCGCCCACAGGCCACATTCCATTCAGTCGCTCATTCATTAATCGTTGTCTGGTGGCGGGCGGACTGACTGGCATGCAAATTGATTTGATGCGTTGTCAATTAAAATGTGCAATTAATTTCATTTGGTTTGCCTCACATTATCGAATAGGTAATTGGATGGGGCGCCATGTATGACATGTCTTCCACACAGACACAGAGAAGCATGCAGGGATGCACGGGAGCGAATATGGAACCTGACAGCGGCTGCTAATGAGCTCAGTTAGCCAATTCAGTTTGTGGCCATGAATGTGGCACTCTCTGTGCGCGAGTGTGTGTGTGTGTGTGCATCTCTCTGCATGTGTGTGTGTGTGTGTGTCTAAATTAAACCGTCTATGATATGGCAGAGAGCATAGCGTATACGCAATTAGTTAGTCAAACGCTGATTGCCATACGCTCTACGATGCGGTACACACGAATAGAGTCATCTTACATGATAGCCCCCGACTGTATTCCTTTAAGACAAAGTATAATTATATTACAGCATAAAACATAGTGATATATTATATTATTTTATTTTATATCTTATATTATTCTACAGTTAAAAAAGATCAATGGCTAAAAAATATAGTTTAGTTTTTTTTTTTAGTTCAACGACTTTGCTCAGAACTTTTTCCCGTTTTACAGACGATGCTGCTGAGATCTTAAATCACAGAATTTACTACTCAGACTTTTGTAGTGGCCAGCTCTAATCATTTGGCTTGCATTCTGCGAACCAATATGCCTGGACTTAATTTTAAAATGCCAAGACTCTCGGCATCAGCGCTGCGTTCTTCTTCACTTTGCCTCTAAATTAGTTCAAGGATTAGTGCAATAAAACTAACGGGCCACGGATTTGCGCAGCCCTTTTGTTGGCTTAGGGGCGGGTGGGGGAACCCGAGAGAGAGCCTGGGGAGAGGAGGAACACCGAGCGCACCGAAGAAGGCATGTCACAATTTCCCAATTAGCTACTCATTGAGATAAATTTCTTATGCAAATGATGACAAGGCCAAGCAAGGCATTTGGGGAAGCCAGAGCCAGAGCCAGGGCCGTGACAGGCGCTGAAGTGGCATTGGCATCCAAATACATTCCCCCTTGCCGGTCGGGGAGTTTGGGACACGACCTGAAACACACCGAACGCCCTGACAACCACTGGCAGGAAGAACAACTACAGCAGCAGCAGCAGCGACGACGGACAGCGGCAGAGTGACATTGAGTGACTCGCGATGACGCCGTTGGAGGCTGTAGAAGCTGATTCCGACGACAAGACCGACAAGGAACAGCAGCAGCCTTTGACTCACGCTCCCTGCCTCCCTCCCTCTCACTCGTTCTCTCTAATTGGCTGCTGACATTTTGACAATAACAACAAGAACAGCAGCGGAAAGGCGGCGTAAATTTAACATAATTAAAATACTGAAGCCAGGCAACAGCATTTTTGGATATGAAATGAAATACAGGCAAAGAAGCAGCACAGCTTTCTCACCGGAAGAATTGTCAGTGGAAAATATTCTGCTAATTTCTTTGACTTATTAAAGCAGGGCGCTAATCATTTGCATCAACTAACCCATATTTCTGGACGCATTCAAATGGGAGCAGTCTCATGACGAAATACTGTTACCGTTACGAATCGAAACAGATCTGCAGTTCATTGAACGACGCTGCCATCGCAGCTCACACCAAAGTGTGAAGAGAACTTGGGAGTCGCGGAGTCAGTGACTCGAAACGAGAGCTGCTAATCGTATGATCACGACTCTGGGAATGTTCTTGCGAGTAATACAGTTCCAAAGGGAACATGGCAACACGATTTGCTCTTTATTTTTGCATTTTCCCCAATCAAATATTAATTACATTATTATTTCTATAAAAATAAATATAAAAATATCCATCTAAATTCTGCATTTTAAAGGTGTTCTCTTTCGCTCAGTGTACTAGCAACTCAACTTCCTTTGTTGGATATCTGCTTGCGATAAAATTCACTTGAGAGCATCGCCTAGAACTTTGTTTGTGGGCGCATGCAAATTGCTCATACGCCATGTGGACCGTCCCACCAGCAGCAACGACACGAGCAGCAGAAATGGCGCTTATTAAAGTTGGACTTGTACTTTTGGGTGGGATTCTATTTTTGTTTTTGTTTTTTTAATTTTTTGGACTGTGTGTGGGGGCGGCGGAGATGTGCTGGAGCAGGTGCAGGTGCAGTGAGGCAAAGTTAAACTTTTGGATAACAAAAATTAAGCATTGTCGTTTGCGTTCCATGATAATTGCGAACAATAGAGGCAGGCAAGAGGGTAGGCGGCAGAGAGTGGAGTGGAGAGGGGCCAAAACCATGTTAATGCTTCCGCATTTGCGTTCAGCTGCAACATTGCACCAATGCCCGGACATGTGTGTGTGTGTTTGTATGGCTGTATGGCTGTGTGTCTTGCGTCCTGTGTCCTGTATACATGCAGAAGTTTGTGTGTGCCAGCGACATTCACGCCTCGCTGCACTTTTTACATGCTGCATGTTGCCTGCGGGCATTAAGTGTGATTTTATGCGATTTGTACCAGGCAAACACCCGCTCCACCAACCCCCACAAACACCTACCAAAGAGGCCCAGAGGCTGAGAGGGAAAAAACCACAGCAGGAGCAGCAGCAGCAGCAGCAGCAGCAGCAGCAGTAGCGGTGGCAATGCCAAACCCTTGCCTTCTCTGCACAGTTCTTTGCTAATTTACATTTGACAAATGTTTTGCATGCTACAAAATTTTTGCCACTGCTGCGACGACGACGACGACGACTACGACGAGGACTGCTGTTCGTTAGCCTGGCCCAATCTCCCCCGTCTCCGGCCTTGCTCGTGGGTGTTTTGTTAGCTGCATTCGTTTTCATTTGGTTTCTCTGCTGACATTGTTTACAGTTCAACTTGGCTCTGGAAATTAGTAAAAATCTCACACGAGCACGCTCCTTCCGTACCCGTACCACCTCCCGTACCCACTCCCGTGCCCCCCTCAAACGTGTAGGGAAACAATAAAACTGCAAATAAAGCGAATCGAAAAATACAAGCGGAAACAAAGATACGAGTATGCAAGCACAACTACGAGTAGCTGCAGAAATTTTAAATTTTAAATTGATCTCAAACAAACGTAGGAAACATCTACACTGAGGGAAAAACCTGCGGCTATTACGAACAGACAATTAAGAAGTTATAGAAAGAATTATATAATAGCCAAAGGCATTTGCTGTGCAATTAGTCTAAATAAAATATAACTTGCTTTAAATTTGTTAAATTAATCGCGAGTTCCGTCAGGACTTTCCTTAGATTTATTCTCAATATTAATGATACGCGCACATATATTATTTTTCAACTTTTTCTCCGTGTAGGCACATTGCTGTTTTCAAGGCGATATCTTGGCTATATGGCGGAGACGGCTCCAGAGTTTATGGCTGCAATCGCTGTAGGTTCGCCGACAATCAGCGCCAGCACGTCCCCCGTCCCTGGCCTGCAGATACTTCCCAGCCACATTATCCAGGGGAGGTCTGTGCCAAGCAATGGATCGAATGTTGAGAGGGAACACACCTTTAATACATATAACCAAATGTAAGTACTTACACCAGCACCGCATTGAGTATCTCGCTGAAAAGATTGCTCTGCTGAAAGGGGCGCTGGGATATCTCGCAGATGCTGCGCAGCAGGCACACACCTCCACTTACGCCATCCAGCCTGTAAGAACATTTTTTGCTGGGAACCTGTAAATCCAATTTAAGCGCAACTACTCACTGTTCCAGGCCCGTTTCAATGACATTGTACAACCAAGTGCGTGTCTCATCGTGTCTCAGTTGCGTTTGCATGTCGATGCGCCACTCCCTGGCCACAGACTGAAAGGCTGAGGTGTTCCAAAAACTCCACCAATAAATGGGCACAGGTGCGGGCGTGAATTGGTTCTGATAGTTGACGAAACCCCAAACGGATAGCAGAGTGTTCTCCTGCGGTATGGGATACGCAATGCCGCAGACAAACTGGCAGGCAGAGAGAGAACAATCAATCGATTGGCACATGTTTCATTAATGGGCCCACCTTGAGCACGCCTTGACCATTGAAGATGGCCACTCGCCTGGAGCGACTTAGCCTATGGGCAACAGCTGGCGTGAAGAGGCTATTGGCGCCACTGCAACCATCCACAGCCACGAGAAGCAGCAGCAACAGCCTCAGCCTCAGCGGCAGCATCTGGGCGACGGGAACCTTCGGATTCAACTTCTTGGTGCCCGAGTGCATGGTCAACTAATTTCTGCAGCACTTGCAACTTGTGGCAGCGACGGCAAATTACATTTTTGAGTTTGCTCAACAAATTGACGGCAGAAGAATTGCAAGGCTAACAGAAGCGCCAAAGCTGCAGCTGCAGCTTGAAACTGGTAAAATGTGTGTGGGCATGGTGTGGCGCTTTCATCTCAAACCAACATGTGATGACAGTTGTTTTTGCAGTTGATGCATTGGCTGTAATGTTGGATGAATTGGGTAGGGTATACAGTATTTTCTACAAACATATATAACGATTAAAATTCTGCCCCTTCTGCTTAAATATCTGACGCTGTTTAGTTCCGAATTGAAGTGGATTGGCCTTGAGCTTAGCTTCCATTATGCATTAACCAGTGAACAATAATAATGAGTGTATGAATAAGTACATATTTGCTCAATCAGGGGCAAATTACTGTGGCTTGTGCCCACGAAATCTCTCTGTGAATGTGGCACCAAACGCAGCACGCCCCCAGTTACAATCCATCAGCAACGACAAAGACAGCGCCCTGAATGCCACGCAGGCCAGAAACCCAGGCCAGAATCGCCTCTAGGCCAGGACTTATCCGCGGCCACAGTCTCTGCCTTTGTACTGCATGCGACACCTCCTGTTTTCACCTGCGGCTCTCCCTCCAACTGCGGCTCTTTGACTGCCATCAGTGCTGCTGTTTGCTGGCCACAACAAGATCTGTGCCTGCAGCGTTGTTTCTGGCGGTCCTTTTGTTCTGGCCTGCAACAGTAAATTGATTGGTGTCACCTCAATTGTCCACACGAAAAAGGTGGAAAAGTCAGGCGCCACCAAACCGTTTTCCCCTAAGCTTTGACTGCAGCGGGTAATTGTGAAAAGTTGGGCCAACCAAACAGCGTAATGCAATGGCACCAGGAATATTTCACTTCCAAATGTGATGGTTAATTTGTGCATTTCTTAAATCTTAATAGGAAAAAGCAGAGTAAATTGTTTTTTATTTTTTATTCCGACTAAATATTCCGCAAAATATTTGCTGCAGAAATGAAAGATGAATGCGTTTTACCTATCGATTGGCGGCAGTGATTAAAATATTTCCGGCATCATAGTTCATATAGTTCTGCCATTTATTCAGCACTAAATCAAGTGCTGGTGTTCATTAACGATTATTTATTGCGATTTTTGCAGTTGCCAACAGGCGACCTGTCATCGCGACTCAACACCAATCGCTGACTAAATGTGGCACAATCTCTTCTTTTCTCGTTACACAATTAGTCAACGATTTATGGATAAACGGCAGAGAAAATCGTTCTATATTGCTCTGCATGGGGGCTATAAATGGATCGCCATCGATCCAAAGTGGCCGACTATTTAGCACCTTTTAAAGAGCACTTTAAATGACACTAAAGCGAGCTAACGACACTCAATTGGGTGCTAATTGTACAATTAAACTTTGCTGGACCCAAACCCACTCCGGAACCGGGACCGGTACCCAGATCGAAGCGCCGCGGGCATCACAGAGTGTGTGTCCGAGTGGCAGGGATTGTGCCATCATCAGTTCGACTCGGACAGCTAATGGCATCAACATATCGTTAAAATACAACAGAAAAAAAGAAAAAAAAACCTTACGGACGGACCAAGCCAAGCCAAACCCAACCCAACCCAACCAAATCAAGAGCCGACCCATTCGCCGGACACTCGTCGATGCCTCTCTAATGGTAATTATCTGCTTCATAAATTCTCGTTCAATTGCGCTCAGTGCACAGGCGGCATTCCGGCATGGAAGTGTTTTAATTGTGGCACCACCGCGCTGTGGAGCCAGGCTTCGGGGTCGGATAGGATTCTCGACTTCTCTCGCATCGAATGTTGTTGAAAATTGCATTAATTTAACGCATGATTGGCAGAGTCAGCAAATGGAAGAAGCCTGGCGTCGCAGATAGAGTGAAATTATGCAAATTTGCGTTATTTTTTGTTCCTTTTTTCGAATGCGAGAGTGCCCAGGCCAGGCCGGGCCAGGCAGAGCTGCCAAAGCATTGACTGTTCAATTGCTCAATTACACTGGCCCACAAAGGAGTACAGAACGGAGTGCTAGCTGAAGTCCAAGGAATATTCAAACTTTCAGCTGCAATTCTGTAATGAGAAGTTTTCTTTTAAATTATTTTCTTGTGTGCAGAATCCTTGTGGATTTGATGCTATTTGATTTTACATGGAACTGAATATGCTGCTGCAAAAATTAACCTTTTTATTAAGAAATTAAACCGTAAAAATGTTGAAATTTTATTTGCATTACTGAAATAAAATGCTAAACTTTCCACACTGTTACCCTGAAGTAATTCTACTTTCGAATCCAAATTATTCTTAACGCTCTTTCAACCCTACCTATAAATAACTAGAAAATATTTATGGACTCCGAAACCCTGTTGTCTGGTGTTCACTTTAGTAACTTTTGCCCGTTTTCATTTCAGAAAAATGGCAAAAACAATCAGAGTAATTGGCTGTGCGGCTGGAGTCGCTGCGATGCTAATTTTGCTGCTGCCACTTTGCCTGCTCCGAAATGACAGGCCAGCGCACGCTGATGGCTGCAGCAACTCCAATAGATCACATCATGAGGTCAGTACTGCCGCTGCGGCTACTACTTCTCTGCTGGGTTCTGGGGCAGCGAACGATTCGTGGCGCGGGCAGATGTTGCGACTGCATCGACAGAAGCGCTATCTGCTGTTCCCGGAGGGCAGCTCGTTCCAGCTGGTGTTCGACATAATCATACCCATTGTGGACTACACGAACTACGCCATACTGGGCATCACATGTGCCGTGGCCTGGGAGCTGCCCAGCAAGGCGCCCAGCGAGCTGATTGAAAACGTGCTCACTCGCATCAATGACGGCACCATCGGAACTGTCCGTCGCAATGGCAGTGCCAGCGGCCCCGACCCGTACCCAGACCCCAATCGAAGCCCCCCTGCTAATTGGCAGCCAGTGCACGCACCATCGGCAGTACGGACATCGCTGCCGCTGCCACTGCCGCGGACACCAGATCCTGCAGCAGTCCAGTCCGGCTCCTACTATACGAACATCCTGCGCTCCGGTTCGGCGGCAGGCACTTCTGCATATGCAAATGCGAATTGGAATGCAAATGCAAATGGACAGCAGCAGCAGGAGCAGCAGCAGCAGCAGCAGCAGCGACAGGCGACTTTCCCGGGTCCGGCTAATTGGCATGCGCGACAGTCGGTCGCAAAGTGGCAGCGACCGCGTACGGGTGACGCAGACCCACCACCGCCGGACAATTGGTGGCGGCGCAACAAGGACCGGCTGCAGCTGAATTGGCGTGAAAAGCAAAGCCAGTGGAGTCCCAGTGCCGCCCAGTCGAAGTGGGAGTGAGTAAAGCGGATCCCAAAATAAATATATACACATATTTATACCCATATTGATTCCCGGCACAGCATCGACTACACCCAACGTCCGCGCCGATTACTGAAGTCGCCGCCACAGCATCACATTTATCCTGTTTTCGGCAAGCGACGGCGACGACGACGACGACGACAGAGTCGGGATGCGGAGCGGGATGCGCACTTTGAAGGTTTCCACTTGCAGCAGCATCTCCGCTCTCGGCAGCTGCTCTTTGGCAAAATCGAACGGCTATACAAGGCGTAAGTGAAATCTTATCATCTCGAAACTTTTGCGAACTTTGATCCATTGAATCCGCCTGCGTCCTCCCACTGCTTCCACCGCCTGCACAGTCAGCAACTCAATGGCACGGCCTGTGTGCTTCGAGCTCTTTGTGAGTCTGCCCAGAGGCAGCAGCAGCAGCAGCAGCAGCAATCAGGAGGCAGGAAGGCCTCTCAACCGCAAAGCTTTATCATGGAACTGCTGTCGGCCATCTTTCAGCTGCCTGCCAGCGATGAGGGGACTGAGGCGGAGGCACTGGCCCTGGCGCACATTTCGCCACATTACCTGGAGGCGCATCGCCAACAGGGAAACTGTTTACAACTCTACAGCGATTGCCGGCACGCATTTTGGTTCGCTTAAGCGGCAAATGACAATAAAAAGAATTAAAGAAAAATGATAAGTTGGGGATTTTGTATTCATATAAAATGGAGAACACAATTGGGAATGTTTTCAGCTGCCTTTCGTTCAGGGAAGTCACCAAGAACAATGCGGCAGTGGAGCGAATTCCAGCGAACTATTAGCTCTATAATATTCCAACTTTCTCAGATGATATCCTCAAAGGTTAGACTTTAATTGGGGCGGAAGCTACTTATATTAACGCTAAAATACAACGCATTACTTCATATTCCTTTGGTAACTTTTTGTCATCCTTTTGGCAGCTCATTCATGGAGCTACTCGGATGTTTCAGAGCAAGGCAATAAGCTCGATTATACAAAAGTCATTTAGAAGTTTCAGCGCTTAGCAGCTGAAAGCATTCCACGAGTCAACATGACCTTCCGTTCAAGTTTATCCTCTATGCAGTGGGTGGCAGGAGGAGGCAAGACAGGAGGCAAACTGCGACTAGTGATCACATTACTTCAACTTGAATTCCTCAGCATCAGCAGCAGCAGCATCTGAGAGGTGGACAGAAAGAAGTGCGCTACTTTTGAGATAGAAAGAATAAAGTTGAAGAAGCCAAGAAGTTGGCAGCGTGAAAAAGTAATTTGAACCTTTAAATAGTCCAATGAGCGGCGCAGGGCAGAGCGGACAAGACGCAAGACAAACTACTTGCCAAAACACCAGAGACCAGAGAAGAGACCAGAGAAGAGACCAGAGAAGAGACCGGAGAAGAGGCCAGAGAAGACGAGAAGTGTGAAAACTAATGAAAGAAACAAAAGCAAAGCGTGGAAAGAACTTTAACGAACGCAGCTCAAACTCAAACATGAAAGTTTCTGGCCAAAACCGGCAGGTATCGGGGCTTGCCTGGGCCAATGGAGAGACGGAATGTTTTACAATTAACAAGAGCCATGCCAAGCCATGCTGCCATGCCAAGCCATGCCATGCCACGGTGCCTTGCAATGGTCAGTAGTGCCGTGAGACTTGGGCTGACAGTTGGCGTACAGACAACGCCTGAACCGCAAGTATAGGCGAGGCGATGTGCAGCAGCAGCAGTAGACCCAGACCCAGACACAGACCCATTCCCAGGCCCAGGAGTAGCTGCTTTGGAGCCGGCTTACTAGCCGCTCTGACGCTGATGCTCGGCGCTTGTCTCGCTGCCGGACACGGAGATGAATTGAAAGCCAGTTCATCCATCGAGCACGCACCAGCAGGCAGCCCGTCACTCGGCACAGACAATGCCAATGGCAGCCTGGAGCAGCTCATCGAGCTGAAGCTGAACGAGTCGGCCAGCCGAGCAGCGCAGTCGGATGAGCTGTTATCTAGGAAACGGCGCTATTTGGTATTTCCGGAGGGCAGCTCCTTTCAGATGGGTAAGCCAGCCGCCCCCACCCGCCCCAGCCTGCACTGCACGGCACTCATAAGTGATGCAAATTACACGCCTCACTGGCGCTCCCTCTCTGTCTCTCTCTGTCTTGTCGCTCTTCCGTGTTCCGTGTTCCGTGCTCAGTGTACGATGAGATTGTGGGCGTTGTGGACCACACGAACTATCTGATTCTCGGCATTACGGTGGCCCTGGCCTGGGAGCTGCCCAGCAAGCCGCCCAGCGAGGAGCTGGACGATCTGCTGACCAAGCTGGAGGACGGCACCATAGACATCAGTCGCAACGACACCGTGTCCAACATCACCTACGTGGACGATGCTGCGGAAGCCACCACCCAGGCAACGAACTACAAGCCCAACTACATCCACTTGAGCTCCGGCTCTGGCTCCGGTTCTGGCTCTGCAGCTGGCAGCAATTCCTACTACAGCTCTGCCCCCGTGTTCCGCACGCCCATGCATCCGTCACATCAGTATGCGGACAGTTATTACAGCCGCCCCAAGGGCGGCAGGCGAAAGGACAATCACTACTACTACAGCAGGCCGGGGGCTAGTGCCAGCAATCCCTTCTCCAAGTGGTCAAGACCCTACACACCAGCGCAGCACTCACGTTATCCCTACTGGGCTCTGTCCTCGCGGTAAGCAGAACGCATAAATATAAAGATAGATATATCTCTCTCTCATACTCCCTGCTGACAGCCTCAAAGATCGCTATTATGGCCAGAGCAAACAGCGCGCACCGCCTCAGGCACAGAGACGTCAGGACCCGCCAACAACGACGACGACGACGACAACTACCACGACCACTAGCCGACCCACCCGCAGGCCGGCACCACGTCATCATCACATATATCCGGTGTTTGGCAAGCGCAGCCTGCCGGATGCAGCCAATCCGCATCAACGTCAGCGCCGCAGCGGCGTGGCAAGCGCGCATGAGGCGGGCATTAGCCGGCTGGAGCAGCTGCAGATCAAGCATCATCGCAGCAGTCGCCAGGCGCTGTACGAGCGCATCGAAAAGTATTTGGACAAGTAAGTAGAGCAGCTCCAGAGCAGCTCCAACTAAAGCTCCAATTGCTCCTCTCTCTCCCGCCCCTTAGACGCGGCCATCCTGGCTATCATTGTGTGCTGCGCACCCTCTGCGAAACGGGCCAGAAAACGAAGCGGGAGCAGGAGCCTGGCACCTTTGTGGGCGAACTGATGCGCGCGGTCTTCACCATACCCGAGGCGTTGGACGACGAGCCCGTCGCCTACCGCGACACGCACTATGACAAGGCGCATGCCTCTGGCGGCGACTGTGCGGCACTCTATCCCGAGTGCAAGCAGTCCATGTGGCAGGCCCATTTCGTACAATAAATTCCCCCATTCAACCTTCCCCCGGGTGCGTTCTGATGCCCAAAAGGTGTGTTTATTCAGTGCCATTTGGCGCCCAGCAGCCAGGCCAGAATGTTGAACTTGCACGAGTCCCGAAACTGACGATCGCAATCGTCCGGCTGCATGCGCATGGTGCGGCTGTAGTCATCCTCCAAGCCCGATATGGTGGGCAAGCTAAGGTGCAGATGGGTTAGAAAATGTTGCGGAAATATAGGCGCCCCTCCACTCACGTGAATATCAGACGCACAATGTCCTGTAGCATGGAATAGCCTTGGGGCAGGAGCAAACGCTTGCTGTCACAAATGGCGCGCAGCACACAGGCCTTCGTGTCGATTCCTAGACTGCAAAAATAACAGCAATAACAGAACTATGCGCACAGATGAACAAACGCCACTTACAGCTTTTGGAAGCCATCGAAATGCTCAAACAATTGTCGACGATCGCGATGTGCATTGTAGTGCCGCCAGTCCTGCACGTGTGCCAGCTCCGCATAGTGTGGCGGCTTGTGCGGCGCCATGTCCGGATCGTATGGATCCACTAAATGCTCAGACTGCTCATAGGGCGTCGCCTCGGGATCGTAATACTGCCCATCTGCCGCCGATCTGTGCCAACGTTTCGACCACTGCGGCGACTCCGTTGTCCATTTGCTCCAGCTCTGTGCCTGCGGCTGGCTGTACTTTTCATATTTGTGTGCTGCAGCCGGCGACCAGTTCTCGTATTGCTGTCCGTACTTGGACCAATGTGCCCACTTGCCGGGCTCCACATGGGAGGGCTTGGGCGGCCGCACATCGATGCGCGAGTGCAGCCTGACGGGCGTGGGTTTCTTCACAGGAGTGGCCTTAAATCTCCAATCTGTGCCCGGTATCCAGACATACGTGGGCTCCGCCGTGCTCTTTGGCTTCTGCGTGGTTGTGGTCCTGGCTCGGTAGCGCTTCGGGTAGACATCCTCCCGCTTGGTGGGCACCGGATAGTAGCAGGCCTGCTCTATGTTCATGGCCACGCCTTTGGGAAAGGCCGAGATCAGGCCCTTGCTCAGCTGGCCCGTGAACTTTAAATTGGAGCCCGGCGGAAAGAGCACGTAGCGCTTGCGGCGCGAAAAGACGCGCTCCACGACATGGCTGAGCTCCGTTTGGTTGTGCTCCGCTTGCACCAAGGCCAAGGCGAGCAATTGCAGGGCTGAGACTAACACCAGAACGCAGCGCATGGCAAAAGATCACTGATTGAGACGTCTCGGAGAGCTCGCAGCCAGCTTGTGTCGTTTGAATTGAATTTCAATTGATTTGTTTGCCCGTAAATGGAAATCGATTTGGTTTGGTGGGTGTGAATTGTTTGGTAAATAGTTGTCGAAGCTTTCGGCTGCGAGTTCACTCGGAGAATGTACTAGAAAAGCAAACAAAGGTGGGCGGAGAATAAAGAGAACACCGCTAGTAGCAGCTAGTAGCAGCTACTGGGAGCTCGTCCTGTTCTGCCCCAAATTGGTTGTATTTTAATTTATTTATTTTATTTATTTATTTAATGTATTCCAAATTTAAAATCTGATTATCGATTTATTTATTCCACTCTGCCGCTCAGCAGCCATATCAACAAATTCATATTACATTTCGTTTTCCATTCGGCAGCACAGCCGTCGGCATCTCGATCCATTAAGCGACTATATTCATCCTCCAGGCCATCCAAACGCGGCATGCTGCAAGTAAATGTCTTTGTCAATCATTCAAGGTACGAAAAGGTGATTCGAAACCCACGTGAACACGACGCGCAGCATGTCCTGCAGCATGGAGTATCCAGGAGGCAGCAGCAGCCGTTTGCTGTCGCACATGCTGCACAATATGCAGGCCTTTATGTCCAGGTTAAGCCTTTGCGAAGGGAAATATAAGCAACAATAAATGGATATAAAAGCTCAAAGTGTACCCACAGCGAACTCAGTTGGGTGAAACGATCAAAGAGATCTCTGCGATCTCTGTGGCCATGATACTGATGCGACTGCCAAGCTCTCCACTTGGGTGCTGGTGTTACCCACTTGGAACCCTTCCAGGGTCGATGCTGCCACTTTTGTTGCTGCTGCGTGGCATATTCGTTCCACTGCTGCCACTTGGCTGGATTGGCATAGCTGTCGTCATCGATGCGATGCGTCTTGGGCGGTGATTGCCGCCACTTGGGCTTGGGCAGGGTCTGGGCCTTGAAACGCCAATCGGTGCCGGGTATATGCACATACGAATCGGCTAGCTGCTCGGGTTTCTTCGTTGTTGTTGTTTGTGGCAAGTAGCGCTTGGGATATAGATCATTGACTGAACCTGGCACGGGAAAGTAGACAGCTTCCTCCAGCACAAAGCTGATGCCGCGCGGATACGTGGAGAGCAGTCCGGTGGCCAGGTTGCAGGTGAACTTCAGAAACGAGCCAGGCGGAAACAGCACAGCTCTGCGTTTGCGTGTAAAGACTCTTTCCACAATCGACTTCAGCTGCGTCTGGGCCAGCCCTTGGTCCAGACTGGCAGCCAATCCCGCAGACAGCACCAGCAACACAAAGATCTTCGCTCGCAGCATCTTGAGCGGCCCACACGCGCCTGCAATTCAACTGAAAGTAATACAGTAACACAGTAATCGACTCGGCCAGGTGACTCGATTGGAGCTGCAAAGAGATAGCACAAATATTTACCCGAAACTGATTGATGTCTAGATTTGTCTGCCCTTCCCCAGCGACCCAATTTCTGCAGCAATTGTGGGACTTGTGTGCCTGGTACTTGGCCAGTTCTGGACTCTGCCTCAAGCCGAACAGTTCTGCGCTGACTCCAACATGAAACTGCTTCGCATAGCCTCATTTCTGTGCTTCATTTCAGTTGCAAAGTACTCGCAATCTTTGATCTGGCCATCGTCCTCCAATTTGGGTGTAAGTAATGGCTCGCAGACGAGTCTTCCGGCAGCAGAATTAATTGCTCGACTAGCTGACCGTTTCAGTGTCAACGCCCATTGCCGAACTGTACCCGGAGCGTCGCATACTCATCGACTGGTGCTTCGCCATCTCCTACAACTATCCGTACAAGCTGAGCGAGTTCTACAGCATACCCATCTGGCCGGGCTTTGCCAACAACAATGTGAAGCGCGCAGTGCCGCGACTGGAGCAGACGGATGCGAATTTCTACACCAAATACGGACACGATGCGGCCTCGGGCATGCATCCCAAGGATTTCTCAGCTGCCGAGCTCTACGCCTTCCTCGAGGATACGCTGGCGGGCTATGGCTACCATGAGACCTGCCTGCTGCGCAGTGTGTGCGAGCTGGCCCAGCATCCGTTCGACGGCAGCCATCGGCATGTGCTGACTGACTTTGTGACATTTGTGCTGAGCCCCTCGCTGCACGAGGGCTTCCGGGACGAGGAGACGGTCTACAAGCGCGCCTACGAGCTGGCCGAACAGGACGGCTTCCTGGGCAGGGACTGCCAGCGGCTGTATGGCCAATGCCAGCACGATATCTTACAGCACATAAGCCAAGTGATATTCCACGAGAACGAATAAAAGGCCTGGGTTCAGGCCTTGCCTTTAGGCCTAGCTGTAAATGGCAAGATCTGTGCGTTTCATTAGCAACTCTTTGGGGGAGCAACTCTTTTGGGGGGGCACTAATTAACGCAGTGCGTCGGATTGTCATGTCAACTCCACGTGAGTTTCTGGGGCTCACAACAAAATGTGTCTCAAGCGCGACCACTTCATTTGCGCTCTGCTTTCACTGGCCTGGCTGCCAGCGGGCTACGCCAAGTTTCCTCTGCTCTTTCCGGCCTCATCCGTGTACCAGGTGACCTCCTCGCTGTCCGTGCCCGTGGTTATACCCGGTCGCAAGCTTTTCTGGGACTGGGGCCTGCAAATGAACTATGCCTTTCCCAATAAGCCGTCATCGTTCTACGCGGCCACCATCTGGCCGGACGAGTTCTCGCGGCGCGGCAAGCGCCAGCTGCGCAATGAGACCGGCAAGTACATGCCCCAGGGGCAGGCCGCCACGGACATGCATCCCAGCGACTTTACGGCCGGTGAGCTGTACGAGAGCCTGGAGAGCATGCTCGCCCGCTACGGCTTCGATGAGTCCTGTCTGCTGCGCAGCGTTTGTGAGCTGGCGCGCCATCCCTTCGACGACTCGCACCAGAATATGCTGACGGGACTGCTGACCTTTACACTGACGTAAGTAGAAGCAACAGCAGGGAGCAGCCAATTGATTTCTGTGACTTGCAGGCCATCGCTGCACGAGGCTTTTGCGGCCAGCGAGACGCTCTATCGAGAGGTGTACGAGCAGGCGGAGCAGCAGGGATTTCTGGGTCGGGATTGTGGCAGTCTGTATCCCAACTGCTCGGTGGACTTTCTGAGCGGCATCAGCAGACTGCTCAGCTAGCAGGATGCAGCCCAGGAATAACACTGAGTAGAGCCAGCGAAGGTCGAAGCATTACTGCTGATAATCTCTAGAAGCGAAGCCCAAGCCAAGTTTAAAATAAATGCTACACACACTCCCAGGATTAGACTGCAACCATTTGTATTTCATCTGACTATTCTAGTGACTAGATTCACAATGTCCATCTCACAGCTGGGATATTCACGCCGGCAGTCGCCGCCAAGGAAGCCAATTTGCTCGGCGCGCTCATAGCTCTCGCGGTAGAGCTGCTCGCCGGCCGCAAAGCCTTCGTGCTGCGAGGGTCTAGAGGGGGAATCAGTAGTGCAAAACAATTAGCAAAGTCTCACACGGAGACACGGAGATGCAGCCGAACTTACGTGAGCAGAAAGGTGATGACTTGCGTCACCAGGCCGTAGATGTGATCCTCGGCAAAGGGATGCAGCGACAGCTCACAGACACTGCGCAGCAGACAGGACCTGTGGTAGCCGTAGTTCTCGAGCATATGCTCCAGGCCCTCATAGAGCTCGCCCGCGGTAAAGTCGCTGGGATGCAGCGCACCCTCCACTGCCAGGCCGGCTTCGATGCGATTGTCCAGCTGCCGCTTGTGACGGCGCGACAGCTCATCCGCCCAAATGGTCGAGTTGTAGAAGGACGACAGCAGATTGGGCAAGTTGTAGTTCATCTGGAAGCCCAGATCCATAAAGACCTTGGTTCTCGTGGGCAGATCCAGGGGCACCGAAATGGATGAGGTGATTTGCAGCACTGTTGTGGCAGGAAACAGCAACAGGCCGTGTGTGTCTTTGGGCGGCAGCAGGCCGATGTACAGGCCAATCAGCATCAATGCCGACAGGTTGGCGTTGTGCTGCTTTGGGCGACGCATGGCGTTGTGAACCACTGGACAGCCACTGCACATCGTCAGCACTCACCACTCATCAGTCAGCCCGTCAGCAGTGCCGGATTTCTTCTTTGTCTTTGGTCTATTTGGATCTTTAATTAGACGAGCGCAGAGGCAACCAGAGCATTGACCAGTGGAGCAGCAGTGCGTGAGCCACAATTAGAACAGTCCACAAAAACAAAGAGAGAAACTGGAGCGCATGCTCCAAGCTGTGGCTTTGAATAAAGCGTGATCCGGGCAATCAATCACAGCTGGAATCCCCCCACTGCCCCTGGCAATCTACGAGCTATGCCCGGCACTGGTTCGCGGGCACAGGCGCAGCCTGATTCTACGCGTATCTGTTCCAATTCAGCAGCTATAACTTATTGTTCTATGGAAAAAGTAAATCAATTAAAAGTCTATTTGCCTAAGTTATATTTTGTTCCTGTTTTAAGAGCATCAATTAACAGCAGAGTCGAGCCGGGTACCCCTACAGCCGTCAATTTGTTGGGCAAACAAATATTGCGTCGCCGTCTTTCGGGGAATGGAACCACAAAGTTTCCGATTGGAGCAGCGCAATATTAGTTAAAAATTCGACTCAATACAAACAAGATGCTGCACAGAGTTCAGCCCTGGCTGTTGCTCCGCCTCTGCCTCTGCCTTACTGCGATCTGCAGTCTCGCCCTTGTGGCGGGCCACTCGAGGAACATCTATGGCCCAGATGGCAGCTGGAACAGCAGCCATAACACACTGAGTCGCTCGAAGCGTGTGGCCATCTTCGACGGACAGGGCATCACCAAGGTGGGCAGCCCAATTAATTCTAAACCCTAATCCCAAATCCTCACACCTCGCCCCTTTGCAGTTCGTGCCAAGTTTGGCGTATCCTGTGAAGCAGGCGGACAAGGATCAGTCGTTCTGGTGGTTCTTCAACTTCCAGTGCCAGTGGGTGCCCACCACAATTCCCCTCTATTGGTGGAGTTTCTGGAACACCACCGCCTTCGTGTCCACAGCCCGTGAATGGCGCAAGGACATGCAGCTGAAGCTGAAACACGACGAGGCACGCACCTGGGTCTACGATGCCATCGAAACGGGCATGGAGCAGTAAGTGACGTGAACCCACAGCACCCAGCTGGATATGCGAAACATTTCTGCTTTCAGGCTGGACGGCCAGAATGGAGGTGTCTGCCTGCTGCGCAGCATCTGCGAGATCTCCCAGCGACCCTTTCAGAACAGCAACATTTTCAGCGAGATACTCAACGCGGTGCTGGTGTAAGTATGCTCGTCTTTAGTGCCCCTTGAACCATAATCAGAGCTAGCTGATCCACACAGACCCACCCTGGACAACGTGGCGGAGAAGTATCTGCACGCTCGGGACGCGGGCCGTGCCGGTGCCGACTGTGAGAGGACCTTCAGCGACTGCAATCCGCTGCTCTGGATAATGGTCTCGAATATGGCAAAGAATCCCTTTTGAATAAAGTGCACAGAAACTAGGCTTAGTCCGCAATTTATTTGTGGGAAATTGTTTGCGACAGTTCCAGGACCCTCCGCTTGTTTGGTTCGATTTTTGTGATCTCTGAGCTCTATTTCTTGCGCAGTGCACGCAGCCGGAACTCGGCCCAGGCCTCGCACATCATGGGCGATTTGTAGCAGGCGCACTCGCTGAGGGGCAGGGCGCCGGGCTTGAGGCGCCGACACTCGGAGAACGAGGGGTAGGGTGTCAGCGGCTTGCGGCAGTCCGAGGGTGGCGGATAGTTAATGCAACTGGGCGGAATGCGACCCTTCTTGTGGCAGCGACGCTTGAACTTGGGACAGTCGAGGGAGTCCGGATCCGGACAAGCTGGCGGTCCGCAGGCTGTCTTGGGCTTGCGATGCTTGCGGCGTTTCGCTGGCGGCGCCTTGGCCTGGGCAAAGCAGCAGATCTTCTTCTCCTTTATCTTGAGCGGAGGGCAGGAGACCCAGGTCTGCCAGTACCTGCGCTTGGCCTTGTCCGACTCCACGTAGTAGATGTCGTCGAAGCGCGGATTGAACGGACAGTGGGGCTCGTGCGGGTCACAGAAGGGGTTCAGCCACATCGACTTGAACCTTTGCTTGGGCTTCGGCTTGGGCTTCTTGCGCTGCATTTTCGGCTTGCCACACGGAAACTTGGTGATTATCTTCTTGCACCTGGTCTCCCGATCCTCCTGGCACCCCTCAAACGAAGACGACAAGCGGATGCAGTTTCGCACGACACCCATTAACCTTTGGGGCTGTAGGAATCCGCGCACCACCGAAAGGCCACCCATTTTGTGTTTGTGTTGGTTTTTGTTTGATGGTATACAATTTTTGGTTCTTAGGCTTAGATCAATTTGAGTGCCAACAGTTTTTGTACGGACTAAATTTGGAAAATTTTGATAAGCAAAATATATGTGTGTGTTTTCCGGATCGGCCTGGATACTGTACTGAGCTGACTCTATACCCCCTGGCGCTGCACTGCCCTGTCGCAATGACACTCCACTGGGATTTGTTACACAGACTACTGGGTTCCATATTTGTTGGTATTCTGTGTGAGGAAATCCAGAACCTGATACGGGCAGCTCAGGGCATAGAAGCGGACGCAGTCCCGGACCTCCGTGCGATGTCTGTACTTGTCATCAGTCACCTCTTCGGGCACACTAAAACAGGCAATTGAATCTGGCTCCAGTGGTGTTATTGTGTGCTACATACGTGAGTATAATCCGCACCAGATCCTCCATTAGGAAGCCTCCCTTCAGCCGCGATCTCAGCTCACACATGGCGCGCTTTATGCAGCTTCCAATGTCCAACTGGAAGCTAAGAAGAGGCAACAATGAAGTGGATTTTCACACATGTCTCCCATCCCAGTGCTTACACTTTTCCCATGGCCTCAAGTTGATCGAATATCGCTCTGCGTTCCCTGTAGCCGCGATTCCACTTCCAGCTGGGCACATGCGACCAGGACTCGTAAGCCTCCTCATCCACTTGCCCCCGTCTGTGGATCTTCCATGGTGTCGTAGTGGACAAGTGCCAGGGAGTTTTATAAAACGAATTCGCATCGAGTTTCGGCCTGAAACTATTTAATTAGTAATTATTTCTCCAATTTACTAATTGATTTATTTCACCTGTAATATGGAACTCTTCCATACACTTCGCTGTGTATCGGTATCTGCTGTACACCCTTATATGGATATTGGTTTGGTCTTCGATAGTCGTACCAATCCCAACGTCGGTTGCTGGCTGGTTTATGTTTGTAGTTCTTCAGAATCTTTGGCTGCCAGCCCTCGATTGTGTCCGGCAAGGGGACATACATATCAAATTCCAGACTGTACTGTAGGCCACTCGGTCTGCCGCCCACAATGATCTTGGTCAGGGCAGCCGTCAGCAGTAGCGAGGCCTTGTCCGGAAAGACCAGACCGCGCACACGACGCGACAGTAGGACATCCTTTGGGGATTTGCCGCTCAGTTGGGTTTGATTTTCCCATGCCGCCGCCGCCACCCCACAGACGGTATGGAGAGAAAGGAATACCAAGGTAACGCACCTCATGCCGACGTACCCAAAAGTCTACTGAGCGGCGACCAGCCTGCGCCTGCCCAACAAAATTAGCGCCAGACGAGAGAAGTGCGCTAATTAAACTAGCACCGGGACGGGTTGGGGGCAGGGGGCAGGGGTCTCTTACAGCACTTTGGGCCGACAACGTAGGCCTGAATTTGTTGTTAGTCGCTGGCTTACATGTCACATGGAAAACGTAGCTAAAAATATCAGTGTTTGGGGTCTATCAGACTATCAGGGATTATTATTTATTTGGGAATCTGGGACACGACAGAAAAGTTTTATAATAATTCATAATTTTCCACAATTTCTATTGGGTAATCTTCTATAGGAATTTCGTATACAAAATGTCAAACATTCAATGCAAAATAATGCTCAATCGCTGCTTGGAACTGATGCGTGCACGCATCGAGGAGGCGCAGAGTCGACACGTCGGTCATCGCGAACAGAACGCGCAGGCTGCAGTCGCCAGCAGCTCTTTGTCCGCGGAGCAGCAGTTGCGGGAGCAGGAGAAGATGTCTGCATACCAGCGGAACAAGCATCGCTCCATGTGGGAGCAGCAGGACCAGACCTACTGCCAGCAGAACGACACCGGAGAACGCAGCTGCGATCGCACCTGGGTTGACTTTCCCGACTGCGAACGTCGTCGCTCGGCCAACAGGCGTCCAAACACGGCCCAGCCGTGCAACGATGCAGCCAAGGCCTTCATTGCCCAGTGGGGGGGAAAAGCTGATTCATGAACTTGATATATTCCACATTTGTGTGCTTAAAATTTGTAGTGAACCGAGCAGGCGTGTGCCGAAATAAATCCCAAATAAGATTTGTGTTACATTATCAGTTTAGGAAATAAATAAATAAATTTTATACATAGCTCTGAAGTTAATAGCTTACAGCTTGAGATGTCACTGTTCGCCTTGGTGGGCCGACTGGCTCGATGCACCTATCGGCCGCCGTTCCCAGTTCAGCTCTCGCGTACACGCGGACCATCAAAGATACCCCATATGCCCATCAAGGGTCCCAGGGACTATGACTACTGGCGCCGTTTGAAGCGCAAGAATCCACCAAAGCCAAGCAGAACGGTGCCGAAAATCCAACCCACTCCACGACGAACCATCAAAAAGCCCAAAAAGATCATCAAAATAGAAAGGGAAACGGAGAAGAAAAAGAAAAAGGAAGAAGAAGAATGAGGAACATTGTTTACAACCGATAAAGAAAAGAACAACTAACGACACCCATCTACTTATATATCTTATAGCCCATCATCATTTTAAATGAATTTCAAAGAAATTTTTGTGTTTAAAATTAAAATTAAAATCTAAATTTAACCGATTAAAATAAAAACTTAAACATTTTTGTACTATATTTAGAAGTACAATTAACTATACTATCGTGTTTACCTGCGCAGGACATACAGTCCTAGTGAAACGAAAAACAAAAGGGCTGCTGCGCGTGGATTTTCAAATTTGAAGCTGCCGCCGATAAGCTGACAGCTGAATTTTTCAACAATCGATAATAGCGCTATCGGATTCTCTCGCGCCTTAAAGCACGCTGTTACACGTAACAGCAAACGAAACACTGCTGCTGCCCATCGCTGTTAGTTGAGAAATTTTAACTGAATTTCAAATACTTTTATTTATAAATTATTGCAGACTTTGCGCTTAGGAGCTACATACATAATCTATTGTAATATCAAGTCATTTACCAATACAAAAGTCTTTGAATACGACGTCGAGTATGTCTTCGCAGCTGACGTGACCCGTGATCCGTTCAATGCAGCGTACAGAATTGCGAAGCTTTGCAGCTGCAATGGCCATGTCGGGGAAAACATCCGGCTTGTAATCTCTTAGAAATATATCAATGTTTTCGATGCAGCGCTCCAGTTGTTGGCGGTAGCGTGCGTTTGTGATGCGTGGATGCTCGGCGCGTGGTGTGCCGCACAGCTCCTGCAGCTGCTGCTCGAGTGCGCCGAGGAATGTGGGCATATTGGCGGGCTGATGGCAAGAGATGGACAGAACGCTGCTCAGCGTACCCAGCCGCTGGCACTCCTCCGCTGATAGGGTGTCGGTTTTGTTGGCCACCAGCTGCACTCGCTTACCGCTACACAGATCCGTGGAAATATCCAAATCCTTCAGATAGCTCTCCACATAGCCAGCCACCGTCTCGTTGCTGTCCAGCTGCTTTACGGCCACGGCATCGGTCAGCAGCAGTATTAAATCGGATTCGGCGAGACATTTCTTTGCTCTGTTCATCCCCTCGCGTTCTATGCTGTCCGCTGTGTGCCTCCGCAGGCCGGCCGTGTCGGAAAATATCACCGGGTATCCGCCAAAGTTGTGCATCGTCTCTATAATGTCACGCGTCGTGCCCGCCTGCTCGGTCACTATCGAAACGGATCGCTGGCAGAGCAAATTCAGCAGACTGCTCTTGCCCACATTGGGTGCACCGACGATGACGGTGCGCACACCATCTCGCAGCAGTTCGCCCTGGCGCTGGTCATTCAAATGGTCGCGGATCTCGCCTCTCACAGCCTTCAGTTCCTTAGTTAGCTGCAGTATGACGCCGCCCTCAATTTGCTCCTCTTCGGCAAAGTCTATGTAGGCCTCCAGGTGGGCGGCACAGCGGATGAGTCGCTTCCGCCACTTGTTGTATAGGCGGCCCAATGCGCCCGTGCTCTGCAGCAGTGCCTGCAAGAGAGAACGGAGCATGTCAGTGCATGTCCATTAGCTGCTATCCGAGAGTCTCACTTGCTTCCTTTGTGCCTCGGTCTCGGCGTGAATGAGATCCGCCAGACCCTCAACCTCTGTTAGGTCCAGTTTGCCGCCAAAGAAAGCACGTTTCGTAAACTCTCCAGGCTCCGCCGGTCGCAGTCCATCGAGCCGCCCAAGCGCGTCCAACATGGCTGCTATGACTGCCAGGGAGCCGTGCACCTGAAACTCGCAAGCATCCTCGCCGGTGAAGGAGGCTGGACCTGGAAACCACAGCAGCAGCCCCCTATCGATCATTTCCCTACTGATGGGATGGAAAAATGATTTCAGATACGCCTGCCGGGCCTTGGGCTCGTAGTCATTGCATCCCACTATGGCGCGCAGGGCCCTCTTTGTCTGTGGACCGGAGACGCGTATCACGGAGACGCCACACTTGACGTGGCCCGAGCTGAGGCTGTATATGGTGCAGCCGCTGCTGGCATATCGTCGAAAACTGCTGCAAAAGCTGTTTGAAATATTCCGGAGCAGCGACATTCAAACAATTCAAACAAAATTTGCAAAAAAAATTCAACGGATCAGCTGGCACCAGCTAGGGCTGCAAAACCATCTATGCTATCGATAGTGTCACAAAAAATGCCCTGTTTTAGGGCTGTTACATACACCCTTTTTTGTATTTTCCGCATGTATCGATGACATTCTTCATGTTATCGGTGATTCTAACAACAATTTTGCAGCCCTGGCGCGCAATGAAATTTTTTGTTTACGTGTTTTAAAGTTTTTTTTTCGTTTAAAATGTCATCCTGGATCACAGGATTGGCGGACAAGGCCGAGAATATACTGAACAAGATCGACCAGAATGCGGCCACGGCCCTGCAGCTGGAAGCGACAGTGTCCGCCACCGGAGAGCCTCTGAATGCGATGAAGAAGAGTATGCAGACCAGCAGCACCAATTCGTTGTCCCTGAAGTCCCCGACGACACTGTCCCCAGCGAAGCGATCGAGTGCCAGCGCCAGCAATGCGTCCAGCGTAAAGAGCGATCAGGGCGCCTCCGTGGTGACCAAGGAAATGAGCAAGCGCATGACCACATCTGCCAGCTTCTCCACAAATCCGGACAGCTATGGCAGTGCCATGGACACACATGAATTGGCGGCCTTCAAGATCGCCCTGAACGAAATCACCGCCGAGCGGGATGAGCTGCGGCTGCGGCTACACGAGCTGAACCACGACAGCGAGAACTTGGCACTGCAAGAGCGCGCCCAAGAGCTGGAGACGCTGGCACAGACACTGTCCGAGGAGCGGGACAAGGCTGTGCACGACCTGAACGAGGCCCACACCGCACACATGGCGTATGTGCACTCCATCTCGGAGCTGGAGACGAATCTGGCCAAGTTGCAGCAGGAATACATGAGCGCTGCCCACAAACTGCAGATGCAGACAAAGGAAACGGAGCAGCATCGCCTCGAGTTGCACGAGTACCGCACCAAGGCCCAGCGGGCGCTCCAGGCCAAAGATGCCCTGATAGCAGAGCTCAAGGCGAAGCCCACAGAAGAGGCGGGGGGAGAGGCCAAGGACAGTGAGAGCCGTCTCCTGCAAATCGAATACGATGCTCTCAAACAGGAGCTGGAGCATGCCTACGAAGAAGTGCACAAAATGCGCCTGCAGCTGGAGGACAACGTGGCCCAGGAGAAGCAACGCGAACTGGAGCTCAGCTCTGCGCGTCAGCGGGAGGAATCTCTGGCCAAAGAGCTGCGACAGGCACGCGAATACAGCCTAACCGCAGAGTCCGAACAGCGCATGCTCACCCAGGAGCTGGCCTCGATGCGGCAGCAGCTCAGCAATCAGATGGCCGCCGCCGCCACTCGCCTGCAGGAACGGGAGCAACAGGTGCAGCAGCTGCGCCAACGCCTCAGCGGTGAGGTCCACACCAGTGCCAAGAATGACTACGAGAGCCGACTGAAGGCCCTGACACAGTCGCTGGTCGAGCGGCAGGGCCTGCTGGAGCGCGTGACGGGCGAGAGGAATGCTCTGCGCATTCAGCACGAGAATATTCAGAGTCAAATCCAGCAGACTCAGCATATGGTGCAGATCGAGAGCCAGAGGGGAAGCCGCCACAGCATGCTGTCCAATCACACAGATGATGGTGGGTAGCTCTCATTCGAATCGGTTATTTGCCATCATTATTAATGCAATTCAAATCCACAGCCAAGGCACAGTTCCCGGTACTGATGCATCCCAGTCCGTTTGATAATCGTGTGGCGCGTCGCTTCAAGCGTGCCCTGCGCCAGGCCGACTCGGTTGGCATACGCGTGGGCACCTTTCTGCGCCGCTATCCCATGATGCGTGTCTCTGTGATTGTGTATGTGGCGCTGCTGCATCTCTGGGTGATGTTTGTGCTGCTCTCCACGACGCCCAATTAAGCCGAAGGTCGTAGTTTAAACTATCTAATTGAGCAAAGGTTTTATTTGCAAATATTTGTGTGTGTTTCTGTGTGTGTTGTATTTTACATATGCTGGCGTCTAGGCAGCCCTCTTCTGTAGCCAAAATTGGGGGATACAGATGCAAGTAGAGAGGCTCCAAGAGTGTCATGTTTTTAGGTGTTGCAACAAGTTGTATTAATCGTATATCATATGTCATATATCATATATGTTTATCCTTGTATCGTGTGTATCGTGTTCTAAATTCAATAAACATCCACTATGTACAGAAATTGCGATTGGTTTTGGTTTAAACTTTAAACACTTAAAACATTTGTTAGGCAAACAATTATAACAAGGACCCAAAAATAAATTCAAACTACTAAGTTAATTAAAAGAACGTTTCGTCACAGTTCGAATATTGCATACAGGAAATTCCTTATCCATCCGCTATGGCGCGTAAATAGAGAGCGAACTGTAAGTACTTGATAAATGTGAGCTAGAGCAGCGCTGGGCATGGACACAGATCCGACCAATGCGTAAGCGAATAGAGAGACAAATAGGGAGAGACAGAGAGCGAGAGTTGGCATCAGCAGCAGAGGCTTTTAGGGCGATTAGCGTAGAACGAACGCTAGATGCCCCTCAGGCGCTTATATCAGTCATCGGAATAATAGCTAACATAAACGGCATCGCCACCAATGCTAATCAAACACTGGCCCTAAACCAAGAGAAGGGAGTTAATAAGCATACACTGGGCACAGTTTGGGCGGCTGCTTACCTGATTCTTGTGCTGATTATCGAACAATATCAGTTCGGTGATGTAGAAGGAGACCATGGCATTGCCACCCAACGATGCGATGTGGGCCCGCACCACTGCCAGCAGTTCGGTGATGAAGCCATGCACAAAGCCACTAATGCCGCCTATCTCCCGTATGGAAGTGCTCTCCCGTATGAAGAAGAAGTTCAGGTTACCCAAATACTTTTCAATGCGGCCGCCGGGTATAAAACTCAGCGGCGTTAGATCCACGCCATAGCGATCGCGCAATGGGAACTGTATCAAAAAGAACATATCGAGCTGCCATTTAGCTTCCATTCTGCAGGCTGCAATGTCTCTACACTTACATATCGATTCCTGTTGACTGCTGTGCCCAAGTTCAGCGACTTGACACCTGTGGAGGACGGCGTCAATCCCGACGCGAGCTGGCCGAGACGTGATGGCGATGTTTTGCGCATTTTGAACGAGCTCATGCCAAACGGCGGTATGGCCGTGCTGGTTGGTGTCGGCGTGTCCACCATTTGATCCTCGTCCAGCGGGAAAATATAATCCTCTTCCTGCAGCATTCGTTTGCCATTTGTCAGCTCTGGCTGTGAATGCGCTTCATGCACTATTGTGGCAGCCTCATGGAAGCCATTCTGCTGCTGCTGCTGCTGTTGCAGTTGCGCCGGTCGTCGACGATATTTCATTTTATTGGCATCGCTCAGTCCCATGGCCATGCCAGTGACCAGAAGTTGAATTTGATCCTAAAGGCAGAGGAATTTATGTAGTTTTCATATCAAAAAGTAAGCTGCTCTCACTTACCGATTCGGGCAGCTCCAGCCTAAAGCGTAGATCGCAGATGGCACAGGGTATCATGGTGCGCAGCTTAAAGTAGATGGTCTGCAGCAGACTGTGGAAACAAAGAGGGCCACGTTTAGTGGGAGCACTCAAGGGCGAACTCCCTACCACTCACCGCTGAAAGTGCTTGGGAAACCCATTGACACTCTGCCCAACCTCAAGACGTGCGCGCCACACCTGCGTGAACATCTGCAGATTCTTCACCGCATCCATTTCGAGCATGCCCGGCACCTGCTGTGTGTTGACCACGTGAAAGCCCTCGGGGGGATACGGTTCCATGAGCAGCGATATAATCTCCAGATCCTCGATATCGTCCACCTCCAGTACACAGAGCTCTTTGTTGCCGCAATTCAAATCGATTTCGTTCATTTCCTCCTCATCCGAATCGTCTGTGTCCGACTGCTTATCGCCAGTGGCGCCGCCAGAGGCGCCCGTTGCCGTTGCCGTATTCGCGGCCAGGTCCGGATCCAAGCTCTTCAGCTGATAGATCTCCTGGTTGCGCTCGAACGTCTCCTGCAGTTTCTTTTGCAGCTCATTTAGCTTCTGCTTGTCCGTCCACGAGGTGCCGGCGACAATTTTCGGCACCTGCGGCACTGGCAGGGCCGTGAGGAAGAGTGCCGTGCCCGTGGCTATTAACGCTATCATGCGCTCCCCAATGGCCACCTGAGTGCGCAGGCCGAAGATGGCATTCATGCCCTTGGCCTTGAGCTTGTTGATCAGCACGCGGTGCAGTTCGTACTCCAGAAATGGCAGGCCATCGGATATCTCCTTGGCGTTCAGCTCGGCAGCCCGCAGATCCCGCTTGGCGCGCACCACCTGGGCCTGCATGAAGCAGCCGCGTCCAGTGACCTGCATATACTCGGGCACCTCCAGCGTGGCAAGCAAAACGTCTGGCACGCGTCCCTTGCGGCATATGGCGCACTTCTTCATCTTCACATTGAACGGCACAGAGCTGAGGTTGTAGGGTATGTGGCAGATGGCACAGGCGTTGCGCGGACCATTTAGCGGTGGCATGCCATAGCGCTTGCCCCCCGAACTGTTGCCGGTGCCCACCGAGCCGCTGTCCTTGCTGGCACTCGGCTCTCCGCTGCTGCTGCCATTTGCCTCCTCCAGGGAATTGGACATGGCGTTGCCCGTCGTGGCCTTGGACATGGCGTAGAGATCGGTTTGCGAGACCGAACGATTGAAGACCATGTTGATGACGGCCGCCGTTCCAGTGGCAGATAAAACACAGACATCGTCGCTGCAAGCAGTCACAGGATGATTATGAGCATTATTTATGGATAGTTTGGTGGTGGGAGCCTCTTACGATATGGTTGTCGTCTCCGCATAGCCCAGGACCACATTACAGCCCAGGGAACGGGCATGCGAACGGATCTCCATGCGCAACTCCGTCCACCAGCTGTCCCGCACCTCTGGCTCATCCGGATTGGGCACACGCTCCAGCAACTTCACCGAACTGGCCGCCACTGTCGCACCCAGGTGGAGGATGAAGCCCGTTGGGTATTTGGTCATGGTCAGAAACGGATACTCCAGCATGTCCAGGCTATCCGCGGCGGTGCCTGCCTTGGCGCCGACAGTGGGCTGCGTGAGACGCATCATTGCCGTGGCGGCCACCAGTCGCTCGCTGGCCACACAAATTGAGTTTCCTGTGAATTGAATTTGAAGCAGAACCAACATATCAATAAAATATATCGCTGGTAGATCGCATCGGTTCCATTTGGCGGTAGAATAGGAGCAAAGGCTGAACACATTTATGTATATTTACAGAGTTATCGTAAGTCTTAAGAGTGGGTTGGGGATTCTCAGAAAACGGTGGGGATATGTAATGATTGAAAGTTAACTGCTTAAAGTGGTACTTAGTTCATAGAACACTTCATTTAACTCCATCTGTCCCACATGTATTCGAACACGCGTCCTGCAGCAGCGCAACTCGGTCGGTTTGCGTTTCTTCCTGGCTTGGTGTCGCCTTGAGCAACTCCTGATACAATTTTTGATGACGCTTCTCATACGAATCCAACACGCGACAGATTTTCACAGCTAAAGAATTTCTTGTGGGAATTTATGATGATCACTATTCAGTCCTCTTATGATTCTTGCAGCTTCTGCAGCTCCATTCCACTAGGGCACATTCGTGCACATTCTTCTTCAAATGAGTCTTCATATAACGTTGATTCGCTGCACAGATTTTCCATAAGCGAATGGATGCATTTATTTCGATTGAGACGAAGAGAGCCCTGGCACAGCCTCACGCTGACGTTAATTAAAATGATCTTAGTCTAGGAACAAATATATGTATATGGCTGTAAATCGGATAAACGGATGAAGCATTCGCAAGAGACAGTTCGTGATAGGATTGAGGAGAACACAACGAATAACCAGAGAGACAGAGAGATACACAGTGATACAGAAGGAGGCAGAAGTAGGCAGAGAGGCAGGCAGGCACACTTAGACACGACACACAATTAACATCGAGAATGGACATCGAGTGAGTTAGTTAGGCAGAGAGAGCCAGCTACTTACGCTTACGATGAAGGAATGCAAAGGCTATGCCTGTGTTGGTGGTGTGCAGCAGCAGACGCAAAGAGAGAACGTTGAAAGAGACGTTTATCTGTTACTCAAAGTTACTCAAAGACAGAGGAGCACAGAGGACAGAGGACACACGCACATAAGTGGCAGCAGCAGCAGTAGTACTAGGTGGCAGATGGCAGGTGGCAGGGTGTCTGATGGGTGCTTAGCCTAGAGCCTTAACTTGTAGTAGTTACCCAGCTAACCAGCCTCTCCCCGGGACATACCTTTCGGTGTGACACTCAAATCGGAGTCGGAGGAGCGACGACAGATCTCTCCAACGGTGGCCGGCACCATTGTGGTGGCCGTCGAAGCGGTCGATGTGGAAGCACTGTCTGCATTTGTGGCCGCCGATATACCACTCTTGGATGGACTGGGCGTCATCTTAAGGCGACTGCTGTTCACTGGCGAGGGTAGGCGCCAGCCTGATGTTCCAGTTGCAGTTGCTGGTGGTGGTGTGGCTTGAGCGGCTGCTCCTGCTCCTGCTCCTCCTCCTGCTGCTGCTCCTGCTACTGTCTGCTGTTGGATGTCAGTGCTGGACCTAGGTTGTTGTTGTTGTTGTTGTTGTATGGCAAATGGAGCAAGCAATGATGACTCATTATTGTTGTTACTAAGGTTAGTACTATTAGAGATATTTACAGAATGATCTAATTTGGCAACAATAACAAAAGGATTAAAATCAAAGGAGGAGGCGTAGGAGGGGTCTAGTAGCGCGGACTTTGTGGGTGTCTGGGGTGTGGGGGTCGAGGGGCAAACACGCAGCTCTGGTGCATTCAGCAACAATGTGTTCGGCGGCACAGGAGGCAGAGGCAAAGGCAAAGGTGCTGCTACTTCATCTAGCATCGGCAGTGCAGTGGCTGTGTTTGTGCCGGTGGCTGTGCCTGTGCCCAAATGATTGAATGAAACACTGCGCTGCATGATCTTCTCGTAGCTGGGCAAATGATTCAGCTGCAGCATGGAGGAGGATGTGCTCAGGCCGGAGCCCAGCCAAGCCTCGTCGCTGCAGCAGGTCGGCAGCTCTGGATGTGAACTGTAGTACGGCTTTCGTTCCACGGAGAGCATAAAGGACGGATGCTTGGGCTTCAGCTCGAGCGGACTGTTCTTTGGCTTGAGGTGCATCAACTGCTGCAGGCGTAGCGAGAAACCCCTCAAATCCTCCAGCAAGTTGTGGTGCTTCGGGCCCAAATCCGGCTGGCTATTCTCACAGCTGCGTGTCTCCCCCGGCCTAATCCAGTTGTCCTGCAGATTCTCCTCATCCAGGGACTCCTCCCCGTTGCTGCCAGGCGCCAACAAAGCCATTTGCAATGACTCCTCCGAATCAGTGGAGTACGTAGAGGAGCGCCCGCTCTTCAGCTGAAGAAACTCGTCCACCGGCAAGTCCGGGGCTGAGCGCGTATTCTCCTGAAACTCCGTCAGTCCGGGTACAGTCAGAAAGCTTTGGCTGGCTGCCACATGGCCGGCACGTACGCCCGTATCATTGCTTATGGAGCGCACAATATTCGGCGGACTGGCCTTCATGTTCATGGGAAACCGTGACCTGCGACGCCGCTGACGGAAGCTGGACGGTGCCGTTGCTACTCCGCCGCTGCCGCCAAAGATGCTGCTCAGCGATTGGGTGGCATTCTCGGGTATCTTCGGCTCGATGCGTCTGATCAGCGTGGCATACTTCTCGCTGAACACGTTGCGCGAGGAGAGGGTTAGGCGGCGCATCCGATGCGTTAGCTTCTTCTCGCGACACCGTTCGCCACGCTCGTCCTCCTGCTTGATCAAGTTCTGCATGAGATCCGCATCCTCTGTGTCGCTACTGCCGCTCTCCAGATAGAACAGAGTTGCTGCCGCTGCTGCCTCCGCAGCGGGAGTGGGCACCGAGCGGGGCTGCCTGTATATGTTGAGACGATACTGGGGCGTTCGACCGGACAGCGGCAGACTTGCGGTGCTCGCACCCGTACAGTTGAGAAAGTCGAGATACTTTTGAGCCAGCCTTTGAGCCGTAGATGGGGGGGGAGCGAGCGTGAAAACACAAAATACGATACGACAAAGAATACGAAAAACAACAACGATATTTGTTTGGTGCGTGCAAAACGATACGACAAGGAGCGAGAGGTTGTTACAGAGACAGATTTTGAGAGAGTGGATGAACCATTATCGAAGATTGGATTTTTTTTTTTTTTTTTTTTGGTGTGGGGTAAAGAATGGTCAAGAGAAGAGAAGAATTGCTTTAGAACATTGTTGGAATTGTCGGCACATTTCTCGCACCTAAACGACTACGAAACGAAGATTAAAACACACTTAAAATTACTTGGATTCGATTTATCCAATTGATATGGCTCAATGTGGAATACTCACTCCTCCATGAGCACTACATCTGCGCTATTTGGCTGACTGCTGCTGGTGTCCTTGATCAGGGTGACGGCTGTGCCCACGCCGCGCGCCACCACACCCACATCGCCCTCGAGGTCAAAGCATTTGGTGTAGCCGATCACGGCATTGGCACCCATATTGATGGCCTTCAGGCCCATTTTACGCTGCACCTGGCCGGACAGCTTCAGGAAGACGACTTGCCGCGCCTCGTTGGAGGCGCGTGGTGTGCGTATTTTATCAATCCATTGATACTCCGGATCGTCGTTGACCACCAGTTCCTCGACAAAGCCATGTATCACCTGGGCGCGATAACCAAACGGAACACATTGGGCTGCAAAGGCAAGGGGAAAGATGATTTTAATCTGGAGAATTCGGGGATCAAGAAAAGTACACACAGTGGAAGAAGGGAATTCCGCAGGAACTTTGTCGAAACTTGTTGACATCCGAGAACAGATCCACCTTGACTATCACATTGATTTCGCCACGTATTCCGTGCATTGTGTCGAAGACTGGTATCCAACCGGAGAGGACAGTGCCCTTGCCGTGCACCGCCTGACTAGAGCTCTCCAGACACAAGGGATTCAAGCTAATGTTCACCTTGCCAATGGCATCGTTGGCCGAATACGTATCGTAGTCCATCAGTCGTATCTGCAGCGGCTCATCCTGCAGCTCTGCATCATCCACTTCGAAGCGAAACCTTGAAACATGACAGGACACACAGGGAATTATGATGGTTGATTTGGGGGTCACATAACAACACACCAGTCTGTGTTCCATGTGGGGTTCAGGCTCTTGCGGAATACGTCCGTTTTGTGGGTCACCGAGGCTAGCTTTATTTCCACAAACGCGTCCGTCGTTTCACTGCTCTTGTCCATGACAGGCAAATTGCGTGCCGCCTTGATTTTCACACCCACTTTGCCAGGCATCTTGTCACGTCGCTCGCTCGTCCTTTTCACCAATTTGTTGCTAAATCTGCCAATCAAATTTCTTTAACTAATGTTTTCCATTTTCCTAGTTCTTAGTGTGGCTGCTATCGGGAAGCGGCTAAATACCAGCGTACGGTCACTTGGCAGCACCATAGAGATGAGACCAGTCCAGGATCTGTGGTACCACTTATTTGTATAAAAACAACGAATTCTAGACGCTTTATATGCCTTATATCTGCAATCTAAAATTTCTACTGATATAAATATCTAAACGAACGAACATTATTAGCCTTTTCACACTGGGTATATTTATGGTATATTATGAAAAAGAGATGGTATATTCTTGAGGGTCAGACGGTATATAAATCAGCGGTGACACTGACTACAACAAAAATCAATAGTCGCCGTTAGAGCTGCCAAACGATTGATAGTTGAGCCATCGATAGTTTTGAATGTTTTGAAAAAAACAAAAAAAAATAATTATTAAAAAACCATTGAAACCTTTTAGGAACCATTGACCATTGTAAAAATTAGATGCCACCTGTCGATTTGTTTACAAACGTGTCTTCGTATTTTATAGCAGCCAATCCAAACATATCAAAAGCGCAACGACTGTAGCTCGATACTATCATGATAGTCGCAAACCCGTCGATACCAGTGCCATCGATGGTTTGACACCTCTAGTCGCCGCCATATTTTTTCACAAAACTGCAGACAAAAACGCGTATACCCCCAAATATGTTTAGTTAAATAAGTTAATACAGATAAACGATTGACAAAAGTGGTTAGAGTGTGCTGCAGCACATAAGAGCGATTCGACACAGTTGCATTATCCCAGTTGCATGATATAAACGCTTGGAAATCGCTATCTCCGGCATTTCTGTTCTTCTTCTTTCTCATTCGTGCTGCTGCAGTGTGCGTCCGAGTCCCGCGACTGTGTGTGTTTCTGCGTGTGACTGTGTGTGTGTGTCCCAGTGCTGGTGTTTTTGTGCGATAATAAAATAATAGATAGGACGAGGAGCATGGAAGGAGCACAGGTATCATCCCCGTCGGTTGGTGGCCCACGTGGCGGTGGCTTTCGCGGACGCGGGGGAGGCGCTCCCATGCGCGGCGGATTTGACCGTGGCCGTGGACGCGGTGGTCGCGGACACTTTATGGGTGGCATGCGCGGCGGAATGGGCGGTGGACCGCCAGGAATGCAGGGAATGATGCCGGGCCCTCCACGCGGCATGCGAGGACCCAGAGGTGGAATGGGCTATCAAGGACGCGGCGGTTACCAGCCCCGCGGCGGCGCTCCGATGGGCATGCGAGGCGGACGCCCGCTCATGTACCAACAACGTAAGTGCACCCCTCCCCTCACGATAGGATTTGCTATCATAGTTATCTTAGAACATAATGAACACAATGTAAAATCCATTTATACGGTCGTAAGCAGCTCCCAAACAACACACAGGTGCCGACAATAACAAGACGGTGTCGCCCGTGCCAACAACAGCCACAACGGGAGAGTCACAGGCCGGCGAAGCTGCCGGAGAGCAGGAGACCACAGATGCTCAGGCCGCGGCGCCAGCATCTGCGTCCAATAACTCACATAGCAGCAGTGCTCCAGGCAGCAATGGTGGTGGAGGAGGAGGGCCTCCACCATACCTGGGACGCGGGCGTGGACGTGGCGGTCCGTTCAGTGGACGCGGTCGCGGCGGTGGTTATAATCCCCATATGAATGGCAGTGGAGGCGGCGGCGGCATGTACGGTGGTCCGCATTCCCATCACAGCAGCTCCATGGGCGGTGGTCCTGGGGGCGATCACGGACAAATGCCACGACGTGGGGCACCCCGTGGCCGAGGCGGGTACAATCAAGGTATGAGTCGGCCACCCATGCATCACCATCAGGCACATAATCCCAATACACAAATTGCACCGGTACCAGCTCTCAAACGTGGCGCACCCGGTGGTCCTGGTCCAAAGCGTGGACGCTACGAGGGTGGTCCCTACGGCCAGCGGCCCATGACACCCAAATATCATAACTCTCAGCAGCACATGGGCGGCGGCGGTGGCGGTATGGCCTCGCAGTCATCCTACGGCTCGGCCCCCAGTCATCATTCATCGGCTCAAAGGTAACATTTACATCAGGGAATACCTAAACACTACTAACGTCCAACGTTTCCTGGCTGCAGCCACCATGGCGGCTATCAGACCCACGACCAGACACAGCAGGTCGATCCGTATGCGCAGAGCAGCTACAGCACATCGACCTCGCAGCAGGGCTACAATGGCTATGGCCAGAGCGGCAGCAGCTATGCAGCGCACACATCTCAGACAAGTGCGCCGGCCAGCAGCAGCTACGCCACCCATGGCACCGAGTACGATCAGAGCCAGTATCAGAGCTACAAGTGGGTTGCTTCCTCTAGTCTCTAGAGTTCTTTCTCTAATTAAATTAAGATGTATTCTAATGACGTTCTTGGTTTGCGTACAGTTCGACGGGCTATGCCGCACAGCAGGATACCCGCTATCCGTCATACAGCCAGGACTATAGCCAGCAGTACGGATCCACGGCTGTGGATTACAATGCGACTGGCCAGACGGACTACAGCCAGCATGGACAGCAGAGCGCCGCTGGCTACGACGAGCGAGCCTATGCAGGCTATGGTATGTGACTCGTCGCTCTGCTTGTATCCTCCATCATCCCCCGTTGTTTTTCCGTGTCTCTCTCTCTCTTCTTGCAGACTCGCAGGCTTATTCGCAAAACTATTCAAATGCCGCCGCTTACTACTAGACAACCGCATACCCGTCTCCTCACCCGCACCCTAGTGGCCAGACACCAACCAGACAGAGCAAATAAACGCTGCGCGTGCTCCGATGATGGGCGGCCAAGTAACCAAATAGAAAAGGGATTTCAGGGCAGAAAACAAGAAACTAGAAACAGAAATCATGTACGAGTATAACAGGCGGGTAGGGAAGGGAAGGGAAGGAAGGAAGTATATGTTTAATGCATAATTAATTTGCTATATATATATATAATACAAAAATACCAACACACACACACTCACACCTAAAACACACACCCACACTTAACATATATAACTGTAGTCGTAAGGATAAAAGTTCTTCTTTTTCTAGAAATTAAGCATAACCAAACCATTGCTGCGTCTCTTTCCATAATCTTCTACCCCTTAACCGAATCGCATCAAATTTCTCCCCCAAATGTTTGTTTTTCTGCTTTGTTTCTTCCTCGAATCCCCCGCATCCGCAGCTAAATCGATGAAAATCGATCTAAATGCTGCTCCTCATGTTGTTTAATGTTTTGTTAGTGGACAAACGGAGCCTTGTGCTCCAGCCTAAAGAAAATGAAAGAAAAAAAAACAAAAATATAGTATGTGCTCCCCCCCACCTTAGGTTCTTTTATAAATTACAATTCAAGTGTGTGACCAAAGTATGTTTATAGATTCATATTTTTTTACATAAGCTGAAACAAAACAGAATACCACAATGACAGTCGCGATCCGAATCACACTGGATAGAACTGAAATAAAACTAAATTTATATTGTAAATCATGTCATGTCATACAGAAGAATAGAATCGGATGTATAGATTTTAGTTGATAAGCTCAAAAACAACAACCCAACACTGAAACAAACCCCAAAGCATACAATGATAATGCATCATCTGGAATCGGCTATGATTTTGCACGATTGACAAAGGCCAGAACCTTTATTTCTTATTCGTTTTTTTTTTCTCCCTCCCAGAAATAAAAAAAAAAAAAAAAAACAATTTCACCGTAGCAACAATTTAAGCAAAACGAAAGAAGCACGTAATTATATCTAACTCTTATCAAGTAAGCCTGAGGAAAAGTGACGAAATATACAAGCAAATATATTAGCAAAAGATGCAAAAATCATAACAATTATCAAAGTCAATAAAATAATGTTCAAAAATGTGTGTAATGCATTAAACTTATTTACACGTACATATTATTATTTCAAAAACAAAACAAATACTATATACTATTCTGTTTAAATAAATAAGCTAAATCAAATATTGAGTGCAAACACTTAAACAAACAAACAAAAAAGTAAGAAACGAAAAGAAAAGACTGAAATATTCACAAAGCGAAGCAGCGCAGAAAACTACAAGCATACAAATCAAGACTTATCAGAGATAACGAAAAACTCAACCCTCAAGTATTAAGTATTTACCAAATATATATATATATATATATATATATATATATTGAGATCAAGCAAAAGAAAACTCAAGTGCAAAAAAACAATATATCAAGAAGAAAACAAGAACTTACCACAAAAAGTCAAATCTGAAAAAAGAAAGATAATGCAATACGTTTTGAAATGTTCTACGATTCAGTCCCTAGTGTCGCGATTAAATTTCTGATTATTCTGAAAAACTCATTCAATTAGATAAATATCTGAATCAAGAGAAAGCTTTAAGTACAAACAAAACGAATATTAAATCTATTTAATCATTCTTTGGTAAGTTAAGATTGAAGCCAAAACAATATACTATATACAAAACATTTTTAGCTCATGAAGAACTCAGCCAGCAACAAACAAGAATTATAATTAAGTTTTATTTGATTATGTTGGTCCGATTGGAAAGATTTTAAATCTGTGATACTGTTGCAAATATTTTGTTCTTTAACAAATTAAGCAGCTGCTGAGTTCGGCATTAATCCCAAAGGTCGGCCCTTTTGCCGCACTTTACCATATAAACTGTAGCATTTAGTTGTTTTTTTACAGGACTGAGAATGCAAAGTTAACAATATAGCGTTGATAGCGTTTAATAACGTTTATCAAGTGTGAAGGAAACGAACAAGAATGGATTTGTCAATGGTGGTAATATTAAATCAAACACAACACTATGAAAATGAAAAATAACAAAAAACCAAAAAAAAAAAAAAAAAAACCAACAAAAACTGAAAATATGAAATATTTTGTTTTCAATGTTGCACTTTTATGTTATTATATTTTTGTTTATGTATACGATGATTTTGTTTGTTATAGTTTACTTCAAAAAAAAAAGCTAGCCGAATAATTTATCGAGCCCTTACAAAGGCCATGCTAAGGTGATGCAAATACACCTACATATATATATATATGATTAAAGATCGAAAAGACTGAATGATATTCCAAACCAAGAGACCAAAGTCTCCACAAAAATAAAACAAGAATAAATTTATACCTAGAACTGATCCAATTCGGTCACGTTCACGTGCAATCGGGGCAATAATGCTCCTAGTAACTTGAATTGCAAAAATAAATGATACACAATAATAAGAGAAGATATCAGTGAATCCAAGCCAAAATCCAAAACCAAAATATCAACTGAAATGTTAAGAGATCGGACCAAGAGAACCGTTTGTTAATGACATATATATTTTATTTTATACATATATAGAAATCAGATCAGATACCAACCTTTATTTCACGTTTTTATGTCAAATGATTTGATTTAATTTATTCTATTATTTGTTTAATTTTTATTTGATTTTCAATAAAAGCGTTAACAAAAATGCCAGAATATAATGCAATTAAATGCAAATTTTTAATGATTTTTTTTCAGCAAAGTACAAAAGTAATAAAAAGGCTGAATAAGAATACCACAAGAGCCGAATGGAACCAAACATTTCAGCGATCTGTGGAACCCTATATATATATATATATTATATATATACTTTAATAAGATTATACAAAATATATACATCAATGAGTATGCAAGAACTAACAAGGAAATTTCAGTAATTTGAGTACCCTAAGTACCGTCATGTGTCGCGAGTAAAAATTATTTTTTTTTAGTCTCTCGTTAGAATAATTTTTCGAACTTTGATGAATTTCAAGTGAAAATAAATAAATTGGTAGAATCAAATACAAAAAAAAAATAATGATGGAAAAGTAATAAAAATATATTAAAAGATACGAATATTAATAAATCGATAGGTTTGCCTAAGCTATTAAGGACATTTCAGTAGCCTTTGAAACTGTACCTTGTGTACATGTGTCGCGAATTTTATCTATACACAGCACCTACAAATTATCCATTTTGCGTGAAACGTACCATAAAAAATAAATAAAATACAAAAAACATAACATACCGTTACGTTTTTATTATGCGTTAGTTGATGGAGAGTTTCATTACGAATACTGACTATTTTAGTGATTATTTTTCAATGTAGCATCGAAGAACACATGCGGCTTCCAGAAGTTCAGACATTGATCTCTTCTTTGGCTATATCCCCTCGACTTGAGATCTCCTTGGGATGTCAGAGAGAAGTCGTTGCAAAGTCTGACTAAAGGAGATAATAACTATGATTATGCATTTGGAAAAATATACAGTCCGTTGAATTTTATATAGTTTAATGAGAGCCTAAACGTACAATAGTTCGACTGTCATATTTTCACAAAATAAAGCAGATAATTTCACAGAGACTACTCAATGAGTGATACATAAGCAGTCACAATGATTCAATGATCCCCTCACTATTTTTCCCTATTGTGTGACTTTTATTTATCTGCTGGATCTATAGACCAGTGTCACCAGATAACTTCCTAAACTTTAGATACATCCCGATAATAATCCCTTCAAAACAAACCAGTTTCAATGGCATTTTGTCATGCATTTCACATATTGAGAGGAAAACTTGTCTTTATTGAAATAACCAATTGTGGAATAACATTGTTGATTGATATTTAATAATAGTGCTTCATGCTAGGGAAGTATTTGTGAGATATTTTTGTAACTGTAACCAGAGTACGGTATTATACCTTGTCATTTGTATTATCATATCAATAAATAGCATACGAAGAAGAAACAAAACAAAAGAAAGAAGAACAAAAGAAAACTTTAAATAAATAAAAGAAAAGATCAACTTTCGATAGAACGTTTTCGGGGGTCTTTGAGTATGTATGTACAAATATGTATGTGTGTGTTTTATGTGCAAGTTTCTAGAGACATTGGATACATCGATTTTCGCTATTTAATGAACTAGAGAGCTTCCGATTGAGTAAGTTTGGTGTTGCGTTGCGTTGTGCTGGCATTGATTACATTTACATAACTATGCTGGAGACGCCGAAAACAAATGTTGTGCTCTGTGAACAGAAACGCTTTTTGCCGCTCGCTCGTTTGGTCAAGGTCCTGCTGTGTCGTGAGTGCGTTCCGGTTGGAGGTCGAGGTCAAGGTTGGTACTGGGGCTGCGTTCGTATTTGCCGGCGGCTTCATTCTCCTAACGACGCTTGCCAAAACGCAGGAAAACGTGATCCACATCCGTGCGTTTGTTGTAGTTCCTCGTCAGATCATCAGAGTTAGCCACCAGAGCTTCAGTAAAATAAAATAGAAAATCGTACGATTAAAACAAAGAATCTAGAAAGAAACCTCTGCGCTTACCCGAGGCCTCGTTGTTGATGTACGACTTGAGGGCCGTTGTCAGCTGGTCGGAGTTCTCCAGAGCCATGCACACCTTTCGGATGTGCTGGGGCATCTCTTCCACAATGCCAGCCTGGCACAGTGGCGGGCCCTGGGTGGCTGCTTGGGTGTTGGCCACAGTTGCCAGCACAGTGGCCAGGCAGCAGGCAAAGAAGAACTGTGCGATGGACATGCTGCAGCAGAGAAGGCGGATTAGAAATGTGCAATAGACACGATTGACAGCCCTGGCAGATGTGAGGCGTATTCGATTAACAGGCGAGCAAGGACACAATACGAGGTATATTCTGGCTCGGGGGCAAACAGTCCCCATCCTACCATCCATCCAACCCCAACTAATTTTGATTAAGTGTAATGATCTTAACGCTACGTGCCTGATTGCCAACCGCTCTCGCACCCGTACCCGTGCCCGTGCGCGTTGCCAGGACGATGTCTTATGCGCAGCGGAATGATGCCCGACTGCAAGCTCTTGGCTCTAATGTCTGTTCTTCTCCCCCCGAATACAATTTAAATCCCCCTCGAAGGAACGAGCCCAGCCCTAATGCTCCTGTAATACATTTACGCGGCAGACAATTTGTTTCCATTATCCCAACAATATGTTTCCCCGAACGGAGGGGCCCATCAGTGATGATGATGCTGCTGATGAGATGCTGGGAAGCGCACTCATACGCACCGTGTGCCGGAGCGCAGCAGCGGTGCAAGTGGACAAACACCTGTATGCCTGTGGCACATATGAACGTGTGGCCCGTGCAGCTGCTTAGCTTAGAGGCGAATGCCCAGCCGAAGGCAGCAAATGTGTGGGTGCAAGTGGGCCTTGATGGAGAGTTACAGGAAGATGCGCCCCTGGGCACGTTCCAAGGCTCTCTGTCGCTTGTTTAGGGCTTTCGATGGCTCAACTAATGTGCAGTGCATGCAGAAACAGTGTTTGGGTCAGTCTTCGTCAGCTGGCCTGCTCGAGTACGGAAAAGGGGTGTAGTAGCAAAAGGATTTTCTACAACAGAAACAGAAAATTTTCAACAGAAAATACAGCTTTAAATACTAATTAATAATGTATATATTTCGTTGATATCCATTCCCATCGGATCTTAATTCATTTGCAATTTTGAAATGATCTATTTTTACTCTTTTGACTGTATCAATTGGATAAATATGAAAATCCAAGTGAAATTAATATTTTCTGATTTTGGGAAACTAAAAAGTCTAAATAAAAATCTTTCTACTATAAATATATACCCACGAATCTAGAGAAATTAATTAAATATATCTAATATTTCGATGTCAGAGATTAATATATGATAAGTACATCTATTCGGGTACTGGCTTGGGTACTTTGTGGACTAAATTGTAGCTCCATTTCATGCTCTAAAGTTAGTGTTCTGATACGTAATAAATTGAATCAAAAGAGTTCCTACTTTAAAATTATTTCAAATCAATTTCAACTGTTTGGAAGCATCTGAAGACGGAGGTATTCTTTGTAAATAATTAAAACAGTTTAAAATAAATGCTCATCTATTATGGTTCATCAACAGACAATGCAAAATAAGTCACTCCAACTCTATAATTCTTTCACTTTAAAATCTAAAAACTTTCTCCAAGTTTCGAGGCTCTAAATACAAATTTGACAGACATATACTCATGGCATAAACTTGGCACATACTTAGTTCCAATCATCACTTCACTATGCACATAATGGGATGCTAATACGAACCTGATAATACTTAGTTGTTGATATATGAGGGCTTTCGAAGAGAGAAGTTCGAAGACAAACAAACTGGATGTAGTTTATTTAACGCGTTTGTCACTGGGTGCGGGCTGCTCTGCTGCTCTCCTTGTGGCTGGACTCGTACGAACTTGTTGAACGCAAGCACTCGAATGATGGTCTATCGGGACAGGACATCCGCTTTTATTTACTTCCGCTGCGGCGGAATCCTCGACTGCCATTGGCTGGCACACACACAGGGACGGGGCTAGGGTGTGATGCCACATGTTGCGCTGCTGCCAGGATGCTGCTGCTGCTTAGTGGGCGTGCTCAAATATTACCCATACGCCACGGACACCGACCAAAGCACGATGCTTCGCCGTTGTGTGTACTTAACAAAACTTTCCGACCAGAGAACGCACGGGACCCGGACCCACTCGAGGCATGCGAACGGGAACGGGCCGTTGCCGTTGCAGTGGCCCAATATGTTTATCTATTTTATAACTTTATCAGCTCTTAATTATGTTGTAAAAGCTGCTGCTATTTTACGATCAGTGCTGTCAGCCACCGTCACAAGCCGCCCCAATATTTATAGGTAGTTATGGCGATTAATGTACTCGTTAATGGCCCACTGCACTGGCAGGACTCCACTCGACGCGACTCCCTTTAAGAAGCCACTTTAAAGTTTTCCCCGCTCGCTGCTGCTGCACTTCAGGTGCCCGGATGCTCTGCAGACGCGCAAGCAATGTAAGTAATCTTCCGTTTATGATGCTGGGATTTGCAGGCGAAGCACTGCAATTAATTTTAGTCAGTCCGTGTTTCGCATGCTAAGCATCCATCCATCCATCTATCCATTTTCGACTGTGACGTCAGACATCCCAGACTCCAGCCACGTAATGCAGTAAAAAGTAACAAAATGCTAACCAAATTGCTTGTCTCTGATGTTGAAGGTATTTATGATGCAATATTTGGGATGGTTGTGGCACCGATTGGCATTTAGTTACGCCTGTGCAGTAGAGCCTCAGATGGATAGGATAAACCATGATCAAAACGCTCAACGTCGATATTCTGAAAATTATACGGATTATGATTGCTGTCTGGGAAACCAGCATCATTAAAGTCCGCACACTGGGAGGTTCGCTGTGGGCCAAATGGGATCATAATTAAATCAATCTCGACTACATTCAACCTGGAAGCATAGTCAGGTTCAAAGTGTCGAAAACTCTGAGCGACTGTCTCAAGGGAGGCTCATTTGCAGCTTCACTTAGCCAATTTACTGAAGACCCCTCAGCATTACAAGCCAAATGTGGAGTACCATGAGGGCTTCAGCATAAGCAGCTCCATTTAATCCAAATATAAATGGTGCTGGCAAACGCGGCACAGTGTGGAAATTGTCATGCCAATTCCAGCCAAAGCTGAAGAGTCGTGCAGTCCATATAACATGTGGCATAATCGAATAAAAGTATGCGTATGTTTGCCGCTTCCATTCCCTTTGGTTAGTGCAACATATTGTGGCTGATGCCCCCCACCATACTGCCACACTAATTGGGTTACATTGCGCTGTCATCTTCCATGTTCCGGGAGCAGGCAAACATCCGACCAGACCGCATAATGCAATGGCAAATGCCATATGTGCTGGCAGAAAGGGCAGTGGTTAGGGGAGAGTAGCGGCAGTGGTAGGGGAGGGGCAGGGCCAGTGAAGGGCAACAATCAACAACCAACAATGTCAGCTCGAAATTTGCACAAAATTTGAATAAACTGATTGGGTGGGCTCCAAAGTGGTGCGAACGAGCATGCGGAATAGTGCGTCAAAAGTGCCCCGGGAGGGATGGGAGGGGAGGGGATTGATCGGAGGGGATAGGCCATACGATTACCATTTAAATTACAATATTCGCCCACTGGCACGGCCTACCTACGCAGTGCAATCGATGGCGCGGCACTTAGAAATTGGTTTTAACTTTTATTATTTTGTTCATGGGAGTTGTGAGTAGAGGCTACGACGATTGTGGGCACTCAGTCCAGCAGCTTGGCCACAATGGGATCGGGGGCGGACATCGCATAGCCCAGCTGCTGCAGGGCACGCCGTATCTCGATGAAGACGCTCGCATCGTCGATCGTGGCCGGCAGGATGACACGCTCGTTGCGTGCGAAGTCCGCCATGGCCTTGCGCATCGTCTTGCCGGAGCGGGTGCGTGGCAGACTGTTCACCGAAGTGATCAGCCGAAAGGCGGCTATGGGGCCCACCACATCGCGAATCAGCTTGATGATCTCCGTGGAGAGTTTGGCGTCCGTTTTTCGGCAATTGTCGACGGGTATGTACAGGCAGAGCGGCACCTGGCCCTTGGTCGGCTCGGGCACACCAAAAACGGCCACATCGACCACATCGGGATGCCTGAGTACGGCGTCCTCCAAGCTGGAGGTGGACAAACGATGTCCGGCCACATTGATGACATCATCGTCGCGTGCCGTCACGAATATGTAGCCACGCTCATCCTTGTAGCCAGCGTCCATGGTGTCGTAGTAGCCCTAGAAGCAGGACGGGTGGGTTGGGGGGTAGTTTTAATCCTAGTGGAAGAGATCGACTGGCAAAGACTCACTGGAAACTTTTGGAAGTACAACTTGCGGAAGAGCTCCTCGTTCTTGTAGAGCGTGGCCATGTTGCCCGGCGGCAGGGGCTGCTTCAGCACAATTCGGCCCAGCTCCGAGGCTTCACACTCGCTGCCATCGGGCTTGAGGATTTTGACTGCAAGCGGCACGTGGTAGAAACATAAATATAAATATAAATACTAGCAGCAGCAGCTTGGGGCAGGTAGCCCGCTCTTCTTACCATCATAGCCCATCAGGGGCAGGCCCGTGGAGTAGGTGGGCGGACTGAGGCTCTGCTGATAGCCCAGACAGGTGGCCGTCACCGCCGAGCCCGTCTCCGTCTGCCACCAGTGGTTCAGCACCGGCACCTTGAAGGTATTCTCGATCCACATCTTGGTCTCATAGTCGCAGTGCTCGCCGGCAATGAAAATGGCACGCAGCGACTTCATGGAGTACTGCCGACCATAGCTGATGTCCGGATCGGCGCGACGTATCACCCGGAAGGAGGTGGGCACCGAAAAGATCGAACGCACCTTGTACTGATCGATGATCCTGCCAATGAGAGAGAGAGAGAGAGTCAGCCACACCGGAGCACACCTGACACTCACCTGAAGTACTGGCCCGGATCTGGGGTGCGATCCGGTTTGCCCTCGTACATGACGCTGGTGGCGCCCAGGCACAGGGGACCGTAGCAAATGTACGAGTGACCCACCACCCAGCCCATATCGGAGGCGGCCCACCAGGTGTCGCCCGGCCCGATGCCGTAGATGCGCTTCAGCGTGTACACCAGGGCCACCAGATGGCCGCCAATGGTGCGGAGCACACCCTTGGGCTTGTCGGTGGTGCCCGAGGTGTAGAGGATGTACAGCGGATCGTTGGCCTCGATGGGCACGCAGGCGATCGGTTGGCTGGCATCGGCCATGGCCAGCACATCGGACCAGAGCACATCCGCGCCCTCGTCCACGGTGTCCACGGAGACGTTCTCCCGCATGAAGATGATGTTGCGCTGCGGCGGACGCCAGCGCGACATGTTGATGGCCGAGTGCAGGATGTCCAGATAGGGCACAACCTTGCCCGGCTCCACGCCCACATTCGAGGCGATCACCAGCTTCGGTTCCACGTGCTCGATCCGTGAGCAGAGCTCGCGGGCGGCAAAGCCGCCAAAGACCACCGAGTGGATGGCGCCCAAGCGAACGATGGCCAGCATGGCAATGATCGTTTCGGGTATCAGCGGCATGTAGATCACCACACGATCCCCCTTGACGACGCCCATTTTGGAGAGGCCACCGGCCAGCAGGATGATCTGGTCATAGAGCTCCTGGTAGGTGACGCGACGCACCGTTTCCGTGAGTGGGCTGTCATGGATGAGGGCCACCTTCTCGCCCCTGCCGGCCAGAATGTGCCGATCGATGGCATTGTAGCAGGCGTTCAGATAGCCGCCGACATACCACTTGGTGAAGGGTGGATTACTGTTGTCCAGCACCTGCTGCCAGGGCCGGTCCCAGTCCAGCAGGTGTCCCTGCTCCTCCCAGAAGGCCACCGGATTCTGAATGCTCTGCCGATAGGCCTCCAGATAGATGGGATCGTGTGCCTCGATGGGCATGCCGCCAATAGAGGCACCTGTGCAGCAGAAACGAAAGACGTTGGGCCATTAGTAAGACGTTGACGGGGGGTTCATTGTCCTGCCTGCGTCCAAGCTGATGGTGTTGGATGTTCTGCTTCTGGGGCTGCATACTAAGTTTGTGCATAAATTTAGGCGCCTAAACTAATTTACACCAGTTTGGTACACCTTACACAACGCACGCCATTGGGCCGAATCGAATTATAAAACAAATCACTCAACTGACTTCTATATACTCGTACTACTCGCAGTGGTACATAGCACGAGTATATAGCACGCCCCATGGAGCCAGCCAGCCAGCCAGCCAGCCAGACATAGTAGACAGACACACGGAACATAATCCATAACACGTCATTGTCGGTCGGGCTTGGACTCGAAGCTTGGACACCTCTAAGTCTCCTCCTGCGTGTTGTTGCATAAGCTAATGAGCCGCAGAATTGAACTCCAATCAATTATATCATTCAGCTGGGAATTTGCGCATCGAATCGAAAGTTTTTTTTTGTTTAAAGGGTTATATACTTGAGTATATGCATATATATACATATAAATACATATGCAACACAGTTTAAAACTTATTTACGCATCGAATCGAAGGTTTTTTTTGAGCAGTGTTAAGGGTTGTGGTGTCCCTTCTGCAATTAATTAACCAATTAAATATAATTCTATTCCAACACAGTTTTGAATTTATAGAACGAGGGGGTGGGGGTCAGATAATCTCACACTTCTTTCCACCTTTTGGGATATATGTAACTTACTGCCTTCGTAATTCACATAATTCACTGCACTGGCACCTGGTTCCATGTTAGATATATATTATCCGTTTCTCTGTTTTATTATTAGAAGAGGCTTGGAGGTTTTCTAGGGCTATGTAAGAAGTATATCCTATGTGATGTGTCCGTTCAAACCAGCTGAAAACAGAACACAACCGTCGCACTGTAGTCGAGACCTTGCAATGGAACTGCTAAATGTAGAACGACAAGTAGACAGTTGCCAGAACCTTTAGGAATTAGTCGTCGATCAAAGGTGCTTTTTGGAAATTCTCAGCAAATACCCAGCGAGCGACAGAGAGAGAGAGAGAGAGGGAGAGGGAGAGAACTGGAACGATGATATTACGGAACATTTAAAAAAAGAGGCGCAAAGAGGACATTGACGTGCAGCACTCGTAAGCAATATTACAAATATTTATACTAATTAGGGCAAAGCTATGTTCGGATTAGCAGGTACCTTAAGAAGTTGAAGGAATTATTTAATTACAGTTTAAGCATAAGGATAAATAAATAAATCAAAATAAATTACTTAGCACGAGACAAAAATAAGGTTCCTCATACCTAAAACTTACAATTTATCCCCAAATTTATTTGTTAAAAATTTAAAAAAATTAATTTCTTGGGTTGGTAAGAAATTTGTAGCACCTTGCACAGGATTTTAGAATTGTGGTGATAGAATGTAAATAGCTGATGATATAGCGAATAATTATTCGAGCTACAAAGAGGAAGGCGTCATGGCGTAAAGTTTCTACTGGAACATATTGCGAATTTGCAGGCATTTACTACCATAAAGTGATTAAAGAACAGATGATAACTATGCTGAAACGAGTGGCACATAAAGAGAGTGTAACCAATGAACGATTTATGGCTATAACATTGAACAGAGTCAGATGAATAGTTCATTAAATATACGCCTTCCGTATACACAAAATAGTAATGTAATTTAATATATTTTCAGCTTAACTTAGTTACAAAAAGAAAGGGAAGAAAGTGAAGTTGAACGAATGGGAATATGAGTGCCTCTTAGTTCTTCTTCTTAGTGTCCTTCTTGGTCTTTTTTGCGGGCGGATTATCCGCATCTGTAGTTGGCTCCACGCTGAATCCCTTGATGTAGGGCTTGACCAGTCGAAAGACCAACTTCTCGTGCTGCACATTGGACGAATCCAGACTCAATCGCACAGTGACTGGATCAAAGGAGTGGAAGACCACATTGCCGCACCGCTGCGTGTGATCCTCCTCATTGAATGTGAATATGATCTCGCTCTTGGTGCGCTCCACGCCATCCTTGCCCTCTTTGTCGGTCTTCAAATACAAAGTGCCCTCGAGGCCGTACTTGGGTATGAGCACTTGCAGGGCATTCTTTCGCACGAACAGGACATAGCTGAAGGGAATAGAAGTGTAAACGGGGTTGCAAAAGGATTCTATGGCTATAAGACATACGCTTCTTCGTCCTCCTCCTTGCCGCGGAAAAACAGATGCGTGTTGAGACCCACTGAGGCGCGTCCCGCATACTGTGCCATCTTGTGACGATAGTTGAGGTTGTGGCACAGCTCCTCATTCGATTTGCGCTCCAGCAGCTGGGCATATGTGCTGTCGGCCCCAATCGAAGCGGCCAGCAGCCGATGTACCATTATGTCCGAGTACCGGCGTATGGGCGATGTGAAATGTGTGTAAATGGGCGCGGCCAGGCCGTAATGGAAGAACTCCTCCTTCTGCAGGCTGCCGCTGATGAAGTAAACTGCCTGCATCATGCAGCGAGTGGTTAGAATGCGAATCATCGTATTGAAATATGGATTGTCCTCCTTCACGCACTTGTCCAGCGAATGGGACAGCACCAGGCCCGACTCTATGTCCACCTGGAAGCCCTGGTAGCGGGCAGCCTTAACCAGCGGATCGAAATTAGTGGCCGGTGGCTTGGGATGGCGACGCAGGACAGCGCATTCAGTGAACTCGGCGGCTATGTGCTCCGCCACTGTGATATTGGCCAGCAACATGAATTCCTCTACCATGGAGTTGGTTTCGCGCATCTGCTTGGCCTCCACCTCGAGCGGCTCATGCGTTTCGCTGTCCACCTGAAAACGAATCTCAGGTGAGGCCAGAACCAGGGCACTAAAACATAGAAATTTTAATAGAATGGCATATAAATTGCTGTTATTTTCTGGCCATTACCCATTATCCATGCGTCGCTTCTTGAGGATCTTGGCCAAGCGATTCAGATGCCTTAGAGATTTGGCAATTTCATTTTGCTGCGTCTCATCATCGATCAGTACCTGCGCCTCCTCGTATGTCATGGCTCGCTTCGACTTGATCACGCTCTTGTGGAAGCGTTTGTCAATCACATTCGCCTCCTTGTCCACCTCCCACACACAGGAGAAGGCAAAACGCTCGACGCCGCCCACCAGCGAGCACAGATTGGAGCTAAGCAACTCGGGCACCATGTCTATGCGCTTGCCCACCAAATACACGGTTGTGCCGCGAGCAGCAGCCTCCTGGTCCAAGGCATTACCGGGCCGAATAAAGTGACTGACATCCGCTATGTGGACGCCCACCTCGAAATTGCCATTGGGCAGCTCGCGACAGTGGAGAGCATCATCGATGTCCGTGCAGCCGGGCGGATCCACCGAACAAATGTACAGATCGCGCAGATCCACACGCTTGGCATAGTCCTCCGCGGTGATGGACCAGGGCATTTTTGGCAGAAAGCTGAGCACCTCCTCCGAGAACTTGCAGTGGCGGGACATCGTGCTCCAGCAGTATCACCTCATTCTCAGTGGCCATGTCGCCGAGCGGTCCCAGAGAGCGCACAAAGTGCCCCTGCGGATAGCGCGAGTTCCGGGGCCACGTATCGATCGTCACAATGATACGCTGATTCTGCAGTTTGGCCGCCTGACGCGTCTCTATGCGGATGCGTGGAATCTTGCGATCGGCAGGCACAAAAATATGACGATTCGTGTTTTCAATCAGGCTGGGCTGCAAGATGCCACAGTATTGCCGCCACTTGCGGCGCACAATGCCCACAATCCGGCCAGTGGGAATACGCTCTGCGGAGGCGGCAGCGGCCGCTTGCTGGACTTGCTGCAGCATGTCCTTCTCCTCCTCGGCACGCTCCTCGCTGGGCACATCGTCAGCGTAGACGTTCTTCTCCTCCAGCACAATCTCACTGGGCGCCGACCACTCGCTCTCCGGCAGAAGTTCCACTGCCACCAAGTCGCCATCCACCGCACGGTTAAGAAACTCTCGCCCTTGAATTAGGATCTTTTGAAAGAAAAATGCAAATTAGATAAAGTTATTAGCAAAAAGTTATAGTTTGGAAACCTACGCCCTTCTCGTACGCCTCCACATTGACGCTGCCCTCGAGGTAGTTCTCCCTGGAGGCCTGGAAGGCTCCCTGCAACAGCTTTTTCAGGCGCAGACCTTCGAGCACCTGCTTCATGCTCAAATGGGCTGGATACTGCGGCAATGCTTGCTTCTCGTTGTCGAACGTTTTGTGCGACAATTTGTCCACCAGCAGGGGGAATTCCTCCAGAGATTTCACATACTCAATGGCTGTGGCAACCAAAATACCTTCTGCCTCCGCTTTGGCGCGATTACCGGCATCGTCGGTGAGCAGGACAACACGAGTATTGGCCCTGCCGCTTCGCTCAAACTCCTTGGACGACTGCGATGTCTCCAGATGGGTGTCATACCACTTGGTGGCCATCCGAATAGCGCGATCATTGCGATCGTTGGCAGTTTCACCCGGTTCCCGATCAGCATAGGTGTCCCTGAAATAAAACGTTTGTATTATCTATCTTCTGGGCTCCCTCCCGGCGAGGACTTCCACTTACTTGTGATGCTCATTAACGAAAACATAGAAATTCCTGGTGCGATCGTGAATGATCTCGTTAAAGCGCTTGTAGATGGACGAGCTTTTGTGCTTCACCTCGTTCAGCACTGTGGTCAGCACAATCACATTGTGCAGCACGTCCTCCTCCAGCACATCAATCTGATCGAGCACCACATTGGTGTCCAACACCAGGTAGTGGGGAAACTTGAAGAGGCTGCTGGCGATCTCATGCTTCGACGTCAACTGATAAACCTCGTTTTGAAAGCAATATTTGCACAGATCCGACCCGCAGCCGATGTCATCACGCAGGTAATGTTCTCGTACAATCTTCAGGATGTTTCCACGCTTAGTTTTACGCGTAAATTCACGTAAAGTCTGCATTTTTATAAAATTTCAACATGTGGGCCGGTACCGGCAGTGTGACCGCAGTTGTATCAATAAAACATACCCGTCTGACGATCAAAAATATACCATCTCATTTTCATAATATACCTAGCGAATATATTACTTTATCCGATTGATGAATCAATTTTCTACAATCTGGCTTATTTTAAGGATTCCCATTAATTGGATTACTTCTAAAATCAGGTTTAAACAAAGAAGGTACTTTTTTTACATGGTAACTAGCAGGTGGAATAATGTCGCGCGCGTCATTGTGTTCGACTTAACGTATTTGGCAGCACTTATTCCGCGCAATTCAATTTTTGAATATATTTCTAATAACACAATGAAACCACTAAATACATAAGTTTTATTATTCAAAATGTTGATTTTATTGATTAATATTTAGTTTTTTTATAAGGCTATTCCAGCTATTTTTATTGACAAAGGAGGCCGCTTTTCATGCAGCAACAGTTTCTGACAACTTTGTCTTTGACGTTTCCCAGCACTGTCCCAGCAACGACGCACGTGTGTAGAAGGAGGGCACGTTGATGTTAAATTTTTGATTTTTAAAACAAAAAAATTCAGTTTCAACAATGGTTCCTACTGAAAAAAGTTTCCCGCGTGGCGGCATAATCCATGCAGAAGCCAAATCAGCAAACGCAAATATTGTAGGCTTGCGCAGCAACAGTCTTTCCTTTCAGTTTGTACATTTTCGCCCCTATTTTTGCAGATTTTTGGTGCGACACAGAAGAAGGCTAAAAAGGGACAGCAAACCAAGGCAAAGGATAGCTTCCTGAAGGAGCTCACCGAAGAATACAATGATCAGCTGGAATCGGCATCCGCGGAAACGCTCAGGCTGGACACCCTACAGGAGGATATGCTGGTAATGGGTGTAGTCAAGGAAGCCAACGCCACTACGCTGCAGATCGCCATACCTGGCCGAATGACAGCCCGCACCCAGGTGACGGATATATCGGAAGCATACACACGCGTAGCTAAGGCAGCAATGGCTGGCGAGACGAGTGACTATCACGACCTGATGGAGCTCTTCCCAGTGGGCAGCATTGTGTACGGCAAAGCCATCAAAACAGAAAAGCCGGGCAGCAATCGACCCTCCGTGCTGTTGTCCCTCAAGCCAGCCGATGTCCATGACAGGCTGCACCACAAGAACATCAAGAAGGGATTTGTCTTCTCCGGTGCCATATCCGAGGCCCTGGAGCATGGCTATGTGATTGAAACGGGCATCCAAGGCCTGACCAGCTTCGTGGCCTGTGAATCGGCAGAGCAAACGTTGCATGTGGGACAATTGGCGTTCCTCAAAGTAAAGCAAGTGAAACACGACGCCAACACTAGCAGCTGCACCTGCGTCCATGTGACGCAAGACGCATTGAAGATCAAGAGCCAAAATGAATCGAATCTGGACTACATTCTGCCCGGCAGCATAGTCAGATTTAAGGTGTCCAAGCAGCTGAAGGATGGCCTCAAGGGCAGCATCATGAACGAATCATTCACCGCCTACGTAAACGAACACCATCTATCCAATGGCCTGGAGACGCCCGAGGATTACGAGCTGAACGAGGAGTACAATGCCCGTGTGCTGTATGTCATGCCGCTGACTAAGCTTGTCTACTTGACGCTCAATTTGGACATCAAGCAGAAAGCAGAAGACGAGGATGAGCAGCAGCTGGCGGAGCCGCTTAAGAAAGGCTCCATCGTGGAGAAGGCCAAAGTGCTGCGCTTGGGCAGTGGTGGTGTGGTGCTGCTGCTCAATAAAAAGCTAAAGGGCATACTTTCCTATAGCTCCATCAAGGCAAACTTCAAGGGTAACTACGACAAGGACGAGGTGCTGTCCAAATACGGTCGCAAAACCAAGCACAAAGTGCGCGTTCTCGGCTACGATATGATCGAATCATCATACTACTGCTCCGATGATCCCAATCTGGTCAATGAGAAGCTCTACAGCCTGGAAGATCTCAACCCGGGGGACATTGTCACCGCCAAAATGATCAAAAAGGACGAGAAGATCAACGGCTGGACGGTGAAGATTGGCAGGCTGAATGGCATCATTGACCAGCTCTACCTGGCCAACAATCTGCGCTACGAGGTGGGCCAACGGTTGCGCTGTCGCGTCCTCGACATCAGCGTGGATCGGCAGATGTGCTATCTGAGCAATCGCAGCGAATACCTGCGAAAGGATGCCAAACTGTTGTCCAATCTGTCGGCTGCCCAAGAAGGTGGCGTCTACCTGGGCACCGTTGTCCGCTGTGAGCCTGGCTATATCCTGGTAAAATTCGGGGCTGGCATCAAGGGTGTCCTCCATCGCCAGAATCTAAGCGAGAAGAGTTCGCTGTCCTTTTTTGAGGGCCAAACCACAACGTTTCGGATACTGAGCCGCAACAAGGATCAAATCACTCTGACCCTGCCCGAGGATAAGTTCCAGCTGGGCGAAATCTGTCCAGTGGAGATAACCAATGCCCTGGACTCAGGTCTCGAGATGAAAATCACCTACCCCGCCGATGAGGATGAGGATGAAGATGCAGACGCAGACGCAAACGATGAGGAGGCAGAGCCCAAGGTAGAAGAATTTCTGGGTCTCATTCCATCCAGCCTGCTGTCGGATCACGTGGAACTGATTGCCGCCCAGAAGCGCATCCATCCGGTGGGCTCGCACACGGAGGCCGCCTGCATTGGCCAGAACATTTTCAGTCTGCGCGATGTGCCCTATTTCAGCGGCCAGCTGACCACAGACTGGAAGACCGTCCAAGTGGGTGACGTAGTGCGGGCGTATGTGAAAAATGTGTCCGCCGATCAGGTGGTGGATCTTATGGTGGCCATACGCGACTACAACAAGGTGGTCAAAGTGCACGTTAAGATGCTGCGCCTGAATGCCGTGCGGGCACTGCCCGTGGATCTTTCGCCCGATCAGCTGCTATACGTCAAGATTCTCAGCAAATCCGTGGAGACCAAGACGCTCACAGTCTCGGCCAAACTCACGGATGTGTGGAGCGGTGATCTGAGCGACACGGCCAAGCTGGTGGAGAGGTAAAAGAGCAGTCAAAAACCTACGCCATGAATGAATCTTTATAGTGATTTTGTATTTCCTTTGCAGCTACTTCGATGAACTGCTGCAGATTAAGTCGGTGCTGAAGGAGAAGTCCGCACCCATTGGCAAATTCACTTTGGGGGCAACCATCAGCGTGGTGTTCAAGGGCATTGATCCAGTGTCCAACGATTGGTTGTATACCGTAGAGGGCTGTCCAAAGGTAAAGGCTCTGCTGGTCTCCAGTCTGGCTCCGTCAGGCAACGCCGCCAACCCTCAGGTGGGCAGCAAGCAGCCCGCCGTAATCCTGTGGATCGATTATGCCGAGGATCTGCTGCTTGTCAGCACCAAGAAGATGGACATTGAGCACATCAACACCCAGTGGCTGATACCCAGCAATCTCATTGGCAAGACCGGCATGAAGGCAAAGGTGCTGCTGAAGCTGGACACCGTTATCGTCTGCTCACTGAAGAAGGGCAGCAATCCGCTGGTCATCTGTCCCGTGCGGCTGCATGCCAACGATGTGGAGAACTCTGGCAGTGCGGGTCTGCGGCCCGGCGATTTCTGCAACATTGGATTCATACACGAAGAGCTGCCCATCGCTGTGCCGGAGACGGTCTGGCGATTATGGAAGGCCACCAAGCGACCGGCAGCGACAGCAGACGAACCCCTGGGTCCAGTTAAGGCTAAGAAGGCCAAGCTTGAGGCAGAGGCAGCTCCAGTCAAGACCAAGAAGGCCAAAGCCGAGCCAACGCCCACAAAACGAAAGGCGGAAGAGGCGGGACAGCCCACCAATGGACAGAAGAAGAGTCAGCCACTGACCAATGGCATCGCGAAGGAGACACCAACCAAAAAGCAGAACGGCAAATTCTTTGAGGACAAAACACCAGCCAAGGGTGCAAAGGCAAATGCCGAGGCAGCCAAGGGCAATGCCATACAGAATGAGGCGGCAAAGGCACGCATGCCAGGCGTTGCCAATTTCTGGGAGAGCGACTTGGGCCAGACGAAAGATGCGTCCAGCGACGAGGAGGATGCCGAGCCAACAGCTGCCGAAACTCAAACAAACGCCAACAAAAAGAAACGTCTCAGTGCCAAGGAGAAAGCCAAAGCGGAAGTCAAAGAAGAGCAGCGACTGCGGGAGATAGAGGAACGCAATGCCGATCCCCAGGCACGTCTGGAGACCATCGATCAGTACGAGCGACTGGTGATTGCGCAGCCAAACAACAGCATGTCCTGGCTGAAGTACATTTCGTTCCTTCTGTCGAACACGGAGATTGAGAAGGCACGCGATCTGGCCAGAAGAGCCATCGCAACGATTTCATTCCGCGAACCGCAGGAGCTGAGAAACATTTGGAGTGCCCTGCTCAACATGGAGCTCGCCTATGGCAACAACTTTGATGAGGTGCTCAAGGAGGCGCTGCAGAGCAATGATCCCCTGGAGACGTACATCAGTGCCGTGGACATTCTGAAGAAGAACAATCAGCGCGAGCGCCTCGCCTCAGTGCTTGCCATACTGCTGAAGAAGTTCAAGTCGGAGGCAAAGGTGTGGCGTCTGGTGGCCGAAGGCTACTTCTGGCTGGGCAAATCCGATCAGGTTCATTCACTGCTGCAACGTGCCCTGCGCTCGCTGCCAAATCCAGAGCGTAAGCATAACCATTCAATCATTTTTGATAGCTATAATTAATCCGTTTGCCTCTTGCTTTAATCAGACATCAACTGCATTGTGGCCTATGCCAAGTTGTACGAGAAGAACGATGACAAGGACATGGCGCAGACGCTGCTCGACGACATTGTCACCTCATATCCGAAGCGCATTGACATCTGGTCTGTCTACGTGGATATGCTGATCAAGACAGGACAAATCGAGTCGGCGAGGTAAGCTAAAAGAAACTTGAGTTGTAATGTGAGCTAGGGAGGTGTTCCGCCGGGCAGTCATTTGTGTCCGCTGCTCTTTTAGGGTTCTATTCCATGAATTTAACATATATTATCACCTAAAATATTTCTAAATATGTAATATATTCTATACTCCCTATAGACACGTTTTGGATCGCGCTGTGCAGCAGAAGCTGAAGCCCGAGAAGATGCAAGTGATCTACAAAAAGTATCTGGAACTGGAGAAGGAACACGGCACGAAGGCGACCGAGGCCAAGGTAATGCAGGAGGCTCAGCAGTGGGTAAAGAACTATGCCAAGGCAATCTAGTTCTAGTTCTACAGCCGTAGCATACGTAGATAGATGTTAAGAGATTAAGCGCAAAAACCAACCATAAATACAGTGTTTTTTTTTTGTATGAATACTTTTTATTCTAAAACTATTTTAAATGAAGTGGTGTGTGATTTCCGCGAGTGTGTGCTAATCTGTGTCTGTATGTATATGCATAATGTATATATATATATAGAGATACATATATAAAAAGTATGTCCCTGTGGCACACAACACCCAGAACCTACATGCACACGATGTAGTAGCTGCTGCAGACGGAGAGATAGGCCTGCCACAAGAAATGAATTCGTGGGACTTAAAAACAAATCATTGAAAATATTTCTCGCAGTGCATATAATGGATATGAGGATGGTGGTGTGGAGGAGAACTACTACACATTACAACATAAGGCTTAAGCTTAAGGTGTGAAGGGGGAGGTGGGGAGGATATGCCTATGCCTCTGGATCCATGGACGATTACGTTGACGAAGTGGTTTGACGTGCGGCTTAAACTCTTACACATTAATCAATAAGGGACAAGGGGGACATGGGATGTGGTTTGCCCTCGCATTTGCTGGCGCTTTCTATTTAATTATATTTAGATTTAATTTATACATAAAACAGTCTGGTGCATATGGTGGTGGTCTGATGATGGTCACTCCTTGAAGATGCCACGCGCCTTGGCCGATATTTTGCGCACTCTGCCGCGACTGCTCACGCTCACCAGTTGCTCGTCGCTATCGCCAGACATGTCGTCGCCCTCCGGCTGATCCTCCTGCCCATCCTCATCTTCCGCTCCGGATTGCTCCTCCGACGTTTGCTCTCCCCGCTCCTCCTGTGAGCTGCCGCCATGGGCATCGCCGTTGCGCACTCGCTTACGCTGATTTTGGGCAGAGCGCGGATCGGACAGCTCCTCATCGGACTGCTCGTTGTAGCGGGGTCGCTTCTGATTGCGACCACCGCCGCGTTGATTGTTGCTGCCCTGCCGCGTCGCATGGCGGGAGGATCTGCTGCGCGGCACCACATAGTCCTCATCGTCGTCGTTGTCGTTGTCATTCTCGTTCTCATTCTCATGGGCAAACGAGTTGTCCGAGCGCGGACGACGCGCCGGCGGCGGTCTACGCTGACGCTGCGATGAGCGCTCTTGTGTGGCCGCCGCCGATGAGGAGGAGGTTGATTTAGTCTTGGTCCGGGTCCGCCCATTGCTGGGCGACACATAGCTGGTCAATGGCTGATTGTCTTCCGAATCGGTGGCCGAGGCTTCCTCATTCTCTTCCTCCTCATCATCGTCCTCATTGGTCTGCGAACTGGAACCGCCGTCAGTGCCCTCATCCGAGGCAGCTGCATCCTCATCCTCGTCCTCCTCCTGCTCCTCCTCTTCCTCGTCCTGAGAGTTGGCCTGACTCGTGCGTCCGCGCAGACCCCGCCGGGTGACCACATTGCTATGGCTGTTGCTGTTACTGTTGCTATTTGTGGTGGAGGTGGGTCGCCTGTGATTGGCAATGGCTTGGATCAGTCGAGTGCTCTCCAGCGGATCTGTGCTCGTGTCCAGCTCATCGGCATTCCGCTGATGACGTGACAAAATGCGTCTCGGTGGTGCCCTAGAGGCGTTCACAGTGCCCAAATAATTATGATCATGTGTGGCCACAGCGGGGCTATCCGCCCGCTGGTTTGCTGTGGCGTTGGACATGGAGGCGGAGGTGGTGGTGGAGGTGGCATGTGAGCGCGTCATATGCGTGCTTCTTTGTGGCAAGGGTGAGGCCATGCGTCGGCGCAATGCCAGCGGATGAGGTGGTGCTGACGCAGCTGGGGCTGTGCTACTTTTTGCGGGTGACTGAGTAGATTCTAGGGATGAAAAGAGAAATTCGGAATGACTGTTAGCTGTGGCTTCATCTTTGGCTTGCTGCTTGATGGCTACTTACTCTGCTGATTGTTGGCCAGCGGCTCGTTATCGCTGTCATCTTCATCATCATCATCGTCGTCGTCATCGTCGCTCTGTGCCTGATTGATGGCAGTGTTGCGATTCGTACGCAGCTGGCGAGACGGAGGAGCAGGTCCCACAACACCCAAAGCGGCACGGCTAGTCGATGGCATATCGTCTTTTGTGGGTGTCGGCAGAATCTGAAAGTCAAAAAAAAAAGAGATTTGTGTTTCATCGAACTACACTTCTGGGCAGCCCCCAGACGCACCTCTTCAGCCTCGTCGCTGTCCTCTTCCTCCTCCTCCTCTTCATCAATATCACTGCCGCGACCCCAGTCGAGTATCGCCCGCTTGGCGCTCTGCCGCGTGGGTCTCGCCACGGGGCCATGCGAGTCTGTGTCCGACTCAATGATCCGACCGTTGCGCACTGGCAGATGGTAGCTGTGATCATTCTCGGCCGCCAGGTGGGACGTGGATGTGGTGGCCCTACCACCATTGGCCCGCGTATTCCGGGAGGGACTCTCGAGGCTGGGATCGGCGGCAGAGGATGCAGCAGCCGCAGCCGCTGCAGCAGCGGCCGCACTGGTACTGGGGCCACTGTCTGTGGCCTGAAACCTGGAACTGACCTGGGATCTGCCCTTGCGGCGGGTCACATTGCTGTGGCTGTCCTGTGTACTCTCGTCCTGCTGGGAATGGGAGGCGGCCTCTTCGGAGCTGCCCAAGCCACGACGCGTGCGTCGGGTGGGCGCCGGGACGGTTCCGCCGCGACTGCTGCCCGCAGGACTCTTATCTATGCGGCGACGTTTCGTGTTCGAATGTCCATTTCTGTTGACAGACTTGCGCTTCTTCCCGCGGCGACTGCTGCGTCCCACATTGGGATTGTAGCTGTCCTCCGAGTCATTTGGATTGGACTCATCGTCGATGAGACGCTGGCGGGGCCTACCACGACGCGGCCGCGCCTGTTGCGGTGAACTGGCATTGGTGTGGGCATCGTCCTCCTCCTCCTCACTGCTGGCATCTGAGGTGGCCTGGGCACTGGTTTCATCGTCTTCCTCCTCCTCCTCCTCCTCGTCGCTGCTGCTCCTCCTGTTTTGATGGCGTCTCTGTTGGGCCGCAGACGAGGAGGAGGTCACACGGTTCGAGCTCGAGTGGCTGGAACCGGCCGTAACGGCCACCCCGTTGCGGCGTCGTGAACGCTGGGCACGGGCCACCGCCGCCTCCTCATCGTCATCATCGTCGTCGTCATCGTCTTCGTCTTCATCATCGCTCGAGTGCGGCAAGGGCAGTCTCCTGGGCGCCGCTGGCGGCTTTTGATTGCGACGCGTCGCTCGCTCCTTGTTCGTACGCTTGCTGGGACTGCTGGAGGCGCCGCGTCCGCCTCCACTGCTGCCCGACTTGTTCTTGTTGGCGCGTCTGCGTGCCGCCTTCCAATTGCTGACGACCGTCTTGATGCGCGACTCGAACAGGGCGCTCAAACGCAGTGTCATCGAGTAGATCTGCAAGACAGAAAGAACACGGAGAGGGCGGAGACCACATAAGCATTAGGATTGGTTTTGAATACGGTGGGGGGGCTGGTTAAGTTGTTAGTAGTTAGCCCGCCGAGGGAGACAAAAACCTTACCGCTAGATTATCCTATAGATAGATGATAGAAGTCACGTAGATCGTCATTCATTTGGTTTGTCATTAGATATCGAAATATGTTTGATGGGTTTTTATATTTATAAATATGTTTTTAGTTCGATATACGATACACGATTACGATATTTGATAGATATATATTTGTTGATGGTTTATGAGGTTTTGGAGTTTTGGGGTTTTCGAGATATATTCGAAATGGAAGGCATGTTCACGGTAGGCAAAAGAAACGTAAAGAATAGATGGATGAGCTTTTGCATGTGTGTGGCTAATGTGAGCTAATGTGTACGTGTGTGTGTGTGGTGTGTGTGTGTGTGCGTTTCAGGAGGGTTTTTACAATAGGGCTGCAAGACCACCATTTCGATTAATCGACATTTCTATCGAACAGCTTTTAAATAATCAAAAAAAAAAAAAAAATAAATCCTACAAAAATTAACTAATCAGTAGTGATTGGTTATGAATTAATTCATCCATCATTAAACCTTTTCTTGATACATGATAAATAGAAATCTAGCGATGCATTCCTCCGCTCATTTTAATTATGGCGTAGGAATTAGTTTTTTGTTTGGATAAATTATACAAACTATTATTTCTCCCGGATTTAATTGGAAGATAGAAGATTCACCAACCTGTAAATTCTATTTTATCCACTCTAACGATATCGTTTATCGATTTTTATCGAGTGTAGCATCGATGGTTTTGGTTTTGCAGCCCTAGTTTTCAGTTAAAGTTTCAGATTGCAGAAAATGAAACGAACAAGAAGGAACGGAACAATGCAAACAAAAAACCAAAAACAAAACCAAAAAACAAAAGAAAAAGCAACGAACACGAGAGAGAGATATGCCCCTGGATCGCTGATCAATCAATTAAGTCATAGAAAGCAATAAATGACGATCTGCAACCGATCTGCCGCCAATCTACAAGGGACAGGCTCTGTCCCACGCACTCACCCGCGATCGTTTGTTGGTGTTGTAGTTCTTTGAGTTCTGGAATATCAATCGCACATCCTTGGCAAAGTCCAGCGGATCATCGTAGTTGCCGCCCAGCAAGTCCTCCTTGACCGTCCGCAGATCCATGGGCGTGGCAATGATTTCCAAATAGTCCGGAAACTCAATGGTGTCCACTGGCTCACGGAATGGCAACGAATCCGGCCGCTGGCCCATTAAATCCAACAGCTGCCGACAATCAGAGCGCCAATCCCCATCCGAGTGCATGCGAGTGGACCTGAAAAGAGGGCGCCAGAAATGTAATAAATGTTTTACATTTAGGTTTAAATATGAAACGAACCTTCGGGTGGAGGAAACACGTTGGCGAGCGGCTGCTGCTGCGGCCGATGTGGTCGGCCCGGTGCTGGTTGAGGGCACAACATCAGAGTCTGCCTGATTCTCGGACTCGGACGAATGATAGACATCCACCAGCTGGTGATAAACGGCAGCCACATCAATCTCATCCGCTTCCCGGATGATGCGCAAGCACAGATCCGTCACAATCCGAGCATGCTTCACAATGATCGTGTGCCGGCGATTGTACTGCTCCGCATTGGTGGCCAAATATCGCACATCAAACTGTGCGGAGGTGATGCGGCGATAGAAATGATTCTCGAAGCGCGACTTGACCGTGGTCAGATCAATGGGATACTCGATCAGGTAGGCATAGTCCGGATAAATGTTGAGGTCGACGGGTGCCAGGAAATGCTCCGCTATGGACAGACGCATCACCTGCTCGAGCCCGTTGATGATGCGGCGACAGGTGCCATCGCGATCGCCACGATGCCACTCCTCGGACTTGGGCTGATAGAGTGTGGCGCGTATCTCCTCGGGCAGCACTGGCACAGCGCCGCCGACTTCATCCGGCACTCGTTGCTGATCAATCGGCTCCATATCCCAGGGACTCATGCACTCGTACTCGCCATTATCCCAGCGCACGCGAAAGCACATGAAAAACGAATCGGGAAAGTCGGCGCACAAAGCGTGACGCGACTCGATCTGTCCCATCCACCAGCCGTCGCCGATCATGCAGCGGAAACGATCGCCAATGCTCCAGTTGCGCTGCACGGCCAAATCAAAGGTCTGGCGCAGCACCAGAAAGTCCAGCACATCGGGCATATCATGATATTTGATCTTAAAGGAGGTCCCCGTCATGTTGCCATCCTCATCGATGATGGCCATCTTCAGGCAGCAGAGCCGCGGCGGACGTATCTCGTACTTGATGCCAATCACCCGCACCAGTTCGTGGTCGCGCAGCGTGTGAAAATTCCATGGCTCCGAGCTGTGCGACAGCTTGTAGACCTTCTTCAGGCGCACGGCATCCAGGTAGCTCTGATGGCCCTGCCGAAAGTAGACCACTTCGTCGCCCATCTGCGGATAGTATGGAGTCTTGCGCGGTATGACCTCCGACAGCCACTCGGCGGGTCTGTACAGCTCGGGGATTTCTCCATTGAGATCCGTGGGCGGAAACAGCACTGTCTTTCTGCCCACCTTGCGGGACGTCACTTGGCCCTGGCCCTGGCCACTGCCACCGGCAGCTGCGCGCACAGCTCTGCCGGCGGCATCTTCGTCGCTGCTATCGTCGCTGCTGTGGGGACGCCGGGAGAGTGGCTTGCGCTTGGAGCGTTTTGGCGGCTCTAGATTGGGTCCCGGCGTATCGGCGACCCAGTCGGAATAGTCGGAGCTGTCCGTGTCCGAATCGTCGCTGCTTTCGTCTAGATTCTCCTCGACATTCGAGTAGCTGGTATCCCCCGACGAGTTGCTGGACACATCATCCTCCTCCTCTTCATGTGCCGGCGGCACAACGTCTTCGTAGTGATGCTCTTGCTCCTGATCCCGCACCGCTCGGGTACGATATGCAGGCGCCAGCGGTCCTACCACTTGGCCGGGTCCGGGCGGAGCATTACGCCGCCTGCCGGGACGACCGGCGCCATTGGCCCGCGTATTTCGCGGCCTGCCCATGCTGCCGCCCGTCTGCTGGGCCGACGCCGCACTGGCCGTGTTGATCATAATGGGTCGGCGTCGCATCTCTCGCTTGTATTCTTGCTTCTCGTACAGTCCGGCTGAGTAGCTCACTTGCTTTATATTCTGCAGCTGGGCATACTTCATCGGACGGACGTAGGTTCGACGTACGAACTTCAATGGCAGTGCCTGCTGAGGCGAAGCCTGCTGGGCAGCTGCTGGTGCCTCCTCCGGACCTGCTTCCTGGGGCAAAGCAGGCTCTTCTGCCGGAGCTGTCGGTGCTCCCCAGCCCTGACGTGGCGTACCCAAGCGTCCGCCCAAAACATTTCCGCGCGCAGATTGTCGACTGTTTGAGTCCGGCTGATGCTGCTGCTGCTGCTGCTGGCGATTGGTCAGACGCTCGAACGACTGATTGGCATTTCGCGCATTCGAATCGTTGGCATTGGCACTGCCCACCGACTGGCGATTGGCCAAAGCCGCAATCATGCGATCTATGTGGGAATAACCTGCCGGTTCTCCCCCTGCCCCAGCAGCAGGAGCTGCCGCTGCGGCGGGTGCAACAGCTACACTGGCATTTGGCTGGGGATTCGCATTCGCATTCAGATTATCCTCAATAAGCACACCATCCACACCGACAGTCAGATTTGGGGTAAGCTGATCAATGGTGCAGCTCTCACGGCCGGGCACGAAACGTTGATACTTGGTGGGATGTGGATTGCCATCGGCATCAACGAGAAATGGTGGTGGCATCAAATGCGGCATTATCTGCGTCTGTTCGTCAATCACATGATGCTGGGCATCGCGCAACAGTGGCCGGAAATCCGTGTGAAAGAAAAGCTCAGTGGGCAGCTGCCAAAAAGTGGGAGGAAGCATCGGATTAAATATGCATACAGATACGCAACGGAGACCTGTAAAACACTCACCATTGAGTACTTGTCCTTGCACATGCCCAAGCCAAAGATCATGATATGACCGTGCGAATCGGTGGCAGCTATCATGGTGCCATCCGGTGACCATTTGGCATCGAACACACTGCCATGGCCCTGCCCGTCGATATCATTGAAGAATTCGGTGACCATGATGCCCTGTTCAATGTCCCACAGGAATACCTGACCATCGTGGCCAGCGGAGAGCAGCACATGCTCGTCCCTTGGATTCGATTCGAGCACATACAGCTCATCCTTGTGGCCGCGCAGGACACGATGCAGCTTGGCTGATTTCGAGTCCCAGATTTTGATCTGTACGGGCAAAGGACATTCGATTAAAGATCGCGTGATCTGTTTGGTATGTGGGCAAATGCAACTCACGGTGAAATCATTAACGGCTGTAATGACATAGCGATCCGAGGCATCCCATGCCACCATGGTGACCTTTAGCTTCTTGCCCTCCTCTGGCTCTGGACAGCTGCAAAGCGAGATAGAGAGAGTTACATGGGGGGAAGGAGAAGAATCGTTTGGCTATAATCGCACCTGGCCAGTCGTTCGGTCATGCACAGCTTGACGCTCTTCCACTGCTGCGACTCAAAGGTCCAAATGTGTGCAGTGCCATCCTTGCTGCCGGAAATGAATCTCAGTCCACGATGCGACCACTGCACCGAGTCCACGGCATCGGTATAGGCTTCAGTTTCCAGTATTCGTTTGGGCCCATCTTCGCCCATCATGTAGACGCGTACATGATGATCCGCCGAGCCGGCAGCCAGAAACATGCCGCCCGGCGAGAACGTTGTGCACATCATCTGCGCCTGTCCCGGTCGCAGTTTCTCGTGGTACTGTGTGGGCTTGGGCGCAAATGTGATCTTCTGGCCGCGTGGCGTCGAATACTGCCAGAAGGCAATCGAACCGTCCGTGCTGGTCGTCACCAAGTACTTCAAATCGCTGCGTGGCGAGGGGCAAAAGTTCACCGACGTTATCATGCCCGTGTGTGCGGCAAGCACTGCAATGGGGGAGGTGGTCTGCATATCCCATACGCGCAGAATACGATCCACCGATCCGGCGGCCAGCATTGTGTTGTCCAGATTGATGGCAATGTCCGTGATCTCGGCCGAGGCACCGCGCAGCGTGGCCAGCAGGCGGCCATCCGCCGCAGACCAGATCTTAATGAGCAGATCATCGGCTCCGGTGATTATATAACGTCCCGTGCGATCGAAGAGCACACAGTATACGGAGGATAGATGGCCCACGGTGCGGCGCAGCAGAAGAGTCTTTTTATACAGCTCTGTGGGAACCAGCAGCTTTCGACGCACCTCGCCGCCATACTCCCGGCCAGTCAGTACCCGGGCTGGAGGACAAAAAAAAGACATTAATATTTATTTAAAATCGAAATCAAAGGTCGTTTGTGTCATCACTCACTTATATTGTGGGTGCGCTTGGTGTAATCTGCATCTGGCAGTGATACGTCATGGAGGCGCGTACAGTAATCCCTGAGGGAACGATGCCCGTATATGCTGTCCTGTGTGCGCAAAAGATTTTGCCGACCAGTGCCAAGGAGCGAATATATGCCCGGCACACTGCCCGGATATTGACGTTCCACGAGCGGACATAGACGGCCGCATAATTCCAGCAAATGATTTTCTCCAATATGCGTGAACTTTTGTTCCTGTCATGGAGAAAAATTTAAAAAATTAACGGTTTATTTTTCGTTTGTTTATCGAAGACCAGGTCACGCGATGAATCGAACGCAGCTGTTTCGCGCACAACACTGGCTGGCTGTGCATATAGTCGTCTCGCTCTGGCGAACACAAGTCCGGGGGTTGTTTGAGGAGCGTGCATGTGTATGGGGGGGGGAAAAGCAAGATGTCGGCTGCTGACAGACTAATTGTTGTAAAAAAATTACTATGCAATTTTAAGATTTAGTAATTTTTCAAAAATGAATCAATTTAACACAATTGGGACACTTTTGCAGAATAGTTTTGCATTTTAGAATATTTTCATTTTTTTTTTGATCAATCTTTAATAATTTAGCATTTAGTTATTAATTAGTTTACCAAATTGATTGATTAATGCACTTTTAATTTTAATTTGCAAGAAACTAATTTACACACACACGCGTGCACTTCTATCAATCAATCGATTTGCGCGTGACGTCACAGAAGCGAACGCACAGAGAGGGACAAAGCGAAAGAAGTTTCCACCACTTATGCAAGACACACACACACACACGCACGCACAGCACTCGGGGGAAAATGCAAGGAAATTAAACTAGAAACCAATTAAATGTCTCACTCACCAATTCGGCAAAGGTCTGCTGATGCTCATTTCCCAGCCAGTCGACGCGTCGCGGCAGAACCTGTGGAGAAAGGTAGAGGGGGGCAGAAGGGCATATTAGCTGTTATCACTTGCACCGCTGTCGAACCAAGACAACAATGACGTCGCCACCGGGTGCAGGGGCGGGGACCCCCACGTACGTCATTGACATTTCTTCTTTTCAAGCAAGCGGACAGACCAGACGACCGCCAGACAGACTATCGGGCGGGCTATCCCGGGGCCCAAGTGCCAGCGGACTACGATTTCAATGCTCAGTATAGCTTGAACTCTGATATAAAACCGACGTAGGTTTCTGTGTCGCTGCTGCTTGCGCTGCCGGCAGCAGAAACAACAACAAAACCAAAACAAAAATATATAAACAAACGCAGGGCAGAGTTTTTGCATAAACCGTGATACCGAATACCCCCGCCCCAAATCAGTCCAGGAACCGTCCAATGCTTGGGCTGTGGCCCCACACGCTTACATTCTTCTGCTGCAGCTCCTGGATTAACACCTGTAAGGTTGCAAACGATGGATGCAGTTAGTAAAATGGATGCAAACGAAAACAAAAGATTCAAACGTTGAAAATTGCGCTCTTTTTGTGGAGGCAGCCTCAACGCCTTCCGTTCACACCGACCTTTGCCGTCTCGTGCAGTGGCCCCGCCGTCAGGAACTTCGATATGAGGAAGTATAACTCTGCAAGAAGAACAATTACACACAATGAGTGCAACAGTTGGGTGGGCAAATAGCATTATTATACGAAAATTGCAATTTTCGTCGGGATGTTCTTGCAATTCGACTCGCGGCCATTCAGCCCAGCCATCGCGAATGCACAGCCAGCCAGCCCATCGACAGGCACACACACCTCTCTCCCGGGGCTGCGGGCGGCTCAGGGCAGCCATATTTATGCACACACTTATTGTTTTCGTACAAAACGTACCTGGCACTATCGCATCATTAGAACTGGGCTGGCTATTTGCCATTATTCATTGCGAACTAAGCCTCGGATTATTACAAAATTTTAGTTGCTTTCTTCTAAAATTCTTTTTTCAGCAGTGTCGATATTTATTGTCGGACTTATCGATAGAATATACCACCAGCCCCTCGGAAATATACCAAAATTGACATTTCCATTTTCATAATATGACATAAATATACCGGTGAAAAGTACGAAATTAACCCTATCCACCACCTTCTATTTAAACTGGTGAAACCTTGAGTTAAACCGCTGAAAATAATAGAAACCACATGGCCCCAGGAAATAAAGTAAATTCTTTCTATTTAACGATGCTCGGATCCTGATTTCGATTAAAAATGGAAAGAACTAGAACTGAAACTAGCTAGAACTGAAACGATGGGGTGCGTTAGTGCCCCAAATGTGTAGTTACCGTGTAGTTAGCATGTAAAAAGGGGACATATTATTTGGCCTTCCTCCTTTAAGCCCTATTTTATAAGTAATGCAATAACAGGATGTCTCTCATATTAGCCAATCTTGTAGAAAATTGATTCCTCAATCGGATAAAATTATATGCTCAGTGGTGAGAGTCCCAACTGATTGTAATATTAAATCGAATATAAAAATTGAGCAATATGATTTTCCTCGAAATATTTACGGTATATTATGGAAAAGAAATTGGTATATTTGGGTATACTTTTGATCGTCAGACGGGTATGTTTTATTGATAAATCCGCGGTCACACTGGTGATATTTTAATTTTAATTTTATTTTAATAAAAACCATTATTTGTCCACGAAACAATTAATGTTCGCAGTAATTCTCGTACGAAACAGATAGTGCGAAAAACCCCAGAATGGAGTGCAACCTGGGCAGTGAAATAGGCCTGAAGATGCGTGTAAGTCTCTTTTCGCGGAAAATCAATGAACTTCGTAATCCAAGCAAAAATTTTAGAGTGCCGTCAAGGCAAAGCTGCTGGAACTGGGCACGGGCGGCTCATCCGGCTTTATAGACGACGAGCTGCCGGACTACGTAATGGTGATGGTGGCCAACAAACGCACCAAACAGCAAATGGCCGCAGAGTTAAATCTGTTTCTGGGCGACCAGACGGATCTCTTTGTCACCTGGCTGCACGAAGTTCTCCAGAAGCTGCAGGAAGTCACATTGCCCACAGCCAGTGGTAAGTTTTGTGGTTTTCGTTCGTTCCCGCCTCGAGTGTCATTATCTAATCGCATCTGATCGATCCTCTAGCTTCCAGCAAAAAGCGTAAATCTCGTCAGCTCGAAGCACGTCCCAAATCGAAGGAGAAGGACAAAAGGCACTCGTCGAAGAAGGACAAACGGGTGCAGAGGAAGTCGGGCGACGAGATGGCAGATGGACAGTCAAGCTCTGCCGATGCCATGCCCGTCATTAGCTCCATAACCGATGCCTTTGCCGAGGAGCTGCTGGAGAAAGCCAAAAAATCACTTGACATCGACATCAATGCCAAGGATGAGATTGTACACAAAAAGAAACGCAAGTCAATGGATAGTGAGGAGGAAACGGGAGACGCAGAGGTGGCCCCCACTACAGACACAAGCTCAACCACCACCAGCAGCGGCGTCAATCGGCAGAAGGATCTGGCCGAGCTGGCGGAGATTCAAAAGAAAATCCATGCGGCCAAAAAGCATTTGCGCAAGATAGGCGAAATAGAGGACGAGAGTGATGTGGAGGCGGAAGATGACGACGACGACGACGACCTCTTGAACATCAACGAGCAGGAGGAGGAGCCGGAAATTCATCAGTCGTCCGTTGAAGAAGTACAGGAAGAGGTCCCTCCCGCACGCAAAACCAAAAGTCCAATTATTTTCAAGAGGCGAGAGAAAACGCCTCCCCAGGAGCAGCGTGTCGAGCCGGAAATTGATTCACGCCCGGCGGTGAAGATGGATTTGGAGATTGAGAAGGAAAAGGAGAAGCCCAAGGAAGATCGCTCTGAACGACGTTCGGTCCATGACCGTCTGGGCTCCAAACAGGCCGCACAGCCGCCGTCAGAGCGCCCGCAACGCGGCCAAAAGGAGCTCTATGTCCCGGCACATCGTAGACGTCTGGAGGCATCGGAAGCACAGGCACCCAAGGAGCGCAGCCAGCGAGAACGCTCGAGAGAACGTCGCTCCAGCCGCGACAATCTCAGAGAATCGAACCGGGCCCATCGCCAGCGACGTTCGCCCAGCCCCGAGGCACCCAAGGCCAAGCAGCGCATTGGTTCGCGTGTCATTGTGGCAGTTCACAAGCCGCCAGAGCCCTCGGATGATGAAGATATGGCCGACAAGCCAGTCAACTCGGTCATCAAGATCAAGCCCCGGCCCCAGGTGTCGCCCCGAAGACAGGCCTGCAAGAATCTACTTATGAGAGCTGTGGCCGATGCCCAGAGATCCACGATTCTGGCCAAGACGTCATCGCCTTCGCTAAAGAAAGATATTGAGGACGTGGAGCTGATCAGCAGCACCTCGCTGGGCAAACGCAAGGCGCCGGAAAAGGTGGAACGCGATCGATCGCGTGATCGGGCCAAGCGGGATCGCAGTGCCCCAACCACGGAGCTGTTCAGGCGCAGCACTCGCGAGCTGGTGGTCAATGTGCTGCAGCGGGATGCGGCGGGCAAGCAGCAACAACACACCGCCCGACGCTCCAACGATAGTCAAGCCGAGATGAAGCTGAAGCTGGTGGAGGAAGAGTATGGGCCCAGTCTCGTGGCCGAAGACTACGAGCCGTATGTGCCGCAGCTGTTGAATCACGTGGAGGATATAGACCTGCACATTGGCTCGCCAGAGGCGAGGCCCAGCTCTAGGGGACCCAAAACTCAATTTGTGGTGACCCTGAATGGGGAGAAAACCTCAGCGTCGACCAGCAGGGACAGGGACACCGCCTATCGCAAGCGGAGCATCTCGGTGAAGCGCTCATCCTCACCAGTAGCAACAACACCACAACAAGTGACCTCTTCCAGTGCGGAACCGACTGCTGCTACAGCTGCTGCCTCCTCCTCCTCCTCATCGTCCTCAATGGTGGACAGACGCCGCAAATCCAATCGCGCACTGAGCATCACCCCATCGCCCAGTTCGAGTCCATCTCATCATCAAATCACACGAAGTCTGAAGCGCAATGAGGTGCTCAGGCAGCAGCAGGAAATCAAAAAGATCATCATCAAAAATGACACCGACGAGGACGATGAAGCGCACAGTGCACCGCCAAAGAAGAACCAGTTGCCGCACAAGCGACAAGCGGTCGGTGGCAGTTCTTTGGCCTCAGCCAATGGTCACAAGGAAAAGAGAGCAAAGGCTGCCGCCGCAGAGGAGCGCTCGAATACGCCACCACTGCCGGCCACTGGCCGTCAAGCCTTGCCCAGACTGGAGAAGCGAGCCGTCAGCAAAGAGAAATCTGGCAATGCAAATTCAAATTCAAGTGTAGAGCCATTGGCGGCGCCGGCTACGGCACCAGTGTCCGTAATAGTCTCTGCATCTGCCAAAAATAAACACACGCCCATTCGCTTTACTTTAAAATCCGAGGAGAAGTCTCAGGCACCGGCACAGGCAGCGGTACAGGCACAGCCTGCCACAAGAAAGCGTCGTTCGGGCAGTCATGAGCGTGATTCATCGATGGAAAGGCGAAAAGTACCCTTACGGAATTTAGAGGATAGAAAATATGACAATTTGCCGGCATGTAAGTGTACGCCAAGATTTATAATCGCTACAAACAATAACTTTAAATTTTGTTTGTTGTTTCAGTAAGCGCCGTCAGCGTGGACTCGGCCGTGTTGAAGGTGAGCAAGCCGAAGGAGCGTTGCAAGTATCATCCGAGCTGCACAAAACAATTCTGCGAGTACTATCACCCGACGGCGCCATGCAAGTCCTTTCCCAATTGCAAGTTTGCCGACAAGTGCATGTACTCGCATCCCAAGTGCATGTACGATATGTCGTGCATGAGCATTGACTGCAATTACGCGCACAGCGGACAGCGGGATCTCAGCCATGTGCAGCTAACGGCACCGCCTTTATGTGAGTGCAGCACATCATCACATCATCAGTCTCGTTTAATATTTCTCCTCCTTTTGGACAGCCTCCCATGTCATACCTGTGCAGAACTACAAATCAATATCGGCACCCATGACGGCCACCACAGCAACAACAATGTGCAAATATTATCCGAACTGCACCAAGGTGGGGTGCACCTTCTATCATCCAAAGCCATGCCGTTTTGGCAAGAACTGCGTCAATAAGCTGGAGTGTGTCTTCTATCATCCGGAGATGCAGAGCAAATTCAAATGGGTTGCCTCGTTGGGCTGAGCGTACACCACCCGCCCACTCGCCCTCCCACACCGGCAACCCTCATAAGTTTTAACAATATTTAGCTAATGTCATTTTATCCACAACCTACGCCCGGCTCCCGGCTGCCACGGCTCCCTGCTAAGCCAGATCCCCGCTATATTCACCACTATATCAAAATCCTTCTTTTTTCTATCGGATCTGTTTGGGAGCTTGGAGCCGTGGAGTTCTTTTTTAATTATACACAGAGCGCTGTGTAGCCAAAACAATTTCATTTCATTTATGCATTTGATTTGCACACACACACTCACACACACATTTTATATATTAGACATTAGCTGCTATCCTCCTCCACTCTCGCGTCAAACTCAAACAAATCGATAAATTGGATCTTCTTTAATGCATACGAACATAATCTACACACGCGTCATGCAAAGGTCTGCGAATAAAATTAGCAATAGTTGCTACAAGTTGGAAAACTAAATTGCTTTTATTTGTCTGCTGAACGGAAGTATCCCAAAATATGTAGGGTATAGAGGGAAAAGCTTATCAGCGGAATTCAAGTGGCAATCTGCGTCATCCCCATGCCATGTATGCTGGTTTGGTGCTCTTGTCGGGCATTCTCTTTGCAGCATTCGCTGGTGCGCCTCGTGTCGAACCTCCCCCTGTGGCTGACATGGAAGCAGGGAACGTGACCTAAAACACCAGCAAAATTCAATGTTATTGCCTGCCTTATTACTTATTCCTTTTAGATCCAAAAAATATAACAATCGTGCTTGGAAAAAAGTCGAAATATTTAATATTTATCATATATGTATGTATAGTACAGTCTCTTAAGGTTACGCTTAGAAATTCTAGAGCAAAATGTCTGTCCTTCAATCGATTTGAATGCTTAACCAATACATAGTTTATCTCATATGCTGATAGTTGCAATTGCTTTTCGTTACTAAGGCTTAGGTTTCGTATAAGGCCACATTTCCTGTTGTATATACTTGGGTATATATAGGTATATAGGTTTTTTTTTAACGTTTTTGTTTCTTTCTTTTAGCTCAGCTAATTTATGTAGATGTTAAAATTGGGAATACGAATACAAATCTATTTACAAACAAAAAATACTCGATACAATACAATTTGAAGGTAGGATATAGGATACGTGGGGAAAGTCAGTGTGTGTCTGTGTGTGTGTGTGTGGGGTGGGGGGGTGTCGGTGTCCAGTTTTTTCACAGAGCTATAACTTTGTTCGCAGCTTTAGGATTACACACGGTACTCGTGGATGAGTGAACGAGCAACCGAATACTGAAACTAATCTTAACGCAATCGTAACTACATAACGACTATAGAGTGCTGGGGTCTGCCATCTAAACTACTCACAAATAAATAGGCAACGGCATCATCATCATTTATAATTATTAACTAACTAAAGCATAGGCATAGGCATCGAGGTGGTGGATATGTGTGGGGCTGGGGGGCTGTGGGGCGCTACTGCTGCTCTTCTTGCTGCTGGCTTTGAGCACCTTAATACAAAACTTACGTACAAAAACATTGCATTGCTCCTTACACTTCTCTAGGGCATTATTATATACGTATGGGCGGACTTTAGAATATCTTTTTTTGCTTTTGCTAATCGCATTTCGATCGATGCTTAAACTCTAAATAAGTCGTTCCTCTGGCGGCGGCTTCAGCACATTGTCCATTTCCAGCCTCGGATTGCAGTACTCCTGGGCGCTGGGGCTGTAGGTGCCGCGTGTGGCGCGCTTATTGCGCGCCATCACCAGGAAGGTGCCCAACAAGGCGCCGGCAATGAGGAGCAACACCACCACAACGGGTATAACAATGATGGCAATGTCTGTCGTCGATGGGCCATCCTCCTTGGCCACAATCTAAGTAACAGAGTAGGCAGAAATAGTATCAGTATCACGTTGCCATAGAGCTCTCCTTCTTTACTTACCAGTGCCGTGCAGTTCTTGCCCGCAAATCCTTCCGTGCAAACGCAATAGTAGTCCGGCTTGGCGCCACAGTCCTCCATGCAGCGGCCACCATTGCCGCAGATGTCAGTGGCATTGCAGGGATCCGTAAAGTTGCAGTAGGCGCCGCAATAGGGCTTCTCGCAGATGCACTGGAAGGAGCCGGGCTTGTTGAAGCAGCGACCCAGCCCGCCGCAATACTCGCCCTCCACACTGCACTCGTCGATGTCCGTTTCACAGTGTATGCCCTGGAAGCCGGTGCCCAGGCAGTCGCACTCGTAGCCGCCCACCAGATCCTTGCACTGGCCCCCGTTCTGGCAGGGGTTCGAGTCGCATTCGTTGATGTCCTGCTCGCACAGACGGCCCGTGTAGCCCAGGCTGCATTTGCACATGGGTGACTGCAAAGCAAGAAGCGTTTAGTCGGCGCTTGGGGGGATTGTGTATGGGTTTTGCTTACCACGCCAGTGGTCAGGCAGAGTCCTCCATTATCGCAGGGCGTGCTCTCGCAGAAGGGCACATCGCACAGGGAACCCTCAAAGCCGGAGGCGCAGCTGCACGTAAAATTATTGCCAGTCAATCCATCTGCGGGGGGAGTGGAGAAAATGCTGGTCAAGTTTCTGCTTAAGGCAGAGGTGCATGGTGCCGTGTACTCACTGAAACCATCTTCGCAGCTGGATCCGTTCCGGCAGGGCTCGTTCTCGCACGTCATCTGCTTGAGTACATCGCACTGGGGACCGGTGTAGTCCTCCGGACAATCGCAGTAATAGGCCGCAATCAGGTCCGTGCAGTTGCCGCCGTTGCGACACGGCTGCAGGGCGCACTCGTCAATGTTCTGCTCGCAGTAGCGTCCCTCGAAACCGTCCGGGCACTGGCAGAAAAAGTCTGCCACCTGGTTGATGCAGGTGCCATTGTTCTTGCACTCCGTGTTGAGGCACTCATCAATGTCGATGCCGCAGTCGTCGCCCTCGTAGCCCGCCTGGCAGGTGCACGCGTACTCGTTGGACGGCGCCCGACAGTAGCCATCGTTGCGGCAGTCCGTCTGGAAGCACAGGATGCAGCCCTCCTCGGGTCGCGTCGTATTCAAACGGAACTGGGCCTTCAGCTGCACCGAGACGTTCTCGGTGCGTGGATACAGTTCGGCATTGGAGAAGTACGGCAGCAGCAGATCGCCCACACGCGCCTCGCCCACACAGCCCTTGAACTGCGAGCCCTGCTGGGCGGACAGGGTGGAGCCACGCGACTGACGCGACTCGGGCATGCCGCCCAAGTACACCTGAGTGCTGCTGGACAGCAAGTACTGAATGGCCGCCTGGTCAATGTCAACGGAGAAGGCCGGTGCCGGATCCACCATGGACTCCCAGCCCTTCCAGCCACCCTCCAGCTTGCCGTTGTGGGCCCTCAGGAAGATGCGGCTCCACTCACCGTCGGCGTTCTCCTTCTCGAAGCGCGTGGACTCGCCAATGTGCAGTTGGGTGAGCTTCCAGGTGATGGTCACGCGTCCCCCGTTGACGCCAATCTCAAAGAAGCTGTCCGCATTGTCGATGAACAGCAGAGTGCCGCCGGCGCGTGTGCGATAGGCAATCTCGATGCTGGGCTTGAGCGTCTGTTTGGGGCCAGTCTCGCCGCCAGTTTCCTCGGCGGGCGGCGGCTCCTGGAAGTAGAAGAAGGCCAGCGGGCTGCGTTCGCGGCCCGTAAAGGTGGTGTTGGTCAGACACTCGTAGCCATCGTCCAGGTTCTGGCACACACTCTCCCCGGGACAGGTGACCAGCTGGCAGAACTCAATCTCCTGGCAGTCCTTGCCCTTGTAGCCGTTGGGGCACTTGCAGCTGTAGTCGTTCCACGTGTTGCGGCACTCTGCGTTGTGGCGGCAGGGATTCTTGCGGCACAGATCGTCGGACACTTCGCCGGGCAGCACCGATGCACGGTCAATGCTGACCGGCCCCAGGGGCTTGGCATTCACCTGCACATCGGTGACATTGAGCGGATACATCTCGACGATGAGATTGAGCGAGCCATTGCTCACTTTCACGTCCTGTATGATGCCCTTGAAGTAGTCCCTGCTGTCGTCTGTCGCCTCCTTGCTGAGCACTGTGGCACTCTCGTCCACTCCGGGCTCCGTGCTGGCAGGCAGCAGGGATTCACGCGTGGGCGCAGGACCGCCCAAGTAGAGCACCTGGGCATCCAGCAGACCCGTCGTCGACAGCGTCTTGCGGAAGTACTCGGTGCCATTGAGCTTGACCTGCACCAGGGTTTGATTGCGCACCACCTCGATCAGATGATTGTAGCCATTGTCCAGCTTCTGGCCGCCCACGGTGTAGGCCTCGGGCGTGCCAGAGAACTGCATCTTCACCAGCAGCTCCCCGCCATGCAGCTTGGCCGACACATACGAGTCGCCAATGTCTGGCAGGAGGGTAAAGCGAATGTTAGATTGGAGATTAAGGAGATTTTACAGATAGTTTTTCGACTCACTTTTGGTGGGCGTTTTGCGTGGATCACTGCCCAGATAGAACACCTGCCCCGTGGGCTCTCGCGTGCGTATAAACATGGATATGTCCAGTATGGAGCGTATGGCCCGCCTGCCCACATCGGTGGTCTCCACAATCACAGCCGAATGCGTGGTGTTTTCATGCCCAAACGTCGCCGCTGTCATATCTAGAGGGAAGGCAAACGGGAACACAATCGTAAGTGATGCCTCGGGGTATCGCTAAGCTTTAATCCATCTACTCACTGTGCTGGCAGGTGTGCCCGAAGAAGGGCCTCGGACAGTGGCAGGCGAATGTGTGCCACAGGTCCGTGCACTCGCCATTCGAATGGCAGGGATTCGGCTTGCACTGCTCGGTGCGCGGACAACCGCTTTGGACATTCTCCAGCTTGGTGTCTCCGTACGTAAAATTGGCGCTCTGCTCGTCGGGAAAGATCCATTTGCCATTGACGACAATGTCCTGCATGCAGCCCACAAAGGCCGAGGGCTGGTGCGTCAAGTGCCGCAGATAGGACTTCAGATTGGGTATCGTGCCGCCCAAATAGGTGCGCGGAAACGAGGGCTGGCTGTTGTTGGCCGTCTCGTAGGAGCCCACCGGAAATATGGCCTGCTCATCGTTGGCCGACAGCACCAAATGCGATGTATTGATGGCCACAAACACCTTGTGCCAGTTGCTGTCGTTCAGCTTGGAGCCAATGAAGACGCCCTCCCACTTGTTGAGCAGCGACGAGTGCAGATTCAGGCGTCCGTTGATCAGCTCCAGTATATAGCTCACTGGCTCGTTCTTCTCGCCGGAGGTGCCAAAGGCCAGCACACCGTTGGGCAGCGTCGTCCTAAATTGCAGATTAATGTCGTAGCCCTCCTCGCGGCCGGTGGTCACAGAGATCAGGCTGGTGGCCACCATCGACAGGGTGGTGGTCTTCTCGCAAGTGTCGCCCTGGAAGCCGTTCTCGCAGGTGCAGTTGTACAGATGAATGGTCTCATTGACCAAGTACGGACGACAAGTGCCATTGTTCAGACAGGGCTGCAAAACATACAGAAATAATCAGCAAAGGTTCGCGGTTTTAGCTGCCATTTTAGACGTACGTTTGTGAGGCATCCAATCAGCGGCACCGAACAGTTCTTGCCGCCAAAGTTGGCATCGCAGTCGCAGTCGTAGTCGTCGATCTGATCGATGCAGGTGCCGCTCTGGCACGGATTGAAGCGGTCGCACTCATCAATGTTGATCTCGCAGTGGGTGCCCTCAAAGCCCGGCTCGCACTCGCACGTGTAGGTGCCGATGCCGTCGTTGCAGGTGCCATGCTTGCTGCAGGGATTGCTCTCGCACTCATTGATGTTGATCTCGCAGTTTTTGCCAATAATGCCGGGCACACACACGCATTCGTAGCTGCAAATATAACGACAATTAGTCAGAAATTCTGTGGGGATTGCTTGGATTGCACTCACCCGCTGGCATTCTCGTAGCTAAAGGGCTGACTGAACACCTTGGGCAGGTCCGTGAGGCGGCTGAGCTGGTAGAGCGTCTGATTGGAGCGCTCCAGGCAGTTGCTGTTGTACTGGCAGGGATTGCTCTCGCACTCGTTGACATCCTGGTCGCAGTTCTTGCCCTTGTAGCCGGCATGGCACTCGCAAAAGTAGTCCTTGACCTGGTCCAGGCACTTGGCACCGTTCGTGCACGGATTGGACACACACTCGTCGATGTTCAGCTCACAGTTCTGACCCTCGTAGCCGGTGCCGCTGCAGTCGCAGCGGAAGCTGCCCAACTGATCGATGCACTGGCCGCCATTCAGGCAGGGATCGCCCACACAGTCGTCGATGTCAATGTCGCAGACGCGTCCCGTCATGCCCGGTATGCAGGAGCAGGTAAAGTTGTTGATCATGTCGATGCAGGTGGAGCCGTTCGAGCAGGGATTCGCGATACACTCGTCAATGTCGATCTCACAGTTCTCGCCACGATATCCCGGCTGGCAGACGCATTCGTAGGCATTGATCTGTGCGGGCAGGAGAGGATTAAAGTGCGTTAAAGTGGTGGTAAATAGTTTTGCTGCAGTGAAGCTTTAGGTTTGAGCAGGGATCGGGACACTGGCGCTACGACAAATCGGTTCCGTCACTCACTTGTCTCAATATCCGATGCTTTCCGTATTTAAAGAAAAACAACTAATTACACTTTAGTAACCACTTTAGTCGTCGCCCCCCCCGTGCGGGCTTCGCCCCCCCTTGGTAACCTACCTTGTTGTGGCACGTGGCGCCATTCAGACAGGGAAAACTGAGGCACTCGTCCACATCCGAGTCGCAGTGGATGCCCGTGAAGCCGGGCGTGCAGTAGCACTTGTAGGAGCCCTTCTCGTTCTTGCAAATGCCATTGCCGCAGATCTTCGGATGCAGCGTGCACTCGTCCACGTCGTTGGCGCAGTTCCGGCCCGTCCAGCCGCGTGCGCACTTGCACTCGTAGTCGCCGTTGGGCAGATCCAGGCACTCGCCGCCGTTCTGACACGGCTGGGTGGCGCACTGGTTGCACACCTTGTTCTCCGGGCAGATGCACTGGTTCTGCACGCACACCATCGGCTCCTGGCAGTTGAGCGGCGAGCAGTTGTCGGCCTTCTCGCAGCGATCCCCAGTGTGGCCCACGGCGCAGTAGCAGTGTGTGCCGTTCATCGAGCAGGTGCCACCGTTCAGGCACTTGCCGTTCGTGGCATTGCAGTTGATGGGCGTCAGGGCCATGGCCGCGGCCGCTCCTCCTTCGCCGCTGCTCTGCTGGCAGTTGTAGCCTAGGGGAGAAATTTCCTAATTAGCAGAGTGAACTGGGGCTTGCGAGTGTTTTACTTAAGCTATTTAATTGTGTAAGTATTTGTACTACTACTACGCCAAATATTTACAGTTGGATTAGCCGGGCAGGGTTGCACTAAAAGTGTCAAGGAAGCGTTAAATCTAGAGCTCTGAAGCTCTTCAAATAACTACCAAAAAGGGCTCTAAACGCATGAATCAAGTAAAATGTGTAAGTAGAATCAAAAGTAAAGTAAAATATAACATAATATAATATAATATAATATAATATAATATAATATAATATAATATAATATAATATAATATAATATAATATAATATAATATAATATAATATAATATAATATAATATAATATAATATAATATAATATAATATAATATAATATAATATAATATAATATAATATAATATAATATAATATAATATAATATAATATAATATAATATAATATAATATAATATAATGTTTTTGGTAGCCATTAACCGCATTCAAAAATTCGTAATTACATTTAATTGGATGGCACGACTTTTGGCACAACCCTTAGCTTCACCTCCATTTGGTCGAATATATACATATATGTATATATGTATGTACACGTGTGTATATTGTATGCCAAACCTGTGTATCCACTAGCACATATACAGGTATAATTGCCACTATATCCCAGGCAGGTGCCACCGTTCAAGCAGTTTTCTTGGGGACATGCATTCAGGGAGGCCGATCGATGGGTTGGTGACTGTTGTTGTTGTTGTTGGTTTTTGTTAAGTTTACTAACTATTGTTGTTGTTGTTGTAGTTGTTGTTATTGGTGGTATTCTGGTTGTTGGAATGGTATTCGTATTCGTAATTGCTGGTAGAGTGATTGCTACTATTGTTGTTGTTGTTGTTGGCAGTTGTTCTGGTGTCGGTGTGGTTGTTGTTGTAGGTAGACAATGACCAATTGGGCCTATGGGTTTTTAGCCATATACGGGAGGATTGTTGTTGTTGTTGGTTGGTTGGGTTGTATATAGTATAGTATATAAGATTAGGGATTAGTGTATAGCGCATAAATCAGTTGTTAGCATTAAGCAAATGGGAGATTATCAAAAAAAAAAAAAAAAAAGCTTAAAGGCAGTCAATTATTGATATTTATAGAGCAGGGCGACACTGATGTTGTCTCACACGAATTAGTATAGTAATAAAAAGCGAATGAGTCTGTTCGCTTATGGGAATTTTGTTTGTTTTTTTCTTTTCTTTTTTTCTCTTTTTTTCTTTCTTTAATTTATTGACATTTTCTGCCTTGAAGCTTGGAAACGCACTGTGGGCGGGAGACCCTCCAACTACAATAATGCTACCCTCTAGCCACCATCTTCTAGCCATCTAGCCCAGCCTCCATTCTCCAGCCTTCAGCCTTCAACCACGTACTCAGCTTCAGTTCGCAACGCTTCCGCTTGAGCCACTCGGGCGATATGTAGCGCTTCTTTTTCTCGCTGGCGCACTGCGCTGGATTGAGCAGCTCCACTTCGATCGGAGAAGGAGTTGGCGGCTCCAAGTCGGAAGCTTTGGTTGTTGTTAAATTATCCAATCAATATACAAGACCAAAAAACCATTAAACCCAAAGAAATCAGATGAAAACGCATGCATTGCCCATGAACAACCTTTCCAGGATAACCCTTTAGCTTTTACAGGGAGAGAATCTCCCAAAAAGGAGAAGGAGCATGAAGGACTTACCCGTTGTGCCTGGCTTACACACGCACTTGCCGCCAACGCACTCCGAATCGATGGGACACTGCTGGGCGCAGCTGGGGCCCAGCTGGCAGAGCTCTCCACTGTACTCTGGCGGGCAGAGGCACTGGAACCCAATGGCCTTGTCTATGCAGGAGCCGCCGTTGAGGCACTGCTGCGTCTGGCAGGTCATGGGCCGGTCGCACACCTCACCGCCCCATCCGTCCAGGCACTGGCAGGTGTACCAGCCGTACGTATCGAAGCAGCGTCCGCCATTCAGGCACGGACTCTTGTCGCACTCGTCCACATTGCTCTGGCAGAAGGCGCCCGAGTATCCGGTGCCCGAACAGTCGCAGCTGAAGCCATTGATGCGATCGATGCAGCTGCCATTGTTCTGGCACGGCTGGGAGGCACACTCGTCCGTGTCGATCTCGCAGCGTGGACCCGCATAGCCCTTGGGGCACTCGCACGCAATGCTCCCGGTGCTGCCGAGCACCACGCAGGCGCCGTTGTTCAGGCAGGGATTCGACTGGCACAGCGGATGGATGTTGACCTCCGTCTCGCAGTGCTGCCCACTGTGCTGGGCATCGCAGAAGCACTGGTAGTCGCCGCGTGAGTTCTCCAGACAGGTGCCACCATTCACACAGGGATTCTTGCCGCAGGGCGAACCGTTGTCCTTCTGGCAGTTCTTGCCCGAGTACCGGGCCGTGCAGCGGCACTCGTAGCCCTCCGAATTGGAGGAGCACGTGCCATGTCCCATGCACGGATCGTTCAAACAAAAGTTGTCCGGCAGCCGCGTAAACAGGTCATGATCGCTGCAGGGACCCGGCGTCAGCGGACACACGCCAAACACGACATTCTGTATGGTCGAATTGTTGACAAACTGCAGGCCGGGTCCATCCAGCAGGCAGCCGGAGAAGGAGTTGCCCAGTATCAAGATGGCATCCTTGTAGCCAATGTCCTGATTCGTCAGGAATTGACTGTTGTAGGTGGAGTTGGCTAAAAAGAAAAACAGGGGTAAAACGGGGGATAAGTAAGGCAATTTTGACTGAATTTAAACTGCGCTCTATGCCCTCATATCATGGAAATTTCTTTATCAGCTGTCACTGGCAATTAATCTAGAGATGGCACATGAGCATTTTTACGGCTAGATCGATAACTTGTATCGAAGCGAATGTAGCCGTTCGCGTATGTGAAATTTGTACAGAAAATCAGCGTCAGCATTAATTTCCAGTTTAATAATTGTCTAATTTCTGTGTGTACGATTAGTGCCCAGTTCTAATCCCCTCCCTTGTCCAATTTACTGTGCAAAATTTCACGATTTCTTCGCACACCCAAGTCGTGTTAGGCCCCCAGTTTAGACCCAATTTGTTTTGTGGCTGGCGGGCTGGTTGATTATCACTTACCAAATATGCTGGCCGCACGATCCACATGCAAATAGAGGTTGCCGTACTCGTATTTGAACTGCAGCGTATGCCAGCGATTGTCCAACAGTTGGTAGGGCAATTTCACATCCAGCCGATTGTTTGGTCCATGGACGGCGGGGCCGGCCAATGAGATTTGCAGAAAATCGTTGAGCACTGAGATTACGATTGAGTTTTTGTTGTACTGCTGGGCGAGTATCTCGCCGCCGCGGCACGAGCGGAAACTAATTGCCGAATGGTCCCAAATGGGCATCGGCGTGGTCAGGCGGAGGTAAGTGGAGCCATTAAAGTATGCCTCCTTGGTTTGCACCTCCACGGAGGCAACATCTGCAAAAGAGAAGATCAAGAGAAGAGTTTAGTTGTGGGGTTTTACTGGTGACTGAAATGAAATTAAATGAAATGAAAGCATGACAAGGGCAGGCCATAGCCAGGGCAGGCAGACCAGGCCAGGCCACAGCCGGGCCAAGTCGGATCGGAGGGCGTACTCTCATTTAACTAATCGCATTTCATTTGAATCGCGTTGCCGGGTTGGTGTGGCATTTGTAACCGTAGACCTCTTCCTCATTTCCTCAGCTCAGACTTATTTGGCCACACAGCAAAATGGCCAATTGGTTTACTTTGGCTTACATTTTCCCCTCTATGGCGTTTTTTTTCCACTTCTCTCTCGTGCATTTCCCTACCCGTCTCCCGTTTGGCTAAGAAAGTGTTTTTTTTTTTTCGACTAGCATTGACCAAATTAGACAAGTTGCCTTGGCCAGACGCTCATGCATGCCACATGCCACCACACATAAATGGTAATCAGTTAACAATTTCATTTCCAACTTTCATTTGCGACGGATCGCTTGCCAAGGCGCAGAATCAATTCCCATTTCCCCCAAGCAGCAGCCAGAAGTTGTAGACCCGAAGACGCCGTCCATAACTTTGGACTTTGAGTGGTTTTCTAATTCGTTTTGCCAAGCGAGAGGGAAAGGCTGACCACTGGCAATAGACCGAAGCAAAAAGTACCCTAAAGCCCCTGCTAGTAATACCAGAATGCTGCTCATGGTGCAGCAAATCAATGTCATTCGAAGCGTTCGAGTAATAGAAACATATTTTCTGTGTGTGGCTAGCTACCAGAAAAATGAACAAACTTTCTTGACTGAAGTGCACAAGGCGTAAAAAATAAGAAAAATCCGGCAATGACTGTTCATACTCGTCTGTTTGTGCTTAGATGGGTGCCCGAGGTACGCGCATGAACATTTGTGCAAAAGCCGGTTTCGTAGACCGTTCAATAAACTGCAAAAACTAGGCAAAAGACCAAAATGAAACGGAAAGAAAGTGGCCAAAAGGAAAAGTTAATAACGATAGAAATTGCGACACATGAAAATAGGCAACTAATTAGGTGTTGTTTTTTTATTTCAAAACTCTAGGGACTTTTGTCCAGAGATCTATGTGCCTTCTCTCATTCTTTCAAATTCAATCCGTGACTCTTCGCTTAAATGTTGTGCGCCCGAGTATCGCAACTACTGCTTGCTTGAACAAGCTTCACCATGCACTGCTTGCTTCGAAAAATATCAATAGAAGTCGTTTCACGGTATTTCCTCTTTTAATCTTGGGTGTTTGGGTTTTTTTGCATTCCATCTACCCTCACTCAAGCTGAAGTTGGGATACATGCGAGTATAGTCTCCATTAAAAATGACAAATGAAACTGTTGGCAGCCGCCAAAACTCGAGAAACCTTTGCCATGGCATTGACTGAAGTACATAGCGAGGTTTATGGCCAAAACAAACATAGCCAGATTGAAGTTTTGGGGGAATTTGTGCTGGCGTGTTGGCGCTTTTTCGCATTAATTAACTTTTAAAAATCGTACTTATTTTTGCACTTCGCCATACAAGAGATCATTTTAGCACCTTCTCGGCTTGGTTGAACCCCCCCACGTTGCCTGGTACTATGCCCTTTGGGCCGGCTGCCCTGACCCATGGCCTGATGGGCTGGGGATTCCGGGCTTAGAAGGCGCTCGAAGCGACCTCGTCGCAAAACAGAACCTGAACGACGGACGCACAACATAATGGAAAAAACATTATGAGGCCATCGATTTTGTGCCGCCTCGCCTTGTCCGGTCTTCACAAACATTTCGTATTTTATTTTGTATTTAAAGGCGATTTGTGGTATTTGCATTGACAGTTGTTCCGTCGTTTTGCCAGTCGCTTTGGTTAATGTATGCCACAGGAAGGGGCAGGTCGGGAAGGGTAGGGTAGGGGAATGGAGTGGTGTGGTGTGAGCCAGTAAGTCGACAGTAAAGAGCTCGTAATTATATTATACTCACGTACGAAACTAGGCACAAAATTATTCAAAAGTTAAACAACAAAAATGCGACTTAAATTGTTAGATCGTTGGACTTAGGTCTCCGACTAAGGGATACCCATTACTTAAATGCAGTAGTACAGTATTTTAATAGGTACTATAGAGTTGAAGATGCCATAGGTTGATTCGCTGTACAAATTTCCCATAAACAAACGGATATATTTGTGTTTGCAAGCGATGAGGCTTTAGAGTGTAGTAACAGCTACTCAAAAGTCAGGCTATTGTACAAAATATTTCTAAATAATGTTATCTATTAATTAAAATAAAGCATCTGCATCATTCTGGGCAAAGCCCAGGTATGCCTTGCACTGAGAGTGTCATTTCACACATTCATACACGTATGCCTTTATATTAACAGATGGAATGTACATACACCTATGTACATATAATATACAAATGAATGTATAGCTTCTCCTTATGCTTCGGCATGCACATTTTTGTATATACGCTGTAGTCGTACCTGTTTTTGGCTGTTGTTCTTGACCGTAAACAAACGGAACGGAAATTTCATAATCATAACCAAGAAAAAGAATTCTATTTCTACCTTTTTTTCTTTTATTATTATTATGCTTTTTGCGTGAATTTTGGACAACCGTTTGTTTGTCTCTTCGACTCATGAATGACTTGTGACTCTGACGCCAGACCGGAGCTACAAAACCCGATCTTAAGCCGTCTATGAGCGAATTTTGTTTAGCGGTGCCATCAAAAAAACAGTTTAATAGTGTCTTTTCAGGTATTGTTCGGGTTCGGAGAGAAAGACAGCAACAGAGAGAGAGAACGTTTGATGGAAACACTTCTGGAGACTTTAATGATACCGTTTCTAAAGTAGGGGCGTGGCAAATGGTTTTTAATGAATTATTCCAACAGAGAAGATAATGATAGGTATTTCTGGGATAGAGTAAGATTTATGGAGAGGTCTGGTTGGTTTTAAAAATGGTAGGTTTACAAATCTAGCTTAAATATGGTAATTTCCATAATGGAACGTTGCAAATTTTGATACAAAAGCTAAATGAATTAAAGTACTTACACTTAAGAGATTAATTGAGGGCTTTAATTACCAAGGAAATAAAGTTTTCCTCGTTAAGTTTTCCCCAAAAAGGCGATGTACTTTCCCCCACAATCGTACCTATGCCGCACCGTACCAAATTCCGCCTCAAAAGAGAAAACGCGCGAGATTTGCAAAACTTTATCTGAGATGCATAATTACACTGCTTGCTTTTCCATTTCCCAATCTTATTCCCACATGCTATGCCATTTTTTTTACACGTGAAGGGGGGAAAAAGATATTTATGCAAAATGAGATAAATGCACGAAAAACACTCAAAGGAGGAAGCGGTAAGTGTAGCAGAAAGCAACAACAACAGAAACCGACTCCTGTTACACGCCCACACTCTGGTCAGCCAGAGAGAGAGGGAGAGTGGGAGAGTGAGAGACCCAGTTAGGAATGAAACACTCAAATCACTGTAACACTCTCTCACACTTGCATAAGCGTGTACAGCATAAGTACTCCGAATGCATGCAAATGTACATATGTATGTAAATTAGCTCAACTTTACTTTTTTTGCTTTGTTTTCCCCTGCCTTTCGCACCGCATTCTGCTTGTATGACTAATCAGCGTGTCTGCATATGCAAAACAACACCAAATGTAAGGACGTACATACATACATATGTACATATGTACATATTTGCATGTTTAACCCCATGCGGCCGCTGGCTATTGTCGTTTTGCATGTTAGCCACTTTTAAACTAGATGCAGTTCTCTCTCCTTCTTCTGCTCATCTGCTGCTTCGTTTGAATAATACCTCGTACCGGTACACGTGGTATGCACGAAGGGTATATAGATCACAGGTGTATGTTTGACACAGGAAGAAGGCGTGTTTTAAAACCCCTTCAATGTGTTTACCAATATATTTAAAACTATTAGAGCTTCAACAGTTTCAGTATAGGGTATCCAAATACTTTATAAAATCGCTTGTTGTTGATATTGTTTTTGAAGCAGGTGCAGTTGCAGTATCCACCCTTACCGCGGGATCCAATGTGTTGGCCACAACAAAACGTTGCACGTTGCTAACTTCGCCCCTGACTTGTGGGTGGGTGGCTCTGTCCGGTGGTTGGGTTGCCCGGCTACCCGAGCTTGTTTTACCGCTACCATTTTTTTGTTCCACCACCCACTCTTCCACTCTCTGAATATGGTCATACTTCAATTGTTTTCACATTGTTGTGTGTGTTGCCTCACTCGGCCCACTCGGCCCACACTTTGTTTTTGTTGCCATCGTTGTTGTTTTTAATTTTTGCTCTAAATACTTTTAACTTTTTCGTTACTTTTGTTGTTGTTGCTTTTGTGTAACAAACCGCCTACGAAAAAAGTTTCATTTTGCACTCGATTGTACACTTTCTTTATAAGGGGTAGAAAGATTCGGTTGAAAAGATGGACGGAAGAAAATATTAGGAATAAAAAGGTTGAAACAACTAGGCAGTTTTATCTAAAGACTAAATCTCTGAATAAGCAGAGCTGTAGTAGAAGATTGGAAAGAGTATCTAAGCATCGGTGCATCGCAGTTCTTCTCTGCTACTTCGGATGTTCAGAAGTTGCATAAATTACCGATGACCGATTTAATTTGTTTTCATTTTCTGTATTTAATTTGTTGCCAACAACAAACAACAACAACAGAAATAAAATAACAATATTTTCGTGTAATTAAATTTAAAATATTTAATTGCATTTTAATTGTTGCGTTTTCGTTTTTCGGTTCACTTTTTTTTCCCTCTCTCTATTGATGGAAAAGTGAAAACGTGTCGCGACTTAAATTTAATTACAGCTTAAAGATAATACGATTATCGAAACGTTCCAAAGGGTTTTGTTATAAAAAAAAAAAAAAAAAAACAAAAAAATACCTACTATACGATGTTCAATAGGCATGATGTGCGAGTATACAATGATGTATAGATAATGATACCGAAGATCTTTGTAAAGATTTTGTGATGATTGTTGAAAAGTTTTTCATTTGGGAAAAGTTTTCACAGTATTATTATCGGATTATGTCGTGCTGTCTACAATAAAGAAATATTAATAAACAAAAAATTAATTGTACTTTGAGCCAATTTGTAACAGGAACTAGGCTTCAAAGAACAATTAATCCAAATATGGTTCAAAATAGATGAGTTTCCGCTATGAATATTTATTGTTGTTTATTTAGAGTTTTCTGCAAATAATCATCAGTCCAATTCAGGTTTAAATTACGTCTATCCGGGTACAATCAAGGGTGTGAACCGGATCAGAAGTGATTCAGGGCTATATATATTTGAGCCATGGCTGATGAAATGAAAGAAGATTGGTTAGGTAAAGTTGGTCGAATTTCAGAAGACGGTTCACACAGACAAGGTTGTTTCTTAATGGTGCCAAGAGAGTTTTGGAATCTTTACAATGGTTAATACTCATACTATTTTTTCTAACACACTATTAACGTTCCCATGCCCCCATCCTCATGCCATGCCTCATCCCATTCTCGATACTTTCATGTCTGAGTGCTCTTTGGGCCTGGAGAATAGATCATTTGTTCCGACACCTTTAAGTTGAACGAAGAAGGAACGAAACTGCGATCCAAACAAGTTTCCCACACTAATTTCCGCTTTTGCTTCCAAGAAATGCGCTGAAGAAATGTTTATTTTTAAAATATGAATACGCTTCTATTATACAATATGAATACACAATACGACGCGTGTGGAGGATAGGTGGAAGCTAATTAGTTCTGATACTCCATGAAAGCTGCAGATTAACATCCAGCAAACAGCAGCAAAAAAACCACAAAAACTGTGCACACCCACAAAAAAAAATAAGAATGCTGTAGTTCTGTACAGACTATAATATACCCGTTAGTTGCTCTTCGGAATTATTTGGCATTCCAATCTGGGCATCAAAGCATCAAAGGAGTCCACAATGAACATTTCTTTGCACTACTACTATCCCTCTTATCATATCATATCTACCCAAAAACAGTATACCCTTGTTCTCGTAGAGTGAGGGGTGTCCGAATTTCAGTGTGTCAACGGTTTCAACGGTTTCGCTCTGAGCATGCTCCACCCCCACTTCCCCTGGTCGTTCGTCTCTTTTATCTCCTCGTTCTGGGAACACCAACAAAACTAACCACAAAAGCAAGCAGACAGACTCCCCAAAAAAAAAAAACAACTGCTTAGAATTGAGCACACTCAAATAGAGTCGGAGAGTCTGACTCTGTCTCTTTCACGCTTTCCTTTTGGGACTGATTCTGCTGGCTGTTGCTGCGCAGCCGCGCCTGGGAACCCGTTTCTCTGTCGTTGGAAACAACAATTGGCCGTGGCTCCAACTGCGCAGTGACTGCGACCTGGCCCTTGTACTCGTCGTACGTAGTACATGCTCTGGACCTGCCTGCCAGACCCGTCCATCCACGAACTGGCACAAAGCAATGAACTGTTGAATAAAACAAAACCCAAAAACCTGAGAATCTTTTCCGGTGGTGCGTCCCCAGCAGAACAGTCTGCGCAAACACCAGAGCGGGAGAGAGCCTTGGCCTGGGACGGTGCCCTGCAGCTGGTGCACCAGTGGGCGTTGCACTGTGGTGATGCAGTTGCCTCAAACAATGGAAATGCTTTTAAAATATATTGTGGAGTCATGATTAATATTATTAGCATTCATTAAAATGCGTTAGAGATGCTAAAATGTTCAAACGAATATCTTTAGAGCGCGCTCATGCGATCGCACGAAGCTTACGCTTCCTTGTTATTTGCACTGCTTCGAGTTACTCAAATGTCCGCTAGGTAGGCGATGGCAAGCAGAACCTTCCGCCTGTACCTGTATTTCCCACCACAATTACCACACACCCACACTATTTATGTCCAATTTGTGCACGTTCCATTCCACTGTGCCGTCCAGGTGCTCACATGAATCAATGTTAACAATGCCCATGTTGATGTGCTGTGCTGGGATCGCGCTGCGTATGCAAATAACTAGAGATAAAGCGCAGCTACGTGAGGGCCGCTGACTTCAGTCAGCAGTCAGCATTGAACAACGCCCCCAAGTTTTAAACATTTGTCAAAAATTGAATCAAAGCGAAATAAAAGCGAAAGCCGCACTGTTTTGTACTGTATGATATTGGCGGCTTCTGCGGTCGGCTCGGTCTTCCCAAGGCGGCCTGGCCTGCTAATCGATGGAGAAGCTGAAAACTGGCAACGTTGCTGCAACTGCCGTCGACCTTTAGGTTCTCTATTGTAGTCGTAGGGGAAAATCAGTATAACTTTTTTTTTAGTTCTTTTGTAGCTATTTTTATAGAGCAAGCTAACGACTTGCACTAATGGCCAGCGTCAGGCAATGGTCTCGGCCCATTGCGTAGCCCCGGATCCACCGATACGCGAGGTCTAAGGGGATGACCAGGCCCTGTGTCACGGCCGATTGCACTTTAACACTTGACCAGAGAACAGGCGGCGCCATGAAACCTGGGCCGGAGCGGCATGCGGGTGTGTCCCCCCTGCCCTCACACAATTTCCATTTCCACTAACCCGCGGGGTCACGTGTTGTCGTCATTAGCGTGATGCAGGTAGCACAGGTAATTTGTGTCCCTCGAGAGGAGTGTACCTGCGCCGCGATTTTTCACTTGAAAAGATGGATCATTCCAATTTAGGAGAAAATTCAGTGGAAAAACTGACAACCACTCTCAGAAAATGACGATGATCGACGGACGATGTCTGGATTTTTACAATGGAAGCTGACGGCCCAAAAACCAGTTGTTTGGGTGGAGTGCAGGGCTTTTCCATCTATCCACATTTCTCTCTCTATCTCTCTTTCTGTTTCTCTGTGTTTATACCCTTGAAGAAGGTGTTTTGATTTTTCCCAGATGCTTGTTAGTGCATATAAAATACAAATTTCCCATACGCAAACTGCACATATTACTGGCAAGCGACCAATTTCCAGATAACTGTCATAGGAGAGATAATATTGCAAGGGTATCCAAATCTTTGGTACCCCCAAAATGTCTGATTCCATAATTGGAATTGCGGTACTGCTTGCCAACTGCTGACGTTGTCGGCTTCGGCTTCGGTGCTTTGGCAATTGTTGTACTCGCCGCTTTCCGGCCAGCGATAAGATTGCGGGTAACAACAAATCCCCGATGGTTGGCGGTTGGCTGGTCCGGTATCGGTATTGTAAATAAATAAAATAAACCAAATTTGAGGTCGTTTTTGCACAATACCATTGAAAAAGGGGGGCACGGGGGCACACGCAGCACAATAAAAGCAGCGACAATAAGTGTGGAAGCCCCGGACAATGCGAGTATGTAACTGATCACTACGCACAATGATTCAGCAGGCGACATGTGCATCAAATTCATTATTCAATTCAATTATATGCGAGTATAGGGGATAATTAACACCATCAGAGTGTAGGTATGCCATATCTATGAGTCACCTCTATAGGAAGGAGAGCAGGAAAACCCGTTGAACAAGTTTTCGGTTACCGAAATTCAATGAAAAATGATTCCCTTCCGTCACACACACACACACTAACACACTGGAGAGCTTTGATTCTCAACTCAAAGGTGCACTCGAAAAAATGCAAGTGGTTCAACGGAAAAAAAACAACAAACATGTCATGCAAACAATACAATGATAGAGGGAGAGCAACTCCAGCTCAGAATATCTCTCTTTTTCGCTCTCACCTGTTGCTAAATATATTAATATGAAGAGAAATATCCATTGAGGCGCTGAAATGGCGCGCTTGAGCAAATGCTTCGCTGTGCTTTTCGTGCGGGCACGGCTCTGAATTCTTCTTGCTGATCTGCTCCGCTGCCGCTGCTGCTGCTGATGTTGTAGTCGTTGTTGTTGTTGTTGCTGCTGTCGTTGTGTGACGTGCGCAGTTGCTGCGGTTGCTGACGCTGACGCATTCACGATCTTAGCCATGATCGTACCTTTTTTGTTGTTTTCGGTATTGGCCAAGATGGGGTTTCGTTTTGTTTCGTTTCGATTTGTTTGGTTTACATTGGAGCCTTTTGGGCCGCTTGGAATACGTTTACTGCTTTTTACGCACACACACACGCACATGCATGCCACAAACACACACACACACACATGCACTTGGTCTAGAACGGGTTTTTTTTATTGTCCAGATCTAGAAAAAAAAACAAATCACTTTCTAGCCGGAATTTGATTTGAATTGAGCACAGATTCGGATTGAGCCACTAATTTCCCATTTCGCAGGTAAGAACTCACGCTAGTTGGCTTAAACAATGCTGCACTGGTGGTTGTTCTGCCCTTTTGAACTGCACGGCAGTGCATTGAACACACACACACACTTAGGCGCGTTGGCTAACACCAACACTAAGGCACGGGATTGCGCGCATAGAATGGGCAAAGCAACAAAAACTTTCGGCGGAGCGGCCTCTGTTGCGATAGCGACGACAATAAAGTACGTCCGACGCGGCCGAGAACAAACTGTGAAATGTGTTCGTGTTAGCTGCTTGCCACTGTAGTAGTGTGTGTGCACAACAGGTAGCCTCACGGTAATATCGTTGTTGTTGTTGTAACTTTGAAGCCTTGCTAGCGGCAGGGCAGAGTGTGACCAGGCACCGGACAGCTACTGTAACACTGTTCAGTCAGCTGTGTTTTGTTTACAAATTAATTAAAATAATCTACACTTCAAGTTAAGGCAGTGAGAAATATAAATATATAATATATATATATATAATATAATAATATAATATATATATAAATATATATAATTTGCAGTCGATATTGCGGCTGGGATTTATCGATTGTTACACTCAAAATCAGCTCTGTGTGTTTGTGCCAACCAACCATTAGATTGGTCTTGAAGTGAAGTTAATGTTTTAAAATTATAAAGAGTATTCGGACTATCGGGGAATACCCCATATCTGGGGGATAATAAAGATATATGCACACATATACATATATATAGTCGGAAATCCCATAAAGAAGTGTTGGCTGTACATTCTGGCCAGTCCTGGTGCAGACTGAACGACATAAGAAGCATATGTTTAGAGGGAGACAGAGCTATAGAACAGTGTTGGTTGCCGTCGGCCGCAAATCAATTTTGGCGCCATTATGAACAGTTATGTGAAAATACATATGTGGAGCGATGAAAATACGCTGTTTTTAATTAAGCTTGTGAGAAACTCCCGATACGTATGGGACTCCACACATGTCAGCTACAAACAGAAAACGAAGAGGCAGAACTTCTGGCTGGAAGCTGCCAAAAAGATGAACAGAGAAACTGGCCTGAAAATGGAAGTTGGTAAGCTGATGAAACAATTAATTGTTAATTAATTGACATGTCACTGCATATTATTTATCGACAGCTGAAGTCAAAAAGAAATGGCAAAACATCAGAGCGTACTACTATGCGGAGCGCAACAAACTGATGAAGGCAGCGCGTAGTGGTGCGCAGGATGGGGAAGTGCGTAGCGCTTGGAAGTACATGGACGAGATGGACTTCATGGCGGATTGCAGAATACCACCGGGATACAATCCCGATACGTCAGTCAGCCACAGTAGTATGACCTTTAACGACGGCGAGGAAAGTTACGACGAAGAGAAGTTCACAGTGGAGGAGGGTTCTCCGGTGCACGAACAGTTGGAATTCTGCACACCCTGGTCACCAGCGCCAAAGAGAAAGAGATCCGATTCCGAGTCGATCGATGGCAATCTGACTAAGCTGTCCGAATCGCAGAAAATGCTCACCGACGTCCTGGTGATGCCGAAAAAATCCAACCCACACGCCGACTTTGGAGCATTCGTTGGTGATGAGTTAAAAAAATTAGACGACGATTTGGGAAAGCGTTTGGAAATCAAAATTTTACAATTAATTACCGATTTTAAAATCAAGCAGTTGGGACGCGATGAGGACGTCCAATAAAGTAGTATTCCAATATATATTAAAATACAATTTGAATGTTAAGAGTTTCGCATTTTACTTTAATTTTCCAAATCCAAATGTAGTTTAGAAAAGTATTCCCTTAGACGTTCCCTTGTTTGGGGACCATACCCTGTCGACCTAACAGTGCGATGATCCAGCACATATTCAACAAAATTCTCGTCCACGATGCGCTGCAATTCAACATTTGGGATGACATCCAAATGGTTATTCGTTCGTATGGATTCTTCTCTCAAAAAGTTGTGCAGACAAAAGCAGGTTAAAACTATTTTGCTGAATGTCATTGGGGCACGTTTGATGGGCGAAAAGATAACTCGGAAGCGACTGGCCAGCATCCCAAACGCATTCTCCACAACACGGCGACTCCGCGCAAGCATATAATTGAAATGCTGCTGACTTTCGGTAAGATTTTTGCCAAAGTACGGCTTCATGTTGTACTCGGTGAGAGGGAAAGCGTCATCAGAGACCAGTGTGTATGGGGAGACAAGGTTCGACCGCGGAAGCACAGACGGTGATGGTACGTGGATGCTGTTGTCATCCAAACTGTATTTCAAATCCGAGTGCATCCACACATCAGCGTCTCCAATGTTAGTGTCTGTGCCGACATTTACATAGACGAATCTGTATTTGGCGTCCACGATGACCATTAACATCATGGAGTAATCTCCCTCGCTTGAAATGGGTCGTGTTTTGCAATGCTTTCCTGTAATGGAAATGCCACAATCAGTTATATTGAAGGCAATTCTTAACGTGTCTCACCATCTATAGCTCCAATGCAATTGGGAAATCCCCAAATATCGTTGAAATCTGCAGCAATCTGTTTCCATTCCTCTGCTGAGGTCGGAAACGTTAGGTACTCTCCATTGAGCACATTGTACAGTACAGGTATTGTCTGCCTTAATATCTTCGTAATTGTGGGTATATATGTGGGTTTTGTTTGACGAAATGGCATACGACCAGTGGACAAATAGAAAAGCGTCACCTTCAGTCGTTCCTCTGGTGTAATGCTGAGCCTGAATGCTGTTTTCTTTTCTTCGATAATAGGCCGCACCTTTTCCAAAATTAAATTAAACTGATCCGGTGATATTCGCAGTACTCTACCGTAGAGTGTAGAGTCTTCATCCACTATTTCCCTGTTCAGCTGGTAATCGATGCCTAAAAATGAGCATATTTCGTGAATTTATAGAACAAACAAGTGGCTGAATGTTTTACTTGCCTTCTACGCTGCGTTGCAACTTTCTCTTGCGCTGCCTCTGGCGCTGCTTCTGCAGCAAATGTGCAATGATATAGTTATTTTGCATTAAAATAACTGCACATAGTTTTTTTGTTTCTAAATCCATTTCTCTGGCATCTGTTTATTTGTTTACCTTTTCGGCATTCTTCTTCTTCTTCTCCTCTTCTTTCTTTTCCTCAGTTACCAACACTGCCTAAAAAAGGAACTGGTAACGAAAACAGCATTTTGATGAACTGGAACTACCGAACTGGAACTGGGTAAGGGCGATTCTCGCAAAAAATTCTCCTCTTTGTTTGTTTCAGTGGTCGGGGCTCATACCGCTGGTGGATCTGGACTTGGGAGCCTTGATTGTCAGACCTGGGCGAGGCGATATTTCGTAATCCGGACAGCGAGACCACGGGCGTACTGGTCGATGCGCACGCTGTGGACTCCGAGCAGAATCCCGAGGAGCTGGGCACCTACTACGAGGGCGACATCCTCATACCGCTGAGCTATCGTGAGGCTCGTTCCAATGGCACTCGGAACGGCATCCTCGCACAGAGCTCACGCTGGCCGGGAGCGGTCGTTCCCTACGAGATCAAGGGTCCCTTCACGACCCACGAGCTGGGTAACATCAACCACGCGTTCAAGGAGTACCACACCAGGACCTGCGTGCGCTTCAAGCCGCGCACCACCGAAAAGGACTACATATCCATTGGTAGTGGAACGTCGGGCTGCTGGAGCAGCATTGGGCCTGATGGCATTGTAGGTGCCGTTGCCGCTGCTGCTGCTGCTGCTGCTGCTGCCGCTGGTATCTTTTACAGAGAAACATAAAGTGTTAGGTCCAGACCGGTTGGTTGCTTGGCCGTAGCCGCATGCAGAACGTGAGATTAGTAGCTGTTTTTTTTTGTTGGTTGTTGTTGTTTGCTAGTAGTAAACTGTTCTGTATATATTATATATAGTATATTATGTACTTTTATATAAGTATATACCGAATATACCGTTTTAAAAGAAATTATCATTGGAGGGATTTTTCAATATTGGGGGGGTAAGCGTCTTGCAAAATTAACTTACCCTTATAGAGTGAAGGGTATATTTCGACATCGCTGTAAAAAACGTATGCATGTGCAGTCGTCGCGACGACTCGGCTCGGCTGTCGCAGCGGCATAGAACCAACTTCGTGTGCCTTCGTATGCTGTATGCATACACGAGAGCGGCTGGCTCTAGAGCGCTCTCTCTCTAAAAAATTTCAAGAGAGCCTAGAGCCAGCTTGAGCCAGCATTCAAAATTCGTGTTCAAAAATTTCGTATGGCGTTATGCATCTTATCCCTAGCCCACTTAGAGCTGCAGTCGTGACTCTGAAAACCCTCCGTTAAATAATCATGTTCGTTATTGATAAACTTTATTAAGTATTATTTCTTTATCAAAAGAGCAGACTTTTCTGTTGTGACTGTCTTTAACATTAGATTTTACCTGACACGGGAAACATTCATAGACTTTATACAATTTAAAAAGAGCGCAATAAAAAACATAAATATAATTTGGCATAGTATTTTCTTTGAAAAAAATATACTATTAAACGATACACAATGTAAAATGATATATCAAATATATATGTATATGGAATACCATGAATGGGTTTGTTCATGTGCTAGCATAACAAATTACAATAATAATTTCAATCTCTAGCAGTTCGTTGCACACAAAATGGGACACAATTTAATGGGTTAGTAGTGAATCGATTTTATAGAATCCAACATCTGTATTATTTGTTGTTCGGTTAGTACGTAAAGTAAATACAATTTGATTTTGTTCTATCGTGAATTTCAAACGGAAGCAGAATGGTTTCATGTACTTAGGAATTTTGTTCGGCCACCTGCACATAGTTGGCCGGAAAGAGGCCATAGCGGTTCTTGCACAGTCCACGCCACCACCCGTCATCGATCTTCTCGATGTGTGTGATCAAATCGTCGGGATCGAATGATATCTCATCGTCATCGGCCGCCTGGTAGTCGAAAAGCGCCAGAGCATGTATGCCAGTGTCCTCGAGGTAGTCGGCAAGATTATCCGAGTTGGCATAGATAGCCTCCTCAAGAGTTGTGGCAGCACCAGCCGCAGCTGTTGGGGCAGGCTCAGACGTGGCACCATTCGTTGATGCTGGAAGTGGGGAGGCTGCCGGCGGCTGTGGCGAAGCAGCCTTAATCTCTGCCTGATTTTGATAGAGAGGTTCCTCCACAGACTCTGGCTCTGGCTGTGGCTCAGGTTCCGGTTGCGGTTCGGGCTCACGTTGCACTTGAGGCGTTGGCTCATGCGCTGGGGATGTGGGTTCACTTCTGGGTGGCGTGTCCACGGTCTCTACCTCAATCTGCGGCACAACATCCGGCGGCCGTGCAACAACCTTGGCCGGAGGTGCTGCCTCTTTGACCACAACAGGCGCAGGAGCGGGGGCAGGAACAGCAGCGGCTACGGGAGCTGGCGACTCTGGTTGCGGTTCGTCTGCCACTTCCACCTTAGTTGGCAGTGCCTTGGGAATGACAATGGGTTCCTTGCGCGCCGGAGGTGTCTCAGAGACGGGGGATTGCATTTGATTGAACGCACTGATGGCATTGCCTATGCCTCCAGTGCGGCCCGTCTGGATGGCCGCCCGACTGCCCTTGGGTGGCGGCGTCTCAGTAGAGGTTCGGGGAGTATTCTCCGCGACCGTCTGCTTGGCTGCCTCCTCCCGATCCCGCTTGTCCTTTGCCTCGCGCAAACGTTTCTGCTCTTCGGATCGCTTGCGCGACTCCTCCTCGGAGTTCTTGGCCAGGTTCTCGAACTTGGCACGCAGATTCGACGGTTTGGCTCCCTCGATGACTGGCTTGACCTTATGATCTGCCTGGCTGGCATGCTTTTGTGGGGCCTCTTTGTGATCCCAGCCCACCGCGGATTTGTCCTTGCGATCCTCCTGGACGCCAAACTTACCCCCAAAGCCCTTGGAGTAATCTGGAGCAAAGAATTGTGGCTATAGCAATTGAGTCATAAAAATGGAGAATTACTTACCCTTCTGCGACTCGTGTTTCTCCACCTTTTCGATGTGATCCCAACCGACGGCCGATTTATCAACACGATCCGACTGTACACCGAATTTTCCACCGAAGCCCGATGAGTAATCCTTTTGCGACGCATGCTTCTCCACCTTCTCGATGTGATCCCAGCCCACCGCCGACTTGTCCACACGATTCGATTGCACACCAAATTTACCACCGAATCCATCGCTGTAATCCTTCTGAGAGGCATGCTTGGCCACCTTTTCCTGGTAGTCATGGCCCACCGCTGACTTGTCCATGCGGTCCTTTTCCACACCGAACTTTCCACCATAGCCATAGCCAGCATTCTGATCCTTCAATAATTGCTTCTTCTTGTCCAAATCGGAGCGTTCCGTCTCCTCGCGCAACTTGTCCATGCTGCGCATTGTTGTAACACAGAGAAAGAAACACAGAAAGTGCATTAATGAAAACAATGAACTCGAATTTCCAGCGAAATTATCAAATGACTCACTCAATAGCGCCCGCTGTGCGGCCACTGCCATCGATCGTCTTCGAGCCCCAGCGCTGCTCTTCCTCATTCACATCATTGATAAAATCCGGATCGGTCTCCCAGTCATCATCTTCGGCGTCTGGGGCACTGGTGGCCTGTATCTGATGACCAGCACTTGCTTTCCACATACTACTGGCTTATCCTTATCTGCCACACAAGATAAACACACACATTAGTCGGCGGGGCAGGTTTTCTTTTACTTCCAGATAATAAATGGGAGGGGCTGAGCCGCTGCATAAGTGCAAGGCGGCCCATTTCTTATGCACTTACGGGCTGCTGACTAACTACAAATGCAAAATGCAGTGCGGATGCTTTAAAAGCTGCAGAATGTTTTCGAAATGTTTATGGGAAAAATTTAAACAATTTATTTTTAACGCAGTGTTAGAGGTGTCAAACCACCCACTTTGAATTAACTTGACAAATGTTATGTTTTATTTAGTGAGCGTCATATACAGTGTGACCGCAGAAAGAATATACTGAACTTCAAAAATATACCGTAAATATACCGGAAAAATGGAGGAAAATATTGGAAATTGAACATAATTTGTTGAGTTACGCGTTGCTGCTAAATGTTTTTGGAGTGGTTAGTATAAGCATAAGTCCGACCACACGGGCTATATAATAGACTGGGTCCTTCAGAAGCTCTTCATGTGGGTGCAAGTTTATCGCGTACATCATAATTTCGTACACCTTTGGGATCAGGGCCCTGTCCAGGTGCTCCAATCTCCTGCTGTGCACTGCATAGAGTTTTATGGGATCCGATGAAATGGCGAAATGGCGCTCCATAATCAAATTCATGTTTCGAAGCTCACTGTCGTAAAGTTTTTGTTGCTTCTCTGACGCTGAGTTGTCCAACTTTGGCGCATTTTCCAACTTACTCTTCCAGTCGTCTAGTGTATACTTTCCATACAAATAGTCCGTAACATCCGAGAGCTTGTGTTTCGCGAGTCTCTTCTTGAAATGCTCTTTGTCCCATAGAATCGGGAACGCTTTGGAGGCTTCGGACATGCCAGTCATGTTTGCAGGACAGTGGTCAGACACTATTGCCACGAGGTTGTCTGAATATCCCTTTTTGATTACTTTTTTGACTACAAGGTGTAGAGCCGAGTTGATTTTTCTCGAACCTACGCGGGACTCCTGTGTAACTGGCACCTGTCAAAAGGCCAAAAATATATGACTATTGATGTATTACAAGAGCAGACCAAGAGCAGACTTACCGCACGAATGTATAAATAATGGAACATAGTGCCCTGCAAGTTGAATGCAGCTATTACAAGTACCTTCCATTTCGGTATGGGTAGAAAAGACTGCAAATATATATATATATATTAATTAAAATCAGCCAAACTGAGGGATATATGGGTACATACCATATGGGAAAGATGATACTCGTCTAATATTATTACAAACTTTTCATTTCGAAAATATGTGAGGGACGATATCAAATTGACCTTGCCGATTTTCACATCTGCTATGTGACTGGGGCTTTTAAGGTAATGGATCGCGTTCTTCAGATCGTTGGCGTTAAATTCCACTAGACTAAATGATTTGAAGAGGTAAAACATGGGACAAACGGGGCGTCGGTTTGTGTACTGGTCCGGCTTCTTCGGATATGGCTTCATCCGGCCAGGCTTTGCCGGTCGCAAAGGGCCCACAGCTTGTTCCTGGTCCTGGGATGACCCATTGCTGGTCGCAGCAGTGGCACTGGCTCCAGCCTTGCTCGTATCCATCTTGTCCTGTGCAGTGCGTAGTCCTGGAAGTCCTGGAAACTCCTAGTAGCCGGTAGCCGGGTAGCGTCCGTAGCGTCGGTTTGTAAGATTTTGCAGCCCTAGCTATGCTATCGATACGAACACAATACTATCGATTGTTGTACGTCTAGGTCCAGTTTATGTCCTTACCAATCCTTAGCAGGAGGCTTAGGAGCTATATTAGGACTTCTATAACTATAGCCATAACTATCTCATCTCATGAGATCCATCTGGAATTGCAATTTATATAAATCTAATTTATAAATTTATATCGATACTATCGTTTCGGCAACGATCCAGCCCTAGTGAAAGATCCGTTATGATATGTGTGTGTGAGTGTGTGGGGGTGTGATGACGCTGCGCGCCAAAGCAAAGCGCTTAAACTAGAACGCTGAACTGAAACTAACTACGTACAGAAACTACGTAACGTAACGTTAATTTAGTAACCATCTAGTTACAGTAGTTATCTTACATGCAATTAAGTGGAGCAACAGGCCGACATATGAGCATAGTTACGTGCGCGTGTGTTTGTGTGCGTCTGCGGACGCGCGCCAAATCGGCTTTAACTCTCTCACTTAAACTCGCTTAAACGCCTAAACTAACGGTACTAACTACTTACCGTGCAGTAACTACGTTCCGTTAACTTAGTTAGTAACGATATAGTACCAGTGGAAATACCTTACCTTTAGCAACAGCCGGAGCATCCCATTTTGAGCAAATACGAGTGTGTGTGTGTGGACGCAACGCCAAATCGTACTTGAACACGCATAAGTTGTTAGTTAACTAGTACGCTGTTAACTAGTAGGTAGCAGGTCTACTGAAGAATACGCGACTACACTACTGACTCCAAACAGCCCGCCGACATATAGGGCGTGGGTGTGTGTGTGTGGACGCGACGCACCAAATAGCTGTAATAATGAGTAAAAGGAGATACGTTAAAGCTTGGTTGGATGACCAGGCCGCCGCCGCCACAGGTAACGATCATGTTGACCATGACCATGATTACGTTCCGGTGCCAGTCACCGCAATCAAGAATGTAAGTAGCGACGACGACTTCGATGTGACGTCGAGCAGTGGCGATTCGGATGAGTACGACCACATTTCGCAACGGGACGCCGCATCATGCCCGTCCACAGTGACTACGGTTATAAACGTGTACGGCATCCTCCTAAACAGTGGAAATGCGGGCCAGGCGCTGCTAAATAAGAAGCGCAAAAAAGTAAAGCTCAAAGCGACGCAACAGAGGAAGCTCGTAACGCTTGTCTTGTGGGAAAGTACTTTGTACATAATAACATTCACATGACGCGAGGAGACGCAAGATATTTAGAAGGCAACATGCGAAGGGTTTTTCCGCTGGAGCAAGAGGAAAAGTGGTGTGATAGGTTCTATGCCTGGTTCAACAACAGGAAAATAAGAGAGAGAAAAAATGACAAGGACGCCGATATCCCAAACCCCAAATCTTCGGTGAACAGCAATCTTCCCCACAGGCTCCAAGCGGCTTTGGGACGTCCCCACCAAAAGTCCGACAGTCCCACAGAGACGGCGAGCAGTAGCAGCAGCAGCGGTTTCTCTTCCAGGGACAGCAGAGACCAACATCGGCAGGATACGGATAAGTCGCAAAGCAGCGCCATTGCCAAGCTGGATACCTTCGCATCACAGCAGCAGCAGCAGCAGGCGGCCCTCTCGCAGGAGACTGCAGTGAATCGCTCCAGACTGGCCATTGAGGCAGCAGCGAGGCGCTATGGGGCGTCAGACTATGCACCACATCCCACAGGGATAGTGTTGCGACGCGTGGGCTACTACACGATACCCTCGCTGGATGATCTCAAGTCCTACCTGGCCGCGGATGGGTCCTGTGTGGTGCCCTATTTCACCATTGGACGCGAGGGCTATGGCACTGTGTTCTTTGCCATGGAAATGGACGTGGCTGGCCTAAATCTGGATGAGATTGGTAAGTAATTGGGGAGGAGCCAGGCCAGTCAAGCATCGTCCGTCAATAAATATTCTCTCTCTCTATGCAGTTTTCTTCCGTAACAAGCAGATCATCATTTATCCAGACGATGAGAGGAGGCCGCCTATCAACCAAGGCCTGAATCGTGAGGCACAAGTCACCCTCGAGCAGGTATGGCCCGTGGCTGTAAAGGATGTGCAGCGTCTGCTCGAAATGAAGTGGGAGGCAAAGCTGCGTCGCGACTGCGAAGAGAACGATACGCGCTTCATCGAGTACCGCCCGGAGACCGGCAGTTGGGTCTTTTCTGTGAAGCACTTCTCCAAGTACGGCCTGGACGATGGCAAGATGACGCTGCATCCCATCCAGCCCAGCGTGTATCCGAGGACATGCGGCACAAGGTCCCGCGGCCGGTTTCTCGGCCATTGAGCGCTCTTCTTCTTACTTTATTATTCGTTTGATGATATATCAAACATCGATAACATTGCAAACATCGATAACATTGCAAAGTCTGCTAGAGCTGACAAACCAACGATAGTAGTAGTATCGATAGAACATTTTTGATAACATCGAGTACCGATACATAGGGCAGGCAGTTCAAAATTTGAAATCTGACCCATATAACTTATATTCCAAACAGATTACTCATAATCTGCTCACATTTTCCCCAGTGGCGTCATTATTACTATGTATATAATGTTGTTATATTAAGATTCACGTCATGGTTAGCAACTTCCATTGGTCTGATGATTCATATAGATAAATATTCCTCTAGAGCGTAGGAGAGCACGATTTTCCAAGCTGAGCGAGATCTGGAAAGCTAGCTTTATACATATTTCAAAGATCTTTATAATGCTGTTAATTGAGATGAATATGAGTATGGAATATAATTGAATCTACTCTCAAGCAAAAACCACTGCAAAATCTGATATTTTCAATTAATTTATAAGCCAGCTATGCCCTCCATAAGACGCCAGCTCACCAATACCCCAATGGTCGCTCTCATTCTCTCTCTCTCTCTTGTTTGGATCCCATGCACCGGCTTTTACACTTCTAATGAATCCAATGGAAGGCGCAGCGGCCCCACATTTACAGAGAGAGAGAGAGAGAGGGAGAGCCCCGCATATAAAAGCGACGACCGCGAGCGTCAATTGATTCAGTATTTTTTTCTCTCGCTAACAGTTCGCTTCGAAAATCTTGTACGTTAAAAATATCACTGGTAATCTTTTGTGTGGAACTTGCTCTCCTATATTACCCATTTTGTTTGTTCCTCGCTGTGTCCCGACCTTTCGTATTGTCCAATCACCAACCAAAAATTAAGTGCAAAAACAAACGAATAGTGCAAAAAGAAAGTGTATGATTTCGTATGCCAAGGGCATTACTATAATTACTGTAATTCTGGGTGCGGTATCAAAAGAATTTATCTAGAGAACACTTGTACGTGGACGTGGCCACAACCTTGGGAGAGAGACAGAGAGAGATGAAATCTCACAGTTATTTACTTTTCCATTGAATTTGCGCCGCCCCAATCAACTACAGTCGGATAAAAGGAGAGAAAAAAAAAAAAAAAACTGAATTTGCTAGCCAAAGATGACATCATCAAATGTGGGGTCTGGTCTCGGTCTCTCTCTATTGCTTTGTGCTCTCCTCTCCCAGCCGCAGCCGCAGACGCGTGTGACTTTTAGTTCATCATCTCGTTTCAATTTTACTCTATTTTACATATTCTAAAGTATTTCCAATTGAGTTCTTTGGAAAATAAAGAAAGAGACCTGCGGCTTATCCGATCTCTCCTACTTAATTCAATCAACTTCAATTGCACACCCGGGAAGCTTCCAACTACAGTCTGGCACATGTGTGCAATGCACTATTCATAGGCTTCCAGCACATAGTATTACTCATATGGCATCGGATGTTGTCAAGTCACATTCCTTTGCTTGCAATTGGCATCGATTCGCATTATAGAGGCGTGCCATCAAGGTTTACTACCGACTAAAATACTAAAAATTATTATAAAACACTTTTGTGAATATAAATGCGAGGTACAGTCGCCCATGTGTTGACTCTGAAGACAACTTCTTTTGAAGTCGAGAAAGCTTTTGTTTATGAAATTATTCACACATTTTTGAACGAGTCACGAGCTAAACTATCTACGTCCAGAGCTCTCTTTATAGGCCGCTGTTGACTAGTTTTTCTCTTTCTCTCTGTCGAGTCACGTCTGAAGCTTCTCTCATTGACGTCACAGATCTCACGAGCCTATGATTCATATTTAATGATCATTTGGAGGCTATTTATAGAGCAAACGTCATGAATGTACAAGTGGATGTGTAATCCATCACCAATGAAGGGCATTCAAGTGGTCGTCTGTTGATTTTCCAGTTCTTCCATGGCTACCAAAAAATTTGTTTGCCAGCAAGAACAATAATTTATGTGTCTAAAATACAAAAACAGATGTATGTACAATCCAGAACAACCGGTTCCAGCTAAAATATCTTATGGTGTGGGGCCGAGAAAATGGTTGTTTGTTTATAGCTCTACAGCTCTACAGCTCTATAGCTTTCGGCCTGCAGGGGCGTTGTTGTTGATGGTTTGGCCTGTTTTGGGGAAGCTTCGCCACGTCTTTGCTTTTTTGTTGTATGTATTTTCTGTTGTATCGTTTGTTGACTTTCTACTTTGGCACAACAGACGAATATTTCTGGAGCTACATGTGCATGAGCATGTGGCCCCCCTTTCTGCCGAAACTTAGTTCAAAAATACCATTTATAATAAACTCATTTGGCACTATTGATTTTCCAGATTATGTCAGCTCAAAGTGCCAGCCAAAAAAAAGATAGTGTCCCAGTTGACAACCCAACTGGTTATGCTGGGGATAGTTGGGGTCGGTTGGGAGGCGGCATTTCCCTGAAGCTTTCTCTCTGGCGGCCATAGACGTGTCATGCCCGCAATGTGTTCCACAGCAGAACGGTATGAATGAGCTCATCCGTGTTTATAAGGCCAATTCGTGTGGGTTTCTCGGTGTGGTCTTGACTCTGCTCATTGCAGCTATCACGAAACAACAGACTTGCACAAGCCCATTCCATTTACTTATCAGACAAGCCCCAAGTCCCAATTCCAGTTCCGAGCCACCAGAAAACTTTCACTTTCCTTTCCAGTTGTTCGTTGAACTTGGCGCGGGTTGAAACAGAAATAAAAACTAGAGAAAAACATCAGACATCAGACACTCTTGCTTAGTAGGTAAAATCAATGGGGGAAAATGCCAAGCCAAGCGGACTACACGGCGTATGCGTGCTGCGCGAGTTTTCATAGCCTCGCTGGGATGATGTCATGGGGCAGGGCCCCAGTCTTGAACTGGGACAGGTTCACTAGCTCTCACGATTTCGTTTCCTTGTACACATTAAACATTTAATAATTATGCTTTATTACAACCCATTTACAGATTTACCACAAACCAACCAAACCAAAATGAGCTCCGCTGAGTACTACCCATTCAAGGTGAGTCGAGAATGGATTGAATCTGAGATAATGTTAGATAAATTATATGATTGGGTGAGGATTTTGATGAGTATTTTCAAGGTGTTTCTGCCTACCGAAAGATAACCCATATGGGCATTTGTTTTCTCACTTTCTTTGCAATTCAAAGTCCAAGTCTTTCCTTTAATCTACAAAACGATTGAGTCCTGAACTGAATCAGATGATAACCGATTATCTGTAATTTACTGGAGCAATTACACGTTCATTAAATTATTGTATAGAGTACTCGTATTCGAGATAATTACTGAAAAATAGGTACTGACAGCTAGGGCAGCAGAGTTCGTTGATAGCAGAGTTCCTATCTACGTGTTTCTTTTTGATAAGAACTTGACAGCGCAGTGCCAAGGCACCGCAGCACAAAGCGAAATGCTAATTTAACAAAAGAAAAAGGCAAATAATCTTATATGGTATACGTTCTAAAAACATTATTCTGCTTAATGGTGAGTCAGAGCAGAACCTTCACGGCTATTACGTGCCTCATATGGAGGAATAAACCCAATTGTTCATGAACCTCAATCTGTGATGATGCATTGCTCAGGCTTGTTACTCACTCGATCGCCTTTTTGTGGTTTATGTTTCTTTAGTGCACACCCACTGTCTACCCGGCGGATCCCTTCGATCCCGTTGAGGATGCAGCTATTCTGCGCAAGGCCATGAAGGGCTTTGGCACTGACGAGAAGGCCATCATTGAGATCCTGGCCCGTCGCGGCATTGTGCAGCGTCTGGAGATTGCGGAGGCCTTCAAGACTGCCTACGGCAAGGATCTGATTTCGGACCTCAAGTCGGAGCTGGGCGGCAAGTTCGAGGATGTGATTGTGGCGCTGATGACACCGCTGCCACTGTTCTACGCCAAGGAGCTGAGCGACGCCATCTCCGGCCTGGGCACCGACGAGGAGGCCATCATTGAGATCCTCTGCACCCTGTCCAACTATGGCATCAAGACCATTGCCCAGTTCTACGAGCAGAGCTTTGGCAAGCCCCTGGAGTCGGACCTGAAGGGCGACACCAGTGGACACTTCAAGCGCCTCTGCGTGTCCCTCGTCCAAGGCAATCGTGACGAGAACCAGGGCGTCGATGAGGCTGCTGCCATCGCCGATGCTCAGGCTCTGCACGACGCCGGCGAGGGACAGTGGGGCACTGATGAGTCCACCTTCAATTCGATCCTCATCACCCGCTCGTACCAGCAGCTGCGCCAGATCTTCCTCGAATACGAGAATCTGTCCGGCAACGATATCGAGAAGGCCATTAAGCGGGAGTTCAGTGGCTCTGTGGAGAAGGGATTCCTTGCCATTGGTACGTATTGAACTCTTGTCTGATTGCAACCCGTACTTATGATTCCATTCCTTCCATAGTCAAGTGCTGCAAGTCCAAGATCGATTACTTCTCGGAGCGCCTGCACGATTCCATGGCTGGCATGGGCACCAAGGACAAGACGCTGATTCGCATCGTTGTCAGCCGCTCAGAGATCGATCTGGGGGACATCAAGGAGGCATTCCAGAACAAGTACGGCAAGAGCCTGGAGTCGTGGATCAAGGTAAATACCGACATTAACTATCTATCCTTAATGCTTTTGGTGACTAAAACTAACTAGCACGGGGTTTAATTCCCCAAAAACATAACACCCCATCGAATGCGTATCGTTCAGACAGATATACCATATATAATCCATCAATTACTTAGCTGCAAATTCGCATAAATTCCCATTCTTTTGTACACGCAATGCATCGATATATTCTGTTGAATCTCTTCGCCCAGTGCTTACCCGCAATGCCATAACTTTTCCCTCCAACTTGTTCTAATTCATTTGTGTGCATAAAAAAACATTAAAACCTGGCATATTCTATATATTTTTAGGGCGACACATCTGGCGATTATAAGCGTGCCCTATTGGCCATTGTTGGATTCTAGAAAAAGAAACCCCCAACCAAAAATCCAAAAAAAATCAAGCTCCAACAATACCTTTTTACACTGTCATCTGTTCCATGCCTTAAGCTTATCTATCTATCTACTAAATACACTTAATAGAATGTACAAAAGAGAGAGAGAGAGAGAGAGTTCAGATATCGAATAGTTAACACTTTTGTGTAGATTTTATACTGGAACAAGAATTTTCAAGATGACAAGTGCATTTAAGGCCCACAGAATCAGATCTACTACCGTCTCTCGCATCATATTATTATACATAACTATGCACGAAACATGCACATAATTTTATCTTTATATACATATATATACCATTTGACTATATTTTAGCTTATGCTATGGTTTTGTTTTGTTTCTTGAGTCTCATTTGCTATTTAAATCGTTAAAAAAAACGCAACAAAATAAAAAAAAACCGTTGAACAACTGTTGAAAAAATATAAATTCAATTTGAGTTTCTGTTAGCTCCAGCACTGCTTGTCATGTCACTAACAGCGCTCTGTTAGTCGCTTAACACTTATCATTAACTTGGGCAGTGGTTTTTGCAAGGCATTTAGAATGTGTGTGTGTGTGTGTGTGTATGTGTGTGCGTGGAAGAAGAAAATGGTTATTCAGCATTGATATATATACATTCCTGATCAGTTAAATATAACTTAAAATTTATTTAAAAATGAGTTCAATTCAAGCACACTGCTTGCAATGCAGTTTATGTTAGCTTACACTGCTTACTGTCATGTCAGTTACATGTCATGTAGATAGCATGTACATGTTAGTTGAACTGATGTAAATTTAAAAAAAACTCGCGTTTCTCGCTATCAGATCATGGATATATATGCTAATAGTACCAATAATTCTCTACTTCAACCATTTTACACGACTTTAACCTATAACCTTATCCGACAAGGATACTTACTTATCGCTTAAAGCCAAGTCTTAAGCAATGTATACAAAATAAAATGCTCTGACATTTGCTCTTTTCACGCTTTTATCTTTCCTGCAACACATCACAGGAGGATGCTGAAACCGATATCGGATATGTGCTAGTCACACTAGCGGCTTGGTAGAGCGGATCCAGCCGGCATACAGATTTTCCCCCAAAACTGCTAAAATAGAAAATGCCAAAAGAAACAAAAAAACAAAAACAGAACGAAATTATTTATGTAGTTCTCTAATTCCAACTGTACTTTAACAAAAAAAAAAAAAACCCTTAGTATCTCCTCCGTGCAATAACGTCTAACGTGTCTCGTCTCCAAAAGGATCTTACTCGATTATACTGATTTTTTATTGTGTGTTTTATTTTGTATACATGTTTTTTTGTTTGTGAAATATTCTGCATAGAACTCGTATACATACATACATTTATCTATATATGTATGTAGTTTTGTGCTTGCTATTAACAACAATAAAGATTGCTTAGTGCGATGGCAAAACTACGTAAGATTCAACAATGTTTCTCCTCCTCTCGATTTCATTTACAGGACGATATATCCGGCGACTATAGCTACGTATTGCAGTGTCTGGCTTCTTACTAGGAATCAGATAATAATATGTATATTGTTATCATCACACGCCTCACACATCACATCGATTGTTGTAACTTTATCTTCTATTTGTTGTGATTTTTCCTATCTTAACATTGGATACGTTTATCTAGAGTTCAATTTCATATAAATGCATTTTAAAATCATGGAACGAATTCGTTGTTGTCTTTTGTTGTGCTTAAATTAGTTAACCAAAACCGAATGTAGGGGGTGGGGGGAAATTTCTATTCAAATTCAAACTCGGAATGCTGGGTATGGGAACGGGTTAGCCTCTCTGTCGCCTACTTGGCCACGCGATCCTTGTAGGCCGCCCACAGGCGATCACGATAGGTCTGGGCTGCCTGCTGCACATTGGAGGCCTGCAGAATGCCACGTCCCACCACGCCAATGTCGGCGCCACGCTCCTGGATCACATGCTCGGGCGTCTGGTACTGCTGCCCCAACTTGTCCACACTCTCGTCAATCTTCACGCCGGGCGTCAGCTGCAGCAGTCCCGGAAAGGCGAACGTCTTCGAGGATTGGCACACCACGCCGGCCACAAAATCAACGTCAGCCCCTTCGGTGGCTATCTTGTTGCTGTTTTCCTTGTACTTGTCGTCGATGAGATTGCCACTGGCCGACATCTCGGCCAGCAGAAAGACACCGCGCTCCTTGCTGGCATCGCCCGGGCCAAGAGCCGCCTTCAAGCCCTGAAGAATGCTCCGACCAGGAAGCGTGTGGGCTGTGACCAAATCCGCCCAGCTGGAGATCTTGTATATGCCCTTGCCGTACTGCAGGGCAACGGTGTTGCCAATGTCCGCAAACTTGCGATCCTCCATGAGCAGGAAGTTGTGGCGCTTGGCCAGCGCTTGCAGGTTGCTAATGAACCCCTCGCTAAAGTCCTCGACAATGTCCACGTGCGTCTTGAGCAAGCAGATATAGGGGCCGCACTTGTCAGCCATATCCAGGATGTCATCGGCCTTGGTCAGATCGGCGGCCAGGCAGAGATTCGTCTGCTTGCTGGCCATCAGGTTGAAGAGGCGCTTGGCCACCGCACTCTTGGCTAAATTGGCGCGACTCTCGTAGGTCAGTTTGGTGCGCTGCAAGTCATTGGCTGCGGAAGAACAACAAAAACGTTTGCTTTGAGTATTTTTAGTATCAGCAGGCAGATTGCCTTTAAATAGATTCGATTGGAGAGGGTCTTTGGCACTTGATTAGCTGATAAGCATGACATAATTCATTGAACGCTTTCTACCATCACGTGCCGGCTTTAAGTAGCCTCAAACTTGATCTTCTCGCTCTCTGCTAAATCCAGCTGGGAAACCAGCTGGGGGAAACCGCTTTTATGGCGGCTATATATCAAATATTAATATCAAAAGGGAAAATAAAAGCTAATTTAGGCGGTGGTTTATGGCACGTCCCTAATTGAATCAGACCGGCGGGATTCGTGGCCTCTGGGCAATCAAAGTTCGTTGTGTTTCGCCTAAACTGAACATGCGCGCGTAGAGTGTCATGGATTCATTATCTTTATCATATCTGGGGAGGGGGGAACACAAATTTGAAGCATACACACCTCCGACAACATCGGGCTTATCGCCACCCACGAACGAGCCATCGCTGTTAATCTGGACGGCGGCAATGTACTTGGCCACCGCGTCCACCGTCGACTTTTCGATGCGTCCCGCCGCATGTAGGGTGTTCAGCAGGAAGGACAGCGTGAAGAGGGAGTGCATCTTCACGCCATGTTTGGCAATATTGGCCACGCCGCCCTGCTCACGATTAACCACCACAACGGCGTCGGTGACCACAATGCCCTCGCTCTGCAGATCCCGCACTGTTTCCAGGATGCTGGAGCCCGATGTGACCACATCCTCGACAATCAAACACGTGTCCCCAGCATTGAAGATGCCCTCGACGAGCTTCTTGGTGCCGTAGGCTTTGGCCTCCTTCCGCCGCACCAGCATGGGCGTGCCCTGCTGCAGGGAGACAATCGTGGCCAGCGGCAGGGCCGTATACGGCACACCGCACACATGTTTGGCGCTCAATTTCACCTCCTTGATGTGCTCCACCAGCAAGTCCGAGACGGTTTGCTAGGGCAATTCGGGTCATTAATGGTAATGAAATCACTGCCACACGTACAAAACACTCACCATCACATCCGGATAGCTGACAATCACACGTAGGTCAAAGTATACCGGCGAATTGATGCCCACCTTCATCTTGAAGTCTCCGAATTTGAACGCATTGATTTCAAACAATTTGAGCGCGAGCGCCTTCATTTTATCGGACTCCTGGGCAACCATTTTTAGCGGCAGTCTGTATAATCCTAGTCAAACACAACAAGTTGGGGGACACGTGCTAGCGGCCTCCAAAACGATACAAAATACCATCCGGCCAAAAAATCTGGCGATCAAACGAGACTTAACCCACTCAACACCCCTTTATTTAAAAAGTTGAGCACCCCTTTGGTAAACGGCGGAAAATAATACTTTTTGTAACGGCTCCTTGTAGCTTCATCCTCCTCTTTACTAACAAAACGAAAATGACCACCGACATCTTTTACCTGTAATGCGTAGAATATGTTAAAGTTACATAAATTTCGGGGAAATATTAAATACCCCCTTGGTCGACAATGGGTTAACGTTCTATTTTATTGATTGAAATCGTATTCCATGATTTTGATATTCAGTTTAATATTTCTAGCTAGTTGGCCCTCTCAGCCCTAAACAAATAATTTTATCCCATTCCTCAATCAATTTTGTTCAGGTTTGGCTAGTTTTCAGAACAACTTTTAATGGGATTGTTTAGATAATAGGGTTCAAACAAAAACGGCCAAAGCATAAGACGTAAATGTTGATGTGACGTCAGTGTTGCTGGTCAACCAATTTTTCCATATGGAACCTCGCAACAATGAGGCTAGAAACAGCTAAATTGGCAACACTGCTTGTAAATATCGGAACGTTTTTCGTTTATCGGCTGGAGTGTGACCATCACGTGAGCTCAGAGGAATCCTCTTTTATTTTATTTGAACCTGTTTGGCGCCAGCGAATCAATTTGAATAAACATAAACCAATGATAAAACAATCAACGTGTTTTCTTCAAAGAATGCCCATTCCTTCCAATCATTGAAGTCGTATTATTGGACATCTTACAGCATTATCCATTGCTCTGATTATTTGCTCCTCCCACAAAACCCCCACCCTGAGTCTTGTGGGTGGAGTCCGAATGACAAGCAACCACCAATAGAATCGAATAGAACCTGACAAATCCTCGCCAAGCCAAAGCGCCTGCGTAAGTCAACAAAGCTGCTTCAGCATCAACTTGGCTTTGAAACAATTCCAAATCCTGGTTCCAAGTGTTTCCAAAATTTAGTTTCTTTTCGCTTGCCCCCAACAAAGCCACAAATACTCGTATCTCTCTCTCGACGGCGCCGCTGCAACTTCTTTGGTCAATTATCAGTTTTAATTGAATCTTTTCCACGGCTACGCTACGCCATGGCCAGTGTCGGTGAGGATTCCATAAGTGAGGTGTCCAACAAGCGTGCTCGTTTGTCTGGCTCCAGCGCGAAAGGCCTCAAAATAGTCGAGTCGTCCCAGCAAGGTGCCAAGGTCGCGAATCGAGTGCCCAAGTGCGCCCGCTGTCGCAATCATGGCATTATCTCGGAGCTGAGGGGCCACAAGAAGCTCTGCACCTACAAGAACTGCAAGTGTGCCAAGTGTGTGCTGATTTTCGAGCGGCAGCGCATTATGGCGGCACAGGTAAGCAATGGAATATCATTTTTTTACCAACTCAATGCATAAGCAAAGCAAATACAGCAGGCAGACATTTAGATACTCTTAGCTGCATAGCCTTATTTATTTTCAGTGCAAATAATATCCCCATACCTTAAATGTTGTAGAGCAGTTCCAAACCTATTTCAACCTGTTAAAAATAAACAAATTTCAAAGGATTCCTTCACCTGAAATGTCTCAAACTAAATGATTTCCAAATCAGTATCAAAATATCTCAAAATACAATTAACAATTATCAATCATGGCCAACGAATTCAATTTTAGGCTAGCAAACTATTCCCTACAGCTATGCCATTTATATTGTCTTTAGATTAAATGCTAGCCCTGCTCTAATTCGAAACACAAATACCCCATGGGCAGAGCTCCTTCTCCCCCTTCCCAAAGCAACACAAACAACCCAATGAAATGGAATACGTAGAACAGATTTAGGCAGAAGAACCAGTGCCTGGGCCTGGTGCTATCTACGAGTCCTGATGATGATGGAAAGTTGTCAAAGCGTAGAAACAAATCGAGCAAAATATCCGCTTACCAAAACTGTTTGCACAAGTGTGGCCTGGTCTCGCATTTCATTAGGTTGGGAGGGGGAATGGGGCGGGCGAGCAGAACTCTGTGTGATACCCCAAGGAATTGCTGTGGCTTTTGTTTGTAGTAAAGTCAAATAGAAGCAGTCGGCAGGAAGATGTTCACTTGTCGCATATTAATTTCAATTGTTTGGTGGCCGGCCGTCAGGTCGCCCTGAAGCGTCAGCAGGCGGTGGAGGATGCGATTGCCATGCGTCTGGTGGCCAACAAGACGGGACGCTCCATCGATGCACTGCCGCCGGGCAATATCTTTGGCCTGACCGTCACGCAGCCGAGTTCGCCCCAAAAACTGAACGAAGATGAACAGCTGGAGAAGCAGATTGTGTCGGTGGAAAGGCAGCACCAGCAGCAACCGCAGCAGCAGGAGGAGCTGTGTGAGCCGCCGGCTGTGGCCCAGGACTTGAGTGCCACCCGACGGGAGAATGTCTCGCAGACGGCCATCGATATGCTGGCGCAGCTCTTTCCCCAGCGGAAGCGATCTGTTCTGGAGCTGGTGCTCAAACGCTGCGATCTCGATCTGATACGGGCCATAGAGAATGTCTCTCCAGCGGCAGCGGCATCCGCAGCTCCCATGGACAGCTCCAAGTCCCAGCTGGCAATGGCAGAGGGTCCAATGCAAAGCCTACAGCTGGCCATGCCCCAAAGGAGCAGCGCCTTCCGGCCGGTCATCGCAGATCAGGTGAGTGTGCTGAAACAGGCGGAGGAGAGACGAGCTGGTCTGAAGCTGGTTGCTCCTTGCAGTATCCGAACAAACCTTTGATGGAGCTGAAGCCGCCGAGTGCCGCCTTTGGGAGCAGTCCGTCGGCAGCTGCAGCGGCGGCCATTTGCGCCTACCCCAAGTGGTTTGTGCCGCTCTCCTTTCCGGTGACCATGGGCCATCTCTCGAACCTGGCACCGCGCTGCACGCTGCCAAACTGCGCCTGCCTCGACAGCTACCAGTTCCACTAGCAACAAGGATCCCAGCCATTATACGCATTGAAATAAATTTATTTAATCTAAACTACAAACTGAACTATCTTATGAGTAAGCCCCCCTCCCCCCCTGCCAGTCCACGAGCTTCACTTGACCACAGGGTCGGCTAACGCTTCCGCCGGCTCCTCCTCGTCGTTGTCGTCGTCCTCGTCATCGTCCGACAGGTACATGCGATCCTCCTCGTCGCTCTGCTGCCCGCTGGCACTCCGACGGCTGCTCAATGTGAGGGCTGTGCCGTAGGCAGAGCTGTTGCTGCTGTTGGAGCTGGGCGCCGTTGAGGTGGCACCTGCCACCGAGCCTGCTCCCGATCCACTGCGCTTCGTGAGATTAGCCCGTCGCCATTTGGCGCGACGATTCTGGAACCAGGTCTTCACCTGGCGGTCCGTCAGCTTCAGCTGCAGCGCCAGATGGCGGCGCTCCTCGGGCGACAGATACTTGGAGCTGGCGAAACGGCCCTCGAGATTTTTCGTTTGCTGCGACGTGAATCGTATCTGGCCGCCCTTGCGCTTCACCCCGAAATTGGACATGTAGAAGCTGGCCGCCGGATAGGCATTGCAGTAGAGAGCGGCTGCAGCGGAGGCCGGATTGGGAAAGCCTATGAGACATAGGGAGAGAGCGGAGAAATGGAGGGTTTTAGTTGGAGTTTAATGAAGATTGCAGGTGAGATTTTGGAGGGCTTTCAGGGGGAGTTTCTGGGAATAACAGATGAATATTGTCTGGTAAGTACAAGGTAAGTACGGGTTCTGTTTCTGGCTACCATTTTCTGCACAAACTCTGTCGTTATCCACAAAGATCTTTCCACTATTTATCTTTTATTAAGCTCATTATATAATAAAAAATATAAACAAAAACTACTAAGGGAATGCATACAAATATCCAGCAAATATTAGAAACCATCACTATTTATTTAAATAATATATTATATATATAATAAAATATATAATATATATTTCGCAAATATTAGGGGAAAAAAAAGTGATGGTATTTCCCTAATATTTAATGGATACTCGTATATTCTTATAGTAGTTGTGACACCTTATAGATTTATTTGATTAACATTTTCCTGAAACCTAGTAAATATTTTTTGGGATCCTAAAGCCATAGAACTACATATTTCCGTGAAACATTCTTGGAATTTTCTGTCTGGTTTTTTACAACAAATTTCGAGTGCAAACATCACCAGAAACAACAATTTACAGGGGGCAGAGGACGGAAGAGGACTTTCGATCCATTTTACTCATACGAGTATTTCAGTCATATTTCCTTATAAACCCCAACATTTTTTTGCACCACTTCTAGACTGTGCCTTGTATTTCACATTCATTACCGAAAATTCGCAGCTTTATCTTTTAGATATAAATGGGAATAGTCATTCAATTTCGATTGGTTGCTCCAATTGCTCGATTTCCATTATCTACGAGTAGCGGCGTCCCACTCTGTCGAACAGCTCCTATCGCAGGTAATCAGACAAAACTATTCCCCAGTCATACATGTGTATTGGAATGTGGAATACTCGCATGGTATATAGCAGTATCAGTATCAGTAACAGTATCCGTATCAGTATCAGGGGAATATGTGAACGCCCATTTGTAAGTGGGTTGCAAACTTGGACGCCATTGCGAAATGAATTCAATTGGAAATTGAGCACGAGTGGGTTGCGGACGCTCTCACGCCATGTCCCTGCCCAGTGGCAATTGAGCGGAATCTATTGCTGGTAATTGAGGTTCGGCTACCACCCGACAAGCAATCCGATTGTACACTCCCCTCGAGTGGGGCTGATAACGCACTTGCAGAGTGCTGGGGTAGACTCTCCCTCTCTCTCACTATAGCTATCTCTATCTTCTGTTGACGTAACGGAAATTCGCACTTGTCAAACATTTAAATTGCGCTCATTCAATAATTCTGATCTAATCTGATATTTTGGGACTCAATTACCTCAGAACCCTCGCAACGTATCGAAGATTGGCCACATGTTGGACCCTACGTGTATATATAATGCCAATATATTGTAGAACTTTGCCAAGTGTCATAAAACTAAATGCCGCTCATAATTTAAATTATTACAAATACGCTTATTAACGTTTATTTTTATTAAGTGGCGTATACCGCGATAAGCCCCCCGTCCCGTCCCATCCCCGTCCCCATCCGTTCCGTCTACGTGTGCGTGTACCCCTTCTAAATAAAGATCTACTCATACCCCGCAGACGGTTTGTTTTTTTGGTTTTAATCGTTGAAAATTGAATTTGTTATTATTTTATAATGTGTATATATAAAGAAAACTAAATCATATCAAGCACTTGTCGGCCATACGCCCCAGCCAGCCTTCCTGCACTCCAGCCCCGGGGGCGGACAAGCGTCGTCAACGGACGGCGAAGCTTATCGAAATCAAATGGCAATTGTCGCCACCAGATGATGGACAGCGCCTATTAATCGCCTCTAATAGCATTTTTCGTTTAGATAAGCCAAAACACAAATCGGAAATCAAAATGAGACTGCGACTGGCTCAATAGAGCTCAATAATTGTCAGACCGCACTTATCAATGCTCTATCGATTGATGAGGTTGTAGAGGGTAATAGCACAAGATGGAATAGTACAGCTTTGGGATGTTTACCGGGTATTTAGGACTTTAAAAGGAAGTGGGAAAAAATTGCAAAATAAATATAGGAATTTTGTAAACATGAATATTCTATAGGTAGTCCAGACATATTGCATCATGAGCTGCTAGATATTTTCCCTGTGATTCAGTTTATGGTATCAGCGAAAGCAAATGATTCAGACTATTGCATCACTTGGTCACTTATTAAATTGTTTTTATATATTGCCTCGAACCTAATCATTTCCCACAAAAAAAACTCCCAGCTTTAAGTGTTACTTTTATATACTAAATGCAGTCATTTATGGGCACCATTCTTGTCCAATATTTTCCCATAACTACGCGTGTATTTCTCTGATGCATGAACAGTTAATCTGAGCAAAGACTTTACTTTACATTTATTTATTTAAATGCTACATGGAAGGTCTTACGGAGCATTTCCATTGCATGAATGAATGAATTTCAAACATATCCATTTCACTAAACATCACAGTAATCCCCCGCAGATAGTTCCAAACTGTCACTTGGTTTCCCAGCGTTTCGATATACCCCTAATGCACGCATTGCTCTTGCGGCTTCTGATCGACTCTCACCTCAATTTCAAATATTTGTCATTTTGATAAGGCAGCCGAAAAAATATTTCGAATGTTTGTCCACAGAGAGTTAGGGGAAGAATTGGGGCGGCGACTTTATCAGTAGTCCGTCCGCTGTTTCTGGCTTCAGTTCCATAGAGGCGGCTGGGGTTATTCGGCCGTTACATTGCACCAAGAACTAACCAGGGAATGCAACTGGGGGGCGGAGTCGGATGGGCATGGAGTGAGATTTCAAGTGGCATTGGCGCCAACACTTGACTTTGACAAACACCCAACAGGGCACACACATTAATCATGTTTATGGCCCATTTTGTGTGGGATCCTCACTGAATATTTTTGGTGGATTGAACAGTGCTGCACTGTGAGCGGTTAAGACTTTATTTAAATGAGGATTTAAACATATTTTCAGACCTATTCCATCCAGGTCGATCAATTTCCATATGTCAGTTGAATGCAAGGGACTATGGGGCTTGTTCTCACTCAAGTTCATTGACTTGAACTTGTAACTGTCCCTGGGGCTGCACTTTAATCCCTAGAGACACCCAAAAACTAGCTAATTCTGTGTGAAAGTTCAACAGAATTTTTGTGTAAAACCTTTCCCATAACTTCCCACATTTATTTGCCAAAACTATTCATAATTTTCGGGTAGACATTGGCTGGCTTCATATCTGGATGGGATTAACATCTCACTTGTTTATGAATGCAGGTACTTATAAAGTTGCTACATTTATCAGCGTGTTTAGCCTCTAATTGATAATTGTATCGCTCATTCATTCATGATATATGTACAGTATAGTGATACGAGGTCTGTGACTCATATCCGGTATTTCACAAATATCTATGACCGAATGCTAATAATTATTATTATAAGAATTGCCAGCATTTTCTATAGTCAGTGGGAAAAATGTGTAAATGAGTGTCAAAGATCAAGCGGAGATTATGGTCTGAATAAAGAATATTTACATGCCAAATATGTCTAGTAAAACAGATGAGATCTTGGGAATTTGTATAAGAAATCTATTGCCACTTTAGTCATTATATTTAAGAGATATTTAAATATATTATATATATATATATATATAAATATATTAAATCCTTCTCGAATATTTCAAATAGAAAATCTATTTTACCGCTTGCACTTCAAAAAGCGAAATATTAATGAAAGTTAATTCTTTTATATGACTTTGACATATTGTCAAGTACCTTCCCTTTACTAGATCTCACCCTTTACATATATTCTATGTATTCTCTCTATATTATCCCTTATCCCCAACTGGCACTCACCTTCACAGTCCATGGCAAAGGGACTATATTGATCACAGTAGCCCGTTGGTTGGGCGGCGGCTGCTGCGGCAACGGCTGCTGCCTGAAAGTGGGGCATAAAGAGCGAGGGATTCTTCTGTAGATGCAGCATCTGCTGGTAGAACAACGAGGCGGGATCTGGGTAGATGGGGTTGAAGCGCAGCGACGCGGGCGACAGCACCTGGCTGGACTCCAGATTCTTGAGGGCATATTGCGCGGCGACTGCCTCGCGGGACAGATCGTAGATGGACGCGCCCGTTGCGGTGTTTGGTGGCGAGGCCGTGGCCATGGTGGCCTTGGGCATGGTAAGCACAGATGTTGCCGCCACAGGACTATGGGGCGAGCTGCGTCGCGATGGCGTTCGATTTGTTGTGGCTTCTGTGGCGGGACTGTGACTCGTTCGCGTCTTGTGATCCAGTATGTTGTCAATGGAGAAGGAAGATTTGCTCGACTTGGTGCCAATATCCATGATGAAGCTGTTTAGTGTCAAGTGTGGGCTGGGGGATACGTATCCCTGTGGAGCACCGAACGATCGAAGCGACTGCGTTGGCCGCAGGCGATGAACTAATTGATGAACAGTAGAAACCAGCAGCAGAGGGCCCCAACCAGAGCCAGGGGCCCAATAAATTGTACTAAATCTGATTTCACAGAATATAATAGATTGTACATATAATGTTGTGCTAATGGGCAAGATATCAATATTAACAATAATAGAGCCGTTATGTAGATATGACACACACACACACACAGCCAGAGACACAGGGACACAGAGAGAGAGCGAGAGGGAGAGAGAGAGAAACCGATATAGATAATGCCTCGAGCGCTACCATCGGGCGTTTGATAAGGGCAGAGTAGTGGGGTTGGTGGTTGATGGTCGATGGTCGAATGGTCGAATGGTTGAAGGAGGTGCTCGCGGCGCTCCAATGGCTCGATGGCACTCCACTCCACTCCAATTCCAATTCCCCCAATTTCCAATTGCAGACAACGACAGCTACGACAACGGGCCAACGATACGATGCGATACCCGGGCCTCTGCCTCTGCCGCTGCATTGAGACCCTGTTGTATACACCCAATCGGGGGCGGCGATCCGATCCTAGCAGTCATATAAATCACTGCCACCTACCGCCAGCCCCGCCAGCCCCCCCACGCCCCCGCCCAACGGTTGCTGCCAACCCACCTCAAATCGCGACTATTCCTGCGCGTGTCGGTGCGTTTGATCGAGTAATTGTTAATCACCCCGTTATCAGAATCGAATTTCGTCGGCACTTTTTTTTTCGTTTCGTTTCGTCTCTCCTCGTTGTACTACTGTTGAATTATTCTGTTTTGTTTTCTGTTGATTGTTGTTGTAAACAAATTAGAATTAACTCCGCGCTCTTTTAACTTACATTGCCAGTAGCCTCTCTCTCCCTCTCTTTCTCTTCACCCACAGCAACGCATCGCTTTGATTGAGTAACTGTTATGATCTGCTCTCTTGCGCTCTCCCTCTCTCTCTGTTGGTTTGCATAACTGTTTTTGGTCGATGAGAGAATTCTGAATTCCCGCGAGGGCTTTGGTTTTTGTTTTTTTTTTGGGCGGTGTAAGTGGAGTGGAGGTGTGTAGCGCCTTATCAGCTGTACTCGCACTCGGGCTCCCCCTTAAAGCCGCCCAGATGATGGATTACTTTTGATTTCGGCCTTTGCTTTGGCGATAAAAAAAAACCAAAAACCAAACTGCGTCTATAAATGCTTCTAATTGTTGTTATTGCTGTTGATTCAACAGTTTCACCAGATAGATACCACTCTGATATTGTTTTTCAGGTCGCCCCCACAACAACAACAACAAAACCACAGCCGAATGTATCTTCCAGATAATTTGGCTGTACTTTGAACGGGGAAGGGGCTATTCACATGGCCACTGGAATATCTTTTATTTCATTGGTAGGATGATAATATTCTCACGTTTTCATTTCACACGATGGCACCCCTGAAAGAAGTAGCTGTCACTCAAGGCTCGGGACTCACTGAAGGCTCAGGACTCACTCAAGGCTCAGGACTCACGCTTTAGAATGGCTAAACTCTCGAAAAAGATTTAACTCAATGACTCAATTTGGTTTGGTGTCAGGCATACGAGTATTCATTCCGATAGAGTTCCCTAGAAACTAAATATGATTGAACCAATTTCCAAATAGATTGTTGTGGGGGTTCTTTGGCTGAATCAGGCAGTAAAATATACGCAATCGATTGCCGATTAAGTTTTATGATTCTACCAAAATGCACATAATAAATGAACGAATTCACATGACTGTTCAAATAAAGGTTGGGTTTTATATATGTATACGACATTCAGGGAACAGTATTCATATCTTTTCCAACAAATAATAATAAATAAAAACTGCTATCTAAGAGAAGGGGAAAATATTCAATTTTAGGGAACTCTATCTACATAAATGTATTTTGTTTATTTATAAAAATAAACTAATCATTCAAAAATATTAATACTGGGCAAACTCTTTCAATTAAAGGTATTTTTTTTAGCGTTATAGATACATAGCTACTATAATAATTTATATAATTCCGTCTTTTATATCTTCCACGTATTCTACGATCATCTAGGAAGTATGTAAATAATATCGTTCCCTATATGCACTAGAAAAGCATCAGCTTCATCATTAATGTTGGCACTTGCTCCTTGCCATCAAAGAATCAGTTGTGTAACTCCCTACCCTATACGCACAATCCTATCCAACTACAAGATATAACATTTAGCACGCGGCCATATTATGATAGATCACAGGGTGAGTGTGAGTGAGTGCCCACAACTATCACGATATACGAGTGCGAGTACGAACAATTCGAGTGGGGGGTTTTGGGTACCACTCAATGGTAAGGCTATAACTGCCATTTACAAACAATTTTGTGCTTTAAGCCAAATTAAACGAACATAATGAATAATGAAGGCTGATAAGCACACACACAAAAATACAAGGTGCATGGTATATGGTATATGGAAATAGTGAACTATTTTTTTTGGGTTATGGCCCAAGGCATTGACGGGGGCTCTGCACACAGTACCAGCTGTCTGCCTCTCTCTCTCTCTCTCTCTTGCTGTCTTTCTATTGATAAGGTGCCCAGGGCTGTGTGGGGCTTTAGGTCGTCAAGTGACGCTAAATTATTAGCAATTATCAGGAGACAAACGGTTCGAAATGACTTCAAAATTGGGCATAAATTGTGCCCAAGGAAGAGCTGCCTGAATTTATAATTTGTCCCGGCTTATGTATGGTAGGCATGTGGCCAGAGCAGATAAGACTGGAATGAAATATATTTTCCATTTGTGGTGTAGGCTTTTTAATTTATACATATATAACTTTATTCGATCACCATCCCTCGAAACATGTCGCTCGCCCATACAATACAATATTTATATGTATACATTTATATTCTGTTTCAGTTGAGTTTTTGTTGTCCATTGTAATTGGTTTGTTTGTTGGATTTGAACAATTTGTTTATTGGTTTATTTACGGGTACTTTTAATTTAATTTTTAATTTTCTTTTCGTTTTTTATGCAAATTGAATAAATATTTTGTTTATAGCACTACGTTGGCTGCAAATTTAATTTATAAGCAGTTTTATCATTGACCTCTTATTTCATTTGATTCACTTCTCTACCACTCTCTCGCTCTCGCTCTCTCATACATCATACATATATAGATTTGTTATTCTTTAATATTTATATATTTATCTTTAGGTTTATCTTTATTTTAGAACTATTTATAGAGGCTTCTGCAAGAAGTTGTTCAAGGTTTGCATTTCCTTTCTTTTCTTTTCTTTTGTTTTTATTTATTTTTTGAGAGTTAAGAGTTGCTTTGAGTATTGGTTTTGCTTTTGCTTTTGCTTTGATTTAAATTCCATTTAAAGTTAATAAAAACAATAATTCAAAATGCAAATGAAATTAATTCAACTACAATTTGACACATAACTAGGCATGCACACATTGAGTTAACAGTTTTGGATATCTTATTTTCATTATTCATTATTCATTTTCTTTTCGTTTTGTTTTATGTTTCGTTTTTTTTTTTTGGTTTCAAAAAGCACTAAATGTTGCAAGTTCTTCGAGTATTTCGAGTGTGTGGTTTGCTGCTGCTGCTGTTTGTTCTGAACAAGCTGCCTAGACAATACAAAAAATAATAATAATAATAAAATTCGAGTTTTGGATAGCAATTAGACTGGAGAAAATTCGAGTAGCAAAATGAGTTTCAACTTTAAAGTAATAGTTAAGATTCTTTCGCTTCGTTTCCGATTGTAGAAATTCAAGTTTAAGTTAAGATTTTTGTTTTTGGTGTAGAGTAAAGCTAGGATAGGTTAATAACGTTTACATATAGGGATAGGTTGGTAGGTAGGGTAGGTAGTTAGGTAGTAGTTTGTATTCTAGACCAGATTCTCCACTTTTGTGGTGTCCATGTGCAGTATGAGGGTGCGCATAAACGACATCTCCTTGCGCGCATTCTCCAATATCACCTTGGGATCATCGGATGTGCAGCGCAGGCAATTCGGTGCAAACACCATGGCCAGGTTCGAGGAGTCCATTTTGGTATTGCTCACCACCTCCGGAATGGAGAATTGTTGCAGGAAGTGTATTAGATACGTTAGAACCTGCAAGGCAATCAATCAATCGAATCATTTACAAGCTGCTCGCTCGGTTTGATCTGCCACAAAGCACTCACCAGCTGATTTATTTCGGGCAACTTATTAACTATTTCTTTGGCTTTGTCGGGATCCTCGGTATTCACGCAATCCTCATAATAGGCATCCGGTATTAGCGGATCGTACAGCTCGCGATACCACAGCTTAAGCAGGCTCGCTGGGGCATGGGCATCCACTGAAAGCAAAGGCAGGAACACTGCTTAGTAAGCTCTACCAATTGCTGGTTGGTTGCATTGTTATGCCCCTTACCCATTGTGTTCTTATAGTCAGGAACATCCCACCGGTCCAGGCGATTCTTCATGCAGCTCACCTCATCCACATCCGCTGAGACGCGAAAGATGCCCTCCGTTTGCTTGCCATTAAGCAGCAGAACCTGAAAGAACCCTCAACGTTTAAGAGAACTTCCTGGGGCACACTTCTGTGGGTGGCTACTCACGTGCTCCGATAGTGTGGTCTGTATCCAGGGCAACTTGCGAAAGGGAAACTTATCCTTTTGCAGATCCATCACCTCTGACAGCGTATTGCCAAACATGCTGTTCCGCAGGATTTGTTGCTGCAATTAAAATCGCTTAGATATTGGTTCAAAATTATCATTTATTTGCGACTCACCCTCGCCTGTTCCACCTCATCTTCTGTGGGCTTTTTGGCCAGCCTTCTGCCGCTGCTGCCTATGCGGTCCAAGCGACGACAGCAGACTGTCGCATAGTGCGAGATCTGCACGTGAATGGGCCACTTGCACACCTCCATGAAGCTGGTGGCGAAAGAAGGATCGCGATGGCGATTCACATAGCTGCAAGGGGCAATACAATTCGCGTTAAATATTAAACAACCAGAGAGATGGAGTAGATCGGAACATACTTGAGCAGCGTGGGCTGAAAGGTGGGCGAAGGCGGCACAAAGGACAAGCAAATGGCCATCAGTTCCCAGCCACGTATGAGCGACTCTCGCTTGGGATTCTCCGTCGTTTGGCGGCACAGCTGCACGTACAGCTCATCCCTTAATCTGCAAGGGAAATACACACACATTTAGAGACCATTTCCTCTGGTTTCCATAGACTCAAAAGACTCACTGTTGCTGCGGCAAGGATGCGGTGATGATGTCAATGGCCACCGAATTGAGATTCATGCCCATGCGTGCCTTTCGGTCGGCCATGTAGATCTGGACCAGTTTGAACAGCTCGATGGCCGTCTTCTTGTCAGCCTTGTCCCGCGACAGGGCCAGCATGGGCCGACTGATGCCCTCCGCCGTCCAACTGAGCATATCCCGCACCGATGCCTTCTTCCGGAAGATGCCCTTCGAGTGCAGATTCAGATTGTCGGCGGCAAACTTCTCGATATCACATTCCTTCATGCAGGCCAGCGTGGCGCCGTGTCCCATACCGCTATTGATGCCGCCCGGTGCCCGATCGCTGGGCGGAAAGATCTGCTGTATGGTGGGCTTGAGCGATGGCGGTGCCAGCTTATGGCCACCCGCACGTGACAGGCTAGCGGCCGTGCCTGTGCCCTGCTGTTGCCCGGCAACCAGACTATGGCCGTGGTGGCCATGATTGGCCTCATCTTTGGCTGATGCTGTGGCTGCTGCTGCTGCTGCCGATCCCTGATGGCTGCCGGCTGCTGCCAGACGCGAGATTTGGCGATTGGGCGAGGGCAGCGTTTGTGATTGCTTCTGCTTGGAGTCGCTCGGATCCAGATGCAGCTGCTGATGCGGCGGCGCCGGTGGCTGGACGTGATGGCCATGCCCATGGCCATGACCTTGATAGGGTGGGGTATTCGAGTAAAGCTGCTGATTATGGTAGGCTCCGCCGGCCGAGGGACTGTGCGATACGGTGTCATAGTGTGCGAACTGATAGCGAGGCTGAGGCTGCGGCTTTGGCTTGGGTACAGAGGGTAGCGCTGAGGGTTCCGCATTGCCGCCAATCCCCTCGAGCACAGCCTCCACATTATCGGAACTGGTGTAGGGAAAGAAAATTGGGATTAGTTTTGGCTTCACTCGTTCTGTGGGGGCGACTTACATATCCTCTCTGCCAGCAGGATCGTATGGCGGATACTGATACGCGTAGTAGGAGGCACTGTCGCCCATGTTGGCATAGTCCTCGATCATGCCATAGTTGTGCTCCAAGTAGCCACCGTGCGTGTCCGAGCCGCCATCGGAGTCCTCGTTGTCCGGCTCATGGCCGGAGAGCGAATGCTCCGACTGGCTGTCCGAGTGATACGAGTCCGAGTCGTTGCCATCGCCAACGCGATAGTCATAGCGACCCGACAGCTTTGCCTGCTCGATGATGTAGTGCTTGAGGGGCAACAGATGCGGCATCTCCTGATCCCAGTTGCTGTACAGCGGCGAGGTGTTTCCGTTGTCGTACTCTGCATCGCTGTTCTCCGCCTGCAGGTGATGCTGCTGCTGCTTGGAGCGTCGCTTCTCTGCCACACCGCTGTGGTGGTAGCCACCGCCACTACCACGCTTGTCCAGGCTGGAGCTGGCGCTGTGCCGCAGCGATCCTTGGCCGGGATAATGATGCGTTTGCGAGCGATTGGCCGTCGAGTTGTTGGACTTCTGGCGCTGCCGGGCAGAGTCATTGGAGCCACGCGAAGAGTGCGTCAGCAGGCCCAGGTTCTCGGTGCCTGCTCCACCGCCTGGCGAGATGGGTCCCGCCTTGCCCAGCGTGATCCGCTCGAGGCTCAACAGGTCCAGACTGTGACTGGGCTCCTGTATCCTGGGCGAGTGCTGCAGCTGGGGCAGCGGATTCGTGGCACTCGTCTTGGCCTGCCGCGAGCTCTTTGTCTGCGGACTAATCGGACTCTGTGGACTCGAGTCGCTCGAGTGCTTCTTGTGGCTGCTGCTGCCGCTCCCCGCTGTACTGGTGGCTGTATTGCTGCCACTGGCGCCGCCTCCCGCACTGCCACTCTTTGTGGCATTGGTTGTGTGCCGTCGCCTGGACAGTGGCGTATTCTCCACCGACTTGAAATACTTCTCGTGCATCGAATCATCGCTGGCTGCTCCGCCATTGGCCGCTTCGGCGCTGCTCTTGCGATAGGATTTGCTATGATGTCCAGCGGCTGCGGGATTGATCGAGGAAGACATGAAGCTGCCCGAGCGGGCCAACGACACTTTGTACTCGCGATCTACAATGGGCAGCGGAAAGTAAGATTGGTTTAGAATGGACGACAGCAGCACAACAAAGTTCATTTCACTTTACCTCCGCCATAAGATTTACCCACTGGCGTTCCAGCAACTCCACCGCCACCGCCACCGCCTACGCCTGCTCCGCCTCCCCCCGTGCGTTGTGCGTTCCTTTGTTGATGCTGCTGCTGTGCGTAATTGTACGGCGTGGCCGTAGGTGCTGCATCTGGCGATATCTTCTTCTTCTGCGACTGCGGCGTATGTATGGAGTGGGTGGGCGAGGCAATGTCCGACGATTTGGATGAGCAATAGCCCTGCATATGATTGGGCAGAAGCTGATGATCAAAGTACTTGTCGCCATAGCCACTGCCACTGCCACTGCCAGTACCCGTGCCAGTGCCCGTGCCCGTGCCGCCACCAATATACGATGAGGATGTGTTGGACGTTGCGGTGCCATGCGGTAAGTTATGCGAGCCAACGCTCTCTTGCAACATTTCAAAGCTATAGGCGCACCGAAACCCAGGGGACAAGCATTAAAATGGAGCTAATGAGATGAGCCAGAGAGTTTTGGGGTGTCTTTCCACTTACGCTCCATTGTCCTTGCCGGCGCTGCGCTGATGCTTCTGCAAGGAGCCCAGCCGCAAGCTCTCGGCGTGTCCAGGCGCTGGCACTCCGCCTATGCCGTTGCCCGCATCATTGAAGCGTCGATAGCCATGCGCACTGGACAGGCTCGAGTCACTGGATTTGCCCGATTCCTTGTAGTGATTGCAGGAGTCTGTGTGAAAGAACAAGAACAAGTCAGTTGTGAGTCATTTTATTTTTACCCAAAATGAAGGAGCAGAGCCGCTTACCTTGTGAACGTCTGGAGGCGTAGGCATGCTGCTGTTGCAGGTCCATCGAGCGGGATGAGTCACCTGTGCCGACGCTGCAAAACGATGCCCCCAAATGGAATGTAAACACAGATACACACACACACACACACACATATGTATAAACAAACTGGCTGGAGGCTGGCAAAGGGTTTACTCAACTCACCGAAAGCTTTGACGTCCACGCGGACTAGAGATCATTTCAGTGCCGGGCAGCTTCTCCTCGGAGCTGGCCACTGCACCATTGCCGCCGCTGATACGCTGGCCACGCCCCTTCTTGTTTGGCCCTGACATGGGCGACGCCTGCTGTGGCAGATGCTGCTGCTGCTGTTGCTGTAGCAGTGGTTGTGTCTGAGTCTGTGGCTGTAGCTGTGGTGGCTGCTGTTGCTGTTGCTGCTGCTGCGGTGGATGCTTCTGGGGCGTTGTCTGCTCCCGCCGCTCACTGGGATCGGTGTTCTGCTTGAGCGTCTGGAGCTTGGCCAGCGGTATAATGTCGCACTTGCTCGGCCGATGCCACACGGTCTTCTGCGTGGCCGCATTGTAGTAGTAGAATCGTTGCGTATTCGTATCAAACAGTTCCCACCACTGCGATGAGTCGGTCCGCTTAATTGGCACATCCTGTAATGCGACAAAACGGAACGGGAACGGGAATGAGAACGGGTACGGGAACGGGAACGAAACGAAACGAGATGGAACGCGTGGCAAATCATTGTAGTAGTAGCTTGGATTATTATTATTAAAATTTATGTTATGTTTTATGCGTAGGCGGGGAATCGTGGTAACTTGTGGAATGTGGAAACCAGAATCAGATGTGCGATTAAGCGAGCACTTAGGCATGATAAAGACTGCGAGTAGGTCAGTGTCTTTCCTCTTCAGGAACTACTGCTGGTCAGTGACTCCTCCCATGACTCAGCCTTAGAATTCGTACCAGCAGAGAGGCCTACAACAGCTGATTAATGATGTACATTTACACGCCGATCAGCTGTTGGCAGAAAGAGAGAGAAGAAAGCATTTGCGGAATGCTTTTGTATGTATGTATACATTTGTACCTACATACATGTGTACATACATAATCAGTACCAAAACCCCAGATTCCTTTATCTATCATCTATCATATGTAAACACATGAATGAATAAATAAATAAAGATAATCGAAAGAAACCTTAAAGAGATGGAACGTGTGAGTCGCTTTTGGGTGCGCGACTCTACTTTTATACCCCTACTCAGTCAGTATATACATTTTCCAGCTTATCATTTACATAGAATTAAACAAAATTTTACTTTTTAAATTGTTCTCTGCTACATCTGTTATCTACATCTACAATTTATATTCTACGTTGCACACATCCACCTTTACCACTAATACAATATACCCCTTAAGTCTTTTTGAGTACGGGTATAAAAATGATAGTGGCATTGATTTTCACATAGCTCAGACATATGGAATTAAAATTGCATTACTACGATACTTAGCAAATCTCTCACACAGGAATCTGTCTGCAATCTTTCTGCAAGGCTACCAAACTTGCCCCTATTTATGCTAGATAAAACCTACTAAATCTATATAAAATGGAAGCTTTTGTTGCCTTCTTGTTTCCAATTTCGTTTCCAATTCAGCTAAGCTTAAATAGTTTCTACTTTTTGTTGTTGTACGAATGTTTGTTTGTAGTTCTCTTGTCATCTTATCGCCATACAGACTTTGGCACGTTTCCACACATCTGTCTCACACGAAATTTCAACAGAATTGACACTGGACCCAGCAGACAGACAGACGGAGAGACAGACAGACAGACAGACACAGCGGACATTATGCGATGTCTTGGGCAATGAATGATAAGTCGCCTCCGTTGTTGGATCCTCTATTGTTGTTGCGTTCAGACCCCCTCAGCCGAACCTCTTGAATTATAACCAACAATTACACAAAACGAATTTATTTTGGTATTTCTTTTTTCTGCACACAAGAGCTTTTCCTTTGGGCTTAATCAGCAAACTTGAAAGAGCGGGAGGTAGAGAGAGAGCGTGCACAAAGCGCTTTGTGTGTGTTTTTAATCTGAATCTGAAGGGTTTTATCTGCCAGAGCAAATACAACAAGTGCCTTGACAAACAACAAGGTTTCTCGATTTATTCCTGGCACAGCCACTCCCCTGCCGCACAGCCCACGCGCTACCCAGCCCGCCCATTCAATGGCCTTGTCCACGAGGCGCGTGTGTTTAATCCGCTCCATCTCGCTCTCATTCTCTCTCTATCTCTCTGTGTGGGCTCTGATTTGGCATCTCTTTCTGTCAGAGAAGTCAGGGTTATTTCTGCAAAATGCATGCAGCAGCAGCAGCAGCAGCTGCAGCAGCGTGGGCTGACCTTGAACTTTTTGCACTGCAGATGCGCCCGCCCCACAGTAAAAGCACAGGGCCCAGACCTCCAAATGGGATATGAAGAGCAGAGCTAAAGAGTGCAAAGAAGTGTAGGAAGGGCGTGAGGAAGCGCGCACAAGAGCGGGAGAAGGCGGCCGCAGAGCAGGAGATGTCAAGCCAAGGTGCATTACATGGTAGGTGGAGGCTACACATCCCCCTTCTATATCTCTCGATATGTTTCTGCTGAGTGCCAAAGTACAGAGCTCGACCTTACCCTTTCTGTAGCATACCCTGCTGTGCTGTGTCCCCGCCAGCCCTGACCCACGCTCGTTTTTAATCTGCAGCTTTTGTTGCTGTTTGCTACTGTTACTGTTATTGTGGTTGCAACTGCACCCAATACTCCCCACTACCGCTGCTGCTGCTGCTGCTGCTGCTTCTGCTGCTGCTGTCCATTGCAAATGAAAGCTTTCAGCTTGGCTGCTTTTCATTTCTGGTATTCCATTACCATTTCCATTTCCATTTGGGGGGGAGGAGAGCAGACGGGAGCCGCCACTCAACTGCGCGTCGCATGTTGCATAATTTGTGGGCGCGACCAGACGCTGATTGGGGCAAGGCTACTCATCAGAGGGGGGGCACAATGCTATGCGATGCGATGGGATGCCAGCCAGCGATGGCAATGTCGTCTCGTTACGCTTTTCGCATTGTTGCGTTTCCAACTGTCAGTCAAGTCCGGCAAGTCAGTCAGTCAGTCAGTCAGTCAGTCAGTCAGTCAGTCATCCAGTTTGTCCAGATCCCCCTACTTATCAGATCTTCCCTCTACCTTTCAGTAGCGTGAGAGAGATTTTACTATTTAACTAAGAAACTCGAGTCGACTCGACTCGCCCTCATTTATGGCCTTGTACGATATTCCAAATATTTTTTTGTAATTATGGAAATATAGCAACAACAATGGGCTGGAAGTGGAGAGTCTGCTATGGGCTGGTCTATGGCCTACATCTTTATCTCATCTGGCAGAGAACATAAAATACTATTTTAAATTGCTGGAACTTTGTATACCCCATAGGAGTAGATTTAACATGTGGAAAGCCAGAAAATAAAGTGTACCATAATAAGATGTCAGAATTCCCCTAGATGTGAGAGTATTTTAGAGCTCGATATTATGCCATCAAAAGAAGTTATGAAAGTGTTTCATTAAAAGATATTTCCCTTATTATTTGCAACATTTTTGGGTAGTTTTCGGGCTAAATATATATCCAAATACCGAGTATTCCCATATACTCTGACACTGGGACCCTTTCGTTGCTACATTTTGCTGTACAGCCGTTCTCTGCACCAAAATTTCATTGTTTTCGTGCTGTAGGAAGGAGGAGAATGCGTTCAAGAGCATTGCACTTGACTTGGGCAACAAATGTGAAGCGAACTCGTCAAATTTCCTTTATATTTTCGTAATATTTGTACGGGATTAAAGCAACAGAATTATTTATTTTCTGTTATGGCAAACTTTGCTCACAATTCTTACTCATGCCGTTTCATCAGCGTGAAGATGAAAGACCTCAAAAGATATATCCGAGATATAGAGAGGAGGTTGCTGTTTGTCATCCACACAATTATTATGATGAAGCATGGAAAAGTTGTGTATACAATTTTCCAACTGAGCTGGCAAAAACAAGAATAGACATAAGACATAAGAATGATGATCATGTGGATGCCACAATCAAACCTCACTAATTTCCCCAATTGACGATCAGCTGATTGTGCCAATGGGAGAGCTATAACTTTATTTATAGAACATTCTTACGCATGTAATGCATTTCGTTGCGTTATCTATTGCCTTCAATTTGCTACACTAAGTATTCCATGGAGTACATAGATGTTCGCTACGCTGCTACGCTGTCGGCAGTCTGGGCGCTTATTTAAAAACAATTCCAACTTTTAATCAGCGGCAAATGGTGAACGGGCACAAAGAGTGGCGCAAGCACGAGATTTCCAATCGGATGGGGTCTGGCCGCAGCACTGTTGCCGAGGTCAGTTATGGACCACACTCCCTCCTCCTTCCCTTCGATCCGTCAGTGAATCATGCTTGGAAAAAATAGCCAAAATTAAATTAAATGATCCACAGACGCACAGAAATACAGAAATACGCGTAAAAGCAAATAAAATTGAACAGAAATGTATTTCGTTTTTCCGTTTTTTGTTGTTTGTAAATTAGGTCATCAGCAGAGCGAATATTTGAAGCCCAGCAAGCAGAGATCTGAAAATAGCCCCCACCAATGGAGCCACCGATAACATCTGAGGGACTAATGAATGAGCTGTCTGGCGGGCTACTGTTCAAAGAATTGTGCGAATTCGAATGGAATGTGTCCCCCCAAAATGGTATCCAATGAATGGAATTGAATTGTTGGCTACCCAAAACGGAGTTTTGGGGGTTTGCACGATCGAAAGACATCTGTATGTTGGAAGTAAAAGCGATTGACAAATGCATAGAAGTTATTTCCAATTATCCGAAACTTTTAATACGATCAGAGAATTTCTGGGTGCAATCCAGACAAAAGCAATAACCATCAAAGCTCCCTAGATTTATAGATAATGGCCAGAGGACAGAGGCAGAGTCAGAGGCAGCGAGGAGTTATCGAAACGTTGTCCACATGTTCCACATTCTCGAGGGAGCCCAGCAGGCGGAATGCAGATCTCCGGAATATGCCCATTCCCATTACCAATACTTTATTTATAGATCTACAGGCGCGGGGGCAGTGCAAGAGAGCCTAGTCTTAAGCTTATTTATGGGTTTTCTTCTCTGCTTCCCGCCATCCCTCCCATAGTGTGCGCGCACAGGGAAATTTATTCTGAAATCGAAAATGAAATTGAAATGTGTGCAATATCAATAATCGTTAATCAAACAAATAAATGCGCCTGATTTGTTGTCATATTCAAATGAATCTGTGTGGGTTATAATGGAGGTCTTATCGCGGCTTGAAGCTAACCCATAAAATGTGACTAAGCAAATACCAGCCAACGAATATAGATCGCACGTCATCCGCCAGCCACAGTAGACAGTTTTCATGTATCCCCCACCCCACCCCACCCCACCTCTCATGTGAGGCATGGAGGCATTTCCCAATTTCTTATTTCATGCCTGAAAGTATCTCTAATAGCCACAAAATTCATTAGCAATATTTATGCACATTTAATTGGCTTTGTAATTGCTTTCAAATTATGCCAAACAACGCGGAAGAGATGGTTAGAGATGGTCTTGTGCCTGTGTGTGAGTGTGTGTGTGTAACCCAAAAGCACACTTTGGCCAAGACAGGAAGCCATACCTTGCCCAAGAAGGCTATGGGCAATAGCTCGAGAGAGAGGGGAAGTCTGCTGCAGTTGAAAGTAATCGATTTATGACATACCCAGCGGACAGGGAAGCTCACTCAACACTCAAGTGCAGCAGAGGTGCATCTACAGTAAAACCAGCCACAGAAGAGTGATTTACATACAGGATTCCCTGCTTAAGCTTGTGAGTACCATGCATGAATGATGAATACATTTAATTACAGTATTCCTATTAAAGGATGAAGAGCCCTCTCAAGTCGAATATACCCAACACATTACCGACTAATAACAATTTGAAATATTTTGACGATTGCGTAGCAGCACCAGTGACACCACCGTTTCTCTCCCACTGCGACCTGTTGGTAGGCAAAGAGTGGAAGCCCAGATCGGGGTTTGACCATATTTGAGGAGCCTTAACCACCGGCGCCGCTTTTGGGTTACCCTCATCGTGGTGGGCCCCCTCTCTTCACCTGGTTTTGGGTGACGCCGGCGGACACACGTGAACATTATCGTTTTGCCTGGCTTCGGGGGCCAGCCTGCTCGTTCGAGGCGAATTTTGTAACATGAAACGAGCGACGTTCGTCGTGAGGGCAGCTACTTTTTCTTGTGTGCTTTCTTCTGCTGCTTCCACCCTTCCCTCTCTGCTGTCGCTGTCTTCTCTTGCTACTTCTTCTGCTTCTGCTGGTCCCTATTAACCGGAAGTTTTACAAAGGCAAACGAGCAAAAAGCAACAACAGAAAAAAGTATGAAAACAGTTGACAAAGCGCCCTAGGAGAGAGGGGGTATTTCAGGGTGTAATGTCGAGTTATAATAAAAAGCACACAGAGAAGCACACAAAAAGTAGTCCCAACTGTGAATAAATTTCAAATCACGTACATACAATGAACGCAGTCCGCAAGTTCTTGTTGTTGCTGCTGCTGCTGCTTCAGCTTTCTGCTGGTGACACCAAAAAGAGCGCAGCACGCTACAACAAAAGCAGCGCGCGGCAGCGTCGCTAAAACAAAAAGCTGCAAGTTGGCCAACAGCAACAAAAACAAGAACAGCAGCAGCAGGCAGGCAGAGAAAAACTTTCAACAGCACACGAAAGGAGTTTTAGCTAAGAGACCCACGCGATTAATACCCCTTCAAACCTTCCAATGGCAACTTACTAATATATTTAGATGATTTTGACTAAATTTGGCCAAGCTATGGCTATATTGAGTCCGCTTTTAGTTATAATCACGAATATATTCACTTTTTAGGGTCGTAAATGCGTATTTCCCCCGTGCGTTACAAACATCTGGCCAAAATAAAAATACTCAGTCTCTGCAAGGGTATGACAGGCAGAGAGAATGTTGCTAATTTCGAGCACGTTAGACAGCACTGCGGGGGTGGCATAATGCTGGCAAAGAGAGGCGAGCGGAAGCATCGGTGGGGGGATGTAAAGAGGAAGTGGAGTGTGATCACCCCCACTCCCCGGCTGACTCCTTTAATAATGTCTTTTTCACGCAGCTCTGCATAAATTCTTTAGATTATATTGCGCAGTGAAAAGGATTCGCTTCCGCAGCAGCAGCGCTGAAGGGGAAGCAGCAGCAACAATTGCAGTGCAGCTGGCGTCACTGCTGGCGCTGACGTTTACGTTGACGTCGCTGCAATCAGATACTGAATTGAGGGCGGGCTTCTGCTGCTGCTTAGGGAGAGCGCACACGCAAGAAAGAGATAGGAGGAGCATTCTCTAATGGGGAAATGTATTACGCAAATATGGAATATGCGGCCTTTAATCATCATTAATTAACCCTGCTGATCAAATTGTTGTTGAGAAACACAGCCATTGATATTTACCTATATTTTGTTCGTTTTTCTGCTCTTGTTTTCTCTTGTGTGGGACCAGGTATGACACTTACTTAATGTTCAAAATAACAAAATGACATGTGGTCAGTGAGGCTAATTTTCTTTTTGAAACATACTTAATGGTATAGAAACTGGACAGGAATAATGGATCTGGGGGGACATCTCTCTTCTACGTTGCTTTCGGTAAGTGTCATATAGGCTTTAGCGCCGCCCCATGGCCAACAGCAAGAACGGTATGTTTGCGTCTGTGTCTGCGTGTGTGGGTGACGTTGTCGATGACTCAAACAGAGAGTGAGAGTGACAAAAACCGAAATGAAATGCACACAAATAAACACTCCAAAGAGTAACAGAGAGGCAGAGAGAAAGCACAAGCGCACATACACACACAGATGTGGATGAGGAGGAGATATGGGAAAGGGTCAGGCAGCAGACCACATGCAATAAATCATGGCGTCAAACGGACACCCATGGACGGCCAGGCCCAAGGCAAACACGGACTGCTGCACTCTCTCAGCATGCAAGCAGGACTCTCATTAAGGAAGCAGTACAAACACTCACACAGGCACACAAAACTGCATGTGTGAGTGCAATCAGAAGCGAAACGAGGCCGTCCGGCAGCAGTCGACGAGGACATTGGAGCCAACAAAATCAATGAAATTTTCACTACTTCCGGCACTGAGAGGGCAGAAAAAAAATGAAACCGTATAGAGGCAAAATGAGGATAACCAGGTCTGTGTTTGCCTTTCTGCTTTAGCTGGATGGCTGCCTGCGGGCGAGACCGAAGTTATTAGCCTGCAACACCTTTTAGGAGTTGCCGCATTAGGAAAGCCAGCAGGAAAATGGAAGAGTGGCGAAGCAAAGCATGAGGAACAGAAGCAAAGAGAGGGAAAAGGAGCAGGAGACGGTAGCAAAGGTTCTGAGCAAACAATTTCCAACTTTCTAGTTTATTTTCTTTTTTTTTGCTGTCTTGAAAAGGAAAAGTTTTGATTTTAAATGGGGAAAAATCAAAGAATATTCTATGAAAATGTTAGTTTTGGTTTAAAATAGTGAAACGAAAATATACTCTATAAAAATCTTAGTTATGAAGGATGCCTTTTATCCTTTTATCCCAAGTAAAGAGAAAATGCAGATGAAAGGAAGTGAAGAAAAGGAAATTGTAAGCATGGCCCAGGTGGAAAGGAGGCAAAAAAAACAAATTTATCAAAGACTTCACTTCAAGACGGCAAACGCTTTCTCTGGCTGTTATATCAGAATAGTTATATCATTCGACAGATATTTTAATATAATTAACCTTGGTCACGCCACTTTACGAACTGGGTTATGAAAATTTGCAAGCCAAACCACAAGCATGAAAATTGTGCAAACAAGTGACCCAGAATAATAATTAAGAAACCAGCCGGACAAACAAATTGTTCATCTAATCATTGAGTTGAGGGATCCACCCAACCCACAGCCCCTTGGAGGGTTAATGAACCCCGTGAGGAGAGCGAGTGATCTTATGTTAAAGTTCTCTTAGTATACATCTCTCTCTTTGCTGGAGATTGCTCCAGTGATTTTTCCTTAGTTAATGGTATATGATTAAGGAGAGATTTAAGGTGTTTAGAATATAATTAAATGGAATAACTTACTTCTGGTGGATCCCAGACGCATTCGCCAGTTGTGAGATTGGCATACATATGCTCCTTGGTGCGTGGCTCGATGATTTCTACCCATTCTATTCTGTAAGGCCAAAAAGAGAGAAATTGATACAGATGATGAGACAAGGACGGGTAGCAAGCGAGCGAGCGAGCAAGAAAAATACACATAAATAAGACATAAAATGCGATTGCTTCTATTTTAGAGCGCCCAAAAAAGCATTTCAGGAATGCTCTTCACGCCCGTGCGCTCCTCTTCATGCACGGTAAGTACAAGATATTTTGTAATACACGCCCCGGCAACAGCAACAAAAACAACACACTCTTACCAAAGCAAAGCGAAGAGAAATATATCTCACTAAAAAGGCAACAACACTGCTAAAAGGAGCAATCTGCAGGAAAGGGAAATCTCAAAAAGAACGGGAAAAAGTCCACCCCCTTCCGCTGTTGTCATTCATTCATTCGTTGCGACAAATTTCTATACGGAAAAAAGCTGTCCAAATTCGGCTTTTGTGCGTAAGATCTCATTCATTATATAGATACTATTGTGCGTGTCGTGTGTGTGTTTGTCTGGTTTTCCCCCACATTCAATTTGGCTTTTCTCTTCACACACACACAGACACATTTTGTCAAGCGTTTTCCGGTTTTTCCTTATTTGAAAATTGCAGCGGGGCCGTCCTTTCCTACACACACACACACACACACACAGTGGGAAATAAGGAGTGAGAGCGAGCAAGAGAGGGTGTCAGCCATGGCTGGGTTCTCTTTTTGGCATATTTGGCAGCACGACGCTTGTTGCCGCGCCTTGCAAGAAAATCGATTTTGCAGGCACGCTTGGCTCAAAAGCCAAAAATGCATAAATTTGCCCAAGACCCAGGCCGAGCCGGGCCGGGCCGGCCTCGAGACTAGCATTTAATCAAGCTAAAGAAATGCAGGGAGAGACCGGGAAGAGGGCGGCTCACCAGCAACCCACACGAACGAACGCACACACGCACTCACTCACACACTCTCTTCAGCACGCAGCTGTCAAAGCGGCAGGCGGCTCGCCTTAAAGAGGAGGACTTGGCCCGCCCCGACTCCTTCACCTCTCTCGCTCCGACACTCTCTCTCTCTGGCGAACGCCACCCACCACCCAGCTGCACTCTGCATTGAAATTTTCTGCATTAAAGACAATTTATTTAACAAAAGCATCTGCATTGTTGCTGCTGCCGCTTGCTTTCTTAATAAATTGTATACACAATTTCGACATTTGCGTTGTCTAGCTAGAGGTTGTTGTTGCTGCTGCTGCCATTTGTTGTAATGCTAGTTGTAGTGTAACGGCACACACCTTTCACAACTTGAACTCATTTTTTTTCTGCTCTTTATTACTGGCCGCTCGGTCGACTGATGGGGCGGCGGGTTTCTCTTGGTGTTGTTGTTGTCGTCGTCTTCGCTGGCGCTGCTGCTGTGTCTCCTTTTGCTATTTCTGCTGCTTGCCTCTGCTTATTCCACTTTGTTTCCTTGCACACACACACACCACACACGAACGCACTTAATATATATATCTATCTATATCTATTTTTTTCACTTATTTTCGTTTGGCCGCGGCAGCGAAAATGCAATTTTCTTTCTCAATTGATTTTTTCTACCCACTCGCACTCCTTTTTCACATGCGTGCCGTGGACGATTTTGCGTTTGTTGTTGTTGTTGTTGTTGCAATGCAACTGGAAAACACTTTCACATTTATGACATAATTTACAGGCCATATTTTCGCTTTGCTTTTCGTTTGTGCAACTGCATGTTTCTTGTTATTTTTGAAATATGTCCATGCACCGCCTGCACTAGAGGTGTCAAACCACCGAGGGCACTATCGATAGTATCGATATTTTGCTGCTAGTCTCTACTATCGATGGTTTTGAGACTATCATGATAGTTTCATTGATACCGATAACTGCGTTTCATTATTTCATTGATAGTTTCATTGATACCGATAACTGCGTTTCATTATTTCATTGATAGTTTCATTGATACCGATAACTGCGTTTCATTATTTCATTGATAGTTTCATTGATACCGATAACTGCGTTTGTGGCGTTGCCACTCTCGTTCAATTCGTAGTTGCTGCCATACCATGATATTTTATGATATGAAATTCGTCAATTTTGATATTCAGTTTAATATTACTAGCCAGCTGGGACTCTCAGCCCTAAATAAATAATTTTATCCGACAGATACATACATTTTCTACAGGATTGGTAAGTTTTCAGAAGTCCTTTTTATTGGATTATTTACATATTAAGGTTCAAACAAAAACAACATAAAACGAATGTGTCGTCGTTTTGTGGCGTTGCCACTCTCGTTCAATTCGTAGTTGCTGCCATACCATGATATTTTATGATATGAAATTCGTCAATTGTGATATTCAGTTTAATATTACTAGATAGATGGCCCTCTCAGCCCTAAAAAAATAATTTTATCCTATTCCTCAATGAATTTAGTTTAGGATTGGCTAGTTTTCAGAACTAATTTTCATTGGATTGTTTACATATTAAGGTTCAAACAAAAGCGGCCAAAGCATAAAACGTAAATGTTGACTAAATGTGACATCAATGTTGCTGGTCAACCAAGTATCTTCTATGCGTATGGTTAAATGTTTTGTTCCAAGCTCCATTGAAACATTATTTATGATTTTATCCTAGATTGACATTATTTTTATCTATTAATGCACATGTTTGTGTTTTATGGATATACATTTATCCCGGTTCTGATACCTATTATTGGTATCCGTGAGCTACAACATTTCGTTAATATCTTTAAAACGAGACTGACTAGTTTCGGCATTAATTGGAGCCTGAAATTACAAACAATATCTCAAGTACATAATGTCCATTTTCCCAAGGTATTCAGACTTGTTGCACATTCCGTGCCAAAGTTGTACAACAATGCTGCTACTTTATTTCCCCATGTTGCTGAAATTTTTCCCATACAAATCAAATGTATCATACGGGAACCCGGAAGAACGTCGCAACAATGAATCTTCATTCCATTCTTCATTCCCGTTAAGAACATGTCGCTCACACCATGAAAATGAGGGGAAAGTCACCACTATACCGCTCTCTTCACCACTGAAAAGAGAGCTAATTTTGAAAACTCTCCACGAATTTAGAGCGAAAAATGTCAGTATTTTTCGTGCGCTAAATTGAGTTTGGCGGTCAATCTGAAAAGTGATAAGTGAGTGAACGAACTTAACCCACTTGAACCCCCCTCTATTTAAACAGGTGAACAACCAAAATTCGCACCATTTGTAATAGTTTCGGAATATTTAAATTTAAAGTTGCTTTGCTTTATTATTATCCGTTCTTTCTTCGGAATGAAATCTCATTTCACATGTAGACAACGTTATTAAAAAAATAGTTTCTATTTCAGGAAAAAAACACTTTCAGCTAGTAACAATCGGAAATAATATTCTCATCGTCACTCTTTATAACACACAAGATATCATCCAGCAGGGATGTCAAGTTCTCGGTGCAGTCAAACCACTCCTCTTGCTGTTTGATCAACTTATCCAAGTCAATTGTCTTCAGCTCTATAAAGAACTGTCGCAAAGGCATCGCAAACTGTTTGTAATAGAACTCGTCCACGTGCCGCTTCTCGTCCTCATCGTCGTTAATTTGCATTTGCGTTTGGAAGGCCGTCTCCAGCAGCTGCGCATCCTGCGAGCTCAGTATGCCATCGATAATCTCATCCGCCTTGTTGGGGTTCATGGGAGAACTACGTCCAGATGCCTGTGGCGTTGGCTCCTGTGGTTTAAAGTTAAACGAGGAAGATTGTTCATCGCTCGGGGGAGGTGACCTCAACTCAACCTCCTCCGTAATGCCCTTGTAGCGCTCAATTTTTTCATTCATTATTTTAACTCCTCTTATTACAAACTCCAGTATATCCGACGAAACCTCTTCGCGCAGACACTTGATGATGATGCCAAAGTAACCGAATTGCTGCACCTCCCCCAAAACTTTGGCAATGCTCGTCTGAATCTCCTTCTCCGTCAGCGTAACAATCTTCTTCTGCTCCTTGGAGAAGGTCACTGTGGGAAAGACTCCGTCGATCATGCCCTGGTTGCTGAACTGCCGGAAAAACTCCCGACGCCAAAAGAGCAGAGCATTTATCTTCACCTCTGAGTGATGATCCCCGACCACGCAGTAGTTGAGGGTTGAGAAGAGTGTATTCTTGTACTTCTGGTGGATCTTGCGATGTTCGTAGATCTTCATCAGCGTGATCACAGCCTCTGCACGCACGAGATCGTCATTGTCCCGGTACAGCACATACAGTAGATGATCCTGGAGCAGATCAAAAGAGAATGTTTAACGTCTGCCGAATAAAAAGATGCAATCTCTTACCACAAGATCAAGTTGACTGAGACCATTATCCCACAGCAGATTGATGGTCACCATCTGGGAGAGGCATTTGAAGGCGGAGGCGCGCACATAGCTCTCTGAATCATTCTTGGCCATTTCGTAGACAATGGGAGGTATCTTTGCGTCAATCAGAAACTGCTGAAAGGCGGGAAACTCTACACGAGAGCCAAAATGAATGTTTGTTAATAATAATAATTTAGCATAGTTTTAGGGTAGAAACCTACTGATACGGGAAATGCTGGCTATGGAGGTGGTCAGCTCCAGCGTGGTGTCACGCACCTCCCATGTGGTATCATGCATACGCTTGACAATAATGGGACCCAGGCACACCAAGGCAGAGCCCTGCAGATTGTCCACCAGCAGAGCCATGTTCGGCGACAGGAAATGCTCCACAGCCAGCTGGACGAGCTTCAAGGCCTGCACATTGCACTGGAAAATAGACAAACAAAATCTGTGAAACTCATGAAAAATAAAAGAATATTTCATTGTTTTCTCACTCTGGCATCCATGTTGGTGTTCTCCAGCACAAAGGCCAGACAATTGACTAGTCCAATCGTCTCCACCGACTCCTTCCACGTGATCTTGAAGCGTTCGATGAGCGTACGCAGGCCAACCATGACGGAATGCAAAACTTTGGGATCAGTCACCACCAGCTCCGTGCCGCGTGGATACAGATCACGGTAGGTGCTGCCGGAGTCACTAACGCTATGACAATCATCTGGACCCGAAGTGCCAACGGTACTCATAGCGACCACCTCGCGGAGAACATAGAGCAATGCCTGGCACACGGTGATGGCCTGCTCTCGGTCCAGCACATGCTCCAGGGCCAGTATACTGTGTATGCACTTGTTGGCCAACTCTGGCGTAAACAGACCACCCGCCACACCTTCGGGCGTGAAGAATGCATCGCGCATGCTGTAGCACAAACGGAATGTCTGCTCGCACGACATTTCCATTAATTTCAGAACATAGGCGTCGAACAGTTCGGCTCGCGCAGCCTCGTCCGACTGCCTCTGGACATTTTTCATGGAGAAGAGCAGCGGCAGCATGTGGAAGCAGATCAACTGATTCTCAAACGTTACACGTTCCTGCTGGATGATGATCTCTTTGGGGGCACGTGGGCCAAGCTTCTTCCACAGTATATGATTCAGTTCGGCCATTTTCACAAAGCCCACGCCGTCCCTTCGGGTAATGAAGAATTTCATGAGATTAAAAAAGGACACACCGAAGTCGTTGAACTGTTCGGGTGGCTCGGTCACGTCCGGATTGAGCAGCTTCTCGTGCATCAGCAGGGCAAAGTAGTAGCTGCTCAGGGTCGTGAAGATCTTCTCCACAAAGTACGGATTGTGCGTCATGTCGATAAGTTTCCAAATGGTTATTTCGAAGTCGTGATACTCTTTTATCAGCGAGATCAGCATTGTCCGCTCCTCGTGCACCAGCGTCTGCTGGAGAATGTACGAAAGCAGATCCAAGGTGGAGGAGATCTTGTGCAACAGCTCATTGTCGTCCACATTGATGTGAATGCGTTCCTGCACCTCCGGATCCGTGGTCTTGTACAGGTTATCGTGAATGGGCTTCATTATCTCGGCCAGTATTTCCAGCGTAACAGCCTTGTCGTGCAGCTTGTCGCACGATTTGTACAGCATCTCGTAGAGCACCTGTCTGGCCTCCCTCACCACATACAGAGTGTGATCGTTGTTCGAGTATTGAATCAGCAATGTCCAGGTGCGATGGATTCTCATGAATGCCAGACCCATGCTGAAGCAAGCCACGGCCTTCATCAGCCGTATGCCTCCCAGTTTGATCGACGGACTAAACTGCTGGTCTCCCGACTGCAGGAATTTAATGGTTCTGCAAGAGAATGGCAGCAACTGCTTTAGAATGGGAGCTAGCTCTGGGTAGGAGACTTACCTGCCCACAATATCCAGTTCACGGAGGCGCACAATCATCCATTCGTTGGACGCCAAGTAGCTGGTGAGATTCAACATGAACGATGTCACCTTCGGATGGACTTTGTTGAAGTCCTCCGTGACCATGGTCATGCATCTGTCCACCCAGTCGACGATAAACGGCGCCTGGAGCACATAGTCATTCTCTGTGGTGGCGAAATTAGATCTCTGATTAGTAGACAGTACTTAATGAACGAAAACATGTTCTCTCGCCCTCACCCTTAGCCTTTAGGTGCGTTAGAAGCTTCTCAAAGTAAACATTGTTGTGGGTGGAAAAGTTATCGCGCAGAAATATGTCCAATATTTGCCTGAGGCGCGACAGGACCTCCTCTTGCTTTTGCATTTTGTTTTGTATGTAAGCTAATTATGCGTTGGACTGCCTCCAGTGCATACTTTCAATGCTTTGCCCTTGTAATTGTTTAACCAAATAATGAAATCGTTTGAGTGCGGCTTATCACGGCGAAGGAACACTTGTTTTTGTATTGAGTGTTGGCTAGCGCAAAAATACGTACTGACCAAGTAGAGTTGCCAGCACTTTTGATAAATCAGCTATTTTATATAGCTATTTTTATAGCTAATTTTAAAGTTCGATTGGTATGCATATCTGATATTATTTTATAGCCGGAAATCTGGCAATTTCAAGTACATACTTAACCATGTTTTGTTATTTCTTTACGTGTTAAACTGTTGTTTAATTGTCCAATAAAAATTGTTTGTAATGTTGTGATACAAAAACCGCAAAAAAATGCATCTCTATTAAGAAAGTTATGTGGCCAAACAATTGTCTGTTTTCTAACACTGTTTGTAGATGCAAAATAATGACGCTGACATCGACGATTGGATTATTTTTGTTATAAGAGGGGACGTATAATGGATAATAATGTAGAACAAGCTCCAGAAAAAACGCCAACAGCAACAGTAACAAGAGGAGGTGCAGCCGCCGCAGCCGAAGTAATCAGTGGAACACGCAACGCCGGAGCAACGCCAGTGAACATCTTGGCTAACAATTCAACCTTTTGGAAAAACAGCGGACGGAGAGTCCCCGGACGGCCCAGTCCCAAACGAGATCTACCGCCCGAGGTCGTGGCGACAGGTCATCGCGGTGCCGGCAGTGGCATGGTGTCCACCTTTCGTGACTATCAGCAGTCGGTGAGCGATGCCTGGGACACGGGCGACGACGAGTTCTGCATCATCAGCAGCACGGAAGCGGCGGCAGCAGCAGCGGCCGCAGCTGGAGCCGGCGCTGGTAATTGTAATTGCAGCTTATCTGTCGGTCTTATCGGTTAATTGGTTTTATATTTCCGGATTCCCTCTCTATATGCAGATGGCACTCGCATATCGCGCCAAATGTCACAAACGGCTGCACTGAATGTGATTGAAACGCACTCAAGGAGCAATCAAAACCACAACACACCTAGGGCCAACGACTGTGGCGGTGCGGACCAGACCTCAAGCACCAGAAGCACCCCGGAAGAGAATAGGGAAGAGCGCCGGCGATCGCTGCCAGACAGTAATGAGAACAGGTGAGGCCCGTGCACAATGGGGGAAGTTAAATAGAAAGTTCAGCGCAGCAGCAAGAGTTGTGTTGTTGTCGCGCCTGCCCCACAGTTGTGCAAACAAGTGCCAGGGCTAAAGTGGGTGTGGGCCCGCATCTGTCCTTAGTTACTCAAGTATAATCGATGTTTGAGCTGCCAGAATGCAACAGTTTCCCAGACTTTCACCCAATGCAATGTGGACAGGCCGCGAAACAAGTGCACCACCACGCCGTGAACTAAATGGTAATCGAATTTTCTTTTACAGATCACGTTTAAGGAACTATCCCGGACGACCGCAACTGCAGAAGATCAGCTGCAACTCACAAGACGGCGAATATGAGACGAAAATTGAAAAGTTTCAGGTGCTACTCGACTCGCCGCAGTTGGATTTGGTGGCCCTGAAGAAGCTCAGCTGGTCGGGAGTGCCGCGCAAGGTAGGGCAGCAAATTGGAATACCACATTTGTGTGTGTGTGTGTAATTTAATTGAATTTCTCTGCCATTCCACAGATGCGCGCTGTAAGCTGGCGGCTGCTGTCGAAATATCTGCCCCCCTCGAGCGAGCGACGCATGGCGGTGCTGGAGAGTAAGCGGCAGGGCTATCACGATTTGAGACACAACTACTTTAGGGTCGACAGCCAGGACGAGACGCAGCAGGATACGTATCGTCAGATACATATCGATGTGCCGCGCATGAATCCACAGATACCGCTCTTCCAGCAACAGCTCGTCCAAGAGATGTTCGAGCGTGTCCTCTTCATTTGGGCCATCCGGCATCCGGCCTCGGGCTATGTGCAGGGCATCAACGATCTGGTCACCCCCTTTTTTATTGTGTTTCTGCAGGAGGCATTGACTCCCAACACAGATCTCGAGAAATTCGACATGTCCACACTGGCGGAGGAGACGCGCAACATCATCGAGGCAGATTCGTTTTGGTGTCTATCCAAGTTTCTCGACTGCATACAGGATAACTACATCTTTGCCCAGTTGGGCATACAGGAGAAGGTCAATCAACTCAAGGATCTTATACAGCGCATAGACGGTGAGTGATGTGACGTGACGTGCCCTTTGAGAGGTGTTGATATACAGATAGAGATATGTACCCACATACTTTCATATGATAAGATAAATGTGAAGCGTCGCTCGCTTAAGAGTTGTATGTTGTCTGCTGTTGTTGTGCTTAAAGATAACCCCAAAGCTGTGCCATATAGCTATCAAAATTATAAAGTTGTCTTAGCAATGATTGGCATGGCACACCACCCCAACCATTGTTCTGCCCCGCCTGATTATATTCCATAATTAAATTTAATTTTGTATCTTTTGTTGTGTGTATTTCCAGTCAATCTGCATCGTCACTTACAGACGCATGGCGTTGACTATTTGCAATTCTCATTTCGTTGGATGAACAATTTGCTGACACGCGAACTGCCGCTGCATTGCACCATCCGTTTGTGGGACACATATCTGGCCGAATCGGATGGCTTTGCCCTGTTCCATTTGTATGTGTGCGCGGCATTCCTGCTGCATTGGAAGGAGCAGCTAATGCAACAGAATGATTTTCAAGTAAGTTACTAATAGAACAACCTTTTCTTTGTTTTTATTAATTTATGGAATATCCCCCACCCCCGAATAGGGTCTCATGTTGCTGCTACAAAATCTGCCAACCCATAATTGGTCCGATCGCCAAATAAATGTATTGCTGGCTGAGGCATTTCGCTTGAAGTTCACCTACGCGGATGCGCCCAAGCATTTGGAGACGAAGAGTTGACAAAAGCGACACAAACAATATATATATACGTAACATAGAAATTAGTTTTACTACAACTTTTTGCGGAATATACCTACACACCATACGCATACATACAATCTAATAATTATATACAATTTGTTATTAGTCCTTCCTTTGTTCTGTTCTTTGTTTGTTTTTCAGTTTCGTGTATCTTTCCTCCAACCCATAAAGTAGGCAAAACGTACAACAAATTACATATTCCGCTTTTTGTACATAAACAAATCAAAATTCAAAATACAATTTTACACATTCAACGGTTCCCGGTCCCGGAAAGAAGTTTCAATTGAAATTTTGTCTTTTATAAAAACAAAACCGAATCAAAAAGGAAGCGAAGAATTAAATACTTTTTTCCATATGACAAACTCAAATTACCCTACAAATAAAAAAAGCTACTTGCGTGCAATCGAGTAGAGTATATAAATTAAGCCATGGAGTGTATAATTATTGCGGCGGGGACTGCCCTTTAAAATCGTTTAATTCTGCCGTTCGGCTATGTGTTTTAGCTGTTTGAGTACCGTCTCCAGCAGCTTTTTCTTGTCATTCTTTCGCACCAGCGAGAATATAGGTTTCTTGTCCGCCTCGCGTATCTTCTCGAGTATCACAATGATGGACTGCGGCTGCACCAGATGATAGCGATTCTCCTGCTTGCCGTAGTCATGGAAATATGTGCTCCATTCCTCCAAGATGAGTAGATCCAGCAGCTGTCGATTGCGCAGGAAATACTTGCTCAACTCGCCCTCCTTTAGGCCGGACACTGGCTCAGAGGCGGCAAAGAACTCGCATTGCATCAGATCCAAATTGATCTGAGTGAGGGCACCCGTGGAGATCTGCTTGACATCCTCGTCGTACATAATCGAATAGATCTTTTCTGCAATATGCTCGAAGGTGCGACGACAGGCGGCCTGTGCAATGTGCGGTAGCTTAAAGGCAAAGCCATCAAAGGTGCTCTTGAGGTACGAAATCATGTCCGTAATGAAAGCGGAGGCTATGCCGGGTGGCTCCACCAGCAGCCAATCGTAGGCACTCAGCTCGAAGAACTCATCAATCTTGGAGCAAATGCGCAGGCCCACCTGCTTCTCGGCATCCTGGCGCGCCACATGGAACATGGCCGACGGCGTTTGGGACACGCTCCTCTCTGTGTTGGTCATATGACAGACAAACTCATCGAGGAACGGTCCTGCCTTCTCCAAGTACTGCGTGTCGATGATTATCTGTATGAGCTGTGTCAGCGTGATGCTGGGCTGTCGGAATACCACAGACAGACAGCCGCTGAAGCTGCGGGTGAGCAGCAAATTGGCTGCCTTGCGCACCATGGCAGCCACCTCGTTGGGCGAGAGGGTCAGCTCTTCGGCAAACTTCATGCAGGCATACATAAACTCCTTGGCCTGATGGTACACCTCCGGCACCATGCGCGAGAAGGGAAACTTCTTGGGAAACGGCGCATTCTCCAGCTGCTCCGAGTGGAAGGGAAAACGCTCAATGATGCTCTCGTACTCCTCAACATTTTGCACAACCATCGGCAGAAACTGCTCCTTGTCGAGAATGTCGCGAAAGACATGGACCCATCGTTGCAGCAGCACCTGTAAGCAGAACGTTAGGGAATACAATTTGTTGGCATGCCATTGCTATGCTGCTCCTCACCTCGTTGTAATGATCTCGCATATTGTGCAGCAGCTCCCACAGAATGTTCACCGTGTAGCCATAGCACTTGAAGGTGTTGATGGACAGCATGATGAGGTTCTTGATGCGCAGCAGTATATTGGGATCGGTGCAGGAGGAGGAGCTCATGCTGATCTCGTTGACAAACTTTGTCAGCGAGTTGGACCACAGCTCCTCCAGATAACTGCTGGTTACCACATCCCCAGCCGTATTCTTTACATGATCCTCCACCACAAAGAAGCCGACAATGGCGCAGATGTAGGTTTTGTAGGCCTCCAGGTTGTCGTGCATATTGGGTGGTGGTTGAAGCACCAATTTGGCCTGGTCGCGGCGCTGCTGACGATAATCCTTCTCGAAGTACTCCCTCTGGCCCAGCACCATGTAGATGTGCAGACACCGGTAGATGGGCGAGAAATCAATAAGATCCTGAGCGCTCACATTGCCACCATCGTCGTCGCCGCCCGCACCGACTGTTTCGCCATTGGCCTGCTGCATGTGATCTTTGATGATGGCATTTATGTCACGCTTTTGCAGCTGCTTGGTGTGTGTGATGGCCAGCTCGCCAATGCGCGGCGAGAACTTTCGGATATTCTCCAGGAACTCGCGAAAATCCAAGGCCGAGGACTTGCGTATGTTCTCCTTGATGATTGGAATCTGTATCTGCATCTGAGTGGCAAAGCGGTAGTTGTGTCTCTTCAAGCGCGACAAATGCTCCGTTTCCAGTGTCTCCAGAGTGCGCAGCGCCTGATAGTACTGCTTGTTCTTGGCCTGTTGTGTGAACTTCATGTAGCATTCCAGGGCAGGCAGACAGGACTTGAGAGCCTCGATGGCACTGGCCAGGTTGGATTCGATTTGGCGTGCCCGCACCAGCTCATTCCCCTGTTGGATGAGCGAGGCACTGATCTGCCGCAGCGATGTGTCCAGCGAGTGGACTTCATCGTGCAGCTGCTTGGCCTGTGTGCGCACCTGCAGTAGTTCCTGGATGGAATCAATGAATCCCTGATAGTACAGGTTGCATATACGTTCGATTTCCTTGTCATGGCTGCGTATCCGCTGATCCAATTGTTCGCTAATCAATTTTGTATTATTACCTGTGGGAATGGCAGATGAAGGGGCGTAAGAAAAACAGGTTTTCCGGTTTATTCCACTTACCTTCTAGGATGGAGCGAAACGTGGGTCCCCAGTAGTCATCGACGGCTTCTATGTCTTGCACGGTCACCTTTGACATGGTCTGAAAGTCTTTCTTCTAATTATAATGGCGATTTTGTCAGACAAATGAATCAATTTTGTTTTCTTTCTAGTTGGTGAGTAGTGTTGGTAAATGCACGAGCTGTGAACTAGTTCTCGTTTAGTTCCGTTTTTTGATCTTGAACTGAACTAGTTGGGTGGAACTAGTTCCGTAAACCACGCAATTTGAGATGGGCGATTAATATCGCCTTAAAAATCGGGCCACCTCTAGCTTTCTCCATAATTTCTCCATATCGTCATTCATCGCATATATATCGTCATGCAACGAATACTTCCAGACTTCCATCGCCATACTTATCGTCATTATTCCATCGCCATTTTCGGTACTTGCCCGGCCCGCCAGATTTGAAATCTGATTTGAATTATCTCTGGCTGAGGTATGCTTCAGTCTGTCCAGGGTCCTCTACAAGAAAATTTGTAGATCGCAGGTGACTTCAGGTGTCGGGCTGGCTTGAAATGCAGGCAAGGGTCTTCCCTTGATGATGCGGTGGTTTTTGCTTTTGTGGTTCTTGGTTGATTCTTTATTCTTTCTAATTCTTCGGGGGCTTGTTTTCAATGGATTACTCGCAAATCTTGTTACTTGGCCTCTGAGCAGGTGGACTGCTTAGTCAGTATCTTGTGTTCGGGCTGATGGACTGCCTGCTCTTTCGGCCGATCTTGGCCCTTTTATGCAGCGCAGCTGGCGATCGCACTTGAGACCCAGAAATAATTAATTATTGCTAACCTATGATTATTGGGTGACAATAATTGTGGGTCAGTGTGGTTTTAATGAGACTGCATCCCGGAAGGTGCTGGCTGCAGTTGGGAATTGGGTTTCGAAATGAGGTTTTGCCAACTCTGCATCGCGGAAGGTGATAGCTGAGTGGTAAGTCGATGACCTGAGGCCGAATGGTTGCGAAAGATCGCCAAAAAGTGGGTGACCTAGAATTTCGTGCGTTGCTTAAGACTATTTTATTTTCCGGAGTGCTGAAGCACTGCTATTTGTGAGGAGAAACGTGGCCAGAGCCATGGTTCGTTACAATATATTCAAGAAGAGATAATTCAAAATCACGAAATTAAAATAAATGCTTAAAAATTCGTTTTTATTAAAGTTTATTAAAGGCAGCCTTTTTGGCTTGGCTAAGTTTAGAAAATTTGTTCATGAAACTTATGTATATTCGGCTTCTCCCGCTATTACTTTCATAAAATTCGTTTAATTTTTGTTTGGGAAACATTCTGCCAATATCCATTGTTAGCTGTCGCCCGACTTCAGCCGACATATAAATTTTTTTATCAAAATAATAGTTAGCGATAATTTTGATTAAGTACTTCCTGTCCCATAATGTTAAATCTTCGCCAATCGCCGCCTTTAGAGCCAGTTTATGTGACTTCATTCGAATGATGTTAAAAAGAGGAATACTTGTCAGGACAGATTTGGTAGAATTCGACATTGCCGACACAGAAGCTGAGTAGGCGTTGGGAGCTCCTATTGCTAGGAGCTCGGCAGATGATGTCGACGGCAGTTGCGGCCATTCGACGGGTGCCAAGCTTGACTCCTGGTACGAGCAAGCTATTGAAGTTAGGTCGTTTTTTTCGTAAGAACGACGTGGCTGATTAAGCAGCGTAAGCACCTGTCGCTGCTTCTTGAAGGAAATGTTGTCTACCGTCTGAAAAGATTAAATAAAGGCCATAAATTGGACAGTACTACACGGCTGGGCTGTACTTACGTTTAATTGTTGCGGTGGAGTCGTCTGGTTATCATCATCAACGATCTCCCCATTATCAGAATGCTCAGATGGCTATACAAAAGTCTTTACTAATATATGATGTTAAAGAAATCATCCCAGTTGACTCACGCTTTGCTCCGTCTGCTCCATCTGCTCGTGGCAGGGCATCTTTGTGGGGGTAACTTCCCAGCTCCGCGCATAGATGCTACTGCTGGACCTCTTGGTGGGCGTAGCTTCGGGGCTCCGATCTGGCAGCAAAAATATAGTGGTTATGCCTGGCGAGCAGTCCTCTACTACGGGTGCTCTATGGCAAGATGTCTATAAAAGTAGTGGATCAGTATCGGAACACTATGCTAATATCCCGATATCCTTACCTTCGTGGGAGTCAATGAAATGTCAATGTAATTCATTTCAAGACGCGGGCAGTCCGCTACTGCGGGTCCTCTATGGCAAGATGTCTATAAAAGTAGTGGATCAGTATCGAAACACTATTCTGATATCCTGATATCCTTACCTTCGTGGGAATCAACGAAATGTCAATGTAATTCATTTCAAGACGCTGGGTTGGGCTGGGCTCATGGATGCGCAGTGCCCCTCTCGGCGACACTTCAATACTGTAAATTAAATGCCACTTATTATGCACATATAAGCATGGGATATTAACTACTTACGGAGAGATGTTCTTTTCGTGGCTGCTCATTTTACAATTTTTTTCTCAAAATCAACGTCTGGTTGGAAATTCACCTTAGGCTGCATGGTCAGTTCAGTGTGGAAATCTTCTGCGCAGACTCACCACACCTCACCACAGAAGGAAAGAAGAGAAGGAAGAGAACAGGAGCAAAACGAGCAAAGAAGAAGAGAAGAGGCGGCCCTAAGTCATCTGCGCTGCGATTAATTCAATTATATTTAATAATTACAGTTAAATACAACTTGTTAAGTACGTCTAATACGATAATCAAGTGCCAGTGTCAGACAATTAAGTCTAAAAAGTGCCAAGCCAAATTACCAAAAGAAGTTGCAAACCAATGACCAATTTGCCAAATTGCCCAATTGCTATTTCTAACAATTACTGGAAGGTTTTGGCCATAGCGGCCTTCAATTTAGATGGAAATAATTTCCATTACTTATATTTTCGGGTGGTTCCTGTAATTAGTCATCTTTCTAAACTAGGTAAAGTAGTTATCGATGATACACTAAAGTTAGTGTTAGGAACTATTACAAATTGTGGACTTTCCAAACCCCTGCTGGCGGTCATTTCGGATCATTGTCCGGCAAATTGGTATGGCATATCAAATGCCGCCACCCAATACCCAGTCTTATGGGACATTTTCCACATGAGAAGGCGAATGAATAGACATCACAATCACTCAGACGAGTTATTAGAAGAGCTCTACAACTATCAATTTACAGCCAGTAATTGGCAATGTAAATTCGCAGAAATACCGAGCAGGATGAGATCAATGCCAGCTCACTTAATGCCAGAACATTTAATAACACGCTATCACATACAGGCTTGTAACCTAAAGGCAATGGTTCACCGACACTTTTGCCAATCGGAAGATCCATTAAAATTGGATAAAATAAATTGTCTAAAATTTGAATTCAAGGGCGAAGGTCTGGCCAAAAACGTATCAGATGCTGTTAAATTTGCCCATTATACACATAAAAATGATATAAGCCCGGATAATCTCAGATATTTTTTAACCTGCGTGTACGGGATAATGGTTACATTAAAAACCAACTAAAAAATACTTAGAAATCCCTAAAAAATTAATTTAATTTAGATTACTCATAATTATTACTTGTAAGGTTAGTTTACACATCTGTCGTTAGATAACTCATTTGTTGGAATTATGTAAGGATTAAATTCAACATTTTTAAAATCAGAATATTCGTAACTTCAGTATCATTGATAGCCGATTCTTTTTAGTGTAATTTTAATTTCGTCCAGTAATAAGAGAAAATTGTAAAAATTGGTAAAATTGTTCAAATTATTTCAATTAATTTCCCGTGTAAAAGAAATCGATTTACGTAGCTATTAAAAAATAATACTAATATTAAATATCCCACTAAAACAGTAATTATTACTAAAATTAAGTTGTACAATTTTATTTCATAAAGCTCAATAATTTGGGAGGGACCCAATGGCTCTTTTTTTGTCCCTTGGGAATGGGACGTTTGCAAAATATCAAAATAACTGCCAACATGGTTGCTATAGTTGGGTGCGGACGGTTCTCGGATCGGATCGGAACGGATAAGATAGTTTGTACCCGTAAGTATTCTTTTATCTTTGTTTCCCATATACTCGCTCACTCTCTTATTCCATAGAAATCCGATAAATCCGATACTGTCTTGTGGATATCTGCGGGACTGGTAGCTGGGAATAATCAAAAAAGCAAGAAACTGGGGAAAGTGTCGCCGATTTGAACGAATTAAACTGTATGTCAAAATCGAAAACGATGCGCAACTGGATGCCGGTCTTGTTCTGTGGCTTGGCCGGTGTTCTTCTTCAGCTCGTCGCGGGCCACCAAGTTCCGTGCGCGCATGAAACGGAGGGCGAGGGCCAGAGGAACTGGGTCCAGGTCCTGTGCAACGATAAAATGGCCGCCAAACAGGCCCAGCTTTACCTCATTGACTGCGGCAGCGGCGAGCGGGTCATTGATTTTTCCAAGGAGTAACGCTCCAGCTGGCCTTCGTCTGCTGCAACGGCGACACCTGGTCCAGTGAGCTGGGCAGCGTGCTCTCCCAGCGCGATCCCATCTCCATCATCAGCTGACGACGCGTGCCGCGCTGCACCTATGGACGAATATCTCTAACCGGAGGGTGTACATCATGTGATTGGCCTGCGCATTCTAGACAATCACAGTGTCAATCTCATCTCCAGCATTATCACCGGCGTCACCATACCCGTCCTCGCTCTCAAATTCTGGCCTGTGCGCTGAACGAGGAGCATATATCTATTTCCGTAAAGCTTCCGAACCGCTTAGCGACTAACTCTAACAAGCCTTGCACCGATCGAAACGATGGACTCGAAAGAACAACGATAAGGAGCCGCAGCGGGAGCACCGACCGACCCCTATGAAGCCAATGATATTCCTGTTCGATTGATTTTGTTAATCTTGTGGCATCGCATTCCATCCCCCTGCGACTATCCGTCTAAGGTTAACTAACGCTAAGAACAGAACTCTAATCTGATAAATTATTGGATACTATCCGAGAGGTGATTCGTCAATCCAATTCAAATTGATACACTTCAGTTCAAGATCGGATCGGACCGTTTTTTGTCCTGTCCTGTCCCATATTATTCGGTATATTTATCAATATGATAAGTATGTTTTAATATATTTCTGAGGGTATGACGGTATATTTTATTGATAAATACGCGGTCACACTGAAACCACAGCCAAAAATCCATATTTAAACTAGAAATAAACTGAAATCAAATAAAGTTCGTTTCGTAAGTGACCAAGCAAATGTTTTGGGGAGCAGAGCATTTAGGGTCTTTGTTTTGTTGGGGCCAAGCCGTTGGGCAGTTACGCCGAGATACAGTTATGTTGAAGTAATAGCAGCATAAAGTTTTGTACACGCACGCAATCACAAAGTACAGAATAAACATGGCCACCCTACGGAATCGCCTCCACACCACAGAAACCACAAAAGGAAGGCCGGAAACAGACTCTCAGCAGATCGTCACCAACAACAATAACGATGGGAAGCAGCAAGGCAAGGAAGCCACCAAGAATGCCGAACCAAAGGAAAAGAGTGACCCGATGATATACATCATATTCTTGTCCCTGCTGTTTGATTTGCTGGCATTCACCATCATTTTGCCGCTGCTACCCTCGCTTCTTGAGTATTATCGCGTCAATGACAGTTCCGGTCTGTACAATGTGCTCACGGAGAGAGTACGTTGGTTCCAGCAGCTGCTGGGTGCGCCAGAGCGTTATATATCGGTGCTGTTTGGCGGATTTCTAGGCTCAATGTACAGTTTCTTGCAATTTCTGGCCAGTCCGATTGTGGGAGGCCTCTCGGATTACTATGGACGCAAACCCGTTCTACTTGTGTGTGCGGTAAGTGTACGCTCATCTAATCTGGGTCACAATATTGAAACATTTCACTTTACCCCCAAACACAGTCTGGCATTGCGCTCTCCTATCTGCTGTGGGCCTGCTCCGGAAACTTTGCTCTGTTCGTCCTGGCTCGTTTCGTTGGTGGCATCAGCAAGGGCAACATTTCGCTGTGCATGTCGGTCATCACGGATGTGTCCAGCGTGAAGACCAGGGGCCGCGGCATGGCCCTGGTTGGTGTGGCCTTCTCTTTGGGTTTCATTGTGGGACCCATGATTGGTGCCATGTTTGCCATATTCTCGAATAAATCTGCCAGTGGCGGTGCTTGGTTTGTACTTCCATCCCTATTGGCCCTGGGTCTGGCTCTTGGCGATCTCCTGGTGCTCACCTGCTGTCTGCGAGAGACTCTGCCAAAGGTAAGAGTCTTGCATCTTTTGCATCTAAAGTTGTATCTTTAATCTGTATGATGACATTTTCAGGAGAAACGGGTTAAGGAGATCTCATCCGCCCTGTCCTACGGCCTGCAATTGCTCAACGTCTCATCCATATTTAGGTAATTCGTGTTTTAATTAGCATGTCTTGCAAACCTGTCGTGTGACTAAGTTAATTGATATTTTGCAACAAAACCCGCTCGACTGGTTACCGGCCCAAGCGTGACGTTCCGTTCGCTATCATGCCGGGCGCTCGGGCACGTTTGTTTGATTGTCTTATCAGCTGGCACTTGCTGGTAATTCTCTTGATTAAAACTAGTTACAGGGAAACACTCTTGAGTCAAAGCCTTCATATAATCTATGATTATTGATGGATTTCCTAAAAAATTATCATATTTTAACTTCACAGATTTGCTGCCATCAAAAATGTGCCCAAAAAAGATAAGGATGCCCTACAATCCGTTGGAATGATATACTTTTTATATTTATTCCTTTATTCGGGCTTGGAATTCACCGTCACATTCCTGATGTATCACAAGTTTGGTTACACGTCCATGGATCAGGCGAAAATGTTTCTCACAACAGGTGAAATTCATGCCCTTTGGATATATTTTACATTCTTAATTTAATAATCACATATTTTTTTAGGTGTTATCATGACTTTGATACAGGGATCGGTTGTGCGTCGTCTTCCCGACGCCAAAATCAAGAGTTATGCCATCTTTAGTCTGTATCTAATTGTGCCCGCCTTTGTATTGGTGGGCCTAGCCGAGGGCAGTCGAATGCTCTACGCCGGAATGATTCTTTTCGCAATCTCTACTGCCTTTGCGGTTACCTGTCTGACCACCTTGGTGTCCAAATACGGAAACGATGATCAAAAGGGTTCAGTATTAGGCATATTCCGTTCTCTGGGAGCGTTGGCTCGTGCGCTTGGTCCTGTGGTGGGCTCCATAGGCAAGTACAGCTTATCTATTCCTTTGTTTTTATTTTAACTCTGGAATCATTGCAGCCTTTTGGTGTGTGGGCTCAAAGATCACATACATAGCCGGCGGAATCCTGCTAGTTTATCCAGCCATAGCTTTGCAGCGGGCTCGCATTTAAGTGCAATACGAACAAAGTTACCCATGCATCATAGAGATTCTAACGCTAATCGCAAGTATTAATTGCACATTATACTTAATTTATTGTTTTTATGCAACAAGTATTTTATATTAAAATAAAAACATTTTTATACATTTTAAGAGAAACTGTGGTTTTATTTGAAATTCTTTGTAAAATTTGCTCTCTTTTCAGTGGAGTTTGTGGAGACTTTCCCCTCATTTTCGTTGTGTGAGCAACATGTTGCTGAAATTTTCCCATACAAAATCAAATGTATCTTACGGGAACGCGTATGGAATAAAGATTCATTGTTGCGTCAATAGATATCAGAACCGGGATAAATGTATATATACATAACAAAACATATGCATTAATAGATAAAAATCATGTCAATCTAGGATCAAATCATAAATAATGTTTCAATGGAGCTTGGAACAACAAAATTAGCATGAATTAAAAGAAATAAGGTATATAAGAGTCCATAGAAGATACTTCGTTGACCAGCAACATTGACGTCACATTTAGTCAACATTACGTTTTATGCTTTGGCCGCTTTTGTTTGAACCTTAATATGTAAACAATCCAATGAAAAATAGTTCTGAAAACTAGCCAATCCCAAACTAAATTCATTGAGGAATAGGATAAAATTATTTTTTTAGGGCTGAGAGTCCCAGCTAGCTAGTAATATTAAACTGAATATCAAAATTGACGAATTTCATATCATAAAATATCATGGTATGGCAGCAACTACGAATTGCACGAGTCTGGCAACGCCACAAACGCTGTTATCGGTATCAATGAAAGTATGATCGCTTTGATATATATCGCCAGTAGATATCGATAGGTTGAATGCAAAAACATACAACGATATATTGATATATCCATATATTTAACATCCCTAGTGCCGTGGGATCATCAAACGAATAATAAAGGAAGAAGAAGAGCGGGATTTATCAAACTAATAATTAAGTAAGAAGAAGAGCGCTCAATGGCCGAGAAACCGGCCGCGGGACCTTGTGCCGCATATCCTCGGATACACGCTGGGCTGGATGGGATGCAGCGTCATCTTGCCATCGTCCAGGCCGTACTTGGAGAAGTGCTTCACAGAAAAGACCCAACTGCCGGTCTCCGGGCGGTACTCGATGAAGCGCGTATCGTTCTCTTCGCAGTCGCGACGCAGCTTTGCCTCCCACTTCATTTCGAGCAGACGCTGCACATCCCTTACAGCCACGGGCCATACCTGCTCGAGGGTGACTTGTGCCTCACGATTCAGGCCTTGGTTGATAGGCGGCCTCCTCTCATCGTCTGGATAAATGATGATCTGCTTGTTACGGAAGAAAACTGCATAGAGAGAGAATATTTATTGACGGACGATGCTTGACTGGCCTGGCTCCTCCCCAATTACTTACCAATCTCATCCAGATTTAGGCCAGCCACGTCCATTTCCATGGCAAAGAACACAGTGCCATAGCCCTCGCGTCCAATGGTGAAATTGGGCACCACACAGGACCCATCCGCGGCCAGGTAGGACTTGAGATCATCCAGCGAGGGTATCGTGTAGTAGCCCACGCGTCGCAACACTATCCCTGTGGGATGTGGCGCATAGTCTGACGCCCCATAGCGCCTCGCTGCTGCCTCAATGGCCAGTCTGGAGCGATTCACTGCAGTCTCCTGCGAGAGGGCCGCCTGCTGCTGCTGCTGCTGTGATGCGAAGGTATCCAGCTTGGCAATGGCGCTGCTTTGCGACTTATCCGTATCCTGCCGATGTTGGTCTCTGCTGTCCCTGGAAGAGAAACCGCTGCTGCTGCTACTGCTCGCCGTCTCTGTGGGACTGTCGGACTTTTGGTGGGGACGTCCCAAAGCCGCTTGGAGCCTGTGGGGAAGATTGCTGTTCACCGAAGATTTGGAGTTTGGGATATCGGCGTCCTTGTCATTTTTTTTCTCTCTTGTTTTCCTGTTGTTGAACCAGGCATAGAACCTATCACACCACTTTTCCTCTTGCTCCAGCGGAAAAACCCTTCGCATGTTGCCTTCTAAATATCTGGCGTCTCCCGCGTCATTTGAATGTTATTATGTACAAAGTACTCTCCCACAAGCGTTACGAGCTTCCTCTGTTGCGTCGCTTTGAGCTTTACGTTTTTGCGCTTCTTATTTAGCAGCGTCTGGCCGCATTTCCACTGTTTACGAGGATGCCGTAACGTTTATAACCGTAGTCACTGTGGACGGGCATGATGCGGCGTCCCGTTGCGAAATGTGGTCGTACTCATCCGAATCGCCACTGCTCGACGTCACATCGAAGTCGTCGTCGCTACTTACATTCTTGATTACGGTGACTGGCACCGGAACGTAATCATGGTCATGGTCAACATGATCGTTACCTGTGGCGGCGGCGGCGGCGGCCTGGTCATCCAACCAAGCCTTAACGTATCTCCTTTTACTCATTATTACAGCTATTTGGTGCGTCGCGTCCACACACACACACCCACGCCCTATATGTCGGCGGGCTGTTTGGAGTCAGTAGTGTAGTCGCGTATTCTTTAGTAGACCTGCTACCTACTAGTTAACGGCGTACTAGTTAACTAACAACTTATGCGTGTTCAAGTACGATTTGGCGTTGCGTCCACACACACACACTCGTATTTGCTCAAAATGGGATGCTCCGGCTGTTGCTACAGGTAAGGTATTTCCACTGGTACTATATCGTTACTAACTAAGTTAACGGAACGTAGTTACTGCACGGTAAGTAGTTAGTACCGTTAGTTTAGGCGTTTAAGCGAGTTTAAGTGAGAGAGTTAAAGCCGATTTGGCGCGCGTCCGCAGACGCACACAAACACACGCGCACGTAACTATGCTCATATGTCGGCCTGTTGCTCCACTTAATTGCATGTAAGATAACTACTGTAACTATATGGTTACTAAATTAACGTTACGTTACGTAGTTTCTGTACGTAGTTAGTTTCAGTTCAGCGTTTAAGCTAGTTTAAGCGCTTTGCTTTGGCGCGCAGCGTCATCACACCCACACACTCACACACATATCATAACGGATCTTTCACTAGGGCTGGATCGTTGCCGAAACGATAGTATCGATATAAATTTATAAATTAGATTTATATAAATTGCAATTCCAGATGGATCTCATGAGATGAGATAGTTATGGCTATAGTTATAGAAGTCCTAATATAGCTCCTAAGCTCCTGCTAAGGATTGGTAAGGACATAAACTGGACCTAGACGTACAACAATCGATAGTATTGTGTTCGTATCGATAGCATAGCTAGGGCTGCAAAATCTTACAAACCGACGCTACGGACGCTACCCGGCTACCGGCTACTAGGAGTTTCCAGGACTTCCAGGACTACGCACTGCACAGGACAAGATGGATACGAGCAAGGCTGGAGCCAGTGCCACTGCTGCGACCAGCAATGCGTCATGCCAGGACCAGGAACAAGCTGTGGGCCCTTTGCGACCGGCAAAGCCTGGCCGGATGAAGCCATATCCGAAGAAGCCGGACCAGTACACAAACCGACGCCCCGTTTGTCCCATGTTTTACCTCTTCAAATCATTTAGTCTAGTGGAATTTAACGCCAACGATCTGAAGAACGCGATCCATTACCTTAAAAGCCCCAGTCACATAGCAGATGTGAAAATCGGCAAGGTCAATTTGATATCGTCCCTCACATATTTTCGAAATGAAAAGTTTGTAATAATATTAGACGAGTATCATCTTTCCCATATGGTATGTACCCATATATCCCTCAGTTTGGCTGATTTTAATTAATATATATATTTATATTTGCAGACTTTTCTACCCATACCGAAATGGAAGGTACTTGTAATAGCTGCATTCAACTTGCAGGGCACTATGTTCCATTATTTATACATTCGTGCGGTAAGTCTGCTCTTGGCCTTTTGACAGGTGCCAGTTACACAGGAGTCCCGCGTAGGTTCGAGAAAAATCAACTCGGCTCTACACCTTGTAGTAAAAAAAGTAATCAAAAAGGGATATTCAGACAACCTCGTGGCAATAGTGTCTGACCACTGTCCTGCAAACATGACTCGCATGTCCGAAGCCTCCAAAGCGTTCCCGATTCTATGGGACAAAGAGCATTTCAAGAAGAGACTCGCGAAACACAAGCTCACGGATGTTACGGACTATTTGTATGGAAAGTATACACTAGATGACTGGAAGAGTAAGTTGGAAAATGCGCCAAAGTTGGACAATTCAGCGTCCGAGAAGCAACAAAAACTTTACGACAGTGAGCTTCGAAACATGAATTTGATTATGGAGCGCCATTTCGCAATTTCATCGGATCCCATAAAACTCTATGCAGTGCACAGCAGGAGATTGGAGCACCTGGGCAGGGCCCTGATCCCAAAGGTGTACGAAATTATGATGTACGCGATAAACTTGCACCCACATGAAGAGCTTCTGAAGGACCCAGTCTATTATATAGCCCGTGTGGTCGGACTTATGCTTATACTAACCACCCCAAAAACATTTAGCAGCAACGCGTAACTCAACAAATTATGTTCAATTTCCAATATTTTCCTCCATTTTTCCGGTATATTTACGGTATATTTTTGAAGTTCAGTATATTCTTTCTGCGGTCACACTGTATATGACGCTCACTAAATAAAACATAACATTTGTCAAGTCATTTGTCAAAGTGGGTGGTTTGACACCTCTGTGTGTGGTGTTTGTAAGAAAAAAATCATAAATAAATGCATTAAAAGCATCTATAATTAGTCACTTTATACTGCACTAGTTGCCGCACACATGCTGCCAGATGTGACAGCTGAAAAAGCCCTCGAAATACCAGCCATTTTGACATAAAATTGATATATAATTTTCTTTTTCTTCACAAATACACCTACAAAAATAAAGTGCAAAAAAGTGTGTGAGCTACGACAAACATATAGAAATCGGCGGCGCGCAAGGATTATTGGATTTTACTTAAGACTCACACCAATAAAACGGAACGGAACTGGAGCTGCCAATAATTAAACGAAGCCAACAACTATATTAAAACAACAGCAAAATGGGTGCCAGAGAAGACGAGTACGATTATCTGTTCAAAGGTAATTATAAACATGGCACACTGGTGTAATGTGTGTGTTGGTGTGTAATTACGAGCTGAGCTGGCTAGCCGGTGGCGGTCGAAAAAGAGGCAGTTGGCATAGGAGCAGGCTCTCTTTCTGTCTTCCATGGACACAATGACGCAGTAGTTCAATGGCACTAATTGAAACTAATTGGAGAATAACAAAAAAATGCAGTGAAGAAATCTCTGTTGTGTATGTATATGTGTGCGAGTGCGTGTTTGATTAATTCCCGAAATAATTCTCGGAACCTATATCACAGAAGTACGCCCCCTGCCTGGCTGTCAATGATTGTTGTTGCCTCATGCAGTTGGATGCCCTTTGCTTTCTCTCTTCCGCTCCGCTCTTCCAACTACGAGTACTTTGTGCCGTTAACTGTCTGTTTTGTCATTACGTTCCCGTTCCATTCCTCTCGCCACGTTGCATACAAACAGCAGATCGTATTTATAGTCGTGATAAAAGCTCAAAGTACTTCTTAAAGCTGCTTCTTCTTGCAGTTGTAGAGAGTAGTAGTAAAGTAAATGCTAAAATGTCCGCCCACCACCCCCTGCCCCCTGTCCCAGCCACATATTTTAGTTTGATTAGATTTTCATTTGTGGGCGAGAGAGAAAGAGAGTTTTTGTGCGTCTGTGTGTGTGTGCTTTAATATTTCGTACTGCTCCGACTATTGTATTGAATTTTCGTTATTTCTTTTGCATGTGTTTATTTTGTCTCTCCCAAAAATCACATGAGAGCGCCACTTGGCGGATGTTCAAGCTGCGATTAATTATTGCTGCTGGCACAGTGGTCTGACATCCATTGTACATATGCAGCTGCAGCCCTTTTCTGTTTTCTCCTGTCACTCAACAAATTCAAACTTCCCACATCTCTGTGTGTCGCCCCCCAGTTGCGCTCTTTGTATACTTTCCGCTTATGTTGTTTGGGGTCATCTCAATTCTCTGTTTTCCTTTGTTCTCTTCGTTTGCCCAGCTCAAGCTATTGCGCCGCTGTAAATTCCAGTTGCGCTTATAAGAAACCTGGAAGTCTAGCGCTAGCTTTAGTATGCGGGTTTCGTAAATAGGAGAAAATCTGATTTCAGAGATTTGCAAATCTTATCGTGCCTTTTTTTGGGTCAAGTATCCAAAAAAAAACCCCTTATACACTGTGATAAGCTGCGTCAATAAATGATATGCATGATGAGGCCCTCAAATTTCACACATAACAATATTTGCCATGCCACCATGAGTCACGGCAACGACAATTTACTGTAAAGGAATGTCACCGATAAGCCCCTAATCACATAACACATAAATGGTGGATGAATGGTTCGATATACATACATATGAATGCATTTCTCTATTAACAAATAACTGCTACATTAATTTCCGTTTAAACTTTAATGTAATTTCTCTTTGGGTCCAATTCAAGATCGTTAGAGAGAGCGAAAGAGAGTAGGCAACAACATATTGACTCATTACTGGCGCGCTCTCTTCAGGCATACACTGATAACTGTAACCAGGCTATAAAATGTCCAGAGAGAATTGAGAGAGAGCGTGATATCACAGAAAAGGTGTTTGATACGTTTTTGTTATTGCTTTATCAACAGATTTGAAAAAAAAGGGTGCCAAAAATTAAAACTAACTGACGAGACAGTGGACATGTGATATATGCACATTTTCAAATGATTCTTCTGGGAAATAGTTACGAACTTTATTGTGCGATCAGCTGTTTCTCACCTTATTGAAATTACCAAAAATTAAATGTTTTCTGCAGTTTATTATATCTATTAACTAGGGAATATGCTTCCATTATTATTTCACTCTTAATTTCATGCTATCCGCATTAAATTTTGTAAGAAATTTACCCTCTAACGAAATTGATTAAAAATCCCACGAAACACTGAAATTTCCAATACCGCTGCCGAACGTCAAGTCCCACAATAATAAAACATTTGTTTTCATGGCCCAAATCCCCAAAGCATAGCAATTTTTATGTATTTTCTGACCTTGGGGCCGCACTAGCGGCAGCGGGGAGTCAATACGAAGGAGGACATGACCTAGGAGCCGGGTTGCCAGGCCAGCAGTCAGCTTGTCGGACCATAAAATACAAGACACGGAATGTGCCACTCACATTATGCAACTGAACAGCCACCCCCAAAAGGGGGCTGTTTCAACCAAGATTACCCAATGCCAGGAGTGTCGCTAATGCTTTATAATCCTTTGCAGTTGTCCTTATCGGTGACTCGGGTGTTGGCAAAAGTAATTTGCTTTCACGTTTTACGCGCAATGAATTCAATTTGGAATCCAAGTCGACAATTGGTGTGGAGTTTGCAACGCGTAGCATAGAGGTAAGTAAGAGGGAGTGGGTTCGAGTGTGGGTGGCCACAGGAGCAGCAGCACAGCACCTCTTTTGAGGAGGAGGGTCGTTGCTGTGTTTCTTGTGTCTGCGTGTGCGTTTCGCTGGTAGGACACAGTCCTACCGTGGTACCGTCTGCTAAAAACATGAAACAAATGCTCCTTAAATTATTAGCTTTATATTAAAAAAAAAAATCGGCACATTAAAGCACTTGAATTGAATTTATACAGAAACAAATTAAAGTTTAACTAAGAAAAACTCTATCTTGGCATCACTGTGTCGTAGCTTGTTTATTGATTTTCAACTTGCGAAACTGCCACAGCCGCAAGGATATCATGGCCGAGTTGCCAATTACCGTCCATCATCCTAATGTTTCATGCTTCTCCTCTCTGTCCCCCGCATACACAGGTCGATGGTAAGACAATTAAAGCGCAAATCTGGGATACGGCTGGTCAGGAGCGCTATCGCGCCATTACCTCTGCCTACTATCGCGGTGCTGTTGGAGCTCTGCTGGTCTATGACATTGCCAAGCATTTGACGTACGAGAATGTGGAGCGATGGCTGCGTGAGCTGCGCGATCATGCCGATCAGAACATTGTCATAATGCTGGTGGGCAATAAGTCCGATTTGCGACACTTGCGATCGGTGCCAACGGACGAGGCGAAACTGTTTGCCGAGCGAAATGGCTTGAGTTTCATAGAAACATCGGCCCTCGACTCGACGAACGTTGAAACGGCATTCCAGAATATACTCACAGGTCAGTTTAGTGGAGAATGTAGATTCTCTGAACTTTGCTAATAAAACGCCATATTTTGTGTGTGTCTTTGCAGAGATCTATCGTATTGTGTCGCAGAAACAAATTAGAGATCCGCCGGAAGGCGATGTCATTCGTCCGTCGAATGTGGAGCCCATCGACGTTAAGCCGACTGTCACAGCTGATGTACGTAAGCAGTGCTGTCAGTGACCGCCCCATGCAACATCGGCAGCAGCAGCAGTAACGGCAGCAGCTACCACCCGCAACCGCCAGAACAGAAACATTAACAAAAGCAACAACAATTACAACTACAAACAACAACAGCAGCAGAGCAGCAGCAGCAGCAACCAGAGGAGAACAGCATAAGAAGATATGGATTGCATCTGTCGTTTGTTCAGCCACAGCCACTAGCAGTTTGTCATATATGCATAAATTGATAATTCAAATCATCAACACCACCAACACCAAGAAAAACAACAACAAAACAACAACATCCGGCTGTAGTTAACTGCGGTTTAAACTGAAATTTTATATATATATAAAGATATCGCATTAAACGATCCAATCATCGTCGATGCATGAAAAAAACGGATAACAAAAGAAGAAAAACTAAACACTCCAAATTCAGTTTAAGCTGTAGAACTATAATTTATAAAATATACATATATGCTAATATTAAAAATATTAATATTATTAATTTTTCGCAACATAAATACATAGTTGTAATTTTTCGAAAAACAAGAACAACAAAACCTTCGATTGAATGTTCAAAAATCATTTTCCCCCCCGCACTGCAGCTCGGCCAGGCACTAGCTTATTGCCGATATTTTAACACCTCCAGACCCCATATAAAACATCAATTGCAGAACTTTACTTTAACTTTTCAGTTTTCACTATACATTTCAAAAATTGGCCTCCTTAAAAGAAACTTTTCAAAACTAGCTGATAAACGAAACAAAACATAAAAACAGTTGTAAAACTTTAAATGCATAAATGAAACGAAATAACATCATTTGTGTTGCTATGTTAAGTGTGATTAAATAAATATAATTTAAATACAAGAAAACCAACCCATCGAGCGCTCATTTTTCCAAAACATCAATTTGAATTATATTTTCTTGTTGGGTAGTGTGACCATGTTTTGCTGTAATGGTGGGATGATGGGATTTTCTCTTTTATTGTTCAAACCTTATTTTCGGAATAATACAATAAAAAGAAGTCATACAAATTGGCCAATCTTCTAGAAAATGGATTCATCAATTGGATAAAATTAAGTGCTTAGTGCTGAGGGTCCTAACTAGCTTGTAATATTAAACAGAATATCAAAGTCACGGCATATGATTTCCCATCATGAACAGAGAACGCTTAACCCATTGTCCACTAGGGGTATTGTTTAAATACAGCGGGGCCAAGTGGGTTAATATACCTTATCGATAGGTCCGCTACACGTGCTACTTGGAATCAGACAAAAATATGGGACGCGGAAAGAAAAAAGTGCATCCTAAGACGCGTACAGCTGCTTTCAAGGCCAGCGAACCGAACGAAATCGTTGAAGCTCCCCACTCCTTTGTCATACATCGAGGACTAACATGCCCGTACATCACAGACCTCACACTGGACTTTCGCCGCATCATGGAGCCATTCACGGCGACCAACTTGCGGGAGTCGCGAATGAATCGCATCAAAGACTTTGTCAGCTTGAGCAGCTTCTTTCATGTCTCGCACATGACCATCTTCAACAAGGCATCCACACAGTTGTCCTTCAAAGTGGTGCGCCTTCCGCGAGGTCCTTCGCTGACATTTAAGGTTCGTTTGTTGCGTCAATGCATTTGCTTTCTAAATCCATATGACATGACATATTCAACAGGTCCACCAATTTACACTGGCCCGGGATGTGATTTCTATAGCCAAGAAGCAGATGATTGACAGTGATCACTTCAAGCAAGCCCCGCTGGTCATCATGAACAACTTTAGTGGCGATGGCAATCATCTGAAGCTGATGGCAAGCACATTTCAAAACATGTTCCCGTCGATTAACCTGAATACGGTTAATATTGGCACCATACGCCGTTGTGTTCTGTTCTCGTATAATCCGGACACGAAGCTCGTGGAGATGCGTCACTATTCGGTGGAGGTTGTGCCCGTGGGTCTGAATCGCGCAGTTAAGAAAATTGTCACGGGCGTCGTTCCGAACCTAAACAAGTACAACGACATTGCGGATTTCGTTGCGAGGTGGGTCTCTGCAGTGCACAACAGGTGTGTGTGCAATTTGTATTAATGTCGTTTTTCCTTTTAGAGATGGGAACGCATCTGAATCGGAGGCCGAGGATGACGAACAGGCGCATGTGGTGCTGGCACAGACGCTCAAGAGCGGCGGAAACTTGGAGGGAAATAAGAGTACCATAAAGCTGCACGAGATCGGACCACGTCTGACCATGCAGCTGATCAAAATAGAAGAGGGACTCTTTACCGGCGAAGTGCTGTATCACGACCATGTCGTGAAGACGGAGGATGAAAAGGAAACGATGCGAAAGATAATTGAAAAGAAGAAGAAGCTTAAGGAGCAACGCAAGAAGGAGCAGACTGAGAATCGGGCACGCAATTTGAAACTGAAGAAAGACCAGAAATGGGCCGCCAAAAAAGAAGCCGATGGGATCAACAGCGATGCTGATGATGATGCTGCGTACTACAAGGAGGAAGTGGGAGAGGAGCCAGATGAAGGTAACGTATAGTAGTGCATCACCATTCCATCAGCCAACATATTAAAGGTTCCCATTTGCAGAGCTCTTCAAACACGAGGAAAGGTCCTCTCGCAAGCGACACAGTCTGCCCGGCGGCATGAAGTACAAGAATAAGAAGGCAAAGCTGGACCCCAAGAATGATAAGAAAGAAAAGTTTGACCACAAAAATGATAAGAAAGAAAAGTTTGATCCCAAAAACAGGGGCAGAGCAAAGTTTGACCACAAAAACAATAGGAAAACCAAGTTTGACCCAAAAAAGAATAAGAAATCAAAGTAGTATTTTAAATAAAAACTATTTTACACACATTTGTTGCTGTCTGAGAATCTTAACAATGAGTATATGTATTTTAAAACTAGCTAAACATTCTTTGTACGACCTCCTTGTAGTGGGCCTTGCTATCCTTCCAGCTGGCGGCAATTTTATCGCGCAATTTGCTGAACTCTCGTTTCTCCTCGTAGTCGTGCACCCGCTCTATGGTGGCCTGGGCCTTGGCGAACTCTTTCATGTGATAGTAGGCCAAGGCGCGACGGTAAATACTCTTCTCGGTGGGGCTCTCGGCCCTCTCCACAAACTCTGTGTGATAGATAACGTGCTCGTAGCGCTCCTCCTGCAACATGCATGCGGCCAGGTTGGTCTGTAGCTGAACAAACAAAGCCTCCACGATGGTGCCATTGATGCCGTTGGACTTCTTGGTAAGTTGGTCGAAAGGTTTGTACGTGATGAGCAACTTTGCGGCCCGCGCAAAGTAATCAAATGCAAACTTTGGATAGCTCTTAAACATGGCCACTCCACTCTCCTTGAGGCGCAGCGCCAGCTCATAGATCTCGGCTGCGTTTAGCTTGTGCACCTGGGGGTTTTTAACAATCAGCTCTAGTGTCAAATCAAACTCGATTCGTTTGCCGGTCTTGCTGGTAATGCTGCAGGCTGCGGTTTCCCCCGGCAGGAATTGCTGCAGCAGCATCTCCACATAGCTGTCCACGGGCGTTATGGCAGTCCCCATTTCCAACGTATGTTGCTGGGGAAATGTCGAGGACTCGTCGCTGTCCAGATACTTGCTGGGCCTGTTCTCCAAATTGGCGCATTTGTTGACGCTAAAAAGCACTGTGCTGGCAGCCATCGGCTTTGCCATGTCTCCGAACTGCAGGCCAAGTACCTTCTTGCAAAGGCCGCGTTTCTCGTCCTTCCATTCTGTGCCAACATACCAGTCCATCACAATAGAGCGCAAAAGAAAAGAGTAGAGTCTTGTCTTGCAATATGTTTAAAGAAAAACCAAGCAAAAGAAAACCGACGTCAGAGGCCTTATCCATAAAATATACCGCCTGACCAATATACCGAAATATACCTTGACATTATCGAAATATACCGTAAATATACTGACGGACACTTCAAAATGCGTTGATATTTCTCGTTTTGATATTCAGTTTGATATTTCTAACTAGCTGGGACTCTCAGCCCTAAACAAATAATTTTATCCGATAGATACATAAATTTTCTACAAGATTGGCAAGTTTTCAGAAGTCTTTTTTATTGGATTATTTATATATTAAGGTTCAAACGAAAACAACATAAAACGAATGTGTCGTCGTTTTGTGGCGCTGCCAGACTCGTGCAATTCGTAGTTGCTGCGGGCTGCCAACATGATATTTTCTGATATGAAATTCGTCAATTTTGATATTAAGTTTAATATTACTAGCTAGTTGGCCCTCTCAACTGCAATATTAATTGAGATGGATTATATTAAATATACTTTTATACACCGATATACCGTCATTATACTTTGATGTCGATTTCGACGTCTAAAGCGATTAAAGCGAAGAGTTACCAGACTGCTCTAAAATATTTAGTACTGTAACACTGTAGCGCTCTGCAGAGTTAAGCGGTCATTTCTCGAAGCTCCAGATACAGTTAGTTTCAACTGGCGCGATTTGCGTTTGATATTATAAAATAAAAAATTCTTTAAGAAAAATTAATTTAAAAAAATATCCAGTACAACTTTTTGTGTATACCTTTTTTTATTTCTAATTATCTGTAACCTAGTATGCCCATTCGCGCAATACGCAGTTGCTCTGCCATCGTATAACAAGCTGCATTCCATACACTAAACAGTTTTACAAATATTTTGGAGTATGTTTCATATGCAATCAACTTTTTTGTTTGTTTGTAGTAAAACGTTATGTACATACATTAGTTAACGCGGAAGCAGCGATCATGAGGGATCAGATCAAGTATTAAGCATTGGAGCTTAACTTACAAATAGCAATACATAAAGTAAAAGTAACCATCGATCACAATCAACGATCCATGTATACAGATAGATATAGATATTCATATATGTATGTGTATATATATTGTATATTGATGACCTGGAAATTTTCTATTTTCTACATACATCTGTATATTGCTATAATCTATAGTTATCATAATCATATATCAATCAATGAAATCGGTTATATATATTGCAGTATAATAGAATTAATTTTCGTTCACATACTCGTGTATTCCATATACTTAGTGTTTTATTATACCGAATGCAGACAGACCCACTCACATGTCATGTCTTGTTTCACACAAAGATTTTAAATTATTTTGTATATATTGTTGAGTAAACTTAGATTACAAATATTTGCCAATGGATTATTAAGCTTAACATTAACTTTACATTTAACACAAACATTAGGCAATAGGCATACCATACATATATACTTAAGTCACAAATGTGCATTGCGAAAAACCAAAAGCATGCTTTGACAATTCAAATTACAATTTAAAATTCAAATGAAGCGACACACTAACTAACATTATTCTAAGGACTAATTCCTCATTTCGGTCTGCAGATTCCAATCTGTGCATCGACGATCCAATTCGCATACACAGTTTTCCAATTTACTTAAGGCCGTTCCGCGTGTGCCCTCCGGGGCTAACAGTCTAGCTGCCAGAGCGCAGTGCAATAATGCATGTATTTGTGTATTTGAGCTAAATAAACACTTAAATTAACACGAATCGCGTATGCCGATGCACAGCGATCCAATGCACAATATATATAATGTAAAGAGAATGACCCACAAAATGTGTCTTACAGCGCCTAAGTCACTAATACATATATTTCCGTTCCATGTTACATTCGTACATTACAAACCTAACAGCCAGTTTTTGCAAAAATATCTTTCATATATGTATATATAAATATTTGTATTTTGTATACTCCTTTTGGATTTATTGTGGTTGTTTTTTTTTTCTTCTTTTCTTTTGTTTGCTTTTATAACTTCATTTACTTCATATTATGCGCGTGTGTGCTTATTATGGGGATGTGTGTGTGTGTGTGTGTATGGATGTAAATAGACTTTCGGAGATCGCTGTATTTTGGGTATTTCAGCATGGTTTTCTCTCAATGCTGCATGCATGTTTTTGCTTTGTTTTGTTTTGTTTTTAGTTTTGCTGGCTAATTATCATTCATTCATTCATCGTAATCATCAAAGTTTTCAATATCTATGTCGTATTCATAATTCTCCAGATCTATATCGGGGTCGGAATCAGTGTCCGAGTATATATCGCCGGCATCTCTATTCCATCGATTTCTTCTCCTCGCATTCAAATGCATCTCCTCATCCGTATCATAACCTTCGTACTCGTCCCCGTCGCCATCATCGCTCGAGGACAGTAGATGATCCTCGCGCCAATGCCGGTTAACATACTGTTAATGTTCCATAAGGGCCGCTACAACAGCAAACCGCAACAACAGCAACAGTAACAAAAATAAAAAAATAAAAAACAAAAAAAAAAAACACAAAGAGATTTTGTTATGCATAATTCAAGAGATCAAATGAGGTGAAAGTCTTACGTGACGGCGTGCGGCCGGTCTTATTCTCATTGGGTGTGAAGTTTAGAAAGTCCCAAATCAAAATCGTATCATCGTGCGAGCTGCTGACAATTTGGAACTCGTCGAATTGCAACCGAAAGACGCGACCAGTGTGTTCCTAGAATGTTTCAGGATCGACCATAGACCGACAATGTTGAACGTGAGCTTACGACCTCAACTTACCACAAGTGTGTTCAGACAAAGAGTGTTGGAGGCAGCTCTTGGATCCAGGGCAGCCACCAGGTCCCAGACCTTAATCTTTCCATCGTACGCACCGCTGACAATGCGTTTCGTATCGAAACGAATGCAACGTACAAGCTCCTCGTGGCCCTCCAGGACCCGCAGGCAAGCGCCGCATTCAATGTCCCAGAGTCTGAGAGAGAAACACCCGACAACAAAAATAATGAATAAAGAAATAATTGGAGAAAGTATTGCAGGTCTCTCACCTAATGGAATTATCTGAGCTGCCGCTTACAACCAAACGATCTCTATATTGCAGGCAGGCAATGCCACGCTTGTGGCCATTCAAAGTGCGCACAAATTCACAGCTGGATGTGGACCACACCTTGATGGTGCGATCCCCACTCGCGGACACAATGTACTTCTCATCAAAGTCCACCACATTGACGGCAGCGCGATGGCCGACGAGTACGCGACGTAATGTTATCTCGCTGGGAGAGGTCATGTCCCACACGGCAATGGATCGATCCTTGGAGCAAGTCACCATCATGCCATTGTTGAAACGCAAGTGTAGCACCGCTTCGCAGTGATGAATGAGAGTGTTGACCATATCGCCAGTGTTGACGTCCCATACGCGCACCGTGGAATCGCTGGAGCCACTGATGATCACCTTGTCGTCGTACTGCAGGCATAGCACCGATCCAGTGTGTCCTGTGAGGGTCTAAACGAATGCAGCAGGTGATATTGGTCAGAGACAAGAGTGGCGAAAGGTGTTTCGACTCACCTTGACGCACTGCAGATCCGTGCGATCCCAGATCTTGATGGTGTTATCCCTTAGGCCGGACACAATCTTTCCATCATCGTACTGCAGACAATAGACACCCTTGGAGTTCTCGGAACGACAATTGATCCGTCGCAGCATGTGACGGCCAGTTCTCCAGTTATTCTCAATGCTGTCAATGTCCTGTAGGCAGCATACAAAAAAGGATTCGATTAGCTTAAACAAGTCACATACACACTGGAGGGGGGTGGGCACAACTTACATTCATTATTTTGGGGAACAACTCGCGATGGAATGAGTGCGGCCTTTGGGTCTGGCCCGGTCTTGGCTTGAACAGATACTGCATCCAGTTGCGCCGCTCAGCCAGGCCACGCCACAACGAATCCGTTCGGACCTTTCGCTCGATGAGCTTCTTCCACAACATGCCCTCGGATATAACGCGCAGCCATTCCTTGCACACCAGCTCGGCTGACTTGAGCGATTCGGCATCCACATACGATAAAATGTTTTCGGCAATGTGATCCAGACCCTTGACTGCAATGTGGGGATATACACACAGAATGATTAGCATTTTATTGTACGCCACGCCCGGCCCTATTTAGTCACCTAATTAAGTTACGTTTAGTGGCAGCCACAGCCAATCTGTGACAGATCTGATCTCTGATATGCTGCAGCTGTCGAGATGATGCAATGGGTTATGGCATACCCACAGCAGAGCAGAGCAGTCTGCTGGCACCCACGCACGCAGCCCCCCCATTCATTGACATACAAGACACAAAATGATGCACCTAACGGCATTAAAATGCACTTAGTCTGGGAGTGGAGTGTATGGAGGAGGCGCAACCAATGGAGCGACATATTTACATGTGTCATGTGCACACACACGTTGCAAGGAGCGGCCGCGGCTCACTCTCCATGCCCACAAGTGAGGGCGTGAGGGTGGTTGGGTTAGATGTCGCCAGACACATCTGCTGCATTGACAACCCAACCCAGGGGGGTGGGGGCTGGGGGCTGGGGGCACACAGTCTGAAGTGCATATTCGTTCGCTGCATTTGCCAAACACAATTAAAAATGTGCATAACTCGTAGCGATGGGCGCTCTATGGGTGTCGTGTCGGATCGGGTCTGGTCTGGTCTGGGGGCTTTGCGACGATTTGGCTCAAGTTGTGTTTGGCTGTCGTTAGCGTCGCCGTCTAACGGTCTTAAGAGCGTCTCTCAGTCTGTCTCTCTGTCGGTCGGTCGGTCTGTCTGCCTGTTTGTCGGTCGCTCCTGATGTGTGTGCCTGCCTGGTTAGCTGCCTTTGAAGTGCATTACAATGTAAATAGAGAAGAGAAGACAATGTTGCATATTTTCAACTCTTTCTTTGCTGCTTTTACGTTCATGCACAAGGAGGACACTTACTAGTGGAGGGGGCTGTCTGGGGGCAGGAAACATTCAACGACTTCCTCAAAGAACTTTTGCCATGGCTGAGCCAGGCGGTGAAAGGGCTACCCTAGAAAGAAAGCTGTCTATTCAAAGATAACATGCAGCACCTGGGCACCCGGGCTGCTAGAGGGACTGACTTTCGCGCACGGCATTCCTGTAGGCGGCAAGCAGCCGAGCAGCATTTTTAATCGATAAAATGGATGCGTTCATAGTACGAAACCGACAAAACGATGCAGTCCTGCTGAGCGGTCACCTGACATGGCAGGATATATGTATGTATTTATGTGTATGTATCCCCCCATTACCGGACGCAATTTTTGCTTTACATTTCCGCTTTTTTTTTGTTGTTTCTGCTACGAATATTCATTTGGGGGTTTCATTAATTCTTGAATTGAACAGAGGCCACTGTTTAGCTGCATTAACAGCTTTTTGTTGACTTTATTAATCATCGATATGTACATATGAGTACAGTACATACATATATAAATATGTATGGCACATAACTCGAAATATACACATATGTATAGATATATATTTTGTAAACCTGTTTACCGAATGCATTTGCAATTGCAACTGCAACTGTTCCCCCAATACCATTATAATTGCTATTGGTTAAACATTATTATCAAGCCAATGGGAGCACAAAATCGATTCTCATTTTCTTATGAATAATATATAAGGTTTGCTCCCGGTTTCGTTTCGTTTTGTTTTTGTTCCGGTAAAGCGCGTTTAATGGAAGCAACGACCTTTCAGTCAACACAGCAACTTCCCCCTGGACTCCCCTCCTCACTTTTTCCCAGCTCCAAAGGCATGCCCCGCCAACAACAGCAGGCGGCAGCAACAATCGGGTTCAGTGAGAGGGAGAGAAAGCAGAAGGGGGCAGCCCCCCTCCCCCCCACGGAGAGAGAAGTCGGAATGAATTTAGTCGAGTTCTGTTCGGGGTTTACCTTTCATGTTGTTCAACTTTGTTCCCATCATTTATACTCGCATGTACCCTCACAGAAGGGTATTACAATTGATTGCAGAAAACGGAAACTCTCTGGTTCCCTATGCCATAGCAACAATACGTCAATCTAGCCAAGTGTTTGTGTTTGAGTGGTAAAAGCATTAAAACAGTTCCATTTAAATATTATAAATTTCACTCTTTTCTTTGCGACAATTTCTGTTGCTCTTATCAACCCAATTTAGTCATATTGTGGCAGCTGAAAGGGTATCCTACAGCTTCTATTACAACAGCCATCATTATGATTGCGTGTCATGTGTTTAGGTTCGAGCTTCTGGATGTACACGTAATGCTAGCACAGCTCAGGATCAATTTAAAACGAGAAATTTCTTGAACATTAATTGGGTGCTGCAATCTGTGCTGCTGTTATCGATGGCGCTTGGCTTATCATGGCATTTGGCTTAGCCATTTTTTTTGTGTGGGGTATTGACCTCTCAAAACAAATTATAATTAGTATATTAATAATTATACATAGATTAACATGTGGTCAATAGTCTTAATTACTCAGGATCATTGGAAGATTGTGTATGCGATTCCCCAGAAGTAGTTTCAATTAAATCAGTCCACAGGTGAAAGCAATTATCTTCACTCCCTGCTTCCCTCCCTCCCTCCCTGCCTGGTTGAATGTTCTCCAGAGTTGAGATATTTTTGCTGCCCTGGCCCGCCCACTGGCCCACTCGATGGGATGATGATACTCACTTGGTAACAATGTGATAAAGTCCCGCTGTAGCATTGGCTTCAGATACGCATTGATCTGTCCGTGTTGATAGTGGCACATGCGCGATAGCAGCTGCTCCACAAAGTCCACCTGCCCCGACTCGCTCCACTGTGTGAAATATTGAAAGCATTGATCTCGCTCTGTCTGATATGTGGGCGATGAGTCTTTCTTGCGCACCGGGTCGTACAGCATGGTGGTGGTGAACTGTACAGCACCCAAAAGAGAGAGAGAAAAGCAGGAAATTAATTATGAAATTACATTTGTTTGTATGTATGATTTTTGGATGGTGATATGGATATGATATGATACTCTTTCTTGCGGCCATGTCAAGGGGCGACTCATAAAAACTGAAAAACTAGTTAGATACTCCGCTGCCCGTTTATTGTATGTCTCGCCGGGGAGTTGTGCAACGTTTCTGAGATTTTATTTTGTGTATTTTTTCTGTTTCTGTTTTTTTTTTGACGACCCAAAGTTGGGGCTTACAATTAGGCAATTAGCTGGTGGAGCTTGGAGTTTCTTTCTTTTTCGTAATCTCTTACTTTGCTTTTTGTTTTTATTTGGGGGCTACGAAAGAGTTTGCAAAACGAAAATGGCAAAAATTCAGGCCAGACAAGCAGCAGCAGCTCATTCACACATGATATTTATTCAAAAAATGAAAGTATCTGCTCTAAATATAGTCGAACGAATTATAAACGAAAATCATTTATCAGACAGAGATTTCATTCAATTATTTGTGGGCGGAAAATTGATGTTAAAGATCTTCCCACCCCACAAACAAATTGGCTAAACAAATCGGACAAACCTTGTGTGTGTGTGTGTTTTGGGTAATTAACTTAACTGCAATGTCAGCAATTATAAAACCTTGCCTATGCTATATACGATAGTGTACGATGTACATACTTGTATTTATTCGCTTTGCCTTAATTTAATTGCAATATTTTAGCTTGTGTTTGCTTTAGTTGTTTGCCTTATGCTTGAAAGTTTTTTGCTTAAATGTTAGAGCAGTTGACTTTTGGTTTAGTTTGAGGTTTTATGGAGTCTACTGCTGCTGCTGCTACTGCTGCTACCTTGATAAAGTGGGTTAAAGGCAAGGATGCTCGCAATAGGTAAGCCTGGCCTGGTGTCTGGTGGCCGAAACGAAGCATCATTAAATTAATTACCTTTGCAAAGATTCCACCTTGATTTCAACTTAAAGCCCAGATGACTCAGGCAAAAACTTTTATTGCAAATGGAAACCACAATTTTTGACACAGGTAAATATACAATATAAATATACAATAATAAATAATATAATGTCCGAGTGTTGTGCGTGAGCTGACCTTCAGTACAAAGCCTACCCTAACCCCCTACACCATTTACTCAAGATCTATATTGATCCCATGAATGAACGTGTATGTGTTGAGTATTGTTTAATATTAATTGTGTAAACAAACTTGAACACAACAAGGCCAATAATAAACTAAATCTGAAATCTGGTTAGGCCTCTGTTAGAGATCGGAAATCGGACAAGAACGAAATGAAAGAGAGATGGTAATGCTGCTGGCTGCTTTGGCGAATGATGATGATGATGGTGGTGACGCTGAATAATTGGGCGAGCGAACTCTCGTACGAGGCTGAAAAGTTTAAGGTTAGCACATTTAAAAGAAAAGCTAAATAAATAAAAAAGCGACAATGTCCGAATTTAATAGAGTGCACGAGTGCAAAATCTGTAGTATATACGAAAATAAAGCACAAACGCACACTCTGGCATTTAGAGAGCATATACATACACACATATACACACATACGTATGTCGCTGTGTGTATGTGGAGGCGACACCTTGAGTGTTGAGCATTATGTAGATAAATGTGTGTTGGATTGGAGAGAGAGAATTGCATATATGGGAAATCGTTGCCTATATCGATGGCGCTTACTCAATCCATCTACATTTGGGTCTACTTACAGCTTGGGCATTGGAGTTGGTCTCATCCATTATTTTGTCCGTGTCCATTTTCATCATTGTGTTGTTGTGTTTGTTGTATTTATAAGTTACTGGCTGTTTGGGTTTGGTTTTCTTTTGCACACACTCACTCCCGCGATTATGCACACGTAAGTGTTTGCTATTGCTTTTACTTTACGTTGAACGCGACAGCACATCAAATAGTTACATTTAATTTGGCTTTTAATTGCTTTTTTTTGAGGATTTCTTCACAGAAAAATTACAATTCGCTCGTCTCGCTGTGAGTATGACCACAAGTTGGAAGCGCGTAAATGACAAATTCACATCACTAAGATGATTCTCGCTGCAAGTCATTCATTATAGTTTGGCCTTATTACTGGGCACCCCGCCATTTAATGGTTGGCCCTTGCATGCAGCGAAAGAGAAGCCGCTGTAAGCCGTGCTTTGTCCAGCAAGGCTTGATTTAATTTAATTAATTTAACACTTAATTTAAAATAGTTTCCTTTAAAAATTGACACAGAGTAGATTTGACCAGTGTGCCCGCGAATTAAACGAGAAAATATAACACTGACCCTCAGAAATATACCGTAAATATACCTTGAACACAATTTCGACGTCAAAATATCCCGAAATGTATATTTCTACTGCCGCCGATGACAGCGCACTATCGATAGCTGTGTTGTTTGTTTTTTGTGAATGCAAAAAGAGTGTTGCAAAGCGCCAGCATGTAACCCTCCGAGAGGCAACACTAGACACCAGCTGATGTCGTGTAGTTGTTGATCGCGTTTGTTGTCGTTACTTAATTGATAAACTTTTTGGGTTGGGGGGCGACTCTCCAGATAACCTTCACTCTCTAAATTAATAAACATTGACGCAAGTAAGTGCCGGTCCAGCTGTATGGCACCACTCACATTCAATCGACCGCAGCTGTCACAGTCCCTTGATATTCCGCTCAAATTTTAATTAAAACAAATTAAATCTTTTTGAAGTGGTTCGTTTATCGGCTCGTTTTCTAATGGCTGTCCGTAATCAAGACACGGCCAACTTTATCCGCGATGGCAAGAAGATCGTGGGAGTGGCCCTCAACTACATGTAAATCCATACACTGCCGTTGCTCTAAATTTAGGTAATCTTCAACTTGTAACGTCCATGCAGGGACGTTGTGAAAGCCAGAAATGTGCCTGTGCCAAAGGAGCCGCTGGTTTTCCTCAAGCCCACATCATCTTATCTACGCGAGGGTCATCCGATAATCGTAAGTCAAATCACCAAGTCAAATAAACGGCCTTCAACTAATTTCTGCCATGTCTCTCAGCTACCCAAAGTGTTCTCCAAAGTGGCCTATGAAGTTGAGCTGGGCGTGGTGATTGGAGCACGGTGCAAGAATGTCTCCAAGCAGGACGCCATGAAGTATGTTTCGGGCTATTGCCTGGCCCTGGATCTAACCGCCCAGTGCAACCTGGTAAGGATTAAATATTCTACTTTCCCCAACATCGAGTAATACTGCTTTCGCTGCAGACTGCCGCTCGCGCTGCTGGCCATCCGTGGACTTTGGGCAAAGGATTCGATACCTCAACACCCGTTTCGAAGTTCATACCTTTCGATGACGTGGACGATCCACACGCGCTGCCACTGTGGCTCAAGGTTAATGGCGAAGTGAAGCAAAAGGGGTGCACTGCGGATTTGATCTTTAAAGTGCCCGACATCATTGCGTACGTATCCAAGTATATGACCCTGGAGCCCAACGATCTGATACTGACGGGCACGCCCAATGGCTCGGACGCATTCAAGGCTGGCGATGAGATTGAATGCGGCATGGCTGAGTTTGCCACGCTCAAGTTCCAAGTGTGTGGCGAATAAACGGCGAACGGACTGACAACATGGACACATATTTTTGTATGCTCTGTAACTGCTTTATAGTATGATTTGGTTATGCATAATTTATTCTTTAATATTACTTCCTGCCACTCTTGACATCATCGCAGGCAATCAAATATTTGCGCATCGCTGCACACTCGTCTGTGTTCTTCCATTTTGTGGCGGGACAATTCTCGTATACCTGTTCCAAAACGCAGGCCAGCAAGGTGGCAGGATAATAGTCGCATTCCCCCTTCGTGTGCATCCATTGGTATTGCTGGGTACGCTTTTGCGCTGTTTCAAATTGGATTAAAAAATGCCATAGGATCGTGCTCCACACTCACCATAGTCCACGCAGCCATTCAGGCTGCTTACCATCAGCTGGGACATGGTCGCATCGTTCTTGTAGCGCTGCTGGTAGCTTTGCTGCAAGGCTGCCACGTTCACGGATCCATTGGTTAGTAAATATCCATTCGCCTTGAAGGCACACTCGGCTATGCACTGAAAATGATGTTTGTCCTTAAAGTTTTGACCACCATTCGTGTCGTGTACCCACCGCATGCAGGGCCACTTTATCTGATTTGAGATTTCGCGACTCGGCATTGTTTGTGGTTGTAGTAGAGTTTTTGGTCAGCAAGGATTTGCGACAGGTCTGGATGGCTTTATCGTTTCGCTGGACATTGCAGCAGGAGCTCATCTAAAGGATAATAAATAAACAATTAAAGAAAACCTTAAACGGTTGAAGTCTCACAAATTTGGGTTGCTTCGCCTGGTCACAGCTCGTATAATTGAACGAGTTTGCAGCGGTGCACAAAGCTGGCAAAATGAATAGAAGCACATATCCCCCGTACATTGTTGTCACTCAAAAATTGTCAATCAAGTGAACATTTTGGCTGGCTTTATATTGGGCTATATCCAACCTGCTGCAATTTAATTTTGAAGTTAATGTTGCATAAAAAGTAATAACCGTTATGCCAGTTACGTGAATTTTAAATTTTCCATTCAAATAAATTAGGGCTGCATGACACCGATGACATCCGATAACATTATCGGAAATTGGTGTCACTAAAAAAACTCGGAAATATTGAGTTTACTCGAATAAATTGGAATTAAAGAGGACATGGAGCCGAGTTTGTACAAGGGAAACGCAATTTTCCAGAACCAACCAAACTATAAAGGTATTTAACAAATCATTTGAGCATGCGGACGATTCCTTCTACACATATTTGAATGAAGTGGACCCGGAGGTGCTCAGGCAAGAAGAACTGGAAGGGCCCTCCAAAGTATTTACATCGTACAGCAACAACTCGACGCCACAGGACCCGCGTACACAACAGACTGCAAATCAATACATATGGGACCACTCAAGTCCACTGCTGCCTTACAAGTTTCCCAATCATAGGGAGAAGTATTCTGCCTTGAATCGCAAACAACAGACGGCCTGTCTAAGGGTGCTTCTGGCCTGGCAACGCAACGAACTTGTGCCGGAGGAAGATTTTGTGATATGGCGTGTCACCGAGAAGAAACGCTGCACGGAGTATCAAATGTTCCAGAAAGATGTCCACGATTATGAAACCAGTCAGAGGGAGGTGCTCTACGCCCCAATGAAGACGATGGTGCGGGCCTATAGTGTGTGGCATGAGCTGCGTATGAAACAGCTGCTAAAAGGCGTTCCCAATGACACTTATGTGACGTACTCGGGTCTGCCACAGCTGGCCCAATGCAAGAGCCTCAATCCTCAAACCGCCAGTGTGGAGGAGGTGCAGCTGCAGCGGATTGTGGGCCAGGTACGGCTGTGCCCGGAGGTGAAGCTAAAGCGCGATGAAATGATGACACTTAATGTGCGTTTGAGTCGCTATGCTGGCATAGAAACCGTTTACCCAACCATCCCAATGCCGGAAGAGTCGGATGAAGGCAACAGCTTCGTTTTGCCCTTGGAATCGCTCCTGATGCTTTTGACTACGGGTGCATATGTCGATTTGCCCACGGAAATGATGCTCACCATCAAGGAAACATATGGCAGTGATGGCAGATGTATCGAATTTCACGAACCCTTTCCAGCGCGCAACTGCGGCTGGCACACTAGTGGTTTGCTTTTGACGCAAGCCTATCAGGTCTACAAGGCGCAGCCAGGAGAGGACAAGTGGCTGACGTTTGACCAGAATGGCACATTGAAAGACGAACCAGATAAAAAATCGGGTGCCAAATTAGCTGTCGATCTGCAAATGGACTACAAACTTCGACCAGTGGACATGGAATCTGCTGCCATAGAGCCGGCCAACTCGAACACTGCCATTGTTAGCTGGTGCCTAAGATGCCAGGCGGATGATGATGCGCAGTCACGTGAAGACTTTCAAATCTATAGCAGCGTATCGGTGTCTGCTGTGAGCGATGTGCAGGGCAAGCAGCCACTCGGCTGTCACTTCATCAAGCTGGAGAACAAACCCGACTGCGGGTGCGAGATTATGTCCAAATATGAATTGCTTAAGGCTTGGCTGCAGTTGAAGCTCCTCAAAGCGGAGCTGGGGCACTGCAGTCGCGTGTCGCTGCGTGACTTTGAGCCAATGCTCGAAGAGAAGCTGACTCTGGTTTCGCTGGAAAAGACGCTGCACGACTACTACAATACGAGCATGCCGCAGCTGCTCTCACATCTTTGTGAGTTTCTTAAACTTTTCAATGCTGTCCCGCCTGGCAAGTATTTGCTGCGAAATTCAGCCAAGCACAAGGACAAGTTTTTACTGTGTAAACCCATCAAGGAGGCCACACCACAGAGTTTCAGGCTGCACGAACTGCTAACGGGCAACGCGCCCAGTGATGAATGCTTTCTCAGTCAAAATAGTTACTTGCCCATCTCGAACACACTCTGCGGACGGCTGCATCAGGAGCAACAGCTGCTGCCCTGCGCATTTCCAACGAATATCACAGGCCTACCAGTGAAATGCCGCCGCAATAAGGTGCCCGCGATCGAGCCACGACGACAGCCATTAAACTGGAGAGTCACTGCCTATAGAGAGGCGAGGCAAAAGAGCGCGAAAAAAGCGCAGAAAATGCGGGCCAGGGCTCGAAAGAAGCTGGCTGCCAAAACTGAGGAAAAGGTTGACAAAGAGATGGACAAGTTTATGAGTCTGTGAGGCCACAAAGGCGCCACTTATTGCACTGTATATGTACAAAAATGTTAATTAAACTTAAATGTAAACCCATATCCTTGTGTTGTGATTCTGGGTGAATTAATGCTCCGCTTTTGCCTCCGTCTCTATAATTAGTTCGTCTTCATTCACTTTCAGGGGAGCGCAACGTGTCCAAAATAATTCATCATCGCTTTCCGGCAGACTGTCCCAGGGAAATGTATGCAATGACAAGTCATTGAAGACATTGTGATGCTCGTAGTCATCCTCCAGAGGGGTCTCTGTGCAGTGTTCGAGTATTTGGTTGATCTGATCCTTGGGGGTCTTTCTCGTCATGGTCAGCATCTCAAAACTATTCGAAATCAGTAGAACGTTTGGCAGAGAATCCCTTGTCCAGTTGCGCCACAGGATGTTGTGCATCAGGGGGTAGGGGCAGTGGGGCAGATAGTAGAGTGTGGGAACCGTCGCCTCGTGCTTGCCTGCACAGTCTTCGGCTATAACACTGCCATCGAACAGACGCAGCAGCTCCTTCTCGCTCTCCCTGAACACAGGATCGAAATAAATAGCTTCCTTGAGCTGGTAGTGTCGCTGCAAACAAACAACGAAGGCAGCCTGATGCAGTGCGATGTGGGTGCGGGAAAACGGCCCCAGTCCCAGGCAGACGATGCGCTCCAGCGGTCGATTTATGACATCCACCTGTTGCTGCAGCGTCTCCATAGCCAGTATAAAGTAGTCGCTTTGTGACATTTTCGTGCACAGACGCTCCAGACGACTAGAATTGGATAGTTTTGTTTTTAGATTTGGTGAATTTTGTGCAGTCACACTTACTCCTTGAATTGGTCGACATTCACATCGGGGCAGTCGTTCAAATAGTCGGTCTCGGACTTGTGGCGATCCCGCCGCCCCAAACACTTGCGGGCTATCCATTTCTTCCTGGTTACCACTTGGAAATCCTCGCCAGGTCCAATCATTTTTCAACAAATTCGAGAAAAAAAACTTAAAACAAATTTTATGTTTTGTTTAGTGAGCGTCATATACAGTGTGACCGCAGAAAGAATATACTGAACTTCAAAAATATACCGTAAATATACCGGAAAAATGGAGGAAAATATTGGAAATTGAACATAATTTGTTGAGTTACGCGTTGCTGCTAAATGTTTTTGGGGTGGTTAGTATAAGCATAAGTCCGACCACACGGGCTATATAATAGATTGGGTCCTTCAGAAGCTCTTCATGTGGGTGCAAGTTTATCGCGTACATCATAATTTCGTACACCTTTGGGATCAGGGCCCTGCCCAGGTGCTCCAATCTCCTGCTGTGCACTGCATAGAGTTTTATGGGATCCGATGAAATTGCGAAATGGCGCTCCATAATCAAATTCATGTTTCGAAGCTCACTGTCGTAAAGTTTTTGGTGCTTCTCGGACGCTGAATTGTCCAACTTTGGCGCATTTTCCAATTTACTCTTCCAGTGTATACTTTCCATACAAATAGTCCGTAACATCCGTGAGCCTGTGTTTCGCGAGTCTCTTCTTGAAATGCTCTTTGTCCCATAGAATCGGGAACGCTTTGGAGGCTTCGGACATGCCAGTCATGTTTGCAGGACAGTGGTCAGACACTATTGCCACGAGGTTGTCTGAATATCCCTTTTTGATTACTTTTTTTACTACAAGGTGTAGAGCCGAGTTGATTTTTCTCGAACCTACGCGGGACTCCTGTGTAACTGGCACCTGTCAAAAGGCCAAAAATATATGACTATTGATGTATTACAAGAGCAGACTTACCGCACGAATGTATAAATAATGGAACATAGTGCCCTGCAAGTTGAATGCAGCTATTACAAGTACCTTCCATTTCGGTATGGGTAGAAAAGACTGCAAATATAAATATATATATTAATTAAAATCAGCCAAACTGAGGGATATATGGGTACAACCATATGGGAAAGATGATACTCGTCTAATATTATTACAAACTTTTCATTTCGAAAATATGTGAGGGACGATACCAAATTGACCGTGCCGATTTTCACATCTGCTATGTGACTGGGGCTTTTAAGGTAATGGATCGCGTTCTTCAGATCGTTGGCGTTAAATTCCACTAGACTAAATGATTTGAAGAGGTAAAACATGGGACAAACGGGGCGTCGGTTTGTGTACTGGTCCGGCTTCTTCGGATATGGCTTCATCCGGCCAGGCTTTGCCGGTCGCAAAGGGCCCACAGCTTGTTCCTGGTCCTGGGATGACCCATTGCTGGTCGCAGCAGTGGCACTGGCTCCAGCCTTGCTCGTATCCATCTTGTCCTGTGCAGTGCGTAGTCCTGGAAGTCCTGGAAACTCCTAGTAGCCGGTAGCCGGGTAGCGTCCGTAGCGTCGGTTTTGTAAGATTTTGCAGCCCTAGCTATGCTATCGATACGAACACAATACTATCGATTGTTGTACGTCTAGGTCCAGTTTATGTCCTTACCAATCCTTAGCAGGAGGCTTAGGAGCTATATTAGGACTTCTATAACTATAGCCATAACTATCTCATCTCATGAGATCCATCTGGAATTGCAATTTATATAAATCTAATTTATAAATTTATATCGATACTATCGTTTCGGCAACGATCCAGCCCTAGTGAAAGATCCGTTATGATATGTGTGTGTGAGTGTGTGGGTGTGATGACGCTGCGCGCCAAAGCAAAGCGCTTAAACTAGCTTAAACGCTGAACTGAAACTAACTACGTACAGAAACTACGTAACGTAACGTTAATTTAGTAACCATATAGTTACAGTAGTTATCTTACATGCAATTAAGTGGAGCAACAGGCCGACATATGAGCATAGTTACGTGCGCGTGTGTTTGTGTGCGTCTGCGGACGCGCGCCAAATCGGTTTTAACTTAAACTCGCTTAAACGCCTAAACTAACGGTACTAACTACTTACCGTGCAGTAACTACGTTCCGTTAACTTAGTTAGTAACGATATAGTACCAGTAACTTACCTTACCTGTAGCAACAATACGAGTGTGTGTGGACGCGCACCAAATAGCTGTAATACTGAGTAAAAGGAGATACGTTAAGGCTTGGTTGGATGACCAGGCCGCCGCCGCCGCCGCCGCCACAGGTAACGATCATGTTGACCATGACCATGATTACGTTCCGGTGCCAGTCACCGTAATCAAGAATGTAAGTAGCGACGACGACTTCGATGTGACGTCGAGCAGTGACGATTCGGACCACATTTCGCAACGGGACGCCGCATCATGCCCGTCCACAGTGACTACGGTTATAAACGTGTACGGCATCCTCCTAAACAGTGGAAATGCGGGCCAGACGCTGCTAAATAAGAAGCGCAAAAACGTAAAGCTCAAAGCGACGCAACAGAGGAAGCTCGTAACGCTTGTGGGAGAGTACTTTGTACATAACAACATTCACATGACGCTGGGAGACGCTCCGGAGCCTCCGAGGCGCTCTTCTTCTTACTTTATTATTCGTTTGATGATATATCAAACATCGATAACATTGCAATTTCTGCTAGAGCTGAGATACCAACGATAGTAGTATCGATAGAACAGTGGCGTTGCATCGATATACGAAATATGCTTCAACAGCTGGTTGCTCTTTCCATCTCTTTCTATCATAAGAACTACTTGAAATTTGGAAATGAATGATCCAAACAAAGCTATTTCGGTAAATTTATCATCTTTGCTGAGCTTAAAGGCCGAATTACTGCGCAAGCAACATGAAGTGAAGTTGGCCAAAGGCCGCGCAAGTGTCGGCCGGTGAGCACAAGCCCCAAAAAGTCGTCAGCGAGAAGGAGAAGCAGCCCAAGTCCCACAGCTACAAGGAAGTGAGCCGCAGTGAGGACGCCAAGGTCTATGAGACCGAGGATCATGAGCAGCTGGAGAAGTCGCGGCGCGTTCTGGAGGCCAAGAGCAAGTACTACGATCGCATGAGTCGCAGCGGGGGCAACCTCAACTCTGACGACAATTGCCTGGTGATGTTTAATCGAAAGCGACAGGAGGAAGACCTAGACGACGACGACGAGCCACAGACTTGTTCTCCTCCCGGGCGCGTCAGCAGCAGTTCCAGCAGCTCCAGCGAAGATGAGGGCAATGACGATGACGAAGTGGAGTACGTTGATTGCTTGGGCCGCACACGGAAATGCCTCAGAAAGGTATTAGCAGAGGAGAAGAAACGCGACAAGGAACTGGCCAAAAGTATGCCGGAGCGCATTGATACCACCAAGGCCAACTGGATGATAGACACCAAGGGCGATCAGGAGGAGCAGGAGGAGGATCTCATCGTGAAACCGCGTCCCCCAGGCAGCATTTTCAGCGATGACCAGTCCACAGCGACCCACCACGCCGAGCAGCTTCTGAATTGGGAGCGCAAAGAGCAGGAGAATGCCGAAAAGCCAGACGTGCACTATCAAGATGTCTTCTTTGACGAGGCCCGCACCCATGGTGTCGGCTACTATGCCTTCTCCACAGACGAAGAAGAGCGCGCCAAGCAGCAAAGAGAGTTGGAGGAGGCCCGCAAGGCCACAACAGAGGAGCAGATTCGTCGCGACGAGTTGCGAGCCAAGCGCGACAGCATGGTGGCTGGTCGAGTGCTGGCCGCCAAGAACCGTATACGGGCACGCAGTGGTCTGCCGCCCATCAGCAAGGAGGACTACGAGCGGGAGCTGCAGCAGAAGAAGGACGAATCAGCAGCCGAGGCTGTGGAACGGGAGCGCAAAGAGCGCGAAAAGAAAGAGGCGATTGAGAAGGAGAAAGAAGCCGAAGAGGCAGAACGCGCAGAGCTGCGCAAGGAGCATGTTCGTGATTGGGATAAGGAGAAGCTGGCGGAGGAGTCCGAGGAAGAGTGGGAATACAAAGCCGAACGTCTGCCCATGTCGCAGGAGGAGTGGAACGAGAAACAGCGTACCGAGCGGAAGGAGGAGTTTGCTCCCCTTCCAGAGCCGCTAAAACGCAGCAACTTCAGCAGCATTCCAGAGCCTCCGCCACTGTGGGACATTCAAGAACAGGAATTCAGTAATTTCCATTCCAGCAAGCAGCAGCAGCATCATCAGCAGCCGCAGCAGCAGTTCCAGCGACGTAATTACACTACACCCAACGATGACATTGACGACGATACACCTTCCACATCTGCAGGCAGTCGGGGTGCTGCTATTCCGCCACCTCCAGGCCTAAATGACATGGGACCTCCTGCCGCGAAGATTTCCAGATCGCAGAACGAGCTGGAACGCTCCATCGAGGCTGGCCTGAAGTTCCTGCGCAATTGCTGTGACAAGGAGGCGATGACCAACAAGGCCACCTGGACAGCCAAGGCGGACTATTAATTTAGGGCATTACTTTTTTTTGTTTATAATTTATTGCTTTGTGTAAAGAATACTTTAGAAAAAACACACAATACACAATATGCGAACTGGACAAGTTGTCTATTGTCTGGGGTTCTTTGAGCTAAGATCCAACAAATATATATGTTAACTATGTAGCTACAATAAGAGCATAAACGTACAGTTCCACAATGCCAGTCAAACATATCTACATGTTGTTTGTGGCGAGAAATATCCATCGGCAACTTTGGCTTAAAGTAAAATATAAATTCCAAAAGAGTTTATAAAGTCTAGCTAATTTGGCTTTGGATCGTTGGGGGTTACTTAAACCTCATATCCAATACAATAAAGAAAGAAAAAAAAAAATTAAAAGTTATCCCCGATGGCATTATCGTATTGCTTCACCCACGGGTTCACGCTTTTCGCATAGCATTCCATTGTTGGCTGCTGGAGCAACGTGAACGCTACCGACAGGCAGGGTAGCCGGTGGTACCGTACCCTCTAATCGTGTAAAGTATTGCTAGGCCTAATGGCTACGTTTTGAAAATATTCACTAGTTTTGCATATACCTATATACCTATGGGTTAACTGAGTTATCGTTAATTTGGTGTGTGTGTGTTCGAGAGATGCCAGCTGCGATGGCAGCTCTAAAGCATATCCCCATCGACCATATCGATCACTATTTCGGACATTTTCTGGCGACACAGATCGTTGGGTGGAAAGTTAAGCATTGGCGCACCCTCATCCTCCTCGTCGGGCTCGTCGTTCCGATTCAAATACATGTCCGGTGCATCTTCGGACGAGCATGTGCTTATGGGTATAATGTCCATGGCCAGGCCCAGGGCAAAGCGTCCATAGGCTTTCAGTTCCTCGGCAAAGCTTGAATCAACATAAGGATAAATAAACTAGTTGTATTTTTGTGGCTTTCTTCGGCTTACAGATCCTGCAGCTTTTCCAGGGTATTGCAGTGTTCTGGCAGAGCAGTGCACAGGATCTCCAGCCACCTGAACAACTCGTCCGTGTAGGTTTTCAGCAACGTCTTCAGCTCCGCATCCCGCATCTGCTTTGTGGTGCAGCAGTACAACAGATTGGCAATGTCCAAGGCAATCGAACTATAACGTATTAGCTGGAAATCTATCAGGGCCACCTCCAGCACCCGCTGGGGATCCTCCGGATCGTAGTGATACAGAAAATTGTTGACCCAACAGTCGCCATGGCAAATGGCCGACAACGGCGACTCTGAACTGGCCAATTTTACCATCTGGCCAAAGAAGGAGGAGCCCTCAGCGAAATTGCGCATGGCCAGGACGTACTTGGAGTCGGCGGGCAGCACTTCGGAAACCATTTTGACGGCATTCTTTGTGAGACGCTCGTAGTAGTTTCGATACCAACTCGTGTTGGCTGTGCAGAAGATGCCCTCGCTGATGAGGCTGCACAGCTTGGCAAAGTCCAGCGGATGCTCAAACTTGTACGCCAAACTGAGGGAATGTAATTGGGCCACCTGCAAGAGCACAGACTGCGCCTCCTCCATGCTGAGTCCTTTGTGGCGATCGGACATCTGAAAGCCACGTTCGCGCAGATCCTCTGCATTAAATGGATGATGCTTAGCATAATGAAGGCAACAAAAATGTGGTCTCATAGTTACCCATTATGAGCAGATCATGTCGGGCTGTGTAGCACTTGGGTATGGCATTAAAAACCGGCGACTCGCGGCCTATTTTGCTCGCCTGAAACTTCAGCAACTCTGGCATTATTGTGGTATAGAACTCCACTTCATTGCTGTTGATGGGACGCAACATTAGATAATTGCAATATCTGTTTGGATATATCTCTCTTACCGAAACAATTTGTCGCTTTTGTAGGCCTCGCGCTGGGCCACGCTCTCCGGCATAACCTTGCATATGACGTTCTGCGTCCATTTGTGTTGGCTGCCATCGAGACTCTGCCGCTTGCCACTCAGATTTATTCGATACAAGGCAGCCGTATAATTGTCGCCGCGGTCCGAACCCTGAGCCAGCTGCAAATGCCACGTGTCCTCTATGTCAGCCAAAATATATTCAAAATCTCTCTTTCATGCAGCCACTTTACCTCAAGGGCATCGATTTCCACATCCGGCTCCACGTGCTTGAACAACTCCTGGAATACATCCAGCGATAGCATCTGTTTGCTTTCGTCATCGGTTGCACCATTTGCCGCTCCCATTCCGGTTGTTGTTGTAGCTGGCTCTGTAATACCCATTTCTTTCCGTTTTGCCACCAAAAGTATCTCTGCACCGGAAAGGTCCTGTCCTGGCCTGGCAGCTCCTCGATGTTGTAAATCGATTCGAACAATTTCGAGTTAACTTTGTGTTATGCACGCTACACTTTTCAGGTTTTATCCATCGATTTTGCGCGAACATGTGTTTCCTTCCCATGCCCCTTCCCCCATCATAATCCATTTCGTCCTTTTTGCGCTTCCATCCGTGCTTTTATCAATCGATTAAATCGACTTTATCGATTAAATATACCGAAAAATACTTTCTCATGTTCAAAAAATATCGTAAATATACCGCGAAAGTTGTAAGGGCGCTGCCAACCTGAACTCACTTCACCCACTGAACTGCGCGCCAGATTTAAATTTCTATACGTGGCAGCCACCCTTTGGCATTTAAAAACATTAGATTTAGAGTTTGTGATTATCATATGATTATTTTAGATCTTTTACTTGTATAATTGAGCTTTGGCTTACAAAGTAGTCTAGAAAAAATGAACATTTGATGCTATTAATTATAGATATACATGTATGTATGTAGATAGAGAAATGCCTGCTGCAGCGATGTTAACATTCGAATTATCGCTTATTATCCGTTGCCGGGGGCTTGGGGCGTTTCGAACGCCATCACGTTACATTAGTTATCAACATCACGGGGTGTGGTGTGGTGTGGTGTGTTGTGGGTTCAGTGCGGCTGCTGGCGCTCTGTGACCAAGCCCATATCCTCCTGCATCTTCAGGGTCAACGGCAGCGGCCGTTGGGGCCAGGTGCGGCGTTGCAGCAGTGTCGCACCGCTGGCCAATTGGCGCTGCAGCGCCTCGATGGTAGGATAGATGTGCTGCTCCACGAATTCAGCCACCGTATACTCATCGTACACCTCCCACAGCAGCTGCTGGGCCTCGCGGGCCATGGCGCGCAGCTCCTCGATCAGCATTGGCGTGCGAGCCGTCAGCTCGTGAACTCTCAGCGGGGAGCTGAAGTTGTGCCGCACATTGTAGTCGGAGAGCCAGGCGCTCTGGTCGCGCGTCTGCTGCAGATAGGCCCCCACCTCGGCCAGTTTGTCGTACAGCCGCAGGGCATACTTGTGGATCATGTGGCCGGGATAGTTGCACACAGCAAACAGCTGGCTGTGGTGCGCATTCGTATGCAGCTCCAGCCAGGGACGACCCGAGCGTCGGCTGTCCGGCTGGAAGACGCACTGCAGCACGCGCAGCAGATCGTTGTCCCTGGGATTGGTGCTGAAGTAGCCCTTGGAGACGGTCGACAGCGATGTCATCAGGCTGGGTATGCCGACGGGCAGCAGTTCGCACAGAATGGCAAAGTGATCGTAGCGCTGCCAGCCGGTTAGGGCCACTCCACGCAGTCCCTTGGCAAAGCGTCCGCCCTCCTTGGCGATGACCGCCAGCCAGCGGATGTTGTTCTCCAGATGATGCTGCAGCGGCGGCACCAGCAGGCTCTCCCCGAAGGCGCCCTTGTAGGCCGAGGCCACCCAGGCACTGGGGAAGACCTTCGCGTAGGTGTCCCACAGCTGGGGCTGGATGAAGCGGTAGATGTCGCTGGCATACACCCACACCATGGGCTCCACATAGCTGCCGATCTGCGACTGCTGCAGCTCGCTGAGTGACATCGAGCGCAGCTGATCGTCCCAGATGACCACGCCCAGGTGCGGCCAGTGGCGCCGCACGAAGTGCGACAGACTGATCACGTGCGAGAGGAAGAGCTCGCTGCGCAGTCGCTGGCGGCAGGCCTGGCACTCGCCCATGCGCTGCACCTCGTCGCAGCCGATGTGGATGTGCGTGAACTTGATGGGCAGTGCGGGCGCCGCGGGTGTGGCCCTGCCAATGCACTGTAAATGCAGCTCGATCACCTGGGTGAGCATCTGCTCCAGCAGGGCCATGCTCTGCGGCTGGCTGGGGCAAATGGATTGGGGACTCTCGGGCAGCTCTCGCAGCTGCTCGAATCCCTCCAGCTTGAGCACGTACTCCATGTGGCCGAAGGTCTGCAGCAGCGGCATCACACTCAAGCCGTGCAGGGCAGCGCATTCCAGAAAGTCCTGCGGCAGAAACGAAATGGGAATAACTCAAATGAATCACTGGAACAGACCCCCGAAACTTACCCGCAATTCGTCGGCCTTGTAGGCATTGTGGGCGGCCAGCGGCTGCAGGGCGCCAGTAAAGGGAAACATGTCCTCGTACTCGATGAGCAGACCCGTGGCACCCAGCGCCCGCAGCATGGGCAGCAGCTGCTTGAGGAAGCTCAGCTTGGGCGGGGCACCCTTCAGATCCAAGTGGACGAGCCGCTCGTTGGGGGCGCGTGGCCCGTCCGGGCCAATGCCAGCCACCACGGGCACTCCCATGCGCTGCAGATCGTGCTCGTACTGGGTCTGTCGCTCCGCCGAGCTGAGCATGCGCTCGTCCTCTGCATTGGCATTCAGCTCCTCCATGCCGGCGTTGCGCTGGCGCTGCTGCTGCTCGAGTATCTTGAGGCGCTCCTGCTCGAACAGGTAGCTCTCGGCCATCGGCAGCGGGGCCTTCTTGGCCTGGGTGGGGCGCAGGAAGCGCACGTTGCCCAAGCGCTGTGCAGTGGGCGCCTTCTCCCCGGCAGCGTTGTCCTTGAGGCGATCGGCTCGGAGCACGCGGTTGGCCTGGGCAATTAGCTTTTGGATGATGTGCACCTGCTGGTAGCCCGTGGCCTGCTGCTGCTGCTGCTGCTGCTGTTGGCGCTCTCTGGCCTCAGCGCTCGCCGAGGCAGCCGACAGCGGTGGCGTGTTGGTCGGGTCGATGAGTATGGCCCATGTCCAGAGACCCAGCAGCACAAGGCCAGACACCAGTAGCAGAAAGGAGAGTTTGCGGCGCCAAATAAATATCCACAGATTCGAGTGCATCTGCAGAGAGAGGATAAGGGCAGAGAGATTTGTGGGTTAAGCAAAGTGGAGCCCAGAAACTGCAGAGTGGAAAAGCAAAAGAAAAACTTTCTTCTTTTGCTTTTCATAAATATTTGAGGATCCAACAAGTAGCCCGCCCGGAGTTGAGCTACCCACAATTCGAGAAGCCAGCCGCACGTTACACATACGCCACCGCCACCGCCGCCAGCGGGGCCATACGTTGCATGCCGCACAGCACTCATTGAGGTTAAGCTGAGAGCTGTTGGCGCTGTTGTTGGCTTTGTGGATGCCTCTCAGCCTCTTATAGCGTCGGCTGGCTCCTGGGGCTGTGCACTATGGGCCCCAGCAGGGAAACTTGTACGCTTTCTGTCTGCAGGGACCACAAAGGATACATGGAGCGACTTATTTGTTTTGTTTTCTATTAATTCAGCTCACCATCACTCAGCTCTTGATTACTTTTGCTGTGCTGCTGTTCTGCAGCTAAGCCACACTGGGCGGCAGGGCAGGGGAGCCACAGATCACGGCAGGAAAGAGCCAGGCCTGGCTGTAGCAACAGACACTCGTAAGATAACTCTGGTAGCTGCTAAATCACTCTCTTTAATTCTGTTTTTAACTTACGAAACTCCCCCTGAACTCCAGTAGTTTGTGGCGTATCCTTAATTGTATAATTACTGCAGTTTAGCTTCCCAGATCTACGCGTATTGGCTGCCACTTGCTTCCTCGTTTTATTGCTGCAATTAATTTCCGTTTATCTACTCTTCTCACCCACTATGACCCCGCAGCCCACCCTGTTGCACAGTGTGCGGATGCTCCAGCATGCTGCACCTAATAGCAAGTAGTTTGCTGGCATTCGGGCTTAAATAGGCACTGCTGGCTGCTTATTTAAATGAGTTTCTGGCCGAGTCATAAAAGCAGCAGCACACAAACTCAAACATATATATGTGTAGATATATATACGCCCCACAACACAGCATCCAGTAAGCAAGTAGCTACCTTTGGGGCATGGGCATGGGCATGGGCATGGAGCGGGTTTGGTGGCAAACTTGCAGGTTCGACAGGCGATAAATGAAAGTGTTCGAGTGCAAATATGCAGCTGTCTGTCTAGCGGAAATTGAATTGCGCTGCGTTGCCAGTGGGTGGGTTATGGCAGGCATAACCCACCGCTCGGTTCGGTTCGGTTCGGTTCGGTTTGTGACTGACTGCCAGACAAAGACAAACACACACACAAAACTTTCCAAAGTCCTTGTGGACACTCACTGTGCCGGGACACTTGTCGGACGGCTTTGGCTTGTGGCTGTGGCTGTGACTGTGGCTGTGGCAGAGCCAACTAGTGGATCAGCAGAGGTAACCACGCGTCTGCTCGTTCACTCAATTGTCACAAATTGTCGAGTGGACGATAAGGACGGGTGCCAAAGGTGATTCAAGGTAACGAGCGCTGGGCGTACCGCGGCTTTGGAAAACTTCATTGCATTAGCAGCTGCCGGCAAAGCAAAACGAAGAAGGGAAACCACACCAAAAATGCTTCAATTTTGCTGCAGAAATCTTCCGTTTTGTGGTGCTGCTCCATGGCCCGATGCTTGCCCCGATCCTTGCCCCGATGCTTGCCCCGATGCTTGCCCCGATGCTTGCCCCATCTCAGAGCCCAATTGAATTACAATCCTTGGCGCCTGTCTGTACGTGTCCATTTCGCTGGTAACAATACAATTAGGTATTCCCACTGCCAGCTATAAGCTTCATCCGTTCAGCACAGTTTCAGCGTCCTTCAGTCATCATCCATTTTGCATTTGGCAAATAACCAATCGGAATCCGATTGCGCTTGCAATTGCCGACCCATTTGGCTTAATCCACATTTGCATTATTCCTCTGTGCCGTCCTGTTCCCCGTGCACCCAACTCAAGCTCCCAGCCACCAGCCACCAACCACCCACTCGAATGCTGACTTTCCAGCATTTTGCTGTTGCCAAAATAGTCCACTCAAAGCGTTGCCAGTGGGCTGAGCTGAGTGCTGGCAGCCCCAAACAAATATTGTATGCATGCACAGTCCCACGTATAAGTATATGTACTCGCACGAGTTTCTCTTTTCCGTGCTTATTTCTATGCCCTAGCCACGAGTAGTGCAACTTTGCGATTAAAGGTGCCACGCGTCATGCGGCAGAACCCCTCGGCAGCTAGTTGGCGACTTGATTAGCTGCCAGTAAGTGCTGCAGTTGAAAGTTATGCAAATAAAATAACATTTAAAGGAAGAAGCTGCTAAAGCAAAACTATAATTGTTTCTGGTTATAACTTCAAGCCAATTTGAAAGCTTCTGAAGCTGAAACAAATTGTAAATTCAAATAAAACTGGAACTGAAATATTTGGCGGATTTTCAGCTAAAAGTATTCAACACAAAGAGCATGCAAATGTCGGCTACTCGAACCCATCTCTTGTGCACTTGTCTCTTCTTTTTTGTGTTGCATCAGAAAGCCACAAACAATTTTGAAAGGGCGCTCTCGTTTTCGGGGGCGCTTTGTGGGCTAAGGTTCGCTTTCCGCTCGGGAGTGGGGGCCAGAAAATAGAGAAACCAACTAAGCAAACAAAACGCACAGACAGACAGACAGACACCCACTGCAGCAGAACACAACACACACACACACACACAGGACGAAGGACAAAGGAGCGTATGCAAGTCTAGGGGTAAGGCAAGGCAAGGCGAGTGTGTGGCCTGGCGTGGCGTGGCAAGGCCCACAGGCGTCTAAAAGCAGGCATGACAGGGGCCAAAAATAGGCTGCGCTGCCGACATATATAACAATGGATGTAACGATGCTGCCATACCCTCCCCTCCCCGACCGATGCCAGACATCTGATGCTTTCCCTTTTGCTTGTTTGTGCCTGCCACGTCGCATCTCTGACACGCCGGACGGGCACTGGGATGGGGCACTGGGATGGGGCGCTAATTGCATTCGGCTGGAGCGCAGTGTTCAGTTCAGGCAAATGTTTTCCTAAATTAAATTTAATTGCGCCGCAAAACGACGGGCCAATTTGCAGTCATGGACATCGACATGCCAAAGAGAGAACTGAACTGCAAGCCCAGCCCCCCCCACCCCCTCCCAAACAGGAGACACCACCCACTGTGCAGCATCCGCTACCTGCTGTGTGGCATGATTTCGGCGCAGCAGCCATCAGCCCGCTGTGGCATGATTTCCTGCCACACCATCCCCTCGGATGTGAAGTGTTTGCCACGCCCGCAACACAATTTGGCAACTTGCCACAGAAATAAAAATGAAACTGAAATATTTTGCCAAAAACAGCACAAAAATAAAAAAAAAAAACAGCAAAAAAAGCTGAAGAGAAATCCTTAAAGCGGGGCTCTGACGGACTTGAAATGCACTCAAGCGCTGTTTATGATCTCCCTCCCCACAGCCCCCTTATATTTTGCAGCGTATAGCGGGGTATACGTGAATCGAATCGAATTTCGAGAGCTGTTAAATTTATGTGGAAACAAGGAAAGACTTTTGGCGCATACGCCTGGCTAAATGCAGATAGGCAAGCGATAGCCGATAGCCACTGTTCCTTTGCCCTGAAAAACTCTACTTTAAACTCCGTTTAAATTCAGCCATGAATCTGTGATGAATATGCCATAAATCTGTGATGAATCAGAGATATATTTCAGAGATATATCAGTGAAGTTTCATTGAAGAAACAGTCCAAACAGGCCAGTCGGGCAAATCAGCAGTAGATGATCCAGCAAAAGCTATACATCAATGCTGTAGAAGTTAGTAAGATTTTTCTTAACCACAAAAAATAGATTTAAAATCCCAAACTTATGATACAAATGAAATTAAATAATTTATAATATAATTCGGGAGTTTAACTCTCAATTTTAATGTGTTATTTTGTTGTACAGGAAAATCTTCTATAATTCTACCTCATTGACTACTTCTGGTTAAACAAAAACTAAAGTTTATGGAGTACTCATAACGGAAACATTTACACACACACACACACACACACACACACACAGCTGCAATAGCCAGAACCATATAAAAACAGTTTCCATCTCCGTAAAAGAAAAACGTTCGTTCGTTTTATGAGTTTTATGTGGCAGTTCTGCTGGCTTGGTTCTCCTGCTTTCAGTTGGTAAATTGTCAATTAAATAGCAAATCAAGTTTCCATTTAATACCCAATTAAGCTGCCCCACCCTGGCGCCAATTAAATTCAATTTTGCTCAGGGCAATTAGTGTTTCACATATTGCTTTTTTTTTAATTGTTTAAGATAGTTTGTGCTTGCATGTAGTTTCCTTTTAGGTTTATTGGCACATATGCAGCACATAGAAAACATTTAGCTGCAACGTATTTTTGCTTTTCTTTTCTTTTATTGTCTGTCTGTTTTTCAACTCCTTGAGTTATATTTAGTCAAAGAAAAGAAAATACAGAAAGGAAGCCCCAAAGAATTTCTCAAACAATTTACAGAGTATGGATCCAGGGTCTAGCATACACTGGCAGCAGACCATTCATCGTTGCTCCCGCTCCGGGTCCCTCCACTGCTGTTTCAGCATTCCCATTCACTGGCTCTGGCTCTGGCTCCGGCTACAGCTACAGCTCCGCTTAAATTGCATTCCCTGCATTGCATTTTCAGCAAGGGAAAACTTGCTGCGCTGCGCAACAGGGGAGCTCAAGGATGCCAAAAGAGTGGGGGGGAGAGCAGAGCTGGCTTAACGCGGCTTTAAGCATAAAGCAGGCCATAGATTACCCCAACAGAAAGCCACAGGCAGAGAGAGGGCAGAGAGAGGCCAGAGAGAGTGGAGCGGTGGAGTGCAGGTCGAGTGCATGGCCATGCAAAATATTGTGTTTGGGGTCCGGCTATCAGGCTTATCGCAGCGAGAGCCATAATCGGCAATTAGGCAATTTAACGCCTTATTAACGTCCATTAGCCAGCGCCAACTAATGGACGAAAGGAGATGGGGGGCCCAAACAAACGATGGGACATACTCGTACATATCCTTTACCCCACTGCACTCCCATTTTCCCTCTCTGGTGCCCTGCTACTCCTCCTATGCAGTCTCAAGCTGCAGCTCGATGGGCACTCATATTTCACCCAACTCGTAGCAGTGCAGTGCTGCTGCAGCAGGGCCTGCCCCTGCCCCTGCCTCTTGGGCTAAGAAAACGAATGGGGCACGGATGAAGTGCTTGCTCTGCTATGCATGCTGATGATGCTGGCGGAGTTCATTCCCATAGCTTTCGGTTAGCGCCTTTAAATTGCTTCCCAAGGATCAGCTCCAAATGGTTTTTCCAGTTGAAGGCAGGCAGTCGAGCGAAAATAGTCAAATTGCACCAGGCAACAATATATTCCTATTCCCACTGGGCTGATAGTTTAAGTAATTTATTTATGGGGCTGCCTGGCTGCCTGCTAAGGCTGTAAGTAAGCCCAGTGACTGTGCCAGAAAAGTCTTCGGCTAGAAATTCGGTGCTAAAACAACTGTGAAGTGCGCCTAAAACCATACAAATATTCACCTCTGTTTGGGAGCAAGGCACTCAATAACAATAAAGTAGAACAGCCCCGAGTCTGAATTATATTTGCGTTTTATATTGCTTATCCTCTCCAACTCCAACTCCACCCACCCACCCACACTCGACCATCCACAAAACAAAAGGCCCCCAAAGCTCACACAAAATAGTTTTCGGTATTGACCCACTTTGAATGCCATAAACAAACTTAATTTTTCCCATAAATGCATTTTGTTTTGTTGGCAAACGAAACGAAGCGAAACGAAAAAAGTTGGCAATAAAATGTATGCATTTTCCCGCTTAGTCTTTGCCTCTCTCCTTCCCCAATGAGCGACAGTGTAATTGGCAAAGCAAATGAAAAATCAAGGGGGGACACAAATGTATAAAACAAAAGTTGTCACCGTGATGGTTCGTGCCTGGCAGCTGGCACCAGTTTGAGAGTATATCCTTGATGAAAGTACTCTTTTTCGCCCCTCTTGGCAGTAATTTCCTCCCCTTAACTAACAAACTTCTCTTGTTTGGCGGAGGAAGGGAAAAGAAAACTTAGCAAAGCTTCAAAATTGTCTGCATTCCGTTTTTACTTGAGTGCTGGTTCGCTCTGGTTGCCCGGCCAGGCTTAATAAAAACGTTGTTACCTACTTCATAAGTAGATTATAACTGCAAAAGTTTAGAGCGAAAAAAGCACAGAATATCGGCGAGAATGCAGACACAGGGAGGGTGAGAGAGGGAGCGCCAGAGCCACAGACAAACACGGAAAGTGTGCAGCAGAGAGGGAGGGCAAGGGGTAAAAATGAGAACGAACAGCACGTCTATGGCTATAACTATAACTATGCAACACTTGCTCGTAGTTTTGTGCGCTTCCCTCGTGCAAGGCGCTAAACAGTAAAAAGCAAAAACTGTCACAGCCCCAGCACAGAATGGGGAAAGCGAGAAAAAGGTGAACGATCGAGCGACACGACAGCTGTGTTACCTCTTAAGCCAGCCCAAGCCAGCACACAGACGGCAGAGTCAAAAGAAGATTTGTGCTCGCTCTCCACCATAGCTGCGCTCTCTTTTGTGCTTACTCACTCTTTGGTGTTTTAGTATGGCAGGGCTGTGGCTCTCAGCTGAAGCTTTGCTCGCTCTCTTGCTTGGCTTTCATTGCTCTCTTTATAGAATGATCTCTTGTGCGCTCTCTTCAAGCAGCTTCGTTTGCATGGCAATGCTTTCAGCTCACACTGCAATCTCTTTTACTCTCCTTCCTGTAAATTTCTTTTGCTTGGCAATTCTTTCTGTTGATGCTATTTGCATTTGCTCTCTTCGACAAAATTCCACTGGGATGGCAATGGCTTCAGCTGAAACTACTACTAGCTGGACTCCTTCAATAATTCTCCCTTTAATATAAGCCCCTCCTCATAGCAATGCATTCACTTGATACTGCAGCCTCTTTACCAAGATATTGCCTGCTTGACGCCAACAGCAAACAGCAACTGCAAACTTCATTTTAACTGCAAGCCCCGGCACACACATATTATGTTTGTTTTTGGGCCATATTAATTACACGATGCAACATGCCAACATGCCCCACGTGTATCGGGTATGAAAATCACGACTGGGACACGTAGTCAGAGAGTCCTGCTTGAAAAGGGACCCTCGACAGCTGGGTGTTTATAATTTGAAATGATTTTTTGCCTGCATTTTTACAGCAAGCAGCAAAAGAAAAGAAATGAATGGGAAGGGAAGGGAAGTGCAGGCGGAAGATTGGACATGAAACGTGTTGGGGACATTTTGTTTGGCTGCTTGTCACACAGATTTCTAGATAGATTACTTGAGTGTTTTATACATCATACAGAAGGAGGCAATACAGCGTACAATGTATGTATGTGTATGGCTAGATATAAGATTGTTTTGTGGTCATGGAGGTTGATTGGGTGAGAAATGTGACTGGGCGAGGGACACATGGCGAGGACTAAGCTCTGCCTTTGGCTCTGGATTTTACAGCTGAGAATTCAATCAGAACATGTACCAGCATGTTGTGCACTGACACATGGACATACATACATACATACATATGTACGTATCAGTTGGGGGGGAACATCGATTTCAATTGCATTAAGGGCATTAGAGTGATTTATGAGACTTGTGTGCCGGACAAATTGATTGAAAAATCGCAGAGAAGAGCAAACAGATGGAAAAGAAACTGCTCTCTTGATTCATTGTGCCACCCATCTGGGGTGCCAGATGGGCAGATGGGCAGCTGGGAAATGCATTTAAGCGCTGAACGCCGCCATGTAAACATATTCGATATCTGATTAAGGCCAATCAATGGGGTTGGCGATGCATTTACCAGCTACCAGCTACCAGCAGCTTTAATCACTTTGGCCCTGGCTTTTTAACGCCACCCCCCCAAAAGTCAATGCACACGAACGGATGCAGCAGTGCGTATGCGTGATATTTATTTAACGATAAGAATTCCCAGACCGCAGCAAATATTATGCATCATTAAATACGAATGTCAGCAAAATGTCACGTATGTATGCCCATTTACATACATCTGTATCTGTATGTATTTATGTAGCAGCTTATGTATTTAAATTCCCATTTGTTTATGTAAATTTCCGTTCGGGTCTGTAATTTGTGGCACAGCCAAAGGAAAGGGAAAAGGGAGCACCACTTTCAACGCCTTTTAATTCCAGTAAAAGCCATTAAAATCTTTTGTTTCACAGGCAGCAAAATGCCGACTAGCCTGCCAGATACTCACTCGAGTGGGGAGCACTCCCCAGCACAGTCCTCTCTCTGGAGTGCATCCATCTGCCTGCTCTGTGTGTGTGTGAGTGTGTCTGCTGACTCCTTCGTCGCCCTGATGACAGCAAATGACGAACGTTGACAACAAAATGTTTACTAATGCAGACCCAAAACAGTGACAGCCAAAGGATGGAGTGCCAGGGCAGGCAGGCAGTCAGGCAAACAGCAGAAGGGCGGGCCGGATGAGCAGAGAAGCCCACCATATGGGTAGAACTTCCTAACAAGGCAGCAGCCATGACAGCGCTGATGGAATGCACTCTGGGATTGAAAACTAGGGGCCTCGACTACGGGTCGAGAGCTCTGATTGATGTTTATGAATTATTAAGTAACTGCAGGGCGATGAGATGAACCAACGCTCCGCTGCGCCCCGTTCATGGCATGTATCTCACATGCTGCTCCAGCTGCTGAGTGCATGCTGTTTGAGGAATGGGAAACCAGCAAACGCTTTTGAAAAAGCAATTTACGACCGGATGATACCAGAGGGGGGCTTTACTTGAACCATTCTAGGGCCTGGATAAGGGTGTTACAGAGCCAGTAAATGGTCGAGGGATTTCTTAAAAATTACTCTAGAATTTGGCAACAATTCCACATAATACTATTATAACTTAAGCAAAAGTAGCAAAAGGCATCTGTGGGATTTTTGCACGTGATTAAGGGGACACCAGAAGCGCTGAATGAGAGTTCCGATTAATTTTATTTATTTTATTTATTTTATTTTATTTATTCTCGCATGTAAAAGTTAGAAGCTGCTGGCATACTAAGAACATTTTTGGCACGGTTTATGGACTCCAAAATATCACAAAAATAAATTGAAAAACAAAATTTGGTCGCAAAAAAGAGATTTACAATCCAAAGCACATTTTTATACCTAAAAACTATATCTTATAATGCACTTCAATTCTGTTCCCTTGACACAAAGTTATTTTGTGGAGTTTCGCAGTCTACAATATTAAAGTAAAGAGCCTGGAATTTTTATTTACACTTTGGAAATAGTTTTAATTTCAGTTGCAATTCAATTCGGAAGTCAGCAAAGTTCAAATGAAACAGGGGGAAACTTGTCTGTGTGTGTTTCCAAGTAGTTTTCCCAGTGCAGCGCACCGCTGCCATGTCGCCAGCAGCGCCTCACTGCTCATCCACCTGCACTGTGCTGCCTGCTTCCTGCAGCAAATATCTGCTGCTACCCTGCTGCAAATGCAATTCAAACTTTGCTGCCAATTTTCTGTGTTTCTGCGTGTTTCTGTGTGTGTGGCAAAGGCTAACCAAAACATGTCAAACACTTTGGTCAGAACCCAAAAACGTTTGGTCAATTGTTTAGCTGTCGGCTGCCGTATGCATTTGGCTTTGGGCTTGGGCCATTAGTCCAGAGGTAAATCCAGGATTGAGGTGTGCAAAATTGAGGCAAACTTTTAAGCCAATTTGGGAATAAGCTACTATGTCTCCACTGAAAATGTGGTGCGGAAATTTAAAACCATTTTAAGCTCTGCTTCGGGCACAAGTGTCGCAGCTGGTAATTAATCTTTGAGTGGCGCAGAGCCAGAGGCCCAGATAAATCACTGTCAGAGGGAATGCGCGGTGCTGCTGCAAGTTGCAACGTGCAACGTGCAACATCTGATGTTGCCGCTCCATATGCACAACGTCATTGGAGCTGCTACTGTCGCGATGTCGCGATGTCTCTGTCGCTGTCTCTGTCGCTGTCACTGTCCCTGGCATGTTCTAGGGTTTCAGCAGTCTAGTGCCTGTTTCTTTTTGCTTCTAATATGTCTTAAAAATTAATTAAGCGCCCGCTGGCTGCAGCAGCAGAACAGAACGGAGAGCTCCACACAGACACAGCAGGAAGTAGGCAGAGAGAGAGCGGGGAGAGAGAGCCAGGCAGGAGATTAGCTGCCGGAAGTGGGCAAAAGACAGAACAGAACAGGGGCAGAGCAGGGGCAGAGTCCAACTCAGTCGCTTCCCACTGAAGGAAAGTTATTCCCGCCCGAACCAACGCACAAAAAAGAGTTGGTTAGATTTTCCATTGCAAATTTCCATATTTTCTTGCAGCCGTTTGCCCGGCTTCAGACCGCATTTGCATAATTCCTGCGTTTCTTTTGCCCACCCCATACCCATTCCGCTCTGCAATGCAATTAAAATATTTTCACTAATTTCATTTGGGGGTTGGGGGAGGGGATAAAGCAAGCGGCGCGTATTATCATGCAAATTATTACAATTTATACGCATTAAGTGCAACAGCAAATAGCAAAATTCTTTCCCTGCTTACAGCACTGCGCCCCTCTACTTTACATAATCACCCCAGCCCCGCCCCCTCCACCTACCTATATATATATGTATCCTTCTGCCGCTTTTATCCTACATTGTTTGCCACTCCACGAAAGGGCGGAGGGGGGGGTTCGCATTCTGTAAATGCAAATAGAAGTGCAAACTTTTCACATCTAAAAACAGCAACAAACAAATCGAGCATTTCAATTCGAAGCACATCGAAGGGTAAATGCGCTTTCTTGAAGCTGCACAAATGCTACACTGTGCAAATATTTAAATTGGACAGGTGACAGCAGGCCAATAGCAAGCGTTGGACATTGTGTGTGTGCAATTAGAACAAACAACACAAATAAACAACACCATAAATATATCCATGCACATATCCCCCAATATCCATCCAAGGCATAGCATTAGGGAATATGTTGCAGTGGCTGTGACTCAAGTCTCTGCTCTTATTTAAACCAAAAAAACATAAAACATTCAGTTGCTAAATTTGTTTTCCAAAATTTCGAATAGTGCAAAAAGTATTATTTTTTGCCCCATGAAAACCTTAAAAAAAACGCACTGCACTTTTATATTTAAAACTCATTTTGGCTGTGGTTATCTACTAATTGTGCCAGCAATTTTAAACAAAACCATAAAATGTTGTGGAGCTGTTTTTGGGAACTTTGGGCACATTCCTTAAACCTAATTACTTACAAATGGCTCTCTTTGTGAGCGCATAAGAGATTAGAGAATGTGCAGCAAAAATGTAGCCTGCAACTAAAGTTGAGTTGAGTTGAGTTTACCTGACAAACATTATAACAAAGTTCTAATACCCCCCCCAAAGACAAAGTTTGAAGCCGAAATGAAACGAGTCTGTTCTGGCTGTTGGAGGCATGAAATGAGCCTGGCAAAACTTATGTCTGCGGTCCCAGGACCAAGACCACGACCAGCAGCAGCAGCTACAGCAGCAGCAGCAGCAACAGCAGCAGGAGTCCTGCCTATCCTCTGCCTGTCTCTCTCATTTCGCATGCGAGAAATGTGGCACTGCTTGCAAATGAGATTGCTTCTGTTGTTGCACGCTTAATGCCATTGTTGCACGTATCCTGCGCATCCTGGCTGCACGTACCCATTGTTTACATTGCGAATGTTTTCGTTTTGCTTGTCACCGTCTGCTCCCACGCACACACACAAACACACACAGCAGAGCACAGCACACAGAGGACACACAGGCTCCCGGGGCCGGGCTCTCGTATTCCCTTGGATGGACCAGTGCAAGGTCTGACTTCAATACGCACTCATGCAGATATAATTTTTGCACACGCACCTCCAGCCCCTCTTTGCCGTATTCCCTGCTCCGCATATTCCCAATGCGCTGTCATCAGCAGAACTCTAAATAACTTTTAAATGAAGCACAGAAGTATGCAGGCAGGCAGGCAGGCAGGCAGGCTGGCAGGCTGGCAGGCGGGGCATCATGACCGCCAAACAACTGGACACAGAAGCGAAAGGCAAGGGCTCCCAAGGGTTCCCGCGTCCCTCTAGCCAACCCTTTTTGGCCCTGTCTGGTTTCAGGCCCCACTGCAGAATGTGCCATTGTTTTAAACTATATTCACATACATATGTAAATATGTAAATATGTATGTATGTATGCACATATTTGGCCAACTTTTTCGTGTTTTTTTCATGTCCATGAACATTGTACAATTTTGCTGCGTGATTTTTGTATGTCCCCCCTTTTTTTTTGTGTGTGGTTGCGGTGGCCAAAGTGTGAATGTGTGAATAAGTGAGTGAGGCTGTTTTGTGTGTGTGTGTGTGTGTGTGTGTGTGTGTTAATGAAAAGTTCCCTCAGCTTCCACATGGCTAATGAAATATTTAAATGTAATTTTAGCGCGTTAATCAAAAGTACGTTAATTAACTGTGGCAAAAATGTTTTAATTAGGGCATATAAAATGCATGGGCATAGCTAGCACGTCGTCCCCAAAGAGATATACTTAAGCAAAAACCAATATTGTGCTGTTCTTAGAGCAGGTCGTAGAATGTTCGGGGAGTGGAATTGAAATAAATGTAGCCTACTTTTGTGGGTCAGTGCAGGCCATGAATCAACGTTTCGGTGGCCGTTTTTCAGGGCAATTGAATTACAAGTGCCACTGCTGCAACCTGCAAAATGCAGTGCCAGATAGCCGACCCGACCGACCAACCGACCGACCGACCAACCGACCGACCACTTGCAAGACGACAAAAAGCGGAAAAGGCAAAACGGAAACCGGAAACGCCTGCCATGTGGAGTGGTAGTGTGGGAACGGGGATGGATATGGGTATGGGTATGGGGCTGGGAGAGTTTCATAAATCCCGATGGCTGGCAAGCAATCCCCTCTTTGTGCTCTTGTGAAATATATGCTTGCCAGAATCCAGATGCTGCTGCTGCTGCTGCTACAGACAACACGATACATGCGTTTGCGTTTGGGTTTTGGATACGGCTGCGGGAGTGCGAGTGCCGGTGTGGATGTGGATGTGGGTGACAGAGAGAAATACATACTTCACTCTTGTTATATCTTCCATAGGTTGATTCTTTTCATCCGCTCTGCTTAAGCCGCAGCCAACAAAAAGAAAACAATTCAAATGATAAGTCATAACGCTATTTATTTGCTCTCCCCGCTTTGCTTCGCTTCGCTTCTGCTGCTGCTGCTGCTTCTGCCTCTGCTTCTGGTTCATGCATGGGCACCTACAAGGATGTGTGCACTCATGCCAGGAAGAGATTGCATGAGGAAAACACTTGCACAAATAAATACATTAAATTGTCAAGCAATTAGTAATCCGTGTGTGTGTGTGTGCCTGATGGGATAATATAATGCCATTAATTTGAGCTTAATTCAATTACACAGAGAGTTATGAGTCGGTCAGATGGATTAACGTGCAGCAGCGCAACAAATGTATATTAATTCTGATTTGTGGCACAACCGAATCGAATCGAGTCCTTCTGCCGCAATGGCCCCATTCATTCAATGTTCGAAATGTTTTTAATTGAATGTCCAAACCCATGCGGAACGTGCAGTGGCTGGCAGTGGCTGGCAGTGGGTGCTGCAAATTTCTGCTAACATGGCAAACAAAAGGTAATGTTTCGTAGCCAAAAGTCAATTGTATGGAACAGAGCAAGAGCCAAACCCCAAAAAGAGTCAGCATCAGCTTTAAATCTGTTTTCAATACCCATTTAGACGGGGATTCACACACACACACACACACATGCATACACACAGGAGGATACGGGCACAAGACCAACGACAACAAATGCTGCCCTTGGGGAGCTGTCAATAGGATTGGAGAGCCCCTGCTCAAAATGTCGCCCTCAATTTTAACAAAATTAGAAATGCAAAAGGATTACCATTACGATTTGCCCAATAAAATGTGTCAAATAAAAATTGACAAAAGGGAATTGCAAAGGGCGAACAAGACCTAAAAGCCTCCCCTCCCCTACCCTACCCCCCTAAAGCGACATTATTCATTTGGTAAACGATGGCCCACAGGAGGCAATCGACTGCGGGCAGCCGTCACCATTCTGTGCCATTTGAATGGAGCGTTTCAATATGAAAAATCAGCAAAGTTTTTAAGCTTTCAGCAAGGGGTAGGGGAACGGGAAGTTGGTGCCGCATGCAACGCTTAAAATTCGGTCATCACGTGCTCAATAAATGCCCCAAAAAAAAAAAAAAAACCCCCAAATAAAGGAATTATATATCTACTGCATTTTTCAAAAATTTTTCGAAATACTTAACTGTTTAGGCCGTATCGTCACACTGCAATTAACTGCATGGCGTATTATAAGTCGCGTGTCGCTAAGCACGAGAAATGCGAAATTGCAGCTCAATAGTTGGGGATATTAAAGCGCCGCACCACGCACAGCATTCACGGACAGTTGCAGTTGCACTAATGTTTATGCCCCAAGACACAGACTATTTTCATTTGGCGGCAAGCAAAAGTTCTTGCGCACTAGATTGATTTCAAACTACATCGAATTCCCGCGTACGAACTTTTTTTTCTTAATCTGGCAACAGTATTACTTATAACGGTTATAGCAACTGTACGTACTCGATAGAAATATCGATTTTTTACAATTATAAGATTTTACTTTAAGATACTATCGATTTTTTCGATCGATTTTCGAAAGTATTTCTTAAAGAAACGTTGCTGCAATTAATAAAATTGAATTATAATTCGATAGTAGGGTCATTAGTTTCAAACGTATTAATTTCTTGAAGAAACGTACAAAATAACACTTGAACCATCTCTATTGAGACTAACAAAACAGCTGGTACGTGAAACAAAAGCAATACAATCCGTGGAACCTTATTATGTAAAAAATACAATAAAAAGAAATTCTGAAAGCTAGCCAATCTTTCACAACATTTTTTAATGAATCGGACAAAATAATTTAATTAGGGTTGAGAGGGCTAACTAGCTAGTAATATTAATCCGAATATCAAAACAAGGAATATGTCATTTCCGTCAGTATATTTACGGTATTTGATGAAAAAGAAAAGGTATATTTGGGTATATTTTTGAGGTTCAAACGGTATATTTTGTCGATAAATCCGCGGTCACACTGCTCTACAACTTGTAGCAAAAAAAAATATTTATACGAATTTTGATTTTAATTAACGAATTCGTAAAATCGAATTAATAAAACGAATTAAATCTTGTAGTCGAAGTGAAAATGTGAACGTTGTGTTTGCTTTTGAAATGAAATCCATTTAAAATGCATTTCAACAAATCAACTCGCTGTGAAAATTTCGTACAGGCAAAAAAGAGCCGATTTTTAGTGGAAGAAGAAGCAGCAGCAGCCGAACGGGCAGTAAAAGCAATCGTCGAATACACGGACAAAGCGCAAGGCGAATGAAACTCGTGTGAAGAGAAAACTTGCAAAAATTACAGCAACAACAACAGCAGCAGGCGAAAAAGTGTGTTTAGAAAAGAAATTAAAAACACTCACATATACATACCCACATATAAAACACACGAATACAAGTACACAACGAAGAGAATTGGTGCAAAAAGCAACAAAAAAAACGAAGTAAAATAGCGCGCGGTTTAATAATAAATAATTATATGTATGCGCGCAAAACAAATGAAGAGCCGGGGAGCCGCAAAGACAAATACGAATACGAAAAATCAATGAGATTGTAATAAAATTCCGTATTTTTGCTCCTCCTCCTCTCTCTCTCTCTCTCCCCGACTCACTCTCTCGCTGTCGTTGTCGTCGTTCTCGCTCTCTTGTCCGCACGAGCAGAGCACTGCCAACAGCAGCAGCCTCTCAGTTTGTGTGTCTGTTTGTGTTTCTTGTTGATTTTGTGATAAAATTGCAATCAACAACATACACGATACAACAATAGTTAATGTATTTAAACAAAAGTATTAAAACAAGAGAGTAACTAAAGGTGCGTATGCAACAATAACAAACAACCATCTGTGAGTTTGTGACAGTGTGTGTGGCAAAAAGTAGAACGTGCGAGAGAAAACCCGCGTACCAAATTTGATGACGTCTCCAACATAGACACAACGGCAAACCGAATCGACAACAACAATGGTGAAATATCGGTAGTAATGTAGTTTTTATCCTACTACTGTTTAGGGGGGAACAGGGACAGAGGTAGCGGCAGGGCAGCTACAGCGACGTCAGCAGCAGAGGTGAAGCAAGCAAGCATCAGCCGTTGTAGAAGAAAAGAGAGAGATGGACCGGTATTTTGTAGCCAGTGCAAGCCAGAACGAACCTCTGCTCTGCCAGCAGTTGGTGGATTTTTAGAGCCCTGGGAACTCACTCTCGAGGTTGATTAACAGCCCGAAAAGGGGAACAGTCAGACATCACATCACAAAAAAGTGTAGCCACTTTGCATGAAGAGGCTAGAGTGAAAAAGGTGTACTTGGCTTGCCTTCCCAGTTTTCTCTTGGATAGTTCTCTGTGTATGGTGTGGGTAAACCTTATTTGGTTTCATAATAGATTTCTGATAACATCTGGCCAATGATAACAGCTGACAGTCTCCCTATAAACTATATTCGAGTGGGCTACAGTGGGGGCCAAGTACATTGCTGTAGCCTGCCGCTATCACTCTCACGTGCGAGGTTCACTTCATGCTTATTTAATGACTGTATTTAAGAGGGTTCTGTAGAACCTCCATTAGATATTCGATATTCGTGGCCCTGGGCCTAGTAACGGATGCACCTGCCATGTAAAGCCAATTGGCCTTATCGCCACGCGCCCTGGCTCTCTCTCTCTCCCGCTCTCGCTCTTTCGGTGCTGTTGTCACCCATTCACTCACTCACAGTGGTGTGTTAATAAAATGGGAGCTCCCTAGACGAATTTTGATTTGAATAGCCATTTGACAGCGGGAGCCACATACAGTAGACAGACAGATTACGTTGCCTGCTGCTGGCCTGGCCTGGCCTTTTGCTACCTACCAAAACGACCAAACGGAGCAGCCAAGAGCATCACTCACTCACTCACCTGGCGGAACAGCGACGCACAAAAGTCTATGCAAAAAGTTCGCGTACATCTTTAATGATTCTATCAAGCTTATTCAAATCGCGTGTGTTTTATGTTGTAAATTTAACAGTGTTTACTTTGAAATACAAAAATGCAATTGATCATATTAACTAATATTTCAACAATAGATAAACTAAAATGCACCATAACTATTCGCAGTCAGTGTAGCACTTGTGCCGTTTTGTCGACAATGCGCGCGCTCCCTCTCTCGAACTCACGCAAGTACACGCACACATACACAGCCACGCACATGAATACATATATACGAGTTTGCAACACACACATACATACAATGTCGCTCATTTTGCCCTCTCTCACTCACGCTCTCTCTCTCTCTTTGCTTTTTTTTCTGTTTTAGTGGTTGTGCAAGAAGAAGCAGCAACAATCAGGCAAAAAAATACCTGAAAAAAAATAAACGGTAAAACGAAGAAGTGGCGACACACAGCGCAGAGCGCGCTAAAAGTTTATTGTAAAAAAATCGCAAAAAGTTAAGAAAGCACAAAGTGTGTTTTATTTTTCATTTGCAAATAAATACAATAACAACAATTATATTAAAAATGCTGGAAGTAATAGAGCGGCAGAGAACGGCTGCGTGAGCTCAAAGCGCGGCCAATTAAAAAACAACAACAACAGCAGCAGAGCAGCCGCTGAAGCCAGAAGTAGAAGCAGAGCAACAGCAAGAGCCAGCCTCGAAAAAGTACATAAAAATATATAAATTTAAATAAAGAGTGGAAGTTGGTAGAAAAAAAGCAAACCACCAGCAAAAGAGCGAAACGAAAGCAAAGTAGAAGCAAGCGCAAAGAAAAGCAAAGAAAACCACCTTACCAGCCAGCAACAGCAGCAGCGCGCAGCAACCAGAAACATCACATAAACATAAACCAACAAAAACCAAGAGACCAACAAAATGTACGGAAAATCAAAGACATCAGCGGTCCCCTCAGATGCCCAGGCACGGGAGAAGTTGGCCCTCTACGTCTACGAATATCTGCTGCACGTGGGCGCCCAGAAGGCGGCACAAACATTCCTCTCCGAGATCCGATGGGAGAAGAACATAACGCTCGGCGAGCCGCCAGGATTCCTGCACACCTGGTGGTGCGTCTTCTGGGATCTGTACTGTGCGGCACCCGAGCGTCGGGATCAGTGCGATCACAGTTCGGAGGCCAAGGCCTTCCATGATTACGGCTTCGTCAGCTCCGGCTATGGCGTGAATGGCATTGGTCCCGGCGGACCACACAACGCTGGCGGTCCAGCGCCGAGCCCTCTGGGACAGATGCCACCCGGCGGTGATGGCGGCCCAATGGGGCCCGGCGGACCTATGGGTCCAAACTTTTTCCCAAATTCAACAATGCGGCCGTCGCCGCCAACGCATGCATCCAGTCCACAGCCGCCGCCGTCACAGATGATGCCGGGCCAGCCGCCGTTCATGGGCGGACCCCGATACCCTGGTGGCCCGCGACCTGGCGTGCGTATGCAGGGAATGGGTAACGAATTCAACGGCCCGCCCGGACAACCCATGATGCCGAATAGTATGGATCCGACAAGACCTGGTGGCGGCATGGGTCCCATGAATCCACGCATGAATCCGCCTCGTGGACCTGGTGGTATGGGCCCCATGGGCTATGGCGGGCCCGGCGGAATGCGTGGCCCAGCACCCGGACCCGGAGGAATGCCGCCAATGGGCATGGGCGGAGCGGGCGGAAGACCGCCGCAATGGCAGCCCAATGCGTCGGCGCCTCTAAATGCGTATTCATCATCATCACCAGGAAATTACGGACCCGGCCCCGGCTCGAACGGTCCACCCGGACCAGGAACGCCCATAATGCCCTCGCCGCAGGATAACACGCAAGGTGGTCCGGTTGGCGGACCAGGCGACAGTATGTATGCACTTATGAAGCCAGAATTCCCCATGGGCGGTGGCCCTGATGGCGGGGGCGGCGGTGGCGGGCCCGGCGGCATGGGTCCAATGGGTGGTGGCCCGAACTCGATGGGTCCTGTACTTAATGGCGGCGGTGGCCCAGACGGCACCGGTCTGGATGGCATGAAAAACTCACCAGCCAACGGGGGACCGGGAACGCCACGCGAGGACTCTGGCAGCGGCATGGGTGACTATAATCTCGGCGGGTTTGGCGGCCCCGGCGAGAACGATCAAACCGAATCGGCGGCCATACTGAAGATCAAGGAGAGCATGCACGAGGAGGCCAAGCGGTTCGAGAAAGACTCAGATCATCCGGACTACTTCATGCCATAACAACATCATCAACATCATCAGCAGCAGCAGCAGCAACTTCACCAGCAGCAGCAGCAGCAACAACAACAGCATCTCAATACGGTGGCAGCCGCTGTGGCAGCTGTTGTGGCAGCAGCTGCATCCAATGGCACGGCGGGCAGCTCCTCAGCGGCATCCATAGCCGCGGCAGCCCTTGGGGCGGCAGCCTCCAATCTGCTCAGCAATGGCAACAACAATTTCTGAAAACAAAAACAAAAACCACAACAACAACAAAAACCAAGCATAAAACAAAAGCGGTAGTAAAAATCCTTGATACATAAGCATAAAGTAATTAAAATTAATACATGTATGAGAAATAGAGAAACCCTTAAATATAATAGACTAAAAAAGCAAAACAACAATTTGTAAAATGTAAACTGTATAACGATAAAAAAGGATCAAACAGACAGGCCGAACGGGCGGACATAAATCTGTTCCCAGTTGCTGTTTCCCGTACACCCACGCTGCACTGTAATTTCTACTTGTATTACACGCTGTTGGTTTTAGATAAGTTCGTTTTGTTGTTGTATTGTATTTTTAATCTTATTTGTCGCAAATTCAACTTGAAAATGTCCCAGAAATGCAGGACAGTAGGCAGTGCAGTGAGGTTAGGTTAGGGCAGAACGACGTGAGCAGCAGATTCGATGTCTGAGCAGCAGAGCAGAATGGAAGCAGTCCGCAAGGGAAGGAGAAACCCAACCAAGAGTAATCAGAAATGAGAAACAAAAGCAAATATACTTAAAGTAATGTTAAAATATGCAACAAGTCTAGCAAGTCTTCTGTTTACTTCAGGCAACACACACAAACTTACCTTTCTACTCCACACCCCCGAAACAGCCACTCAAAACTGTCTCTGACTCCTCCTATCCCCTCCACTATTTATACCAATTTACTTGCTTACTAAACTAAAAACCCATTTATGATACCATAGCATTATAGAGATTTATATATATATATATATGTGTGTTTGTGTATATATATATATATATATATATATATAGAGCAGTGACTACCATGTATGTACATTTATTAGTTTGTGTGATTTATGTTTTTGCATATACATATATACCAATAATATATATATATATATATAATTGTAGAAAGAAATCATAAACGCAAATGAAATATTTTGTTAAGCGAGGCGCAACTGAAGATCGCTTTAGGCATCAAATGGATGAATGAAATATTTATAACGATATATACATAAATACACACATAGTTGAGTATATATAGCTAGCATTATTGGACATGTATATGTATAGATTGTAACCAGCCACACACACGTTCTTATAAAATGCTTCTCCGATTGATTTTGCACAATGGGCCACGAGCACAGCGTTCTAGATCGTTTCTTTGCGGCTCGTTCGGCCCCGTTCTTGTCCCAAATAATATTATCTTTTTAATTCTCATTGTACAAATTGTAAACTTGGCACTTTGCTGTCCGCCGTCTATGTATTGTATTGCTTTTATTCTGTATTTCTGTCTCGCGTCTGTCTATCTGTTTGTTTGCTTTACGTTTTGTTGTATTATTTTTTTTAGTGTTTGTTCTTTCTCTCATGTGTATGTGTATTTATATTTTAACCAAACAACTTAAACGAAAACTGTTATTTAAGTTCCTTTTAACAGCGAGCAATACCATATATATATATATATTTATGTGTATGTATGTGCGACTTTCCCCTCAGTTTTTGGAGATCGGCAACAGTTTGCACTTGTTTCGATTTCCTCACGGCATTGTGTGCATTAGGACAGCATAAGAAACTTATATAGAAATCTATATATACCAGGATATATATATATATGTGTAGGTATATATACATATAGACCAGAAAAGGATACAGATTGTAGCCTATTGTATGCACTAATTTATTGCAGAATAGCTACGCGCATAACTATAAGATTTAGCTGTTTAATATGCATATGCAAATATATATTATATATATATATATATTTCTTAAAAGGCAGCAAAGGCAACCACAAATGTAGAAACCTAAAAAACCTTAAACCCTAACCTAATGCAAAAAGTTTAATTCAAAAATATCACATTAAAAACAAAAACAAAATGAATGCTGTACAAAACAAACAATTTATAAAGTACATAGAATATATATATATATATATATACACACATTGTATATGTCTGTGCTTGCATCTATATGTATATCCCCGATACAGCACATTTCGCATTCATAATGATGATGATTGATGAAGGGCAGCAGTAGAAGGGAAAATCCACCCGTATAATAGCATTAGATTCGAAGATAATTTATAAGCCCCAAATCAAAAGGAATATAAATAAAGAAAATAATAACATTTCTTTATAATACAACAAACACCACACACACACACATTAACACCTTCACACACACACACACTCGAAACACACGCAAATCAATTGATAAATTAATTTAAAGAAACAACAAAAAAAAAATAACAAAACAAAACATGAAAAAAAATCTATTTTAAATATTGTATATGTTTAATGTGTCGGAATTTAAAATATGTACGAGGGAAAAATTGATAGTATGTGCGGCTGCATGATATAAATCGAAATGAAGTGGCATGCCGCGCCGCATCCATGATGCGTCAAGCGAGAAAAACTTAAATAGCAATTAAGTTAAATTTATTTACTAACGCTTACGGTTAAAGCGTTTCGATTGCTGGATCTATATTAAAAGAATTCAAATAAAACAAGCAAAAATATAAGTATAATGGAGCGGAATTATAAGTAAAAGAAAAGTATAAATGCCCCCTTCCTCCCCCTTTCCCCCCAAAACAACAAATGAGAAAAACAAAAAAATGGCAAAAACGTAACCCAGAAAAAAAATCGAAAAAAATGAAATGAATACAAAACAAAACCGATTGAATATGGAAATATGTTTAAATAAGTATTTTAGTGTTAATTATACAATTTACAAGTACACAACACAAACAAAAAAACAACAACAACAATATAATATAAAAATGAAATAAAGTTTTAAAACAATATTTGTAAAAAGTAAAAAAAAATCGTATGCTGTTTTTAATTTGTTTAAATTGGAGTTCGCATCAAATTTAGATATATACATATGTATGTATAAGTATCCAAGTCCTGTCTGTCTGCATGTTCTTTAGCATAAGGGAAATTCATGTTGTGCCTGTGGTAGATAATAGTTTTATTCATTACAATCACAGATCTCCATCAGGCGGGGTCGATTTGTTCATGGAAAAGATTTCTTGTTTTTGTCATAATTGAACAATTTGGCAGCAAAGTGCGTGCGGCATGTAATCTGGCTCGTGTGTCTGGGCTAACCACAGGCAGACAATTGGCCCGGCACACGAACATGGCTAATGAATGGACAGTTGCACTGCAGTGTGGACAGTACAGTGTGGATGTCGATGGCATCGATGGTTGTCCGTGGCAACCGGCTCGCTCGATGGCGGCCCATACAAATTGAGCAGTTAATTACACACTCAACGGACAGTGGTCAGTGCTGATAGAAGCATTGCGGCAAATGCTGCACAAAAAATCGATAAAGCAGCGGCCCAGGCGACAAGGAAAAATGCACGTCCATCATATTCCACTTGAGTGCCGCTGAAGAAATCAAGAAATCAAGCCTGGCTACCACTCTCATTAATGCAACAAAGTGGCGTCCTGTTTCCACTCTTGCATGGGACTGGTGCGCACTGCAGTTGGCGCTGCTGGGGACAGACAGCCGCCAGAGGCGACTACAGCCTCGGTGAACCATTGCCCGACCTATCGACAGATTGCTGGTGCCACAACTGGAGCCGGCTCGGCGCCGGCCAAGCGGGTTCCCATACTGTTCTCAACCAATCGCGGACTTTATTTGCGTCTTTCGCAATCTGCTGCGGATCAGGTGGAGGTGCTGACACTGCAGCCACGTGGCCAGAACTACAACATCAGTTTCTGTGACCTGGAACGTTGGGTGAGCAAGCAGCCAGCAAAGTTTCTGCACGGCAAGCGAGAGGTTACCGATTATTCTTTCTGCTTGCAGAGCACTAATCGGGCTAATGTTGTGAGTCTGGAGGATACGTTCACCATCATGCATCAGAGGAACATGTCCCCGGAGGTACATTTGTATCAGCCGCGGCTATGGAACAATCACGTCAGCTACAGCTTGATGCATTGAGCCGATAATTTAAATCAAATTTATAACTAGTAGATCGATGGATAATCAATTTATATGTAGGCCTTAATTATAATTCTTTTACTTTTAATATTCCTTAAACAGAGAACTAAGTCGAGTTGCGAACAATATGTGTGAGGGCCGGGCCCCCTCCTTAGGCCGTATTGCTGGTGAGTGAAGCCATCAGAAATTCCATTTTGTTCAGAAAACTCTTGCCCTCGATTTTATCAAACTTCACCTGGAAAAGATTCGAATAATATTAGCGGATAATCATTGAGGCATTAAGAACACACAGCTAGAACGCCTACCTCTTTGAAATTGCCACCCAGATTCTCCCACAACTTCTCCGGCACCAAGGGACTGGGAAAGAAGTCCTGCCGCGGACTTCTCGCAATGTAAACCTTGACATCAATTTGTGGATCGCAGCGTATTTGAACAGCTATCATGCGATCACCATTTGGCGAGGCCAGCAGACAAGAACTGGCATTGCCCAGAGGCTCCACCTTGCCAATGCCCAGATGATTGCTGTTCGAGAGCACCGTCCAGGCCATGCAGCGGGCCAGGCTCACCAGGCAGGAGATTTGATGCGAGTTGATTTGGCAGAGTATTAGGTCACGCAACTCCTGGGGCTCATACGACAAGCGCATGACGCGTCCGTCACGGCAGATGCACTTCAGGGAGCGCTCCTTGACATGGATGACCAGCGAAGTTCGCCCAATGGCATCGTAGCCGTGGGTCACTATGTTAATCTTCACACAGGACATGGTCGGACTATTCATGGCATTCCAGTGGGAAACAATCTGGGGATCCTTCACATCCCTCGCCAGGGTATCCAGCACATATTGGGTGCGCTTGCGCATGAATATATGCTGCGCCTGGGCAATGATCTGCTCCAGTATGGTCTGCGATTTGGTCATGTCCAGGAGCGTTTCACGATCAGCCGCCATGGGACCGGCCAGCATGCGCTTCTTCGTTGGCCCCAGTGGAGCACTCGCCGGATGGGGGAACGGATGGTGGGAGTTCTTGTAGTGAACCTCCCGCAGCAGCTGGTGAAGGGAATGCTCCAGCACATGATCGTGATCGTTAATCGGAGCCGGCTGATTCGAGTCAAAGGTGGTGGAGTGGCACAGCGAGATGATCAGTTGAATATTGGGCAACAGGGTGGCTCGAATTTGATTCCCAATGACCACATGCGGAATGGGGGCCTGCAGCTGAATGGCCTCGCGTGCCAGCTGTGCGAAGAGCTCCTTGCAGAAGAGAACGTTCTGGGCAAACTCCAGCGTCTTCTGCCATACGCCCACCTGAGCGGTTATGTTTGGACCATGGCCCATTAGATTAACCTGTGCTGTGCACAGATCCTCTTGGTCTTTCTGTGTGATCACCTTAATGTAGGCCACACCTTGCAGCTCAGCCGGAACAATCACCCTCAGCGCGGAGCTGGCCTTCATCTGCATGCCATTGTTGGTGGCTGTGCTGCTGCTGGCAGTCGAGGTGCTGGCACTGTCGTCGTCGGATGCCTCCTCCGCTTTGGTCACCTCGAAGGTGCCGCTCATTCCGAACTTTGATCCGGCTGTGCGGTAACTGAGATCTCCTATGATTGCATTCGATACCTTCTTCAAGCGCCAGTTTTGACGTAGGCGCAATAGTTCTATGTGAAAGTCGGACACGTTACGACTGCGCTGTTCGCTGTGAGCATTGCGAAGACGCTCGGCGCCGCTCAGCAATATCTGGGCAGCCTGGGAGATGGCCTTCTTGCGACTATAAACCTGCACGATGGGCTTTGTATCGTCGCCCTCCTCCAGCAATGGGTCTAGCACCAAGTATCGCTTATCCTTGGCTATGGAAATCACATCGGAAAGCACACAGATTTCGGTGAGTGCATCTTTCAGCTTATTCCGCACCGCATCCCAGGGCCAAAGACTCTCCTGGAACTGAGTGCCATCTTTGTTCTCATCCTCAGCCGCTGCGGCCGTCTTCTCCTCCTTCTTCAGATCGTCCAGCGATGTTTTGCTAAAGTCTATGCGGGCCGCACACTTGGCCAGGCTCTCGGAAAGAGTCGGCGGTCTGAAAGTTGACCAACAACTTGTTGAGAAAAGCCAGTTACACTCAAACTGAGCACTTACGGTTGGTATAACTCTGTGCCATCATATCCAATCTCCCGTATCTGGTTCTCGCAAGTGGTTTCCACCGATATATTCACAGTATTTGACATTTTTGTTGACGAATATGCCGGAAAACATTTGCAAAAAAATGCAAGCAAAGAGGTAGTGTTGTTAAACGTCGACAATGGCTAATCGATTGAAAAGAATATTTGTAATCGATTTTCTTAATATAAAATAAAAACTGATAACAAACAGTCCAATTAATGCAATTAAATTATTCAGATTGCGGCGAATATTATGTATAGTTTTTAACCACTCAATCTATTTATATTACAATAGTAAACAGTCGTAGAGTTGTCATCACTTTTATCGAGCCTTGTCTGGAACATTTCACAACACTAAAACATTACTTTCATTTTTTTGACTTCTCATTTTGGACTCCAACCGAAATAAATAATTGAATTATGTTGTTTCTTAAGAATAAGCAAGAGACATTAGATGTGACTGACTACACTGTCATTATACCCAGCATTTGCGTGGGAAATGCGGCTCAGCTGGCGTGTGACCTGTTGATTGCCTCCAAGCAGCTGAAGCGCATTGGTTCCGTTTCACATCCAGCGCTCATACCGGTCTTCGGGCCCTCCGCCTACCAGCATGAGCCCAACGAGAAGGTGTCATCGTGCGAGCTGTACGAGGGAGTGGAGGACAAGCTGCTGGTCATACAGTTCCGGGCTCCATGGATCGCGCGCCACACACGCAGCTTCCAGCAGCAATTGGTGGAGCTTGTCAAGGGTGCGAAGCGGGTAATTATTCTCAGTGGCAGCTTTGGCTTCGAGAAGCGGGTTATTGAGGCATCGCCGTGGGCCTATCGTGCCAGCGAGAATTTCAAGCTAGCCCACGCTGCCCAGCTCGGCGATCCCGATCTCATCAAGTGGAAGGAGCACACCGGAGAGGCCATCTATGGCGGCGGCAACGCCCTGCAGCTGTTCCAAGCCTTCGATGAGGCTCAAGTGCAAGTCATGCTACTGTTCCGCTACCTCATCGAGGGCGACAATTCCACCGATGCCAGTCTGATCGTGCGAGAACTTAACGAGCTGTGCGAGGACTTCCTGCAGCTACGCGGCGGCGGCGATGGTAGCTTCAAGTTGACCGTGCCCAAATCCTGGAACCTGCTGTTTGGCAACGATGTAACAGAGTTTCTCTTCTAGTTGTTTATATTTTGGACAAATAAATGTTTAATCTTTCGGTGTAGGATAAAAGAGATTGCTAGCACGATGCTCCCTGAAGTATTCACTGCCGTGTTCCTGGTAGTCCTTGCGCGTGGTCAGCGTCTGGCCGAAGTTTGGCTGACTGGCCTGTGCACAGGCCCCCAGCCAGGCGCTCAGCGTGTGCTCATCCGATTCGTAAATGGAGAACTTGGACTGAAATGGACGCATTTCCTGAAACTCTCTGGCCAGACGCTCTTTGAGACCGCGAAGCTGAGCACAACCGCCTGTGAGATACACATGATCCACCATGCGCTGCTGTTCCTGGGCGTTGAACAGTTTCAGCACAAAGGCTATCAACTCGGCCAGGCCCGCCTCCGAGGAGCCAATCATGCTCGGCTGAAAGAGAATCTCTGGCACACGGATATCCTCTACGCCGAAATGCAATTGATAGTTTTCGGCTGCGCTCTGGGTCTGCACTGCGTTGCCATCATCAAAGTTCACATCGTAGTGGCTGAGAATTTTCTCGTACTCCAGCAACTGCTCATTGTCGGCATCCGAATCGCTGTCGTCGTTGTAGCGATTGATACGCTTGTACACATCCCAGTCGTTGTCGTTCATGCCAAAGCCGTCGTCCTCCTCCTCGCCATTGGCCTTGCGACGCTTCTCGCTGCGCGCCAGCGTCGAGATGATGCGCATCCGCTCCTGTGCGGCGTGCGTGTGCCGTTTGCCCTGCTCCTGTCGCTGCTGCTGGCGTGTCTGTTTGCGCTGCAGCAGCTGCTCCCGCTTCTCCTGTAGTTCGGCCAACCAATCCGCCTGGGATACACCCACGGGGGCCTTTGGCATTTTATCAAGTTTAATCTGCTCCTTGCTGGGCTTGGGTGAGCTCAGAGGCCGCTCCTTGATCCGCTTGATGCGATTACTGATTGTGCTGATGAGCGAGTCCAATTCCTCCAGATTGCCAATCTGCTGCTGGGCCAGAGCCAGCTCGAACTTCTGCAGCTTGTTCTGCTCATAGAGCTGTCGAAGTTTGTTGTACACAAACAATTGTTGCTCATCCTCGCGCAGCTTCTCGCCCTCCCTGCGATTCTTAATCGCCAGCAGGCGCATCGCCAGCTCACGACGCTTCTCCAGCTTCTGCTCGGCCGTGAGCAAAGCGTTGGTGGCCGTAACCGGATTGTAGGGCAGCTGTATCTTCATGATGTGCTCCTCGTAGTAGTCGATTTGGGCCCACTTCAGCAGCTCCTCCCTGTAGTCGACGGCAATGTGGCAGTGCTCGTGGACGAGCTTCTCCATTCGGCTAATAGAGATGGCATTCAGATGCACCGGATACTTCATTTGCATCAGACATAGCAAATACGTGATAATGTGATAGCCGCCGACATTCAGGCGGCGCACATGCTGCATTTGGAGTTTGCCATTCAACACTGGAATCACATGGGTGGTGCTGTAGCCAAAGGAGATGATGAGGGCATCCGACACCTGCAATGAGAACAGAAATCTTTGTCAATTAGATCAACAATTTTTGACGGTGGGTGTGCGCTCAAACCTTTTTGCGACGATGCTGATAGTGCTCCCAGCTGTAGAGGGCATCGATGCCGTACGAAACGGCTGGAATGCCATAGCATTCAAAGAGCAGTTCACTCATGTTCTGGCGGCAGAAGTTGGGATTGGCCAGCGCCTCGGTCAGCACAATCGGATGGGCTATGCTCTGCTCACCCTCGAAGCCCATTTTGGTGAATATATAGTCAAAGATCTGCTCCTGATGGTTCCAATTCGTTATTATGTTCCGCTCGAATGGCGACTTTAGATGAGCCCGCACTGCTTCGATGTTGGTTATATCATTGCCAACTTGTATTTCGGCTGGGACCTCAGCTGCGACCGGTGTCGAGGCGCCTTCCGAGGCGCCCGGAGTGGTTTCCTTCTTTCTATCTTTGCGTGGTTTGGTCAAGACGTTTCTGAATCGCAGCGCCGGCTCCTTGGCGCTGTTCCAGCCAACACGACATTCGTATGAGCCATTGTCGATGACCAAAACACGCTTTGGCGAACCCATTTTCACGCTTTTATTCAAACTCAAGTGTTGGAAAGCGTAATCAGCTTCCGACGCAGTATAAACCATGCAAGATATGACAACCCTGCACTGTAACTGTAATTGTCAAATATTCCGCAAATGTGAGAGGCGTCTGGCGTGCATTTCCATTTAACTTGTTTCCAAAATGTATGTTAAACTAAAATTGGAGTGTTCGGAAAACTCAACGGTGAGCAATAAATATGCTACATGATATTTGACACCATCTAGTGCAATGATTTCTTCGCAGCCGCCGCAATTTTTGACAATAGATGACGACGCAACAATCTATGATTTGAAGTCGCAACTAGAGCCTTCCACAGGTATCCCAGCAGACATGCAGAAAATTTATTCGCTTGATAAAACCATTGGCGACGACAACAAGGTGTCTGCAGTCCTGGACTGTCATTTGGATAAAATCAACGGAATGGCTTTCTCGCTGTATAAAAAGGAGGAATTCGTTTGCTTTCTGCAGTTCTACAGTCAAAAGGAGGGAGAGAGGCAGAACAATTTTTTCAGCATGCCACTGGGGAATAGAAATTTGCCCATAGAGAAAGTGGCCCATCTTGAGATTTCGGACTCGGAACAGTCCTGGAGCTCAAGCTGCAGTGACACAACGACCGACCTTAGCAGCAGCTCCAGCGGCTCCTCAAATACCAGCGGGAGCTCGAAGGCCAAAAAATATCAGAAAAGAGTCCACAAGGATAATGTCAAAACAATGTTATCTCAAGAAAAAAGGTAATATCACAATTATCTCTAAGTATAATCAAATATTTCTTAAGCGTGATTTGCAGGGCGCGTCTTACCGACGAGAACATGGACTTGCATTCGCTCGTCGACGACCCAGTGATTACAACAATTTTACCTCTAATGACGAAGTCCACCGAACCAGAGGCAGCGGCAGACTCTTCTGGTTATATCACCGCCAATGATTTGACACCGATTAGCGAAATTTCTGTAACAATCAAAGCTAAAGATGTCACCGAACCTGTGCCTCCTGCAGCTCCAGTCAAATTAGCTTTTGCTGTGGGGGATATCACCAATGCTGAAGTTGCTAAGGATGCAAAAGAACAACTGGTCGGAAATGAGGATGAACTAACCTATGCCGGTGTAATGCCAGAGAAGCGTAGATTCGCTTTGGTGATCACCAATGAAATTGGCTCGACAACATCTGGCTTCGGCTCTCTGATGAATCATTTCCATGGACTCTTTGAGACATTCGAGGATTGTGGCATGCTGCAATTCAGCGAGAGCGCCTCTGTAAAGGTCTTTGGTAATCACTTAATGATTATATCCGACGATAAGAAAACCTGTGAGTGGATAACCAATGGCACAAGCACCATGACTCCCCGTTACAAATGCTCCAGCTTTATTGAGTTTTATGGCTTGATAAAGTGCACATTTATACTGCCAATCATTGTCAAGGACAAGGAATTGAGCATTATTTTTAAGCTATTGGAGCAGCAGAACACTGGCATAGTGACGGATAAGTGGGTTGTGACGGATCGCACTATGTTGGATCCCAAGAGCGACGATTACGCCGAAAAGGCAGCTTCAATCATTGTGGATAATCAGGAAATTGTGCTCTACGTTGATCGGGAGAGTAAAACATTTATTTCCGAGCGAGGATTCAAGCTTAAATATTGCTTTTGGCGCTTGAAATTTTATATTCTCATAGATGTACATACATATGTATATACATTATATACATATACAGATGTACATATATCTTGAAACATACTTATGGTCTAAAAACATTAGTCCACTCTTTTGTACGAAAGAATTTCAAAATAATTTTATTTAACAATAGTACGAATTACATGCGAAGAAGAATTGAAGAACAATTAAAGATTTTAATTATATATTTTTGATTTTTAATCTGATTTTCAAATGAATGCACTGCTTGTCACTTGTTAGTTGGACTGCTTGCCAGCATTGACAAGTCATCAGGGTTGACAGCTTTTTCATTAAATCAAACTTCTGAATTACAGATAATTGTTTTGTTACAAATCGGTGTACAAATTGCGATTTATTTGTGCTTAAACTATCTTGAGCCATATCCATGTTCAGATCAGTATATTAAGTGCATATTTGTTGTATGTCGTATCAGTTTAAGCGGCAAGAATTTGTTATGCTGACAACCCTAACATTCGGTCAATAAGCAAAGAAGAAGCAGCACAAAAAAAACATCTTCGGAAAAACCGAGTCGAGTCGCAAAAATCCTGGGGAAAAGTCTGGGCCCTGGGCCTTCTACAGGCAGCATCACAACAGAAAACCAATCAATTGAATCTAATCGATACCCGGGACACTGCTAATACGACAAAATGGAACGAATCAATTTGGAAAACATCGATATTGCACGTCTGGAGGAGGCTGTTGTCGTATTCTATCGCTCAAACTCCCATGAGCAGGCAATTACGCACGAATGGCTTACGGAGGCCGAGGGCAGCCCACAAGCCTGGCAATTTTCATGGCAGCTAATGCAACTGGGCAAGGTAAGATATGACCTGCGCATCAATTAATTCAATATGTATACGCTTGCATGCATCTGCATACACATACAATACATACTGCGCTGTTCCACCTACTTCTACTCTACACCACCCACCCACTCTCTCGCTCTGTCTCTTCCCGCGCAGAGTCAAGAAGTGCAGTTTTTTGGCGCTATCACCCTGCACGCCAAGCTGATGAAGCACTGGAATGAGGTGCCGCCGGAGAACCGCGAGGAGCTCAAGCAAAAGATACTCGAGAAGATTGTGCAATTTGCGGGCGGACCAAAGATTGTCCTCAATCGGCTATGCATTGCATTGGGCGCATATATTGTCCACATGCTCGACGAGTGGCCCAACGCCATTGAGGAGGTGATTGATACGTTTCAGAACCAGCGCATACCCAATGTCAAGCCCGATGTTCAGCTCTGGATCATGCTGGAGGTGCTGACGGCCATACCGGAGGAGGCGCAGGTCATACACACCTCGGTGAAGCGGGTCACGTTGCGAGCGGAGGTGGGCAAGCGGGTGCCCGTCATTCTGCAGACAATGGAAGCATATCTGAGGCAACAAATGAACCGCGTGTGGGATGCAGAGGCCTACAGCAACATGATACGAGCTGTCAAGTGCGTTGGCACTTGGATCAAGTGAGTGGAATGGAATGCACTTGCCCCATTGTACATGGTAATTGTTGATTTGATTCTCTCGCCCCATAGGAACATTGGCTACTCCCTGGAGGCTTGTGTGACCATTACGGCTGTCCTTTTGGAGGTGGTCAACAAGTGCTACTGGCCCGCCGTGCAAACTGGCGACGGTTGCATGTCCGCCGATGAGAATGAGCTGGCCGAGAACTGTTTGAAGTCCATGGTGAACATTATGATCCAACCGGAGAGCCACAGCTATCCGAAGACGGCGTTTGTTCTGCTCCGCATGTATCTGGACTCGCTGTGTGATATCACAAAAATGGAATGGAAGCGTGACAATGACAACGAGGACATCATCGTGCACATTTACATGCTGTTTGTCTCCGCTGTCGAACGCCACTCGTCGCTGCTGCTGAGCGGCGTCATATCGCCGGACCCGAATCTACCGATTACAGTCAATCGCATGGTCCAGGAGATATTACACTGCACCGACAAGCCGGGCATCTATCCGGTGGAGGAATCCTGCAGCACCATGGCCCTGGCCTTCTGGTACATGCTGCAGGACGAAGTGTTTGCCATGACCAACGAGGAGCACAAGCGCAGATGCTGGGAGTACATTAAACCGCTGTACGCACACTTGACCAGCATTTTAGTGAGGAAATCGGAGCAGCCCGATGAGAAATCACTGGACAGATGGAGCTCTGATGATCTGGAATGTTTTCGATGCTACAGACAGGATATATCGGATACCTTTGTAAGTGGCTTACCCCCAATCCGAATGCAAAGAAACTTTGTTTATGCCTGTTCTCCTGCCCCCGTAGATGTACTGCTATGACGTCCTGCACGATTACATATTGGTTATCTTGTCGGCCATGTTGGACGAGGCCATAGTCGATATGCAACGCCATCCGACGCACTGGACCAAACTGGAGGCCTGCATCTATTCGTTCCAATCGGTGGCCGAGCACTTCACCCACGACACTTCAAGACAAATTCCAAATTTGATGCGTGTACTGAACGAGATACCGTACGAGAAGATGAACGTCAAGCTGCTGGGCACAGCCCTCGAGACAATTGGTTCCTATTGCAATTGGCTAATGGAGAATCCCACCTTTATACCCGCGGCCATTGATCTGCTGGTGCGCGGCCTCAACTCGTCCATGGCCGCCCAGGCTACGCTCGGTCTGAAGGAGCTGTGCCGCGACTGTCAGCTGCAGTTGAAGCCGTATGCCGAGCCGCTGCTCAATGCATGCCATGCATCGCTCAATGCGGGCCGCATGAAGAACTCGGATTCGGTGCGGCTGATGTTTAGCATTGGCAAATTGATGAGCCTCTTGCCGCCCGATGGTATACCCAAGTACTTGGATATTATAGTCAGTCCATGCTTTGAGGAATTGCAGGCCATTTGCCAATCTGATGGGGTAAGTTCCAAACAAATGAAGTGCCTCTAAGTTGTGTGATTATAATAAGGTTTCTTCTATATACACACCCACAGAAAACTCCCACGGCACGGATTCGCACAATTTTCCGTCTCAACATGATCTCCACACTGTTCTCCTCGTTGAATACCGATTTGAGTGAAGAGGACAAGGAAATACAGATTGTCCAGCCAGTTTTGTTGGTCATGCAAAGAACTATGCCCATTTTTCGGCGTATTGCTGAGATGTGGGTGGAGGAGTTAGATGTTTTAGAGGTAACAAAAAAAGGGCCTAAGTCATCACATACAGCGTGCTCAATGCTTTTTTGTTTTGTTTTGTACCAACAGGCCGCCTGTGGCGCCATGAAGCATGCCATTATGAACCTAAGAAGCAGCTTCCGACCCATGCTGCAGGATCTGTGCTACTTTATTGTGGCCAGCTTTCAGACACGCTGCTGTGCCCCAACGCTAGAGATATCCAAGACAGTGAGTACTCTCTCTCTCTCATACTCCCTGGCTAGTCGGATTTTAATTGAATATGATTTCTTTTGCCAGACTATTGTCATGTTTTACAGGGAAGAGGGCTGCAAGCCCTATATGCAAGAACTTCTGCGTGAGTTTATCAAGCACAGCTTCAAGCTATTTGAGAACACGCCACAGCAGAACTTCTCCAATATATCAGACACCATGGAGGCCTTCTTCGGCTGCCTGGCATATATTGTAAAGAAAATACCTCAGGCATTGGAAGACAAGACACTGGCCTACGATCGCCTCGTCTATTATGGCCAGCGCTGCATGACGCTGCCCGAGAGCGGGGCCATACGCAGTGGCATACAGTTCATGACGCACTTTACGATTCAGTCCCGCAATCACGAGCACATCACCGAGGTCGTGTTGAAAACGGGCGAACAAACCGTATACTTTATCATGATGTGTGTGGGATATTTGACGCCACGCTCACAGGTGGACAAGTTTGCCGATATTATATTGGCCTTCAACAAAAAGTATCCTGCGGAGCTGGCCATCTGGCTGAAGACCGTGATGTCTGTCCCACATTTCCCCACGCCGCTATTAAACGATGCAGAAAAGTTGCGATATGTTTCATTGATCATCAAGTGAGTGCAGATTTGAGTCCAGATTTGATATTGAGACAGCAACATGATTATAAATTAATTCTTTCACGCAGGGAAAAGGTCAACAAGCGGCTGCTGCAACAGCATCTGTCGGAGATGGCCATCAAGTTGCGCGGACTCACCGAGAAGTTCCAGTAAATGTGAAGAGCCCACAGCTATTTAGAGGCCAACAATTCACACCGTTCGCACGCTTTTCATAACTGGATTCTAAATGTGTGTGTGTTCTGTCCCCGTCCTACCCACTCCCTTGTATTTAGACTGTAATTAGGCGACTCTGTAAATGTTCCTCGACCTTAAGTTGTTGTCCCGCCCAGCCCCCACCCACGCCCACGCCTTAGTTTTAACACCTCGAAAAGCTCTCGACAAGACAAACTTTTATTTATAATTTTACAAAAATTACATGCTTTCATTTACAATTTATTTTCCATAGGGTTGTATAACTCATTTTTATTTATTGTTTGTTTTAAATTTTTTTTATACATAAATATTTTAATATTCTTACATTTTAGAAAGTTTGATTTTTCACCATTTCCTTCTGTATGAAAAAAATCTGCCTTTCAGTTTTTTTTTTGTTTATTAATTAATCTTTTAAACCCCTTTTTAGACCTTGCCATTATTATTATTGTTTTGCAACTTTTTCCCATATCGTGTATGTATCTATAATGCCAAAAATATGTAAATACATCTCTTTTATTTTATATATATATATATATATATATATATATATATATATATGTGTGTCTATAGCTAAACTGAAGCCTTTCGTTTTCTTGGCCTGTGTACAGCACTTGGTAGTGGTAGCAAAAACATTCTTTGATCCATCTTCCATCTCCCTGCAACATGCAATTTATCTTGCTCATCTCTCATTTAAGAATCACCGTTTTAGAATAGCTTGAGAATATCCTTCCGCTTTTTTAAAGACCCTGGGAGGGGGGCACAATGACTATAAAACCAAACAAATGGCTGACACGGATCCAGTATTGTTTGTATATATATTTTAGATTAATATATAGAAGTAGTAGCTACGACCAGCAAAAGTCCAAGTCTGTTGTTGTTGTTGATGATGATGTTGATGTTGGGATGTGAGTGCTGTTTGATTATGATATCTAGGGAGGGGTGTGTATTCACTGTGCATAGACGCTTCGAAATTGGCACAATCTTTGGGTGGCAGCTAGCTCTCCTGGTACTCCTCCTGCTCCAAGCATCCTGCGTTGCCACAGTAAATATCTCCCAAAAAAAGACGCACACGAAAAAAAGCTACACCAAATCTCTGGGCATTCCTGGGATCAGTAGGAATACGATTACGGTTATGGATACCCTTACCCCACATATGTATATTTAAACATCTATATATATATATATATGTGTGATACATACAAAAATACACTCATGTACATACATACATATGTACACATGTGTATGTACCACAATTTTATCATTCTTTTTAGGCTTTCATATCATTGTTGTTTTTGCTGTTGTAGGTGTGTGTATCGTACATATGTATAGGTAATAGGTAGGCAGCTAATTGCTAGGCTACTCATATAAATTGCATATATTATAAACTTTAGCTGTGGAGAGAGCTGAGATGAGCTGAGCAGAGCAGAGCTATATGCCGTGTATGTATTGTAGTTAAAGATACAGTATATATTTATATGGTTTCGTGTGGTATGGTATTATAGCTTATGTAGGTCGAAGTATGCAGTAGATGTGGGTAGGTAGGTATAATAGTATGCTCAATCATGGTGGTAAACAGCTACGCCTTAAGTTACGACAATTCAATTCAACTGTACAATTATATATCTGGTTTTAGTTTTTGTTTCTATCTTTTGTTTCACGTTTTCACTGAAATGGTAAGAGCACAAATATGATTCTAATATTATTGTATATGTTCCGTTTGTTAAACTCTAGGCAACAGCAAACAGCAATTTCATGCAAATAAAACATATTTAAGATAGAAATCATTCTTCACTTCGGGGCATGCTTAAAAATCATCATTCGCATTCAAAATTATTATTGGATCTGGATTTTTGGGATTTTTCTGATCTTTATTGGTACTATGCATTTTTCATTATAGATAAGTATTTTTATATTGTATTTATATAAAGAAATTGTGTGTTTTAATCGTTTCCACGCCCCCGCGCACTAAAGTCCCCAAAAAGGATTTCCTTTTCTTCTTCCATCTTCGTATCCTCGGTTTGTGCTTTTGTACGTGTGTGTGTGTAGTGGGTTTGTGTATTGTGTTTGTGGATCGTGGACCTTGTGTGGGATCATCTCGAAAGCCTCAAGCTTTGCTTTAACTTTGTGCAACGCCAGCGTTTTTTGAGATTTGTTGTTCTTGTGTTGGATTGTTGACCAGGGAATTGTTGGTTTTGTTTTCTCAGTAAGTGCTTCCGTCTGGCGGCGGCGTTGTTAAAAACTCATCTTGTCGCTTGTGCTCGAATAGGGCTCGCACAGTGCCGCTGTCCGAGGGCAGATCGGATTTTCGCCGCAGCAATGGCTTCTCCTTGTTCCGTTCGCCGCGTATCTGTGAGTAACGGAAGTGGGGTAGGCCAAAATATATGTAAAGTGCCCGGCTACAACAGGTACAAGTACGAGTATATGTACGTGTTTTGCAACACTGGACAAGTGACGTTACATGGTGACAGGTGTGACGTTACGTGTGAGTTACTTTACGTTAACGATATAGAGAGTGCGTAGAAGAAGTTGTTTCTTTTGTTGTGGGGAGGGGGAATTAGCCGATCGACCCCCACAGATGGAATACAATACAGCTACAAAATGTACATCAACTAACTGATGAAGAGTCGCCGTTTCTTTTTCATATGCATGTTACATAGTCCAATTCGAGATCGAGTGGGTGGTGTGTAATTTCGTGTGTGTGTGTGTGTGAGTATTTTTCGAGTGGGTTAGGGCGTAGGCACAGTGGCTCAGGGTGTGAGAGTAAACGGTATGGTGTCCAATATTTTAAAATGTTTTCCATTTCAATTTAGAAATGTTTCTTTTAATTAAATTACGTACGTACGTACATATGTGATGTAAACTTAAATGAACTTTATACAAATGATGGATTGATGGAACTACATATGTACACTTCACTATGTATATTTTTTCCCACCCCGTTTAGATGAGATTCTGAACCACTGTGCATATAATATGCTCAGAGTAAAAGTCATACATATATACAGAGAGTGAGAGAGGATTGTGGTTTGTTGTGTGTGCTTATGGATTCGAGTTTAAAGACAGTGCGAGAGAGAGAACCAATAAGAGATCATAATAAATAAATAGACAAAAGTTAAAGATATACAAATATGTATTTTTTTTGTTTGTTTTTGTTTGTTTGTTGTTGTTTAAATGACATGAGTGTGATTAATTTTAACAGACATTCGTTCGATTAGAATTAGAGTTGAATTAGAGTAGGTGTTCTAAGCTGGGCACAGCTCACAGCAGACGCCATGGATCAGATCACACGTGGCGGTATTAGTAGTTGTTTAGTGTGGTTAGTGTGGCAAGTGCCTGTCTCACCTCTCGGGGCTCCTGCAGCGACGACTGTTTCTGTGGTGGTAGCGGCGGCGGTGGCTGGCGCGATTGCTGCGGTAGCTGATCATAGGCTAGATCGTTCTCATCGTATTGATCGTACAAATTTTGACTATCGGTTAGCTGCTGCTGCTCTAGCAGGCGGCAGTCGTTAAAGCGGCTCGACTTGGACCATTCTGGATTGGTCTTGGCCAGGCTCTCCACCTGCTGCCATAGCTCCTCCCGCTGCGACAGCTTCTCCCGTTCCCTGTCGAATATACAAAATTCATTTGATTAGTTGCAAATGCAAGAGTTAAGAGTGTGTGGGACGTACATTTGCTTCTCCTGTTTGTAGTTCTTGCTGCACTCATCAAACAACCGCTGATCCATCTCCATGAACAGCTTGAGCGCATTGTAAATGAGACCGTGTATGGTCTTGTTCCAGTGCGTCTTGGAGTTGCGATTCAACGCGGGGAACATAATGGGCAGTATGACCGCCGAATTATCCGCTATCAGGGACATTATGTACTCGTTGTTCCAATAATACAACGCCCGTTCGGCCACCTGAAAGTGTGGCGAGGAGACACACTTGGCTATCTGACGAAACAGCGGCACCATCACCTTCTGGAATTCGGCCGGCTCGATCACATCCAGCAGCTCCTCCACCTCATTCAAGAACATCACCTCCTTGGGACTGTGCGTCTTCGGCCAGAATTTAAGCAAACTTCTGCAGGGTATTTGGATAAGAACAAATCCAATTTTCATGTGCTATAATCATCACATTGTGTGTATGACATTTGGGTTTAAACTCACTTGATGACCGCCTCGGACAAACTGGGATCCTTCTCGAGGAACTGCACCACACAGTAGGTCAACTGTGGATGATAGACCGAGAGGCTCTTGGCTTTGTGCAATGGCAGCAATACCTTAAGTAAAAATTGTTTATGCTCCTCTTTGAGCGGTAGAGCAAAACCATTGATAATGCTGCCCAATATTTCCAACAATTCGGCTATGCCATTATGATGTTCCGTCTCATAAATAAATCTAAATAAAGACACTCAATATTAGAGGGGGAAGAATGTACAATTAGTTTGCTGTTGTTGTTCGACTCACCTGTAAAACACATTGTTGATCTGCTTTCTAATAAATGCTCGCAAGCCCAAAAATTTTCCATAGATGCGATGTAAAACAGTCTTTAGGAAATCACGTTCACGTGGATCCTCCGAATCGAATAAATCCAATAATTGTAATACAAATTGATGATCAATAAAACGTTTAGCAATGTTTGGCTGGAAATCCGGTGACTCCAAGAAACGCAAAAACAGCTCATAAACCAATTGAAGGTGCGGCCAAGATGACTCGAGCGTTGGCTCATCCTCTTCTGGATCAAATTCGGCCCCATTCGGATTTGATGATGGCGGCAGCGTCCGGAATAGATTCACAGAGAACTATATGCCCAACAAACAAAACAAAAGAAGCATAGATTAGTCACGAGAAGGTGTATGAGAGGAGTTCAGAATATTAACCATATTGATTGCCTCCGGATAGATAATTTCGGTGATGATGCCATTTTGGTTTGTGAGAAAATCGACCATCTCGTGCAGAGCCGCACGCTTCACCTCCTTGAACTTGAGGTCGCTGAGCGGCTCGGAGAAATCGAAAAGCGTGCAACATTGTCGTATCTTTTGGATGAAAAGCTCTTCCCTCTCACTGGCGGCCGTCTCTGTGGATTCATACAGAAAAGTTTTTTCGTTATTATCTAACGTTTTATAAAAGGTTTTATGTATCTACAGTAAAGTATAAAATATTAGCCTACAAAAAACGACGAAAGAAATCAACAGCAAATCGACCAACCAAAAAGTAAAGCAAGCGAAACACAAACTCAAGTAACAATGAAGATCAGATAAGGATCAAGTTCTATGGCCTCCAAACCGAATGGCCAATGACAACAGGTAGACCGGCAGAGGCTTCTCTCACTTGATCTACATGTTGCCGCATGGCCATTGGTTTGGGAATTAACTGGAGAGATAGCAACCTCGCAGTGCAGGCAGTGCCAAGGCAACCGAAGCAGTGGGTGGCGAATGAAACAGATTCCGATCGCGTGCGCGTCCTGGACTGCCCGTCAGCTGTTGCAACGTTTGTGGGGATGTGAGGCCCTGATGATGATGATGATGCGGCGGCGGCGGCTGTTGACCACCAATTCCAACACCACCTGTAACATCACCATTCTGATGTATGCCCAGCGTGGTCGTTGGCAGAACAACAACTGTAGATGATGCTGTCGTGGCTGATGTGGCTGCTGCTGCTGCTGTTCCACTGCCATTGCGCTGACCAATGCCGAGGGAGATGCTTATGCCGCCCACCAGATTCTGAGCCACCGTTGGACGCAGCTCCTCTGGTGGCAATGGCACGGGCACGATCACTTCAGCGGCAGCCGATGGCAGGGTCGAGGATGCTGCTGCCGCTGCTGCTGCTGCAGCACTATTGCCCACACTCTTGGTGGCATTCAATATGTTCTTAATGGCTGCGGCCGCGCTCACGGGTGACTGGAAGATGATGAGGTAGGCGATGAAATGAGAGTAGATTGATTTTTTTTTTTAAAGACATTTTTGTTCGTGAATCAGATTCTGTATGTGTCTGTGTATGGGTGTGCAGAATATGTGTGTGAGTGTGAGTGTGGGAGTGTGTGTTATGTGAGTAAGTTGAAACGGAGCGCTGCAAACCTTGCTGGCCGCTATCGAGCCGCCTGCATTATTGGTAGAGGATGATGAAGCAGATGATGAGGACGAGGACGAAGTTGCTGAGGCGGCTGCTGTGGCCGCAGCTGCTGCTGCAGCCGATGTGGCCGCCGAGAAGTGTTGCGCCAATGTCGACACAAGCGAATTTCCACCACTAGCTGTGCTGCTTCCTGCTGCTGCTGTTGTTGCTGTTGCTGGTGCCGTGTTCTTCGACATTCCTGCATTTGAGGACAGCGACAGCGATGATGTGGAGGATTGTGAGCCAAACGGCGACGAGGCTATCAAAGCGGCGGCAGCTGAATTCGCTCCGCCACCATAGGTGGCGGCTGAGGATGAGCACGAGGCCGAGGAGTTGGCGGCGGCCGAGGCCAGTGAGGAAGAGGCCGCCTGCGACAACGAGGACAGTGCCGATGCCGACGAATTGGAGCTGGTCGACGAGGACGATGGTGACGACGATGTTGTGGTGGTTACTACTGCTGCCTCCGGCGGGGACAGGGGCATCTTTCGACCCTCAAACTTGGCCTTCAGCTCCTCCACGCTGCTGAACTTGAATTTGCTGGCGGCCTGCGCAGACGATTCCTGCGATTGCTGCTGGTCCTCCTCCTCGTCGTCGGCCAGCTGGTCTAGACCGCTGTGGAACGATGGCGATTTGGGTATGCGTATGCCCAAGGCATAATATCCAGCGGCTGGTGGCTGTTCCTGTTGCTTCTGCAGGGTCTGTGTGTGCTGCTGTAGCTGTTGCTCTTTGCTGGAGGAGGAAGCAGAAACAGATTGGGTTGATTCCTCCTGCTGCTGCTGCTGCTGTTGTTGTGACTGCTGCTGCTGCTTCTGCTTGGGTCCGTTGAGGTTACCCGTCAGCAACATAGCACCGAATACCATTTCATTAGTGCCGCACTTGGTTTAATGGTCGTCACCACCCAATCGAAACGCATTTGTCTGCCCCCGAACTGCCGCTGACCACCAACAACAACGACGACATCAACAACGAACGACAACGAAACACACACACAAATTGTTATACACTCTATGAAATATTGAACGTGAGGAGTTTAAGCATGAATGTATAGCATCTGTAATGGAACTGCAATATAGATAATGATTAGGATTAATGCCATGTGCGATCGATCATGAGTGGGGTTTCGGGTAGTGGGGGTAGGGTGGACAAACACACACATACACAAAATGAATATGAAAATGGAAATGAAAATCAAGTGCATGACAAAACAAATAAAAAAAAACTGAAATGCGGCAACGCCTCCTCCGCCGATAATTTGCAGGAAATTATTAACTTTTGAGACACCACTTACAATGCTCAGGCAGGGCAGAGAGCAGAGGAAGTGTATTATAGAACGTAGAAATTACGCAAATGCTAATACAGATAATATATTAAATTCTTGCTGCTATAAATTATTTTTTTTGGGCACTGCTGGCACGACGCAGAGCTGCTCTTCGACTGCGGCGCTGCCGGGCTATCGGAAAAATCAATACATCTTTGGGTGGGTACGGAACGGGGAGCAGAGCAGAGCGAGAGTTATGGGATACCGATGGAATGGCAACAGTGGCCGCTGAACAACACTTTTGCCACAGCAATAGGAATCGCAATAGCAACAGCAACAACAAACACAAACACAAAAAAACAGCAACGCAAATGAAACAATAATATTAACCAACACACGCGAAATTTGTTTATTCGATTTGTATGTCAACAGGCGAGCAACAACCGCCTAAGCAATTAGCAAAAAGGTAAAGTCAATAACAATTTGATGAAGGCTGTGCACAAGACAGACAGACACACACGCACACGCACACACACACACACACACGCGGAGAAAATGAAACAACCAGCAAAGAGAGAGATTTAGAGAGAGAGACTTGGCGCAGCAAGAGCGTGGAGACATTCAATTCATTGGAGTGCGCGCACTTATCAAAGCAGCAAAGAGAGTTGTAATTGTGAGCTGTCTGCAAAGGTGTATGTGTGTGTGTGTGTGTGTGTGTGGGTGGACGTGCGTCAGTGTTGCCACCCACCTAATCAGACGGCAATGGCACTCCCTTGACCTTTAACGTAGTACGTGATTAATAAATAATAAACCAATTGCAACAGCTGAGCACAAAAGCAATTAGAAAAATGTCGCAACAACAGCCGAGATTCATTTTCGGACTGACCGAAATCGGTGACCAGAGACTTGCTGATTTTGTTGTTGTTTTATAGCAGTTAAGGAGAGTACAGCTAACTGTATTTACGGTGTACATAAGCTTGTGGTAAAGCTGCCTTAAAATAAAATTTGTTGAAAGTTAACAAAAATTAATCAAATTCGAATAGCTGAGCCGACTGAATATAGCTGATTTACTTAATATGTGGAGTGGTATTCGGCCAAGGTATTAGTCCCATAAGACTGTGTGTTTATCCGTTACTTTCCAATCAACACCTACCCATAAAAGTATGCTATTCCCAGGATATCCTCTAAAAAACAACAACAAAAATCTGCAAGCTCTGTTTCACGAGTAACTAATTAAAACCTAAGTTAAGCTCTCAGTTTACTCACTCTCATTTAGATAGCTGAGTGCCGTCAATTCACAATTTTTGGAGACATTGTAACGGGAGCTGCTTTGGCGTTTCTCCTTGCGCACCAGCGGCGTGCCGGTTAGGTTTAATCCCTTGGTGATCTGCGTTGGCGGTGGCGCATCCCGCGGGGGCGTACTATCCCTGTCTTTGTTAGCCTGAAAGAGTGTACAGCATTAGCAAATCTTGGCCGAAGAAATTATGTGACAGTTTTGGTAGTAATAATTTTGGTTTCTTACTGAATAAAAACAAAACAAAACTTGGTAATAAAAGAAAGCAAAATGCATCAGATATTAAAAATAATTCTTAACGTAACACTTGCAAAAATTACGAGTAGGCCTAAAGTCGAGATCATCCGTTGAAGTTCCCATATCTGTATCTCATCGCCGTTGTTTTTTTTTTTTTTGGTTTTTGTTTAAGAGCATTTACCTTGGTCTGCGCAAATCCTTGACGCCTAAGTCGCGCTGCCTGTGGGGTGTGTTTTAGGCTGAGTTTAGTAATGCCAAACATATAAATGTACACATTTGGGCTGGGAAGGAAGTTGTTGGTTGGCTTTCCATTTACTATGTGGACTATGTTGCTGTTAGCTACCAGGTACTAGGTAGGGATCGGATCATACTTGTATGTTATATATGTATGTACAAACATTTAGAAGTCAGTCACAAATTTGATCTAGGTTTTATTTTGCTTATTTTTTGTTCTGCTCCAGTGCTTGCGGGGAGAGTGTGCTCTTCTAATTCAGATATTGTACCCAAAATAGGTCTAAAGGGTTCACTCTGTTGGCTATATTTTCTAAATATTTTACCCCTGGGCCAACGCCACCTAACGATTTTCATGCAATGTTTCTATAATCGATTATTAATATTTGTGATCCTGCGATTGATGGCGCTTTTGATAGATTCGATTTTAAATTTGATTTGTTATCCCAAAGCATTCAACAATTGGCAACATTTAGAGGCTAATTGGTGCTGGTCATTTGGCTTGTTCGGTCGGCGGGCGTGGGGGAGGTTAGGGGTGTTAAAACACACATCATTTGCAGCGATAAGATTAGATAAAGTTTGTTAAGGTTTTCGACTTTCCAGCAAAAGGAAGTATTGTGTACTTTATAGAGTGGGCATAACACACACATACATATGCACATATACACATCCATATACATATATTATATATATACATTGATTTAATAATTTACGTCAAATAACGGTTAGGCACAAGACATGCGTAGAGGTAAGGTGGCGAGATAGGCAACAGAGAGAGCGAGAGCGAGAGAGAGAGAGTGTGTGTGTGTCAGAGTAGGAGAGTAGGTGGTGGTGGTGTGGTGTAGACAATGCATTCGCTGGACACGACTCACCTCGCTGCTGATGGGTACACCGCCGCTGGTCACCACAAGGGGTATGGCTGACGTTGTAGTTGTTGTTGTTGCTGGTGTTGATGGTGGTGCTGCTGCTGCTGCTTCTGTTGGTGTGGCTATTGTTGCTGTTGTACTAAAGTTACTGTTATTCTCTTTGATACCGTTAGTGGCTGATGTCGCTATGACTATGCTACCGCTGCCACCGCTGGTATCGGCGCTGCCGACACCGCCGCCGCTGCTGCTGTTATTATTGTTATTTGTGGCCGTTTCGGTTTTGGTGACTTTCGTCGTCGCTGGGGATAATGAATCTGCTGACGACTGCTGCTGCTGCTGCTGCCGGTGTCGCTGCTGCCTCTGATGTGGTTGCTGCTGACGATGCTGCTGCCGCTGTCGTGCTGCTCGTTGTTGTTGTTTCTAACGCCTCGTTATCCATAATACGGTGGCTATGTCAGCTTTAGCTCTTTTCCAATATTCCTTATTGCTTACCAAAAAACAAACCAACCAAAAAACATAAAATAACAAACAAATACAACAGCTGGGCCGGCCGAATCAATTGATTGCTATCTGAAAATTATATTTGCACTGTGAAGTGTCGGAAAGAGAGAAATTAACGTAGCAATTAACCAAAAGGAAACGAAATAAACACAATTAAATATCATGCTACAACATTCACGATACACACACACACACGCATACACATACAAACATACATACGCTGTTGGTTGATACCAATAAGAATCATGGCAATCGGTTTTTTTGTTTTTATTTTTTGTGTGTTCTTATTCGAAACGTAAAATTTTCTGCTAACTGGATCACCACCGATCTCTGGCCAGCCCGGAATGGCGGAAAACCACTTCGAATCAGAACCCAAAGTTGTCACAAGAAGTCCCCACTGTGGCCGCCGCAAATTAATGCCCATGCCATGCCATGCCATGCTATGATTTTCTAGCAAACACAAAATCCGGTTCTAAACGGTAATAAACATGTTCTCAAGCTTCTTCCACACACAACATCATGCACTTGGTGGCCCGGTAGAGACTTCCAATGAGGGCTAAGAGGGCAGGTGTCGCCTTCGGGGCAGAGCTGAATCATTAGCTTCTGTCTTCTGTCCCTTCATCGAACAACAATAACACAGTAATGAACAGACATTTTAATTTTTTGCACAACTTACAGCAAAACGGAAATAAATAACAAAAATTCCATAACACACAGGCAAAAAAGTCAGAATGAGAATCAGAAAACAGAGCAGAGAGACACACAGAGAGCGATACGGACGAGCAACAAGTTGCGAAGCAATGGCCGTCGTCGAATCAGAGTTGCCAGACAGAGTTGTCATGCGAGCGTGAAGAGCATTTTTTGGGGTGGTGGTGGTGGTGTTTGTGTGCGGAATAGCGGAGGATAGTGGATTGGTGGGGGGGTCGGGTGTGCTGGGATAGCATTCTTTAACACAAAAATATTGTTAAGCGCAAAGTTGTTCGTATACTCATACTTTTAGTGGCCCCTCTTAACCCAGAGAGAGAGAGAGAGAGCGAGCCAGAGACAGATAGTGAGCGCCGCCAGAGAGTAAAAATAAAATGAATGTGTACTATGCATAATTAATAGTTTGGTTTGTGTTGTGTTGCAGCAAGAAACTCAATAAATAGATGGGTGCAAAAAGCAATATACTCAAATTGTGAATGTCAAGGGGTTTTTTTTTTTTTTTTTTGGTTTGATATGAGATGGTATGGCGCTCTTGGGGGAGCAGGAAATTAAGGGGATCGGCTCTATTTACCGCCAGAAGCTGCAAGAACTTGTTCAATTTGCTCCTGCTGAGATTCAGGCTCGAGAACATCAAATTTATTGCTGATAAAAGCCGTTTCTTTACGTAAAAATGCGAATTCTAACAAAACGCACGCACACTCACACACTCGCAAACACGTACGCACACACACACTTGCTGCTGCTGCTGCTGCTCTCGCGTTAATTCACTCGAGGCTATGTATTATTTGCGCTGCAATTTCTTCTGATTGCGATTTTCAAATGCGAATTTCACAAGCTCTCTCGCGAAATTTCGCACTTCACAGCACGGCGTACTATCAGCAGCGGGGTCAAGTTCACCTTTTCTTCAAGAACACACAACATCAACGGCTTGTTTAACTATATTTAATATTTTATGTAAACTGTTTTATTCACGCAACGTCGTCGAGCCTGCTCAATAGAAAATAGAGGTGCCAGGGCTGCCCACTCCATTTAGGGCTGCCAGACGCTCTCAAAATCCGATAGTTTCCACGGGAATTCTTTTTCCAGCTTTCGCATAACTAGTATTATGTATTAAAAATTAAATCTTGCTAGTTGGAGTCATTAGATTAACATAATTAAGCTAATTTGTGCCATGAAACCAGGGCGGCAACAACCGCTGTTCGGAGACAGCTCTGTGGAGGCAGGCCAGGTGGCAGCACTATTGAAATATTGTTGATATTGGCTGGTGGAGGCCGATGTTTTTATTTATTTGTAACAATAATTAAATCGTTTGGAATGCAGATTACAATTAAAGTTCTCAAGGGCAAGGACTGCACGCTCGAGGTGAGTGTCGAATAATAAACACAAGTTGCCATGTATGTGTACTACTTTTTGTCATTTTCGCACAGGTCTTGCCGACCAACACCATTTTGGAGGTGAAGCAACAAATTGAGGCAAATTTGCAAATATCTGCGGCCAATCAAAAGCTACTCTTGCTGGGACGTCCTCTGAACAATGATCTGACAATTTCCTCGTATGCAAACATCAAGGACGGCACCAAACTCAACCTGGTGGTGATGAAGCCCTGCCTGCGCGACTGCATCCTACGCGGTTTTCGCAAATTCTACACGGAGCAGCAGGCGGAGCGCTTGACCAACGAGTTCATGACCGATTTTGAAAAGAAACTGAAGGAGCATAGTTTGGACGACTTGGAGCGCTTTGCCGAGAGCACGATGAGCAAAGTTTCGACATAAACTTTATGCCCCCAATTCCTCACCCTATGTATATTTATTTCAAATGTGGCAGTAAAAACACTTGACAGAAGAATATTTTCTTGTAGTTTTTACACCCGTCTGGCAACCCTGATCCTGCCGCTGCAGTGGTACCATTGCCAGAAACAGAGTGTGGTGCGAAGAAGAGCAGAAAAGAGAATGCGAGTGCTGTCGTGCAAATTTATTGGCCGTGTTGTTAACTCGACGCTGTCCAACGTCAATCCAGTTAGATCTTTGTCCAGAAATCTTCCAGCCATGGTGAAAGTAAGTAGTCGCCGTAATCATCCCCTCCCCACCTCCACGCAGATGTGGATTACATAAGGCAGTAGTACCTTTGCATACAAATATTGATTCGAGGCGGAAGAGAATTGCACGGAATGTGCAGCGCTTCAAGGTTACGCACACTAACATTTCTTTCTTGTCCTCTATGCCTGTGTGTGTGTGTGTGATATTTTAGGTTGGAGATGCTCTTCCCTCTGTGGATCTCTTTGAGGACTCCCCAGCCAACAAAATCAACACCGGTGACTTGGTAAATGGCAAGAAAGTGATCATCTTTGGTGTGCCTGGTGCATTTACTCCCGGCTGCTCTAAGGTAAATTATTCCCCTTGTAGAATATTAGTAAAAATATCGACGAATAATCAATATCATTAAATCGCAGACACATTTGCCGGGCTATGTGAGCTCTGCCGCGGAGCTGAAATCCAAGCAGGGCGTCGACGAAATTGTCTGCGTGTCCGTGAACGATCCCTTTGTGATGTCTGCCTGGGGCAAGGAGCATGGCGCTGGCGGCAAGGTGCGCCTCCTGGCCGACCCAGCTGCTGGCTTTACCAAGGCTCTGGATGTTTCCATTGATCTGCCACCACTGGGCGGAATTCGTTCCAAGCGTTATTCGCTGGTCGTGGAGAACGGCAAGGTCACCGAATTGAATGTGGAGCCCGATGGCACTGGCCTCAGCTGCTCCCTGGCCAACAACATTGGCAAGAAATAATCACAGAGAGAGAAATAGCCAACTCGAAACGCTTCCAAAATACTTGCAAAAATCACTCAATTAGTAGGACTTTAGGCCTAGGGGAAATGATATCAATTCTATCTTGGAAAGAAACTATGTAGAACATACAATATATATGCGATTAGACAAGTTATCCTAATGTGTTTGCTTTAATATCTAGGGAGGGGGAGGGGGGCTTTAGTCTTATCTCTATCTCTTAGGGCGCTAGCGGTTGTCGGTGTTGGGTGCAATCTTTAGCGAGAGCAATTTGCCATAACCGCCACGTCCGGCGTCGTAGTCTGTGCGATATTCGTCTCGCACCTGGCCGCCGGTTTTGCCGCGTCCATACTGACGGCCCTCAATGAAGCCGGCATCCCAGTCGACACGAATCAAACGATCGTCCAAGCGTGTTCCATTCACAAATCTGCAAGAAAGATTAAATACACATATGCAATTTTATTGTTGTTGCTGTTTCCACAGACGCCTGCCTACCTCATGGCGGACTCCGCTTCGCTACGGATGTAGTATTCCACAAAGCAGAAGCCGCACGGTGTCTTTTTGTATTTGTCCAGGCCCATTACGATTAGACGCACATCGCCGCACCGGGAAAACAGTTCATGGATTTGTTCCTCCGTTGTGTAGAAGCTCAAATTTCCCACGTACAGTGTGCAAGAATCTTTTAGAGAGCGCTCTTGCTCCGAACGTGAGCCCTGTGGGTTGGCAAAAATTGTACAAAGAGGTTCCACGCACTACGAATGAAACGTACCTTGAAGTGCTGATCGCGGTAGGAGCTTAATTCTACAGATGTCGCCATATTTAAAGGTAAAATTAAAATCTAAAAAAATTAATATTTTTTGTGCCTTTCTATAGAGGTGACAATTATGCGATAGGCTTTTCTGATGCCAGCAAGTCTGGTATTTTCGATAGTTTGACAATCGGAGTATTTTTTTCGATAGTGCAGCTATTGTTTTTGCAGCCCTATTGTTGTTCTCCCAGTCTTTGACTTGAATAATTTTATCGCAGTTAAGGTGAAAGATAGCGAGATCGTTTATATTTTGTACGTAAAGAGTACAAGGAACACATACAAACAGTATTATGTTCGGGGGTTAAGCCCAAGATTTTTACCTGTTGAAATATATGGGGGTTAAGTGGGCTAAGGTTTTTTGTCAACAGTATATTTATGGTATATACTGCACATTTCAGTATATTTGCGCTCCCAGTTCTTGGCTCGTTGTTATTATTAAATTTATGGATATATCTCGTACTTAATGCAAAATTCAATCAATTCGGGGGGCATCAAGCGTCAGCTGCGATTCCGTGGCGATGTCAGTGGTGCCAGCAGTCGCGTGGAGGAGCTCCATCACCTCCAAGAAGAGAACAAACAACAGAAACCAAAGCAGTTGCCGCTCTCCCAGGATGACGTTGCAGCGGCGACGGCAGCGTCGTCGGCAGCACAGCAGCGACTCCAAAATGGTAAACATTATTCATCTTCTGGCGATTCTCATACGAAATTGGTCCACGTGGCTATTTCAGGTCCCACTGAGACCGGTGCGAACACCTTCCTGGACTTTTTCAAAGTGGAAATGACACGCGGCTACATGCTGGAGCATGACGAGGAGCGGTATTCGGCTCGCCGCCAGAAGATCTACAGCTTCATGAGGATACCGCGCGACCTGGAGCGTTTCATGATCTATGGTATAATGCAGTGTGCCGATTCCTTTTTCTACATACACACATTTCTGCCCGTGCGCTTCGTGTTGGCCGTCTGGGCACTGGTCACAAGGACAGTGGCAAGGATTTGCCGGCTGCGCAGCAGTGGACAGCGTTTACTGTCACCCGCCGAGATCTGTGACCTGCTCAAAGGTGCCATCTGGATAACAGTGACGCTCTTGATGCTGCTCGTGGACACGAATCGGGTGTATCACATCATTAAATCGCAGTCGATTATTAAGCTGTATATATTCTACAATATGCTGGAGGTGGGCGATCGACTGCTGTCGGCCTTTGGCCAGGACACCATCGATGCTCTGTTCTGGACGGCCACCGAACCAAAGAATTCCAAGCGGGAGCACTTTGGTTCCTTTACGCATGTGATTTTAACCCTCACCTATGTGTTTCTACACAGCGGCCTAATCATGTTTCAGGTGGGTACTACGGAAGATACTTTTATGTGTATTTTATTGAGTTGTTTTTGTGTTGCAGGCCACCTGCCTGAATGTGGCACTCAACTCCAACAACAAGGGCCTGCTGACCATTATGATTTCCAATAATTTCGTGGAGCTCAAGGGATCTGTTTTCAAAAAGTTCGACAAAAACAATCTGTTCCAGTTGACCTGCAGCGATGTGAGGGAACGTTTCCATTTGTCCATACTGCTGTTCATTGTGATTATTCAGACGATGAAGGAGTTTGACTGGAGCTTCACGCAGTTCTATGTGATGGTGCCCGACTGCATTGCGGTGCTGTTCACCGAAATACTCATTGACTGGGTGAAGCATGCCTTTATCACGCGCTTCAATGAGCTGCCCGAGAGCATCTATCGGGAGTATACGACAAGTCTCGCCTATGACATGACCCAGACCAGGCAGAAGCATGCCTTCTCGGATCACTCCGATTTGGTGGCACGCCGCATGGGCTTCATACCATTCCCACTGTCTGTCGTACTGATCAAGGCTATTTATACGGCCGTTTCGTTTCACAATCTGGCTGCATGGCTGCTCTTTCTGCTGGCCTATCTGTTCGCCTTGGGTCTGAGGATTTGCCTCACGATCTGTGCCCTGGGCAAGGCCTGCAAACTGATGAAGGAGCATCAAACGGAACGCAATAGCTCCACGCCAAGTAGTATGACGAATATGCCTTTCGTTGGCGGCACAGCCGGCAGCTCCTCGACGACTGGACAGCCATTCCATCACCCCCATCCCAACCACAATAACAATAACAACAACAACAACAGCATTGCAAGCAAGCCAACAGCGGCAGCCAGCGCGACGACCAGCATCATTATGTTGACCCCACCAACTGCCGATATGAGTCACAATTTCTCACGCGCATCGGTGCAGTCCTCGTCCACACCCAAGAAGGCCGTCAGCGAACAGGAGCTGGATGTGACCAACTCTCTGGAGCTGGGCGCCACAGCACTGTTCTCCAACAGCGACGTGGATCTGGACGATGTGTGCCTCAACGAGCAGGTGACCAACGCCAATAACAGTTGTGCCATCCAAGAAGTCTACCAGGAGCAGGATCTGGCACGCAGCCAGCCAGATCTGCTGCAACTCAACAACTCTGGCTCATCCGGTGAGGCATCCAGCAGCAACAGCAGCAGCGCGATGGCCAAGCAGGCGGCGAAGCGTCCGCCCAAGCGCACACACAAACGCTCCGAATCGGAGCCGCTCATCCAGAGCCTGGCCGAAAAGTCAGGCGCGTCTGGGGCGATGTCTGGCAGCAATCAAACGACACAACTCTAGCCATAAATCGATGCTAAATTATTGTTTATTGATTTTATCGTTTGTTTAGTTGCGTGTTTGATCTTTCTGTAAAACAATTTAGTTGCCGTTTTTGTAATAGAAATATGTACGTAAGGATAAGCGAAATGGATTTAGTTTATTAAGGAAAATATGATTTTAATGTTCTCTACAGACAGTCTCCACTTTCTGCTTATTTCCTTGAATAATTCCCAATAGAATGGCAACCAAGAATGGAATCCCAAGAAGTACACACACAAATAGGCGACGGGGGACACGGCTGCCAGACCTGTGTCCATTGTGGTGGCAGGTACCATATCGCCATCGAGCCTGCCAGAGCCGGAGGAGTTCAGCGATTAATTGAAACAAAAGGAACCCCCTGCTAGCATACGGCTATAATTTAAAGGTAGTCAGTTACATATACGGGCAATTAGCAAGTGAGATACCAAGATACTTACTTCATCGTGCTGGTTTCGAATAGAGTGCAAGCTCCGCGCCAATGCCAATGCGCATCGATGAGCCTCTCCTCTCATCCCTGGCATAGTACTCCGCTTCCAAGGAGCACTGACGGAGTTCACATGCTGCTCCCACTGACAACCACTGATGGGACCCACTGACAACGCCCTACAATCGCATCGATCTGCAGGAGAACACCAATGGGGAGCCGGTGACTGAACTGAATTTAGAAATGACATCCGAAACGATTCAAACACCGTGGCTTACTTAGACCCAAATAGACTTTATATTTATAATGCTTCAAGCTGTGGTTTTTGTCCCAAATACCTGGCGTTTTATCGTTAATCGTTTATGTGCAAGTTTTGATGACATGTTTTTTCGGCTATCGACTTTTTATCGTTTATATTTAAGCTTTCGATAAAAGGATTCGTACATCGCTTATTGCTTGCCTAGGAAAACCATGAAAAACCGACTAATCGATTAATTTAATTATTCATGGCGGCTCTCAGAAAAGCTTTACGCTAATATTTTATTAGCATTCTGCGTAACCTTTGGCCTTACACTCATGCCAAAAGACTAAGCTACGCTGCCCCTACGCTGCTCAGGCTATGGCAAAACAAATGGATAAGTTTACACACAAAAATCCTCAGGGCGAAAATTGCTTTCAGCTTAGCGAGAAATTGTTTTCTGGATTTGGCTACGCAAATGGTTGTTATTGTTGTGGTTTTTTTTACCTGTCCCCCCTGTCTGTGTGCTGGGCTGGGCTGGGCTGGAGGGGCTTTCGTTGGTTTTCATGAATGAAAATGGTTTCCCGCTTTGTTTGCGTTTGCACGCGTAGAAAAATCAACAAGCTGCAAAAAGGGCGAGGAGAGCGCGCGCCTAACCCACTTCCGCAAGGGCAGAGTTCTGGAACCGAACCCACCCGCCGGCTATCCTACGATTACACGCGCGTGCACGCACAAGGACGCAGCACACTCCCAGGCGGAGCAGGATGTACAGTATGTATGCAGAGGGAGTTACGCTCTGCCTATGGGGCGTTTCGTTTTTATGAATGAAATTTTACGCGTGACCTTGGAGCGAGCGCATCGCGCGGTTGCGTCAGTGCCCTGACAACAGGGGTACCAAAACACACACACACACACGGACACACACTTTCGAAGAGTGGTGCTCTGCCCCCAGGGACCCGCTGTGGAGCCATGGGCAGGCGCATGCTCACCAAAATATTTCGAAAATACTTCCCCTATTTTTCATTCATGAAAATTTCCTGCTAATTTCATGAATGGCTCTCTGTTTTCTCTGTGCTTTCAAGGACACGCCGCTCCCGCAACGATGGCGTCCTTATTGATTTTCCCTTTCGCATTTCGCCGTTCAGTTCACATTTTCCACATTCGCTTTCTGCGTGGGCGAGCCAAAAGTTGATGCCATACCCCTCTGGGTGGGTTAAGTGTAACATTTGCTTTTTCTTTATGCGGTTCGTCGCATTTAATGTCGCACTTGAATGTGGGCTCCTGTGGGTTGAAAACCTGCACAAATTGGCAATGAATTATTGTGGCCATTAGGCAGGATTTCTTGCATAATCCTATTTGGAGGAGTACCGGCGGTAGCAGCAGCTCAAAGGTAGCATGTGACTGTGGGTTGTGGTTGAGTGTTTTTCTGCATTACAAAATTATTGTGCATCTGCTTTTGTGAGGGAACTCGAATGGAATTGTAAAGGAAACTCTGGTTCACGGGGCGTATGCGCATTATTGCGCGTGGTATTACATTTTTCTATCATATGTGGGAAGTTTATCCGCCGATTGTGTACTTTCCTTTGTGTAGCTATTATTTTTTAATTGCACAAAAATAATCTCATACATTTAGCAGCTCTGAGGGGATGTCCTGAAATGTTTTACAGATTGGGGGAATCTATGGAATCTATGCAAATTATTGAGTTATCTATTTAAAAAAAAAAATACATAGATATGTATATAGATATATAAATAACTCTTCAGCAAGAAGCCTGTTCACCTATGTACATATGTTCGAGCTGCAATCAGAGCTTGAAAATATTAAAATAAATTACCAAAAATATAACTTAAATAATATCTAAGTCCAAGTCAAGAAATTTAGTATTAAAGTCAGGAATAAACCCTTTAAGCTACGTTTAAGTTGCCAATGCAATAAATTCTTAAAAGTAGAACATAAATTCGTTTTTAAACATCTTTCAGCTTTTATATTCAGATTTCTTATTGGTATAAATGTTATCCAGAAACGCTGAAACGCTGAACAAAGACCACAATCAATTCCTTGCTTAGCTTTAGTACAGCAAACAAATACATTTGATTTAATAACTAATTTCCTTCCGTTCTTAAATACTAATGCCCATGAGAGGCAAAAACTTTGGCCAACTTTATGCCGCCATCAATATTTATGGGTGCCATTCGTGGCCCTGATTGCATATCAAATGCGTGTGCCTTGGGTCAATACTCGTAGTTTGTGTGGCAGAGCCACAGCGCGGAAGAGAGCGAGGCGAGCAAATAAGAACCTTTCAATATCCGGCCGGCAGATGCCTCTTGGCATGCGTTAAAAATAGCCTTGAGAAAGTCAAGAGCAGGGAGAAAGAGCCGAGTCCTATATATGTGCGATACACAACCATCCAAAGGAAAGTGAACGCGTAGTTTTATGAATGAAAGCAGCAGGCAGGCGGGCGGGCAGGCAGGCAGGCAGGCAGGCAGGCACCGCACCCAGTATGCAGCACAGCACCCGGCAATGGAGCCAGCATTTGCAGGGCAATGCTTCACCTTGCTCTTGACTGCCGCGTTACCCCATAATTTATTGATTTTCCTTTTGGGGGGGCATGCGCACTGGCTGGAGCACCCAGCTTCACCTTCACCAGCTCCGACCCCGGCCACGGGCCACACAGCTGCTTATCTGTGACACATTGTCGTCAATGGAGCAGCTCTCTCACCCACCCCCACTCTCTCTCTCTGTCTCTCTTTGCACGATGCACCCCCCAAAAAAGACTGTTGCTTTTCCACTGACGTCATAGGAGAAAGAAAGGCAGACTTCAATTGTCGAACACACAGAGTGGTACAATGAAATGATATGGGGGAGGGGAAAAGGCGTATGACATGGATTAGAGATCCATGCGGTGATCATGGGAGAATTCACGGAACCAGTGATAACGTTCGAGATGCTGCTGCAGCGTCTCCCCAAGCACATACAAGCGTACGGGCATGTAGTCCGTCTCATCGTCAGAATAGGCATCAGAAGGTGCATCTTCCTCCCCATCGGAGTACTCCTCGCTGGAGAGCAAGACATCAACGACAATGAGGCAGTGCAGCAGGTAGATGATGCTGCAGACCAGCGAACAGACCGCCTGGGAGCGCAGATAGGCAAAGAACGGATGCACAGGCTTCTCCGGCATATTGGGATCCATCATGTTAATGTACATCAAGTGGAAGTCCATTTCGGCATCCTTGAGCGTCAGCAGCGAGATAATCACATACAGTATGCAGCCGGTCATTGAGCGTATGATCTCCTCCATAATGCTGGCCTTGTTGCCGGAGCACACATTAATGCTGGCAAAGATTGTCAGCACGGTGAAGATGTACAGCGTGATTGTGTAGAAGTAGTGCGTGACTTGGTCCTCTATGGGCAGGAAGCTCAGATCCTCTGCCATGAAACCGCGTATATGGAAGCCCATCAGCATCATGTTGACCACCGTCTCGGCGGTATAGAATAGGAACAGTACTGGCCGCATCGTATATACTGTATATACTGTACTTCTATATATTATATACGATGTACACAGGGTCTGACAGACCTGGCACGGCACGCGTCACTATAAAAGAAGGCAGCTCCATATTTTGTGATGCTCCCTGGCTGTCGTCGAATGCTGCTGTCAGAGGCTGTGTACTCTGTCGCTGACACATTCGTCGTCAATAGGCCCTCTCACGTCATAAGAACTGGCTGTACTCAGAAAGAAAAAGAAATAAAAGAGGACTCCAAGGACACACAAATTACATGCACGATTAGATGCTCATGCGCCCGCCATGCGAGAATTCGCGAAACCAGCGGTATTGCTCGAGGCGCTCCTGTACATAGGAACCACAAAAATATAAACGCATGGGTATGAAGCCGATTGCCTCCTCGTCTGAGTCCTCGGATGTGTCATGCATGCGATAGTCGCCCTCCTCATACGACAGCATTACGTCAACGACAATGAGGCAGTGCAGCAGATAGATGATGCTGCAGACCAGCGAGAACACCGCCTGGGAGCGTAGATAGGCAAAAAAGGGATACACAGGCTGCTCCGGCAGATTGGGATCCCCCATGCCAATGTACATCATATGGAAATCATTCTCCACATCCTTGAGCGTCATCAGCGAGATAATCAGGTACAATATGCAGCCCGTCAGTGTGCGTAGGATCTCCTCCAGCAGCACGGACTCGTGGCCGGTGCACGCACTGATGCTGGCAAACATATTGAGAGTGGTAAAGACATAAAAGGTGGCCGTGTAGAAGTAGTATGGGGTTTGGTCCTTCGGTGGCAGGAAGCTCAGATCCAGCGACATGAAACCGCGTATATGGAAGCCCATCAGCATCATGTTGATCACCGTCTCGACGGTATAGAACTGGAACAGTACGGGCCGCATCGTATGTAGCACACATACACATCTCTATGGCAATAACTTCTATGGCAGTACAGCAGGGAACTCCTCCACTGACAGATCTCGCACAGAATGTTTGACAGGGTCCGACACGGCACCACACGAGACGACACGACACGCTTTTGTGTTGTGGGTCCGTCTCGTCTCGTCTCGTCTCAGTTTGAAAGTGCTGCCTGGGCGCATCATAAAAAAAAACCCACTTCACATTTGCTGCTGCTTCTGGTGCTTCTGTCTCCAAGTGCCGCTGCCGCTGACGCTGCCGTTGTCGTGGTTTGCTGGAAACAGTAGCAACATTTTCTTGGCAGTTTGATGCTGTTGACTGCTGTTGACGGCGATTATGTTGATGACGCGAGAGACCGCAACGAATTTACGCGCAATTCTCCACCGTGCTTCAGCTCAAGTGTCGAGTAAGCATTTAAATATACGTACAAACACACGTCCATAAAATGTGGCGCCAAAATGTTAGTATGCCAAGGCTTGGCTTCTCAATTGAGTTGCCCCCATCATCGATATCTGCAACAGGAAATCTTAATTAAGTCTTTCTTATGATTTTTCGCACCGATTACAAGTAATTTCTTTATATTTTCCGTAAAATTCGCCTGCAACGGCTGTTGACATCTAAATAGTGCTCCACAACGTTCAATTTAAATTTCTTCCTTCAAAGCTGGTTTGCTCATTAGTAGTAGGAGTGTTGCACAACGTTTTTTGGCATATCCTAATTAAATACCAATTATAATTTTGGTATTCTTAACACTAATGCCTCTTTGTGCGCCATTTTAGTTGAAAAGTGAGCTCCAATTTTTATAATTCCAATAACTATGTCCGCGATTCGCGTAAATTATTCTTTGTGTCTAATATTTTCGCATTGGGGTAAATTAATCTTGGCCAAAAACACAGAAGCCACACTTGCAGGCACCAAAAGGAAAATACAAATCAGTTGCTGTTGCTTCTGGGCTGTTTGTGGCCACTGGATTGCCCATTGCCTCCTGCCTGCGAGTGACTGTGTGTGTGTGTTTGTTTGCGCGCAAAGTAAAAGGGTTAATTCACTTGGCCACAGCTGAGGAAGGAACCTTTTCGACTGCGTCATCTCTTGTGGTTCTTTCTTGCGGTCGCGTCGTCTTCGTCGGTAGTGGGTGGGGGCGGCGGTGGGGAACACAGTGGCTGCTGCAATTTTGACAAGCGAACAGCGTTAAGCGAGTTTAAGTGGTTGCCGAGGAGCGAGCCACAAAGGCTTTTCGTCTTTGCCTTTATCCCCCAGTCGAAATTCCAGGGATCACAAATGAGAGAAGGCAAGCAGGCCCCCCTGTCGTCATTCGTCTCCAGCACAGTAGTCACTTCTCCGCCATCAAGTTGAACTTAAGCGCGTGTGTGCCCCCCTGAATGTCCCTTCGCTGCATAGTCGGTTTATTTCGAGTGCGTTCGCGAGTGCATTCGACGGCCATCTTGAAACATTCGTGCGTGTAATTAGGCCTAGAACTAAACATAACCTCAAAAAGTAGACCTTACATTCACCAAGGAGCGAAAAGAATGAAGAAACGCCCAAAAAAGGTAAGTCAGAACAAACAATAATCTTGAGAATATTAAATGCTCCCCGCCCCTTCGCTCACACAATTAGGAGAGCCTCAACTCTTATGTAATCTGCAAATTGCTCGCGTTACGCCCCTGCCTGGGCGGGGTGGGGGAATGGCAGCTGGCAAATGCGCCATTACATACAGCTAGATGCAAGTGCATAAATAACAATTATTGCGGCGCTGCAGCAGCAGCGGCAACAATAATAGGCCCGGGCAACGCTCTCAGGTGTCAATTGTGGGGCTCTGCAACGTGACCGGCGGCCAAAGCGCATGCACTGATCGCCATATATCGGCGGTATATAATGCACGTTGATTATTATGTTTACACTTGGCTTGCAGTTATGCGGGGCCGCAAAATGCTGTAGTAGTAATGATCCCCGCCCGGCCAAAACGAAATCTCAATGCAAATCAACGGCAATTAATAATTCATCGCCCGCTGGGGTCTCCTTCCATGGCGCGTCATGGCAATTATGCGGCCCAAGTCGTGAGAGCGGTAGAGAGAGTGGGACACACATAGAAGCTGCAAGCGTAAGGAAACGGTAATACAATGCAAGTTAGAAAATTGTATGTGCAAGTGAGAGGGTGGATATGTAGGTTACACAGACACACATAGACCCACACAGCTGAGAAGAGAAAGAACCGTTTAGTTGGTGGTGACAGATCTATGCGAATTTTGGTATTTTTTGGCAAAATGCGTGGGTGGCAAAGTGATCGATAGTTAAATGGTGTTGTAAAGTGCAAATATTCAAATATCAATAATGGAAAAAGCGGGATTTTTGAAATTAATGTATATCGAAAACCAATTGAGCAACTTTACAATCCCCCCTCGAATATCAGACTAAATCTATTCCTATATTCAATAAAATAAATTTAATATGCAAAACAGCCGGACAACAGCAATGGCTACAGCAGCGGCAGTACAAACTGCTCCAGTGGCCCGCCTGTCGTCCAATATCAGCAAATTTGCAATAAAATATTTGTCTGGCCGTCGCGTTCCGTTTGGTATGAGTGCTGGGGTACACATACATATAGTATGTATCGTACGAGAGTACAAGAGGTAGGCCAAACAGTGGGTCGTCGCCTGGTGGCCGTCGCGGCTACTGCAAATTATTTATTTGCACCTTTCGCCGCCATCGTCTGACTGGCCTCTCCTCCATTTCCTCTTCCCTCCCGCCCCACCGTCTGGCTCCCGATCGAACCGCTGCGAACTGCATTTCCATTTGCTTATCAAATCGCTTGCAATCGACCGAGTGAGAAATGCAGGGCAAATATAAATATTAGCTGGCTGGAATCGGCTGCCACAACGCGAGACGGTAGGCGGGCGGCCGGTGGGGGGATCTAAGACTGGCGTATGAAATTAGGCGCTGCCAATGCGCCGCCAGCCATTCCCGACCTGTCCGATATATGAAAAGTGTGAAAACGAATTAGTGGCCAAGGCGAGCTCAGGGAACTGGAAAGGAAAGGAGCCGCTCCCGATTGAAGGAATGAGGGCTGTGAGGTCTCGGTAAATGTTATTAAAGATTTGTATGGAGAGATTTTTTAGGAATTTCAATTTTGAAACTCTTGACGTTACTCAACACTCTTTTACTGCTTTATTTAGCCATCGAATAATCGTAAACAGTTCGATAGGCATCGATTAAAATACTCCAAAGATCGAATTTCCAGTTGTTTCACAACTTTTCAATCGAATTGTCCCCCCCACCATTAATTTATTGCCGCTCTTCGATCACAACTCTTCGTCTTCGAACAACTTTCAACACACATGTCGCTTGTTTAGCGACGCAACGCAACGCCGCGTCGGCCGTGCTCCACAAATGCCAACCCAGAGAGAACCAGAGTTAAATTGTCACTTGCACATGGGCGCCCAATAATTATAACAATGGGTGGGCCCCCCAGCAAATGGACGACAACGATAGACGTAACCATGGAGCTGTAAACTGCATCATGTTCACAAATTTGTTTGGCATTCCGCCGCGGCGGGGCAGACTGACAAAATGCACCAAAAAAAATACAACAAGAAAACTCCAAAACTGAAACGCAGCCTAGACGCCACGCCGTTTTTTGGACATATTGTCCATACCGTAGACCGTCCGTCCGTCCGTCCGTCCGGGTTCCATCGTCACATATGACAAATTTTGTTGTTGAAAATCGTGTAGCTGTGCTCTGTGCTCTGTGTGTTGCGTGTGTGGCTTTTGGGGTAGGATAGTGCGTGGTGGCGTGGCGTGGCGCATGCGTGGAGTCGGTGACTATGACAAATCGCCACATGGCAGGCGGCCAATTAGCAAGAAGAGAAGTCCACTCCAGTCCCATGGTGGAGACTGGTTTGGTTTCGATGTGCCACCTGATAGACGGAAGATAAATGATGCCCCACAGGCAGCCAGGCTGAGCTTCTTTATTCTTCAGAGCAAATACAAAAAAAAAAGCAACACTTATGTTTTGGATTCATTGATGGGTGGGTCCTTGAACAAGAACTGAACATGCTGCAGCGGATTGTAGTCCTTTTTGAAGCGCTCCACTTGCAGCACATCCACGCGGTCCGACCAAAAGTTGCGAAACTATAAAGACAAAAATATAACAGCTATGAAAAGGAGAGATCCCTGACGAAGCTATACACACATTCTTTTTATATGCCTCCCAAATGTCGGGCGATCCCTTGAATTTGATTTTCAGCGAGTGCGATTTCTTTTCATGGCGCCGCAGCTTGTAAACATTTTGCAGTAATTCCTCCGTCAAACTGGGGCAGTGGATAAACACCAGCTGCTTTAGCTTGGTGTTGGCTTGGATAAAGTCCAAAATTTGGTCGTCCATGAGATTCGAACAGTGGCAGAAGACGGCATGTTTGTGGGTCACAGGTAGGCCCAGGGCCAACATATCCTGATTGCCGAAATTGCAATCGATCAGCTCCAGGCCGTCCATATAGCGGCAGCGATTGAGCCGGAATGGTATCAGGTCTTGGGCGCTGCTCATGAAACTGCAATTCAAGCGAAATATTCTCAAATGATTTTCCCGCTCGCGAATTATTTGCCACAAAGTCTCCATTGTTTCCTTGGATTCGGCGAGTTTTTTGATTTCCAAAATGTGAAGTTTTGGCAGCTGAAAGATCTCCTCCTTGTTGGCCAGAAATACAGACTGATTGATCATTAGATTTTGCATTTGTGTGCACTGTGAAATGCCCTGGACATCGGGTGAATGAGAGCCCACAAAATGTAGCACTTTTAGGGGCAAGCCACTCGATAGAACTGCCTTGAGCACCCAGTTCTCCACGTGGCCATGAAAACGCAGCTCCTCCAGCTGCCTGAACTGTTCGATAAAGCACACCTCCAGCGGCGAATGAATCTCCAGATAACGAAGATTCCGCATCAGTGCGGGCAAGGCGTGAAATGGCCACTGGGGGAATGTGGTGGTTCTGCGTTGCACGACAGTGCCCCATGTAATCAGACAGCGTTTGACGTTCGGCAATTCTCGGATGCCCGCCTGATCCAGGACATTCATCTCGTCCTGCAGCTGTTGGGCGCGAAAGTGAGTGCTGCGAAAGTCCTCAAACATTTTCTGGATAAATGTCTGCAGATCCGAGCCGCGCAACTTGAGCTCCAGCTTCTGCAGATCCAGACAATTGTATTCACTCTTCCAAATGGCATTGCAGGCATCGGGCACATTCCTGTACACTCTGCCCAGTATCACCTGCTTGCTGACGTCCAACTTTCGGATGATCGTCTGCACTTCGGCCAGTTCCTTTTGTTCCGCTGGATCGCTGGCATGCCCCTTTGTGCTCGTTAATTTGTTCGTTGCTGGCATAGTTATCGGATTATTATTATATTTTGTTTCGATTGTGTGTTTTGTGTGTTGTTTTGTGACCCTGAAAATTGACATAAATTTAAGCAAAAAGTACGCGTGGATTTAGTAAGTGAGTGAAATAGTTTATTGAAATTGCTACTGGGTTATGTTTTTTTGGGGCGCGACAGTGAGGGTTTTTTTCTGCTAGTTTTTTTTGTTCCTGTTTTGATTTGCCACACCTGACATTTTGCCTGACAATCTCTTGACTGCTTGACTGCTGTTTGTGGCTATAATTTCCATGCCATGCACGGATCGTATCGGATATCGATCGATCGTTTGTAGTAGTTCTAATGGCTATTCGATTGCTTCAACCACCCTGCTGCGATCAAGCAACTAACGAGCCATGGATATGTTTTCATTTGAAACTGATTTTTGTTTTATGGCACCCCAGGCCCAGGCCCCGGCCCCGGCCCAGGCATGGGGTCGCCTACAAATTGACGGGGATGCAGCATCAGCTTTCCAGGTGCTTTTCCAGGTGCTGCTCGTGGCAGGCGGCACTTCTTGAAGCTCTCTCTCACTCACTCTACATCTGTCTTTGCCCAAAACTCTCTCCCTGCTCTCTCCCTGCTCTCTGCTAATGAGCCGCCAAGTTGTTTGGGTTCTAATTTATGGCACTAATCGCCGCTTGGCTCATATCTTGGGCTTTTGTTTCCAAAACATTTTGCTTTGGCATCAATTAAGCGATTGGGAGGCAGCGATCTCTTTCTCTACCAACAAACAAGTTTCATCATCCAATAGCAGTGGAAAAACGTAAAAAAAAACTAGTTAAAAAAATATATGAAAATTGAAATGTTTTATTAATATTTTTCAACAGCTTTAGACGCAAGTTAATTAAATTTTTGTCTCGGTTTAAAGTTTTTTCCTGACACTTTGGACACTTGCCGAGGAGGTTGGAGAATGCTCTGCCATTGGGTGGTGCCACATCTCAGTCGCGGATGCGATTAGCTGTGGGGGGATCTTTGCTGCTGTGGCATACAGGCGACAAAATGTTTCGCCAATGAAGTGGCAAATGGTTTGTGGCAGCTGTTTGCTCTACCTTTTTGCTTGGAAATAGCTGCGAATAATCCTGGGATCTAACCACTCAACAGGTGCTTAACATTTTATATATCTCTCATTTACGTTTAACAGGAGAAACACGCAAACACAAAACATTTATGGCCACGTCGGGTGGGCCAACTGCACAAAGCATAGCAACAGATACAACAGCAGCAGCATAGATACATAGCTACAGCTACAGATACGGATAGTTTGCCTGCTGCCTGCCTGCCCGCATTTTGGGGCGTTTACATTTGAGTTTTTTTTTTGCTTTGTTTTGTTTTACTTTTTGCTTTGAACTCGTTTAAATGTCGGAAACTATTTTTTTTGTGGTTGATTTTTCTGCCTCCTTTTTTCTGGCATTTGTGTAAATATTTTAATTATTTTGTTGGGGCAACGCCCCTTGAAATATTTGCAGATTTCCTAACTTCTTGATGTGATTGAGGATGCTGGCAGCGAAACGGTTAGTCGGTTTATACCCTCACTAGATCCGATTTTCCGATGTATTATTTATATATTAATTTGTTTGGATTTTATTTGGATTTTCTTTGAATTTCGTTGAAATGCCTGCCGTTTATTTCCTAACAATCGTCGACATAAAAAAGTCTGGTACGACATGACAGCCCCCAAGTGCGCATTCTGCTTCTTTTGAGGGACCTGCAACGATGCTTTCTCATTAGCGGCTCATTAGTATGGCCAATTGACGCCTCCATGGCCCCACCACCAAGGTGGCATTCAACTGCGCAAAGAGGAGGCACACACCTCGTTTGCGATGGTCGCTAGAGGGGGCTAAAGGGGTGCACAGGGTGCACAAAAGCTGATTACAATGCGCAGCCAATCAGCCCAGAGGAATCCGCTGGCTGGTCTTTCGAGGCTGCAATTATTTGCACGCAAATAAACAATTCAAAACATCTCTGGGGCGTTTATCACTGGCCCCTTGATGGCCGGGGCCTCGGTGGCACGGCCTGTTGGCGTTTAATTTTACGGCTTTATTAGCAGGAGGCTCGCTCGAGCCGTGCCCGGTAATTTGACGGGCCCCCAGGGCTAACCACCTGCATTCAGCATTTTGAGCTACTGTCCGACCATCCAGCGGCGCAAATGAAATGAGTTTCTGGCCCGTAGAAGTGTGTCTTCGATGGCGGCAGGGGAGGGGATTGTGGATGAGGGGAAGTTGCATTTTAATGTCTTAAGAATTATGTTTTTCTTGTTAAAATTAACAGAACTAGCATGTGATTGGTATGCGAGTTAATTACAAACGAAATTTGAATATTTTCCAAGGAGAATCTTTTGGTAAATTTAGTTTATTTTATTTCAAAAATCTTTTCAACATTCTACCTGCTTTAAGGACATTCTCTCTGGTCACTGACCCGTACTTAAATATACCCTTTGTTTTAAAGTGAGTTCATGAGACTTAATCAGACATCTTTTGCCACTGCACTTCAATCATTTGCGTTATCCATCACGTTGTATCTGCCGACACTTCTGGTGCCTTTTTTGCAGCCTGCCACTCGTTTAGTTTTGATTTATGCACTCGATTTCGGTGTGCTGTAAAGACCTGTAGGAATGCTAAGCCGCAGATTATGAGTCGAATGAAATGTTCGCTGGGGGGCATTCAATTGCGTTAGTTTATGCCGAAAGAAAACCACATTCAATAATAATAATAATGATAGCAACTGTAGGCGCATCGCTCTATGGATTTTATGTGCAAAATGCAAACAGATCCTCCGATACACAGCCACAGAACACAGAACAGAGCAGCAAAAACCGGACTCAGGCGGGGCCCCCACAGTCGCAGTCATTTGGGTTGGGAAGGGGTAGGGGAAGGGGTGCTGGGGAAATGTCTAGCAGGCGTCTGCGTGTGGCATTTATGTCCAACTGTCAGCCGTAGAGATGACAGGCATTAAGACTGGGTGACAATGTTGCCCTGCAAGACACGAGCACTTGGATTGGGACAGGCTCTCCTTTTACGGACCCCTTGGTGGCAGCCTCCCGTCTCTCCTGGGGATCTTCCCTGGCGGCTAATTGCCATTTACACCTAAAAACTGCAATCAAATGTGATACCTTTCTGATGCTTGGACTAATTTGGGAATGAAGTGAAATGAGCAGAATTATGGCTAGACTTGGTGATGCCCTGCAAATGGATTTAAGTACTACAATTAAAGATACATTCGATTGAATGGGAGTCCTTTGGATACCTTTGCATGGGGAAAAGAGTCAAGAGAGAGTCTCTTAAAATATTAAATAATTGATTTATTTTTATATATTAAATAATTTAAAATATTAAATAATTTAAAATATTCAATTAAAATAAAACATGGAATATTTGTATTAAATGCTCATGTTACCAAAGTTATTTAATGCCTTAATAGACGCCCTTTGCTATCCTGTAAGTCGTTACAAAGATATTTAGACATCATCAAAAAGTCGCCAAAGATGCTGCTTGCCTTTCCAAAAAAAGAAGAAGAAATATACGCTCCTCATTTGTGTAGCATTTAACATTTTTGATGGGTTTTTCAAACAAACAAAAACCAAAAACAAAAACCAAAACCAAAACCCCATTTTTATGAGCCATGTCCAAAAGGTTTTTCAATCGTTAATTCTGTTTTTTTCGGGGGGAATTCTCCAAAAACAAAATGCCAGAAAAACGTTTACATGCCACATAAAAATTCCTTCAATTTTTTATTTTTATTTTTTAAGTATGCAAATTAAGAAATTAACGTTATTTCGCATAGACATAAAAATAAAAACAAAACAAAAGAAAAACAACACGCTGAGGAAATGCTACAGCTAAGGCACAAAGAGACATTGCTTGGTTTGATGGCGGCCCTGCGATTAATAACTAATTTGCTATCAATATCGATCAACGATAGTAAATTTTATCGCTCGATTGTAAAAAATCAACGGCCTGCTGTGTTATTGGATCAATTATTCAGACAGACAAACGCCAAGAGACTGCAAAGAGTGGAGCAGTAGAACTAACAGAGGGGCATAGCAGAGCAGAGCAAAGTGGGAGGGGGGCATTGGGGCGGTGGGGTATCGCCTCATCGGGTCTCTAATGAACACATTACATAAAATGTTGAGTTTTATGCCCCACTTTGAGACTTGAAGCAGAGCTTTTTACTCCTCTTTCTACTTTTACGGGGACGCGCCAATTAGACGAAGAAGGGCCTGCAACGACTCAGAATCGGAATGGGGGTCGGGTCTCCTCCCTCCCTGTCTCTCTCTCTCTCTCTCCCCTCTCTGTTTTTTAATGGGCAATGTGCCCAAGCCATGTCTGGGTCTGTGGCTTTTATTGTCTGCTGGCTACTGATCTGTATCTATATATCTGGCTGTGTATCTGCTGGCATTACTCATGTTACCCTACAAACACACACACACACGTAGAAATTGTGGGCCTGATCATCAAACCTGGTCATTACTTGATTGAAGTTCACTTTTGCGGGCAACGGAAAATCGATACGCGTAAGCGATACTCCCAGCTTGGAGAGAGTCAAGTCTGGAGCCAAGTCTGTTTTCCATAGGAAAAACATCGAGCGAGCTTCATGAATCGTTTGGAAACATTTCCACCTGCTTCATAATTTCCCATTTTAGTGGATTTCCAATAACATTTGACAGACAGTTTTCGTTATACAGAAGGAGTTATGGCCAAAGAATCGGATATCCAGGCAGACCAACAACAGATATATCTTTCGAGTACATCCAGTCTACTGTTTGAGCTCCATCAATCATCAATCAATAGTTGTGCGCCCCCAACCGAAAAATAATCGAATATATCGAATATATTCGCTAATAATCGCGCAGCATCTTTGATTACTCATTTCCGGTCGCACATATAAAAAAAAAAAAAAAGAAAAGGCAATTGCAGGGTTAACAAAGCTTAACTCGAATTGCGGATACCCTATGAAAGTATTTCTGAGCTTGTTATAGTAGTGCGCCTCCAATCCGTTAGATGCGTGTATCTTTCTATCACAAAAAAAAAGAAACTGAAGCACAGCAGAAAAAAATGTAAGAAAATAAATTGCGCTCAGTCATTACGCTTAAGCCCAAGAGGGGTGTGGGGGGGAGAGACCTAGCCATAGCGGCTGAGACCTAGAGACGAGTAGACAGGGAGAGAGAGAGAGACCCAGCGACGGAGAGATCGTCAAGTACTCAATAATTCATAAAAAAAATGAAAGAAAAAGCCAGAAAGATTTATAGGCTTGAGTGAACGAAGCTGCGGATACCCTCAAAGATTGAGTTTTGTTAGGGAAAACTTTCAAAAAGAGCCCTGCCAGAATTTACAGTGTATTTATGCTAAAAGACACACAAAAAGTGAAACGTTTTAAAAATGAAAAAAGGAATTTTTTCTGGGCTTGCCTTGGAAGCAACTTAAAATAATTTATAAAAAAAATATATATATAAATATTATAATAAATTTAAGAATAACGGCTTCTACGAATTAAGTAAACGTTGAACAAAATATTTTACGACTTTTTCTGTCTGTCTTCACTTTGCGCCTTGCAAAATTCATAATACCCTTCTTTAAAGAGTACATGGAAAAAAACGTTGATCAATACAAGAGACACTACGAGACATTTTACGTATAGGACAGGAAGAGCGCGAGGGAGGGAGAGAGCGAGCAGGACAGAGGAGGGGTCCGGGTCCGGTCCCGTCCCGTCCCGCACCGTACCGTACCGTGCCGTCCGACAAGTAACAGAGCAAAACGCTGAGCAACACAACAAGAAATTGAAAAGCCACAAGTCATCTCAGCTGGTGGCTTAAAAGGCGCGTGCTAAGCCATTCATATTCATAAAAAGAGCCACAGCGCGAGACCCGCCAGAGACCGAAAAGAAACAACAACAAAAAAATAAGGATTGGCCACCAGACCCCCAGACCTGCAGAGCCACAGACCTGCAGACCTCCACAGACCCGTGATCCGAACAACCCAGCAACCGATCCGACCGGGGGGGTTAGTGGGGAGGTGAGGGCGTGAATGTGAAGGCAGCAGCAGCCAGAGCCAGAGCTAGAGCCGCCAGAGCGACAGCATCAGCAGAATCCAAAGAGATCAAGCTTGAAACTGGACTGAAGACTGAAGAACATAACGAAAGAGCCAAACGGACCTCAAAGATACTCGCACAGAGACAGAGAGAGAAGAGAGAGATGGAGACAGGGAACGATGTTGGTTCCAGTTCCGCAAATGTCGCCAGGCGACAGCATCAGCCATCAACTGAAACATCAGCCTCCATATAGTACGATACTCGTCGTAGTAGAAAGCAGCACTGAACACTGCAGACTGAAGACTGCAGACTGTAGCCAGAACGGAGATAGAAGACTGAAGCCTGTAGAGGGAACAGAAATAGAAGATTAAAGACCGAAGCAAGAACAAAAAGAGCACAAATATATGTAGATGAACAGACTACTCTTCTCTGCTTTGGAGTTGTATTAATAATATTATTTGTTACGCGCTAACAAAAGTAATAGGGGCCATAGGATACGATTTCTTGCAAGAAAAGTTCTTCGTTTGGAGAGTAAAAGGAAATCCTTCGGCTAAGGATATGTCAGTCCTAGTATTATTCTACTGTGACTCTAGTAATTTATTACACTCCCAGTATTTATTTCTGTTATTTTGCCGAGTCTTTAAAAGTTATTTTAAGATTTTTTATGTAGTTATTTTTGCTTTTTATTCTTTCTGGAATTTTTCTGGTATTTCCCCTAGTTGTTTCGGGTACTTTCTTGGATTTAACAAATTTGTATTATCTGTTTAGGGAAATTATTTTCCTTATGGATTAGTTTAGCAAGTGTAGTATTTTTTATATGTTTTTTTTCTATTCTAAGCCCACCTTTAGGGCATTCAGAGATCTCTCCTAAATCTGTTGTGTTTCCTTTCATATTTTTGTATATCTGCTTGCGTTTTTTTAGGGATGGGCATATCCGATTTTTGTTACAGCTAAAAACTTAACGGACGGACGGACCAGACGACTTGCTGTGACTGTTGGCTGTTGGCTGTTGCTGTGCCTGTTGTGGCTGTTGGCTGTGATTGTTGTGGCTGTTGCCGTTGATGTTTTTATCTTGTAGCCAGTCCGTCACAGTGGTTGTTGTATCCACCGATTGTTGTACCCCTCTGGGACTGTTGTTTGAGTTGCCTTTTGGCGTTTGGCTGATGGCAGTGGCAGGGAGGGGGGCTCTCTGGCTGTGTGTGATTTACCCCGTTTGATTGATTGGATTAGGTACTTATGTTATTAATTTACTTCTATTTATAAACAAGCGAACGGACAAAGGCCCAGAGAGTCTGTGTTGTCGAGGGCCACTCTAGGGCCATGTAGTTTTTCAATTTTCATTCAAAGCAACCTCATGAATGGACGAATGGAGTGAATGAATGGCCCGATGGATGGCTGAATGGTAGATGCTTTTGGCTTGACAAATTCGGGCTTTAGTTGAGATTTTTCTTGCAGAGATTAATGCTTCATTTCCGGCGAAACAAACCAAAGATCGTACCACAGCTGAGCAAACTAATTTATGCGCGTTTTCCCCAGTGCTTTAGCTGCGCTTTTGTCAAGTGTAAAGAAATTAATATTTCATGGGGTTTTCGTCTTATCAAAAGTCTGCCAATCGCAGACCAATCAAACAATCAAACAATCAAATCGTTTTCAACACTTTAACATAATTGTAAGTTATTTTCACCCATCTTCCCCCCTGCCCCCTGCTCCTGCGCCCCGTGCATTTGCATTAATCGATTTTTTCCACTGATTGTTTTTTGATTTTTGTTGTTGTTTCTTTTCGCGCGATAAGCATCACCAGAGACAGACAGAAAATTTTCATTTTCATTAATTGAGGCAAACGAGAAACGGTACCACAGAAAAATCACCGATGTCCGCGATAGGAGATCTTCTTGGACAGAAAACAGCATCGGGATCGGCATCGGCATCGCCATCGGCATCTTCCCTCTCTCATGGCGCTGATAAGCATCGCAGAGGAAACACCGAATTGTAAAAAGAAATCAACAGATGATCACACACTCGGCTGGTGGTCGTCTGCTCTGAGGGTTTCGTTGGCCCTGGTCAAAATGTCAAACTACTCGGCAGCAAAGCGGCCTCATTAGCAGGCCAGTGGCATGAAGTGTGGAGCAAGCAAGCAGCAGCAGCAGCAGCAGCAGCAGCTTGGCATGAAGTGTGGAGCAAGCAGCAGCGTGGCATAAAGTGTGGAGCAGCACCAGCAGCATCCAGAGAGCGGAGGGGCGACACCGTCGTCGACGCCTGAAACAGGTGTAAATGTAAATAATCTCGCGGACACTAGACATACCACATGGGGTATGCTACATATGCCAGCTGTGGTATCTACCAATCGTTAAGTCGTTGTGGAGGAATTTTTACAAAATATTTATCTGAAATCAGAAATTGATTTCTGTCTATTGAGATAAATGCAAATCATGGGACAGGATCGTGGCAGAACCGAAACTGAAAGACCATTTGATGTGTGTGTGTCAGGGGGGACCGTAAACGAATGGAACGATGTCTCCCACAAGTTGCTTTCGATGCGGACCGTAATGGCTAAAAGGAAGGCTGCTGAGAAGTCTGGCTAAAAGCAGGAAGGAGGCGCAGAAGGTTGGCTAAAAGGTACAACAACAAAAATGAGGAGGAACAGGGCAGGCTGTCTGAGACGAGACGCACTGGAGCATTGCAAATGCATTTTATCCATTTTGTAGCCTTAGTTTTGGTGACGTGTCCGGGGATGGGTTCGCTGCAACGCGCTTTGCTCTCTGCTGCCTGATTATTGCGTTTGGCGTCACGCCTTTGGGGTCCAGAGGCAGGCAAACGACATCAGCCTCAACATCCAGCAGCAGCAGCGGCAGCCACACGACATGACTGTGGCACTGTCCTCCTATGTGGCAGCCAAACCCTTTTTCTATTTCCGCTCGCGCTTTGCTTGTGAGATCTTGAAATGAAGGAGAACATTACTTATCGGGAAACTGAAGGAGACGCGATCAGCAGCAAGGCAGAAAGGAAGTTAGCGGCTGTAGATCTACGATTTGGGGATTATATTTGAGGATTATGACACACACACACACACACACACACACACACACACACACACACACACACACACACACACACACACACACACACACACACACACACACACACACACACACACACACACAGAATGATGATTGGTAGAAGAGTTTTTAAGCAGAAAAATGGTAAAGAAAAATTGTATGAAAACTACGAAATTCTGTGGAATATTTGTTTGATTTTGGGAACATTTTTGTGCATTTAGTTTTTTGATTTTTAACGTAAATATTTTAGAGCTTACAAATTTCTATTTCTGTTAATTATAGAAAAGTCTGAGAACTCAACCGACTTTTTCTCTGCTCTCTCCAACAGTCTCTTCTCTTCTAAACCATTCTCTTCCTTTTTCTTTCCATTTTCTTCTATCTTTGGGGCTTTTGCTTCAGAAATTTGTAAATGAGTCTCGAAATCGAGGCATAAAATTAAAGGAAAAAGGAACAACAACAGCAACAGCACAACAAAAAAACGGCACACGGCAGTCGTAAAGTAAATGATCAGCGGGTTCCAAGGAGGGCACAGTGGTTGGGGGGCAGGGTTCCACTGTAGTATGTAGGTCCCCCCACCCTGCCAGCCATCCATCCAAGAAGTCGATGCTGGGAGCGAGAGAGTTGGGGAAGGGGAGACCCTTTTGCGTGTCTGTTGCTTTGGTGACATTCTCGCTGTTGAATTGTTGTTATGGGTTTTTGCCTGTTCGGACGGATCCTCTTGTTATACACTGAAAAGGAGGGTATGCTGGTTTTTACTCCATGTTTTGTCACTCACAAACTTTTAGTATTTTTGGGATATATTAGGTTTTAATTTTTTAAATTTTTTTGTATTTTATTTTTAGTACATTTTATTTTTATTTGCATTGTTTTTGATCAATTTTGATGCATTTATTTTTGGGGTCTTAGTATTTTAATTTTCTATTTGCTTTAAGTATTTTATTTTTAGTTTTTTAGTGGAGATATCAGTAAGGGCATCTAAAGGTTCTGCTATCCATATATTCTGATTGGTATTGCTGTTGGTGTTCCGCCTGTGGCTGATGGTGTTGTTGCTGGCGTTGTTGCTGGTGTTCTTCTTGTTGGCTTTATTTCTTAGTGTTGTAGATGCCGCTTGTCATTTTCAAAATTATATGTCACACTTTTGGCGTTAAAACAGGCACACGACAGAACCGAACCCCAGAGAGAGAGAGAGAGAGACATGGGAGATCCGCAAGCGACCCGTTTCAGAGTCCTGATTTTTATTGTCATGTTTTGATCTTTTCTTATTTCTTTTCTTGTTTTTTGTTTGTTTTTTTCTTAGCTGTCTCTCAGGCTTGGCATCGGAATGGCAGTTCGAGTTGAACTTGAAGTCAAGGAATGCGCATAAAAGTTTTTAGTATGTTGTGGGCCACGTTAGGACCAGGCCAGGCCAGACCAGACCGACTTCAAACCAAGTCCAGGTCGAAGATTGTTGCTGGTACCGCTCAGGCACAACTCAATTGAAGCGTTAAATATATACATATATATTTGTTATTCAAAGAAAATCATTCTTCAAGACAATGGAATCATAAATAAAACCTTTTTATCCACTTGTTGCATTTGCGGGGCACAATATTTATTTTTTCCCAGTGGCCAATGAAGCGTTTAATTTGAAAATTTGTCCAAATGGAGAGACAGTTAATCAAAGTCTGTGGGAAATGTCGAGGGAGGGAATGCATACCACACTCTATGGCTGAGTGGGTGGGTGGTCTTTGTCTTTGTCTTCGTTTAGCGTCTGGGATCTTTAAGGTTGTCCATCAATTTGCCTGAGTTGAGTTTTGTGGCCTAACCATTTTTGACAATGATTTGAAGAGAGCCAGCCCCTATGTTGTGGCTACAGGTGAGTCTTTCGGGGTTTGGTCAGGTTGTTTATGCTGGTGTCTGACCCACAAAAAACCATTTATATATACGAGGGGGAAACCCTTTCGACAACTCGTTAAAGTTGTCAATAAGTGCACCATTTTCGGCTTCTTATCGCGAAGCAGCCACAGGGCCCAATCGAAAACCAAAACTCAATTTCCCCCATTCGAAAAAAAAACTCTTGGACTATTTAAATGCTAATTTCCTCTGCGGATGAGACGGCAACCCTTCGTTTTGTTTTGGTATGTTGTGATAATTACCTCAAGTTATTTTTATTTATATTTCTTTAGATAATACTTTTTTCCTTTGTGGAGTCTGAGGTTTGGGGTTTGGGGCTTGGAGAAAAAAGTGCAGATGAGTTTTGTTATCTTGTGAGCTTTTACATTAAATACCGTTGGGAAATTTGTAAAGAAATGTTAATTTCTTTAAAGCGTGTGTGTGTGGTCCCCCAAACAAAACTAATTGGTTTCAGCGGATGGAAATAATGCAGGCAAGGAAGGTTGGCGCTCGCAGTCGAAGATTGAGATACTCTTGGGAGAAACTAAACACGATCTAAAGATATTTAAATTGGTTTGGAACTAGCTTAGCCTTTTGGCATATACTAAGTAAAAAGGATACGAAATTTTTAAATTTAAATTGGTGTAATAATACAAAGCATAAATATATAGATTTTTTAGATTTAAATTTTTAAAGTTTTTTTTTTATAACCCAAAAATATTTTTGGCTTATTTTAAGATTAGCAATATTTTAAATAATTATAAAGAAATTTCTATATTAGAGCGGATATGACTGATTAGTCGGAAATGCATTCAACTCAGTTGAAAAGTCATGAGACCCCCATGGAAAGTGTATTAGAAAACAAAATTCCGTAAATAAATTTCTGCCTAAATGGTAGATAAAATTATAAGTAGCCACAGCTAAAGCAACGATGCCACCAAAAGAGAAGAAGGCGGAGGAGGACGAGGAGATGCTCCAAAGCGAAGCAGAAGGAGCGGAAGATGCTCCACCTTGTGGACGCCAAAGTCCAGAGACACAGACACGGACACAGACGGAGATGCCGAAGCACAGCCAAATGCAGAGCGGAGAGCCTAAGCAAGTTATTAGAATTCTTGTCACCTGGTGGCCGCAACAGAACAAATTTACATGGCTACAAATAATTGCAACAGCAATTTTCCATTTCCATTGCCACACAAATTGCCAAGGACGTGAGAGTGGTAGAAGGGGCGGCAGATGGTGTTCGATGGAGGATGGTGGATGGAGAGGAGGGAAATACTACGAGTAAATTGATTTTTACACTCGAGAATTCGAACGTTTCGCCTAAGGACAAAACACAGAGGAGGAGAGGAGCTAAACTCTGGGCAGATTAGCACTGACCAACACATGTTGCCAGTTGCTGTTGCAAGTGTTGCTTTGGATGCAGCTTCTGCTGCTGCTGCTGCTGCTTCTGCTGCTGCTCATCAAGGAACGACGCACGCAAGTTGTAGCTACAAGTTGTACATGGTAGCAGCCACAAAAGCAGGGAAGGGACTGTGAGCAGTGGCAGGAACAGAGACAGGAGCAGCAGCAGCAAGGGACAAGGATTCCTTTCAGCCAAACAGCAGCAGCAGCAGCAGCAGCAAACACATTTTCAATGTACCTCTGTTCAACGGCATGTTGCAATTTTAATTGAATCAGCCATTAATTAATTTTCACGCAAAAGGGAATCATCGAAAAAGCAAAAGATGTGGTGCGGGCCTCAGGGAAAGAACTTCAACAGAAGATACATATAAGATGTGTAACAAAACTATCAGAGATATGCATTTCAGAGGAATCTGCATATTCTATAGTAACTTTTTCGTTTGGAAATTCCTAATGATCCTCTACTGAAATGAGGGATTTCTGGCACACACTTGAGGGATAACATTTCCTAGAAGAGACTACCCAGCGATCTTCAATTTTTAGAGTTTGTTCAGACAATCAGAAATTTGTTTTTCATTAATTTTAAGCGTACCTCTACGTATTCCCTTTCAACGTCCAGCTTCGGTTCCTATTACATGCTTTAATTCCTTCATAAGATCGATCTTTGATCCCAATTCCAATAGGTGAGAGATGCCTGAAATATCACTCGTGGAACTCTTTCTGCGCTGCAGTCAGCTCTTGGTTAGTCTTAGTCTCTTGGCCGAATGCAAATCCATGGCCGATGTAGCGGCAATAATTTCATGATTGATGGCCGCGTAGTTCGGTTAACGGCGCGCTGTGGCTACCGATCGCTGAGATCGCAGAAAAAAGATCCCCGTCGTTGGGGTTTGCGATCGAGGAGAGGAGGCCTTCGCATAAATAATAATAGACTTGTGGGCCAATTGTGCTAACATGGCTGATGGTTAGCGTAATAATTCATTGGCTACTCCTCGGGGGAGGCAGAACTGGTGGATGGAAATGGGGGGGCCATCATTAGGCAGTCAAAACGGCTACTGAATTTGTGATCGAAACAACAACAAAAAACATCATCGATCTTTGGGGAGAGAGAGAAAGATTAAGAAAGCAAAAAGAGGCAGCAGTAGGCTGGCCATGCACCTGCTGCATCTTTCGCTGTGGAGCTATCTGTAAAATTGGGGCGTGTCATTCAACGATTGACGGGGCAGACTCACCACAGACTCCACAATCACGATAATCGAACATTAATTGTGAATCAATAAATGCACGAGGGCGTGGCCCGTACCGTTGCTCCAATGGCTGGATAATTGGCTCAAATGTGCGCAAAATGCGTTGCCAAGTTTGTTTAAAACAACATTAATTAGTGATCCATAATTGCCACAGCCAGAGAGCCACAACAGACCCACAGCCAGATTTAAGATTAATTGGAATATGAAGATATGGCAAACGATTTTCAATGTGACAACCATTTTCCCCACCATGCGGGAAAGTCTCGCGCAGAGAAAGACGCCCGGACGGACAGACGGGCGCTCAGATCATAAATTTTCGCAATTAAAATGCACATGCCACAATATAGTGATGGGAGAGTGTAAAATTAAAATTGGCATAAAATATTAAAAATATAAAATGTAAAAACTATAAGATATAAAAAATATGGAATATATAAAATATTAAATATAAAAAATAAAAAAGATAATATATATAAAAAAAAAGAGATATATAAAAATTTTAAAAAAAATATGAGATTTAAAAATATAAAAAAATATGTTAGATTTTTTATAAATATAAAAAATATATAATATATAATAATATATATGTATAATATATAATATAATATAAAATTCCTTTAATGCGGGTTTCATGCAAGCATTTATTCCGTGATTCGATATTTCATAACTATCGCGATATTTAAGCTTCCAAACACCTCTAACCAACACCAAAAGGCAACTGTAGATGGCGCTAGAGAAGCGAAAAATCACAAGGCTGAAGGCAGGCGGCAGGAGGCAGGAGAATTGTTAATTGCTGGGGTGTGGAGTGGTAGAGTAATGGACGGGGGCTGATGAAGAGGCAGCGTGATGGAAGAGGAGGGACTGTGGCTGGTGGCAAAGATAGAGTGAGAGAGAGAGAGAGAGAGCGAGAGAGAGGAACACACCACCGATAGACCAAACTTAATTGATGTCTGGGTGGACGCGCGACTTGCGGTATGTCGCGGCTATCTATTTAATGTTTCGATTTTAATTCTGTGCCACTTCCTGTCCACCGTGCAATAATTACCCCAAAGGAGAGAGGAGAAGGCCACAAAACGCTGAAAGCACCAGAGGATGGTGCAGCAGCAGCAACAGCAGCAGCAGCCCCACAAATATATACGATATATCTCAATGTTGGGGCATTTCTTTTATGGGAAATTATTGCTATTTTTAATGCAAATGCGCTAATTACAAACACTGATAAGAGTCCACCCGGTGGGGAGAGGGAGAGGCCGTGGCCGTGGCCGGCCCCAAAGCATTAATCAGGCATACCAAAGAGACGGGACTGCAGACCAGTCCCCAGTCCCACATCCCCATCCCCATTCCTCGTATCGAGTGTCTAGCGGCGCCTTTGGGCCTCTTGGAAACGAACGCCCGCGGCACAATGCGACCGGCGTGACAAAGTGGCACGCTTCCGCAAAAATGTGTCTCCAAAGTGGATCGGTGGCTCGCTGTGGAACGAGTCTCGAAAAAAAGAAGAACCGAAAACAAATTAAATTGATCTAGTTTCTTTATGGCCATGAAAAGCTTCTGTGCATCCACAGCCCCCCCTTTGAAGAAGCCCCAGTCGAAGAACGACAACCGACGACAACGATGAGGATGAAATATGTGGCCATAGATACGCATGCTGCTGGAGAGGAGTATCTCTTTTTGGTAAAGGCAGAGCCGCAAGAAGTGCCCTTATGCAGTGCCAGGCTGATGCTGCTGCTGCTTCTGCTGCAGCTTCTGATGATGCCACTACTGCTGCAGATGCTACTAATGCATCGGCAGCACCCATGATGTATTAGTTTTGATTAGGGCCACAGATCTGGGGAAGAGTAGAAGCAGGCAGCAGGCAGGCAGCAAGGCAGCAACAGCATTCCCCAGAGCGGAACTTTCGCTGATCGCGGGCCATAATATATTTTCGAGGGCTTTTCAATTAGTCAAAATGTCATAGACAGTGCGATATGGTGGGGTTTATTAATAGCCCAACGGGCTACTGACCAACCCAGAAGGGTCCCTAACCTCAGGAACTTACTGGAAGAGACGCGAAATGCCTTTGCACAAACGAATTTCTCACGGAATGATGGAAAATTACCTTCCCAATGGATGTTGCTCTTGTAATAAGACTCATGAATTGTAAAGGATTGTAATTAATTTTTTTTAATTTTTCATCCAAATCTAAAAAATGTATAGTTCTTTTTAATAAAAATATTAAAAAATTTTAAAAATTATTTAATTGGTTTTTAAGTTTAAACTATTATTTGTTTGTTTATATTTTGAGATTTTTTTCTTTGAATTTATTTATTATTTAGTCTATTTATTACTTTATTTATTTTGACTATTATTTCATCAGAGTAAACTCTGAATTACGTTTATTTTCATTCGGTTGTACATGGACCGCAACATACAGCAGCGCCCCTCTGTCAAAATCTCAAACTAATTACAAAAGCGAAAAACTTTCGTCAGCATTTAATTTGATTTTTGAGGGTGGGATCAGTGTGTCAGGGCATACGGGCATACAGCTCTGGTTGTGTGTCTCGTGTCTCGTGTTGCATGTTGCATGTGGCATGCAAAGTTTGAACTTGGCTTAACTGCTGGCAATTCTATTTATTTAGGAAATAAATCACACTAACGGCAACTCATTAGCAGTTAAGCAACAAAAAAAAAAAAAAGAAATAAAAGATATTGCGCGCAAGGCACTGGAGAGATTGTCTGCATGACATTCCCAAAGCCGTCGATCGGTTGCAGGCAGGCAGGCAGGCAGTCAGTCCTTTATACTGCTTCATGCTGCATGTGGTGGAGTCGACTCTCGGGGGGCTTTTGTAGAGTCCGGTTTTTGATAGTCAACAACTGAGTGACGGCGCGGTTCGGCGACACCTCTCGCCAGGTGATAGCCAGAGGCCACCTCTCTCTCTGTCTGTCATTTCTGTGTGTGCTGCTGTGTGTGTGACTCGCCCTCTCTCCCTCTCTCTGTCTCTCTATCGAATGACAGCTCAAAAGCAATCGAATGACTCTCAAAATATTACCGATAAAAGATGAAATATAGCTGCTTATCAAAACGAAATCAATTTGGTGGCATATCTGGGATCGTGCCACATCTAAACACCTAAACATGTCAAATCGGTGGCACTTAAGACGACATCCACACATGCCACATGGCCACATGAGACGGGGGACTGCTGCTGCTGCTGCATACTGCCGACAGTTCATCACCTGGCGGCGCAAAAGGATGCAAAAATAATTTTGTTTGCGCCTGTCATAAGCGTTGTGGTCATCGAACGAACTGAAAGAAGACTGGGGCACACACACACACACACAGACAGACACAACAACTGTGGCATGCTTGGGGCTCAAATTGTACCGCAAGCACACAAATCACACAACGCGAACCTCCAGCTACAGCTACACAGCCAGAGCTACAGCCAGAGCTAGAGCTAGAGCTCCTCTGTTGGCTCCTCTTGTTCCTCCAATGATGATTGCCTGCGAAAGACAAGAATTTCTAGTTTCGGTCAAGGCAAGGCTCCAGAATAGAACGAACCTTAACTGTGGCAGCCGCAACTGGCAGAGCGGGGCAGCCGTGAAAGCATTTTGCATTTTTGTATGCCCCATGAAAGAGGAGTCTCTGGGTTACAGCATACAATAAGACGGAAAGGTCCTTAATGGTTGAATTGTGATAAATAAAGAATCGAATTTTCTGTGCAGCATTTTTAAAGAAACAATTAAAAATCTTCTCGCGTATTTCTTTGCAGCATTCGCTTGTGCGTCTCGAGTCAAGCATTAATTCAAGCAAAAAATGCAAGCATCTGTTGAAAGCAGAGCATTACGCATTCTACTTTCTTTGGATATGGTTTGTCCTTTTGCTTTTTGCATTTTTACGATAGAATTGCGCTCATAACTTTGGCCGCGCGCTTCCCCGAGACACTGGCGGGCTGCTCGTCTTTGAGCGAACGAGAAAACAAAAACAAAAACTGAAGATTTTTTTAGGCCCCGACATGCGCCTGTCGCTGCTGGCAGCCCAGTGCCAGAGCAGCAGCAACAGCAGCAGCAGCAGGTGAGCAGCAGTGCAGCAGAGCAGCAGCGCTCCTAAATGAAAATAGAAGAGAACTGTGACTAGTAGGAGACGCTTTTCTGGTCAATCGACTTTCCGCCTGGCGGTGGTGTGGTGGCTGCCGCTGCCTGCAATCGCTTTTGACTTTGGGAACATTTCATTAGTTTTGAGTGCTGGCATATATCGTCCATGTCCATGTCCATGTCCGTGTCCACATCGTCGTCGACGTCGTCGTCGTCGTCTCCTCTGGAGCCACTGTGGCTATTATTTTCAATTTTATTGCGCTTTTTATTGGGTCTGCATTTCGATGGCTCAAACGAATGCCAAACTAATTTATATGACCAGCCAAATAGAGCCCACAGTTCAACCTTCAAAGAACAGAACAAAGAAAACAAGTGATCTTTGGTTTTAAATTTTAAATTTAGTTTCATTTAATTTGCTTTCAAAAAGTGTTTTCTGCCAAATTGTTGCATACATTATATTTAATATTTTTCACTGTTTGTGTGTGTTTGTGGTGTGTGTGTGTGTGTGGTATATAATTCGATTATTGTATATATGTATATATCCAACTTATGCTAACTCCAAGATATAGATAATTATATAGAAAAAGAACTGATATATGGATAGATCCTACATCTATCTCAGATAGAATCCAAACAACATTCCATCTAAACACAAAGACAGTCTTAAACAATGACAGAGCTTAATGTTTAATGAATTTATGTATATTTATATATTTAAGGTTAATTTTTAATGTGCACACACATAAAAAACACATATGAAGAAAACATTCACTTTTGTCCATACTCGTATATATATATTTAATTTTTAACACACCAAAAAATACACCTTTGAGCATTTTGAATATTTTTGTTTTGTTTTTGTTTTTTGTTTTCTGCTTAGCTAAGCGAATAATTGTTGTTCTAGCTAAATGAATGCATCAATAAAATACATTTATCCCAAATGTTGAATATTACATTTACATATCTATAAATATGGAAGAAAAACTGTCCATAAGCAACGTATTTTGTTTTTAGTTGTAAAACACACATTTACGAGTACATATATACACATTGAATTATACATCTAATCGGAAACTATATCTAATTATCTCTCTTTTAAGCGGCTTTTATTCCTTTTTTTTTTTAACACTGAACCATGCATTAAATCAGCTGTGGGCACAAAATTTGAGATTTGGGAGCAGCAGCAACAACAACAAAAAATAAACCCTTATCAGCGAGGCTCGAGCTTTTTGATTCTCTCTTTTTCTTCTCGGTCTCGATTGCTTGCTACCTTGTCGGTTCCGCGTACTTATTTTTTGTTGGGGTTTTGGTTGCCGAAAAAAATTCTCAGAGCAAAGGAAAGCAAAGGAGTGTGCCCACCGCTGCATTAAACTAACAAATATAAATGTACTGTATGTAATCACAACGTTTAAAATTTCAAAATCTTTATGTGAGTGTTTTCGTTTAAATATTTTCTATAAGCTTCGTTTTTTTTTTTGTAATTTTCTTAATGGCACATACGTTTCACACATTTATTTGTTTGGTTTGTAGGCATTTTGTATATCCTTTCATTTGTCTGTTGGGATGGGGGGAGGGTGTATTATCTGTAAGAAATGACAAACTCTCAATACAAATATATAGATACAGATCTTGGCACTGCCCTTAAATCCTTATATCTATAGAAATATATGTACCTTATTTCCTCTCCTAAAATCTATTCTTATTCCTTTCTAATTTGTGTCTTTCATTTAGCGGCTTTGCAAAATATATATATATTTTTCAATATCTTTTTTTTTTGCCTAAAAAATATATAGATTTTCAAACCATTCGTTACATTCGTATTTCAGCACTCCTCTTATATCTTATATTTAGCACAAGAGTTCCATTTTTTTAAATTTTCGTTTCCAGTTTCGTTAGGCTATAATTTGTGAGTCGCCCGACTCAGATTTCAGAATAAGCTGAACATTCAAAATAATAGATCGTTAACATCCTAAATATATCTGTATACAGTGTGTGTGTGCTATAGCTATGTGTCTTTTAGGACGCTCAGAATGCGCAGAAACACATTCCGACCGATGGGCGCTGCGGCATAGCGCGTGACCAGGCTTTCTTTTCAGCTTGAAATTTATCAAAGATTCCTATTGTCTAACACTTATGAAGTTTTGCGATATATTTTGAGTCTTTTCAACACAAAAATGTAAATAAAAAAACCAAAAATGTAATTGTTTTTTAAAAAATGTTATATATTTTTCAAAAGTAAAAGTAAACTAATTGTATATAAAAATTAATTCAACTTATGATACAAAAATTTAACAACTAATAAGAAATTGTTTTTTCTACAGTAGATTGAACATTTATAAATTAAAAAATAATAATAATATTAAATTAAATTTACATTTCGACATATTTTTTTTTATTGATTTCGAATCATTTTTAAGGAAGTACACTGGGCAACATTATGTCAAAATTTCATTTTTTAAACAATGTTCGCTTTGATGTTTTAATTTCTATAAATTTATAATGCTTAGAGGGAACAAAATGATATGCTAAGATTTGTGTGTTATTAGTTATTTGTTCGTGTGTTAAAACCTAAATCTAAACCTTTAAGATAATAAGTTAATCATTACAATAGATATATTTATTTATTATTATGTATAAAATGCAATAAATTAGTGTGTATTTTTGTGTGTTAGCATTTTTTTAAAATGAACATTAGCTAAAGGCAAAAGGCGAAACGATTATAATTTTTAAAATTATTTTGTGTTGTTTTTTAGTTATGTAAAGAAATTAAAATTAATAATTATTACACATGAGATCACAGTATTAGAGACATAAGTTAAATATTTTCCCACTTTTTTTTTCTGCATATTTTGTATTATATTTTATATGTTCATTCGATTTATTGATCACTTTTAAATCATCCATTTATCGAATAAATAATATTCGATCACTTTTCATGATATATCGAAAGAGCTTGTTCGATCACCATTTTCGTAATGTTCGATATTTAGATAATTTATCGATTGTTTCGATCATTTTCGATCATTTTGAACAGAAAGTTCTGTTCATTTATGATTTTTGAATGGTTAGTAACTGTTTTTTCCATTGATGTGTGATATATCATCTATCGTATGTTTTATCGTATGTATAACTGTAGCATATGGTTTTTCTTTAAGATTTAATGTCTTGTAAATTGATTTCTCCGTCTAACACAACCCCTGGATTACAACTACAACTAGGTAAGATTATTCAGCATCAGCGATTGATTGATCAGATCTCAGAGGATGACTCATCCTTATAGTATTCATGATTGGCCCACAAGTGATTGAATTTCAAGGGGCTCGTGAGTGGCGACAGGGTGCCATAATCAGAGGTCAACTCAAATGGGAATCCGCTCTCATCGATGGCCAATGATAGATCGAGATTGGTGTGCTGTAGGGACTGCAGATTCCCCGCTGGCTTCGGATCAATGGATGATGCTGAATTCTCTAGACTCTACATGCTCGCACTTGAGGTGACAATCGCCAAATCGGCGGCATGCAACAGATGATGATGCGGATGCTGATACTGCTGCTGGTGGAGATGTTGCTGCTGCTGCAACTGTTGCTGCTGCTGTTGCTGTTGGAGCTGTGATTGTTGTTGCTGCTGTTGCTGTTGCGCTTGTTGCTGCTGCTGCTGCTGCTGTTGTGACTGCTGTTCGCCTCGCGATTTGGACTCCTTCTTGATGCGCTGCTTAAGATGGACCTTGGCATGACGCTTCTTCTCATCGGAACGGGCAAACTTTCTGCCACAAATGTCGCAGCTGAATGGCTTCTCCCCCGTGTGGGTCCGTATGTGGGTGGTGAGGTGATCGCTGCGACTGAAGCTCCTCATACAGATACGGCACTGGAAGGGCTTCTGGCCCGTATGGATGCGTATGTGGCGGGTGAGCTCGTCCGAGCGCGAGAACCTCCGGTCGCAGTTCTCCACGGGACAGGCATAGGGACGCTCATGGACGGGCGTCTTGCTGGGCCGATTCGGATACTTGCGCGGCTTGACGGGCACTAGTTTCAGCGGCACAGTGCTCTGTTGATAGACTTGTGACAGTATCTCATGGCCCTTGCTGGTGGAGGGACTATATTCTGCCAGTTGCACGGCGGCAGCCGCTGCAGCGGCGGCGGCAGCAGCTGCAGCTGCTGATGAACCGCCGGAGGCTGCTGAGTAGCCCGTTCCATTGGAATTTGGCTGCATATCTGGATAGGTCTCCTGCTTGGGAATGAGCACGCCCAGAGCGGCATTGCTGGAGCTGGCCGAGGATGTGGGTCCCGGAAGGACAAGATTCTGTTGCTGCTGTTGGACCTGTTGCACTTGCTGCACCTGTTGCTGCTGTGGGGCATAGTCCGCCGGGGAGTCCAACCATTGATACTTGGGCGTAGAGACACTCGAGAGTTGGGAGCGTACGGCGTACTGCTGCTGCTGCTGTTGCAGCTGGTCGTGGCTGCTCTGGAGCTCCGCCAGGCTGGCAAATCCCGCCGTGGACACAGAGGGACCAGCATAAGTCGGAGTCGGCTGCTTCAGCAGCAGCGGAGTGCAATCCATGGATAATCCCAGGAGTTCCGCATGTTGTGCGGCTGCTGCTGCGGCGGCTGCACGTCCATCATCGTATGGCGAAGGTGTGGCACCAGCGGATTGTTGCTGCTGCTGTTGCTGCTGCTGCTGTTGTTGCTGTTGCATGGTGGCATAGTGTGCGAACATCGGTGGCTGGAAGAGCGACTTGTCCGGGGAGGGCAGGCCCCAACTGTTGCCCAAACTGTTGGATGGTGGTGACATCTGTCCGGGTAGGACACTCAACTGGGGGGAAGGAAGTTGTTGTTGCTGCTGCTGCGCCTGTTGCTGCTGCTGTTGGGCAGCTGCGGCTGCTGCTGCGGCATTCATTGCGTTTCCTGTTGTGGTGAAAATGCCGCGATATGAGATTTTGCCACTTTGTTGTTGTTGTACTTGTTGTTGAAAGTGTTGGTGTTGTTGGAGTTGCTGTTGTTGTTGGTGTTGCAATTGTTGTTGATTTTGATGTTGGTGTTGCTGTTGGAGTTGTTGTTGAGTTTGTTGGTGTTGTTGCTGAGTTTGTTGCTGTTGTTGTTGTTGTTGTTGCAGATGATTATTATGATGGTGATGATGGTGGTGATGGTGATGATGATGTGGCAATTGTTGTTGTTGTTGATTTTGTTGTTGGTGTAATATTTGGTGTTGTTGGAATTGATGTTGCTGATGCTGCGGTGGGGAGCTGCTGTGTTGTGGCTGTTGTTGTTGTTGTTGGTGAGAATTGTTGTTGCTATGATGCAGCTGTTGTTGTTGGTGTTGTTGAGTGTTTACTGGCGAACCAACGCTCTCTGTTGTTGTGTTGTTGTTGTTGTTTTCGCTTGTTGTTGTCTGTTTTGTTGTTGTTGTAGTTGTTGCGGATGATGTGTTGTTGTTGTTGTTGTGGTGTGGATACATATTACAACTATTATTACTTGATTCTTCCTTAACGATAGTCAATGCTGGCGGCGTACTACGCTCCTCCTTCAACGGACTACAAACGGATGATAAAACTGGACTCCCCACCGACACAGCCACTTGTGGTTCCAGCGAGAGATCCTCCGATGCAATAGAGCCTGGAAAATGCATAGAGGAATATAATTTATTAGTTAGTTTTGTTGATATAAACTTAGATTAATTAATGGCTATAATGCTTGTAAGTTCCCTGCATATCTTTCAGTTATATTTTTAAGAAAATCTCTTCCTTTGACAATCTTTTTGGATGGATGGATTGGCTGCTCCTCTTACCATTACCCCTGCCCCCTTGCTGCCACTGTTTTTGCTGCTGGGTTGCATGGGTGCGATATCAATCACAGTTCGCTTGAATGGCAATGGCATTGGCTTGCATTGGGGGGGCTACTGAAATACTCGGGGAATACTTGCAGCTGGGCAGCGCTTTGATTTCGCGGAAATCGAACAACACGGGAGGTCGGCATCATCGCTCATCGCCCATCGTGCAGCAGCAGCAGCCACTACTTGGCCACAAGAAGCAGCCAAAGAGAGAGACACAGAAAATGTTGCACTTGGGGCAAGGCAAAAGTGTCGGGCGAGAAGACTAATTACGCGGCTGCCCAGCAGAGTATATTTTTTTTGTTTTTTGTTTTTGTTCAGTCTGTTTTTTTTCTCTGCTTCACGATTCTTGTCATTAATGCCGCCTGTGGACTGTGTGGCTTTAGCCTGGATATTGATTGAGTTGCAGTGTGCAGTGCGCCTAATGTGCAGCGACATCAATCTGGCTGCAGTCAGAGAAGGGAATCTGGGGGCATGGGGGCATGGATGGGGCACTGTATGTGCGCTTCAATTCACAGAATTTTTAGCGATAGCAAATTCTATTGTTCTACGAGTAGAACAATATATATTGCAAGCCTCATTAATGCTGTCAGAGCGAATTATTATTGTCCCTTCAAAACAAAAAAAAAGAAATATATTTGGAGCCAGACTTTCCCCCACATCTCTCTCTCTCTCTCTTTCTCTGTCTATAGCTGCCACATATCTCTATAGCGAGAGAAATATCTATACATCTCTTTTGGACACATGACTAACTAATGCCCTCTTCTGTTTTAAGTCCAAATCTCTTGCCAATTTTGGCGATTAAAAGCCGCTCTGTCATTGTCATGCAAATTGTTTTAATGGATTTTCATTTGAAAATTCAACCATGTCCATGATTTCTGTGTTTGTAAATCTTTCTGTATCTTTTTTGTGTGTTTTATTTGTTTCTCTTTTCTTTTTTTTTTTTTTGGCTTTGCTCAACGATTTTTTGTGCGTGGGTTTTTTCTCTGGGGAGGGGGGAATTTAATTTATGAGTGACATTTTCTTGGCTTCTGTCTTTGTAGCTAAAACTTATTTTATTTGGAAAACATATGAAAGATATATGGGATTTTATGCATTTTCAATTGATGCAAGAAAATCTGTATGGAAAAATGTACCTCATCTCAAAAGTAAATCTGTCTAAAGAAGTTGTATCTTTAAAGTAAATCTGACATGAAAAAATGTGTCTGCAATGTAAATCTGTCTAGAAGAGAATGTATCTTCTGCGGACAGAACGTACGAAAGAACAATTAAACCCAATTGTTTTTGATAGCAGCAGCAAATCTAGTATACTTTATTTGCTTTGCCTTAATTCAATTAGAAATGCAGCGACATATATGTACATATACACATGTCTCTGGAAAGATATAACTTATATTCGTGTGTGTGCGATATCCCCGCGTATCTTGAGTCGTTCGCGCGAGTGAGAAAATTGCTCTCGAAACATTGACACTGAACGGAAATGTTTAATACATGTGCTGCTATTGTTGTTATTGCTTTTGTTTTCTAGAGATTAATTAAAAGTTCCTATTACTTATTATGCAGTGCCATATATGTATAAGAAATATCTGAGCGATGAGAATGGCAATAACAACTAAAAATGCAATAAAAAGTGCAAAAAAAAAAGATAAAATGTAAAAAGAGAAAGGAATTAGCTACCCCTTGAGAGGGTAAAAATGTTTTTTTTTATATAGGAAATATGCAAAAAAAAATGCCTTGAACTTTAACTATTTTATCTTTAATTATATTTTATATATTTTCGCATGCAAAGTTCCCTTAAACCACATAATATCCGTAATACATTCGAAAAGGGTATCCAAAGATATTTGTGACATAAATTTTCTATAGTCTATATAGAGATATAGCCATTTGGTGTGTCAACATTTTTATTAATTTATATTTATGGCCGCGTAATCAAAATGGAAAGAAACGATGTATAAGACTCTCGCAGACTGGAGACCTCTTAACATGCCCCATAATTTAATAATAACAACAAAATTATTAACACACAAAAAACAAAACACAGAAGAAACCAACAAAAAAACGAACAAATAAATAAATCAAATAAATGAGAGAAAAGTACAAAAAAAAAATATATTTCGAAAATTGGTACTTGACTGAAATTTTGGAATGTTTGCTTTAGATTTTGAACTTGTTTTGACGGTGAGGGCAAATCGAAGAGGAGGCAAGGCAAAAGCTAAGAGAAAGAGGCACAAAAAGAGAGAATAGCAGCGATATGTTTGGAGAGAATTAAAGCCAAAAGATACGACAATTTTTTTTTCGCATATGTACTTCCATTTGAGGCTGATTTATGTTGAGACTTAAGACGGACAACGGATTAGTTGTGGACTCTAGACTCCCAACTGCAACTGCAACTGGCTTTGCCACTGCCACATGTGGCAGCTGTTGCTGCAGCAGCATCCATTAGCAGGCAGATAAAGAAACAAACTTCAAGGCGAAAAAAGAAAAAAAGGAAAGAGTTTCACCCAAACAGCAGCATCAGGAAGGTCTATAAATGTTTTCGAGGGTTTTTTCGTCGAAGATTTATGCCTATAGATTAGGCTACATATATATATAGGCTATAGGTTATATCTGTTTCTAGTATTTTATGGGGGAAAGTCAAGCTAAAAGGAGGAAACTTTAAACTAAAATCTCTGGGAATAAAAGTAGTTCGGTAACTTTAAAAGAAGCTAAAATGGACTCTTTAATTATGCGAATCCGTGCAATTATTTCATAATTAGAAACCCTAGAAAATGGCTTTAAAATAACTTTTTCTAAGGGGTTTATTGGTTGTAATGAGATGATAAAAACCAAGACCTCAATGACTCTAATATCTCGCCATAGCCAAGTTGAATAGATGCTGCAACACTTACCGGTTATTGGAGGTGGCTCCACCACAGTGGATGGCCCAAAGAACGAGGGTATGTCGCTGGATGTGGTCACCGGGGTATTCAGATCCCCCGGCAGTGCCTCGATCAGATGCTTGTGCCCCTCCGTGTGATCGCTGGTGGCTGTGACAGGACTGCCGCCGTGCTGGCTGGTGTTCAGGAGACTCAGATGCGAGGCCGAGTTGCGTCCACTGCTGGCCGTGGCACTCGGCTGCACGGCCACGTTGCTGGGACTGCCGCCCTGCGTGGGTGTGGCTGTTTGATTGCGAGCCCGCAGTACGGAATTATTGGGACTGCTGTTGTTGTGCTGCGAATGATGATGCTGCTGCTGATGCTGATGGTGATGATGATGGGCAGCTGCAGCTGCAGCAGCCGCCGCCGAGGCTGTGGTGTAATGCTGCAACAGCGACGAGGACGATGATGATGATGTGGATGCTCCAGCCGACGACTGTCCAAATTGTGCAGGGCTCAGATACGAGGCAGCGGTGGAGGTGGCACCACCCGATGGACTGCTGCTCTGGGCGGCAGTGCTCGTCTTGAAGAGGCACGTGTCGAAGCTCAAGACATTAAAATGGGCCGCGGCGGCCGATTCGGTGAGCAGGAATGCGTGATGGGTTGGCGCCACCAGGGTTTCAAGCCCTTCCATGATCATGGCCGCTGATGGAGTTCCAGGGGCTACGCCGCCTACGAAAAAAGACGAAAGAAGGAGAAGCGTTTGGTTAGTTGAAGGAAATCGTATTGAAATATCAATTGATTTGCCATGACAGCTGTTCAATTGCATAAGCCGAGCCATAAAAACGCGATCGACTGAGCCCACAGCTAGCAAATGGCAGCCACTGGGCACTGGGGAGACACTGGAGACGCGTCTCAGACATTATTTAACAATTAGACTTGAAAACACTGTCACCCACGGTCCAAAAACAATTAAATTACAATCGATTAAGCACTTGCCCTGCCTGAGAAGTAGAACAGTTGCGGCTTTCCCACACACATAAAGACAGGTTCCGCCTCCTCCCTGCTGCTGCTGCTGCTGGTGCTGCTGCTCTCTGGGTAAAAGTGGGTCATCCATGGGTCACACTCGCTGCGTATGACCTTATGCAATCGTATCGCATCGCCCACCCCGCCCCACCCCTTATGCAAGAGTCATCTTCAGCAGCAGCAAACTCCATCTTAATTAGAGAGGCTGATCATTTTTTTGTGGCATAAAACAAATGTCTACATAAACTTGGCTTATAATTGTTGTATCTTATGGATGTTTATCACAGATAAACTAACCAAAAAATAGCAATTGGCGCGATGTCTGTGCAACGACAAGTTTGGGCATTGAGCCATAGAGCTACCCTCTCCCTCTCTCTCTATGTATCTCTCTTTATAGAGATCTCTGTCTATGGATCACCTCCTTCCACGAAAGATGTGTGGCGTCATCACCGCTTCATCGTTTCATCGTTTCAGGCCGCTCGAGTGTTGTTTGGCGAAGGCAAAAGGCTTGACCGCGTTGATTTGCATTACAAGTGCACTTGTGTTGACAGGCAGCTATGCGCCAAAATAACTACCGTGCCACAGCGTGGCCGACAGATACGAAAAAACAACAAGCAGCTGCAGGAGGAAACAGTAGAGTCACACGACCAGAGCGATACCCAGTGGCAGTGGCAGTTAATGGGGAGGTCAAGCCCAACAAAACAACAAAAATCCCTGAGATTAAATTTGAGGCTCTAGCTTTCATGTTTCCACTGCTTAAGCCTCTCATTTTCCTACATTTACAGGGTATTGTGGCATTCTCTAAAGCTTTTGGCACTTTTGCTTTTTTATTTACATTTGATTTCACGCATAATTTCCATGGCAGAGGAGTGCACTCGAGACACACAGCGGGCAGAGCGAGTGAAATTACATTCAAACAAAAAGCAAAAGCCAAAGCAAGAGACACAGATTCAGATACATAAGGCAGACCAGGGCAGACCAGGGCAGACCTGGGCAGACCATGCCAGACCAGGGCACACCACAAGATACACAGATACCCAGATACCGTAGCTACATTTGTGTTAAGCCCAGCGCGTGCTGTGCCCCGTTGTCTGTCTATCCCCTCCGCTGCTCTGCGCCCCGCTCCACTCGTCTACCCCCACCATCCCCCCAGCTTTTGTGTGGCTCTCGAGTTCATTCATAAAATTATGCGCTGGAGTCAATAATTTTTACAGTCGATCAAAGATTTGTATCTGTGTATCTCTGCGTTGCCTCTGCCACATGAATCATCTGCCCATGCAGCAAAACCTCCGAAACCTCTGACAGCAACAAAAAAAAAAAAGCAGAGAGACTGAAACTGGTTGGAAGATTCTCCCATCTACTCCCATCTACATCTCCTTCTCCTTCTCCTGCTGGTTTCTGGGTTTTTCTTCTTGGTTGTGTCTCTGTCTCTGGTGTTGGTCTTTGTCTTGGTCGAAACTCTCTGGGCCTCTGGGCCGCTTAATAACTTGGCTAACAATTGACACTCCCTTAAATGAAATGAACAGAAAAAAAAACTGAGATATATAACCCAAAGCTGTGCCACAGTGGCAATTGGCTGCAAGGGAAAAGGCAGCTTAGATTTGGATTGAATTTCGTAGCTTGGAATTTTATCTATAGGTAGTAGAGGTTGCTATGCTTGCAAGGTTATATTTAATTTGAATTAAATAATTCTGTAATTATTTTATTTAATTATTTGGAGCCCAGAAAAATCTCTTAGGAACTTTACTTCCCTTCAATTCGAACTTCTTGGTAGCTGCAGCTGCAGATCTTTCTCTGCTCCGATCATTTATGATCCGGATCTGGCTCTCTCATATCTATAGGCCAGCTTCCCTTTTAGCCACTTGCCACTGTCTCAATCTGAATCCGTATCTACGTTTATGTATATTGTATATTGTAAATCTTGTGTCTGTGTGGCTGGCTGTGTGTCTCTCCCACTCTAGAGCCCGGCTCTGTCGTGTCTTTTCTTTCACTCTGCATATTTTTGCATAGCATTTTTCTTTATTTTGTGTAGTAGAACGAACGGGCGGACAGACGGGCAGACGGGCAGACAGACACGTCAAGATCTTTTGCCCATGAATGAATATTGGCAGAGACAGAGCGGGAACAAGAGATAGATGGATGTGTGGATACATTTAACGGCTCCGATGAGGAAAAAGAACAGAAAAAAATACGAACCAAGGAAAAAAAATAAAATTGTTATGTTGATATTATTTTAATTAAGTTTCTGCGGAACCGGTTGCCACGGCGACTCTTGGGGCCAGCGAATATCTATAGTTACGCGCTGGGGTGCTATGGTCCGCAGTGGTCGAGAGTGTTAACAATTCGATAGATGGGGCGCCAATTTGTTTGCTTTGGCAAATGAGAGGAGTTATCGCAGAGAGCAGAGCGCAGAAAGGTAGCTGTGCGAGCAGAGGCATATCTCAGCGGAGAACGGAGCAGGTATCGGTGAGGCCACAGCTCTGTGACCCAGAGATCTCCCCTTACACAAGCCGAAAAGATGGTGTTGTGTTTTCATTGGACCCCCCTCATTGGAGGATTAAAGACGCGTCAAGATGCCGCGACCTTTGGCTACTTAACGGCTCCAAAAATAAACTACAGATTTTTTTCTGTTTTTGCTGTTTTGCTGTGGTTATTATCTTATGCAATACCATATGGCCATATTTGGTGGATTTTGGCAACCTTGAGAATTTTTTAACTAAACAAAAAAAATAAAATTTTTTTTTTAAATTATAGAAAAAAGAAATGTGGGAGACTTTTTATTTTTTAAGCAGAGAGAGAAAGAACATCATTAGTCAAATTGTATCTGTGTATCTGTGTGTGTTTGGAGTAAAAGTATCCTGCAGATACATAGATAGAAAACATGCAAGTTGCATGCGACACGAAAAACCAAAAAAACGATGATGGAATGGAGCCACGGAGCAGGAGAGAAGGAGGCGGTAACAAAGTCCATCATTCACACAGCGGGATACTCTCATGCATGCCCCCATCGCCCCACCCTTCCACTGACAAGTCCAACAAGTTAACATGGACAACAGCAACAAAAACAACAACAGCAACAACAACAAGATGGAAATGTATCTTTTGCATGCGTAACACTTTGTCACACTTTTCATGCCAACAACAAACAGCTCAGTGGCGGCGGCGACTACGGGTTCGGGTTCGGGTTCGTCGCTTGTTGCTGTTTTCCTCATGAGAACAATTAATGAAAATAAACAGCCGCAGGCCCAGACACGAAAAACCAACAGATGAAAAGTATCTATGGAGGGTAGCGCAGCACCGAAGCCATAGATACACTTGACACAGACTTTTGCTGAAGGGATACACGAAGGTGTCATCGAATATTTAAAAATAATAAATAAATAAATTAATTTAATTTTCAATTTAATTTAATAATTTAATTTTCAATTTAATTTAATAATTTAATTTTTAATTTAATTTAATAATTTAATTTTCAATTTAATTTAATAATTTAATTTTCAATTTAATTTTGGCTATTCCTATATAAGTGTGATAATATTTTGGCTATTCAGATATTTACGCTGTGTGGAGCATAAAAATTATCTATGCAGATTTATCTTTAAAATTGAGTCCCTCCTTTCGCTCAACTCAAAACCGCAATACCCTCTCTTTGAAGAGTATTACATGAGGGAGTCTATGTATATTTTTATAAAAGTTGTGTCGCTTGGTTGTTCAAAATCATTTTAGTGGGCACTTAAATGAAAATTTTCTTCTGTTTGACTTGGCAGCAGAAACTGCCGACGGCCCAGACGGCCTAAAGCTTAAAGCCTGGCCACTTAGTCGCGATGGTGGAGGGGGGGTGCTGCTGCTGCTATTCATTTGGTAGGGGGTGTGACGACGGCCCTGACTGGGGGTATGGGGATGTCAAAGTGCCATTTGGCACAACCTGCGGCAACGGCAGCAACAGCAGCAAGTGTTAAATGAACTTTGGGGGCCCCACACTTTGATGTGTCGGCATTTTTCGTTTTGATCTCATAATTATTTTGTTAAATATTGCGGTAAAAAACAATGTGAAAATTGAGAGAAAAAAGATTTCTTCCTTTTTCGGGTTAGGGGCTTTTCGGGTAGCGGTTGCATTGTAAATCATTTTGCTAATTGTTTTTCCATTTTCGAACAGCAGCAGCAGGAGTAGGAAATCCATTAGTTGCTTGAGCGGAAGAGTACAGATACCAACGGTGGGGTAATAAATATGGGCCCAAAGATGCAGCTACAAGCAGAGGGAATGCATGTAAAATATACAAATACGAGCACTGGACACGGAACACTGCAATATTTGCCATTAAATTGTAAAAGCAGCTGAAATGTGCAGCAGAGATTTGCGCTGTCTTTAATTGAGCGCTAAGTGTATGACAATAATTTAATTACAAAAATTCTGCAAAATATATGTACATATACACACACACAGCTGCACGTACTGCACTTAGATACAAAGTTGCGGGCCGTAAAGATGTCCGTCGTCCGTCGTCTGTCGTTTTGTGCCACTCAGGTGCACTATCTAAATAACGTGCAGATATTTTTATTTTATTATGCGTTAAATGAATTTTTATATCTTTCAACAACACAAAAATCTGAGCGTAAAATAAAAACAGAATTGGATTAAAGAATACCAGAAGAGGGGAGCAGCACAGGAAGGGATAGCTATGGCTGCTATAAACCACAAAATATTATACGTTATTTCAACGAAGAAGAAATTTTCGAAAAGTTTTTAAAGGAAAAACATTTTCGAAAATATTTTGGATTTTTATCAAAGTGAAAATGAAAGTGGAAATATCAATGGAAATGCTCCAGCAAATCGTCACGTTTAGCAACAAAACTCAAGAATCTATTGGACTTTCAGGTTTTTTAAGCATAATTTGGGACACTTTCAGATACATTAGAAAAGTAAAGTCGCTTTTAAAGTCTATCTAAAGCTTTATTTAGAACAGATAAATTCCTGAAAATACTTCCACTTCTCTGGTTTTTTTTACAAAAGCAAAACGCTAACGAAACACTCAAACACAAATATATTTGCTTAAGAATCACTTTTACGCACTATTTTTCCTCCGAAAAATAAGCTTTAATACATAAATAATTCCAATTAGAAAATGTATTCTGTTTCCCTCAAACAACAATCATGCCGCCAGAAATTATTTCAATCTCCTGTTTTTGCCTCTATGAAAAACATTATTCATTCAGATACTGTTCCAATCAGATATACGAAACATCAAATATTCCCATAAGACACACAGTTTCGCTCGCAAATCACAGAGAAAATTTATGTTGCCCTCCAATTTCTATAGATTTAATTTGTTGCCTCATAACTCAATGAAAAACCACAAGAGCAAAGCCCAAACTTAACACATAACACGAAAATATTGTTCCACCAAACGTTTGACACTGGAAGAAACGGATAAAAACCCACCTGGATCGCAATGGCACTTGCAGAAGAATTCAAAGGGTTTTATTTGCCTTCGGCTTGCGCTCTTGCCCTCTTGACAAGCGGCTTTTTTACAGCTTTTCTTTTGGCTTTTCTTTTGCTTGGATGGCTTTCAGATGTTCACGTTGCCAAAAGGTTCTCTCTATCTGTCACACGACACACGAGGCGGCCAAGAAATCAATAAAATATTGCACGTATAAACATATTTTCATTCATGGAAATTATCCTTTCACTTTTACTTTTTAACATCTAAAATTTTCTCTCTCTTTGGGGGAGACACACTTTATTTTTCTTGCACTGCACAAATTTATTTTATTACGTATTTTATTTTGTGGTTTTTATTTGTGGCTATATCTTTTCTTTTTTTTAGATATGATTTCCGTTGGAGTTTTCTTGATGCTTGAGATTTCTGTGGGCTTTGCTGCTGTAGCTTTTTTATGCTTTTGCTGCCTTTTCTGTTGCTTGGTTTTTTTTTTTTTTGGTATTCCCAACCGTCGCGTTTGCTTGTTCGAACACAACTGAGGCACGAGATGAGCCCTCTTTCGGTTTTTATGAATGAAAAACTCAACAAACAACGTACGTGTATGTGCCCCTACTCGCGGCTACAGCGGCCGCAGCGGCACGCGCCCCACAAAATAAAATCGAATTCGAAACAAGAGAGAAAGAGAGCCCACGGCAGCAGCAGCAGCAGCGGCAGCAGCAGCTGTGGTGGGGAAACAACTCGACTCGACTCGACCGACGTCATTATAATACATATACACACAGAAGAGGCCCCCGTATAGCCGGCCGGTTTTCGGTGCGGATCCAATCGTAGGTCTGGTTGCCTCCCTTTTGTTGCAGCCATTTTTCATTGCGCAGGCGCAGAACAGCCAATCAACAGTTTGCCAGGCCTGCTACGGCTCTCCCTCTCTCTTTCTCTCCCCCACTCTCTTGCCAGCTCTTGCTCTCTTTTTGTGGGGAATTTCGTGGTGAATTTTCGAGTTCGAAAAACCAGCACCTGGCTTGCGCGCTCCCTCTCTTTGTAGCTGTCTCTCTTTCGCTTGGTTTTTGAGGTAAAAATAAAACAACAGGTACCCCCCCACACACACACACGCACACACAGGCATCTGTGTATCTTTGTGTGTGTGTGTGTGTGTGTTTTGGCGGCTGGCAAATGTTATGATTTCCCAAAATACGTCATCAGTGCGCGGCCCATTAGACATGGGTAGCAATTTCTGCATCGACGTAAACACCCCAAAAATAATGTGAGAGAATCTGATTGCGAATTGTGTTTTTGCATGCGGCCGGCCCCAGACAAAACAGAGGCCACGGATATTTAAACAATAGTGATTCACTTGACCATTTATGGACAGCGTTTTCGTAGGGAGCAAGCCCAGAGGAGCAGGTCCACAGATCGATATATAAATGGGGTGGGAGGGTGGATAGTTTTTGCCTGGGAACGAGCACACGAGTGGTAGGGTTAGGGTAGGGTAGGACTAATTGGGGGCATGTTTCGGCCAAATGTTGACCCACCCAGCCACTCAAGAGTTCCTCGATGTTGTTTAGGAAATTCCCTGCTAATTGAGTGCCTTGGAGAAAGTTTTGTCTGTACTTTCGATTCAAGGGCTGCCAAATGGGGCTTTGGTTGGGTTTAATTTTACTCTAATTCTGCTAAGTGAGTATCTTATGGCAACTTTAAGTTATGGTTGGTGCTTTGCTGATGATTTTGGAGTTGAATTTAAACACTTTTAAATCTTATATATACAAGTTTCAGTTTCCGCTTTATTTCCGCTTGAGACAATATTCTTGGGCTAACAAAATCGTGGAATTTTAATGGGTCGGAGTGATTCAGTCTGAATGAGTTTCGTGGGAAATTATGCTCTAAAATGCACAAAAAGAGTGAATAACGGAAGAGCAAGTTGACTGATCTGATCTGAAAGATCTTAAAGGGTCTTGCACATTATTCACTATTTTGGTGCATTTTTGTTTTCAATTTATTTATTTATTATTTTATTGATTTCTCAACGTTTTAAACCTCATAATTTATGCCAAAATCTCATATATCTTAGCCGACTTCTATATGGTTTATTGCCATATATAATTTAATAATATTATAATAGATCTTTCAACATTATTTCTTTCCCGAAAAAGCACTCACATAAGCACAAATTTTATTTTAATTTTAAGCACTGTAATGCCTTTGGCTATGTTCCTTTTATATTTGCCACTTACACAAAGCTGCACTGCGAGCACTCGTAAAAGATCAGCCAAATCTATTAACAACCCAAAGCTGCTGCCTTCCTCGTTTATGATCTTCTTTGTGGATCATAATTTTGCTCACCCATAATTAACTGAAAATATGTTTTTAAATCAACCAAAATATGTCTTTCATGTGGTGTAGAACCGCATTTTCATTTGTCCAACTGCCAATTTTCCAACCAAAAACTGCATTTTGACAGCATTTCAGTGGCGAGATTTTTCCGGATTTTTGGAATTTCGACTTCATATGTTTATTATTCTCTGGCGCACATTGTAAATGGAAACAGGCAGACAGACAGACAGACAGTAATTTTTCATGAGGTTAAGGACAAGGTTGCACACACGAATCGTGCATTCCGCGTTGTATCTTACAGATACATAAACATAAACAAAAGAAAATGTGCGAAAATTAAGTCAGAAAAGAGGGAAATAGAAAGGGGGTGTGGGGGGTGTGCCATTTGGGGGTATGCGGCACGCGTGGTTCAGCGGTCAGATGATCGCAATACCGCGATACCGCGATACAGATACAAAGATACATAACCCAGACACAGTTTGTGCTGGGAGCAGCACACGCCATGACCTAAAAATAAACACCTGGGAAACGTTTTCTGACAACGTCAGATAGGCAGAAGATACCCACCGATACAGATACAGCCAGAAAATAGAACTTTGCCTCATTTTCGTAAAAGTTTTAGCCAAACAAAAAAAGGAAAAGAATATACGAGCGTATATATATATTTTTAGCCCTCACATTGATGCCAAACAAATGCGCGATAATGATTCGGCTGCCAAGGGTTTAAGGTGCGATCGGGAGAGAGAGAGCGAGGGAGGGAGAGTAAGAGAAAGGTCTATCGTCTGCCACCTGTGGACCCAAGGCAAAAAGGAAAACTCATTAGCCTATAAATAGATGCATTCGCGTAACGATTTTCATCAACGATTCTGTTGTCTTGTGTTGTGACGTGAGAGAGGCTGAATGTTTGAGGTTTGAGGCGGCCCAGCCCCTGACGAAACACCCACGAAAATAGTTGAAAACAATTTTATAAATACATTTTTGGTAGCAGGGGGAGGGCGGGCCAAGCCAATATATAAATTATTGGCTCTGACTGGCTGACTGGCTGCCTGGCTGCCTGCTTGATTTGCTGCTTTCAGCCAAAGATGGACATGAATGGGCATCGGATTGAGGGTGGACTTAAGAGCCACAGGTGATGACTGGAAGCTGTCTCTGATTGATGCTGTAACTGCACCTCTTCCTCAATTTGGTTGCAGCAGCAGCAGCCACAGCAGCAGCACACCCAAAAGGCAGGGCACTTAATTTGCTTACATTTGCTGCTGCTGTTTTTGTCTGCTGCATTTGCAAATTAATTGAGGAAAAAAGAAGGCACTATGAGGGTTAGCTGAATAAGAACGGAATAAATGGCAGATTTCCATGGAATTAATGGCAACTGGTGAGAAGTTCTGTTGGGGAATTTCCATATGCTAAAAGATACGCTTAGAAGATAGATTTTAAATCGAAAACCCTGGCTGCAATTATTCCTTAGTTTAAAATACCCAAAGCTGCACTTTTACAGATAGTTTTTATTGCCAAAAACCAACCAAAAACAAAAACTAAATCGTAAAAAATAAGCCCCCAGTTTGTTCTTTTGTGTAGTGGCCTCAGATCTATACGAATATCCATTAATGTATTGATATCTAAATTCTGTCTATATGCCAATTGTATCTGTGTGTGTGTGTGCTGTATTGTGTGTGTGTGTGTGCTGTATGGTGTGTGGGTTTCCTCAGGCCGTGTGTGTTGTTATCTCATTGAGAACGTTGCCAGAGTCAATGCGTGGGTCAATGGGGAGACCAGAGACCGCAGACGACTGTTGCCTGCCTGTTGATGAGGCAGAGGCGTTAGATAGTCGCAAGTCGCAAGTCAGATGACACATGGCACGCGCCTAGCCACAGATACACAGATACATGCAACAAAACAAACATTCGAGACGGGCGCATCAATGCCAAACCAGAGTTCCACTCTGTCTGTGACTGTGTCTCTGTCTTGCTCCCTCTCCCCATCTCTCTCTCCCTCTCTCTCTTTCTGTTTCTCTGTTGTGCGGTTGTGTCTCTCTGTCTTTTAGCCAAGGTCCGTGTCGGTTGCCATAAATGGTGAAAAGTTTTTGTGTTTTGTTAGGGCAACTTTTGAGTTACAGCCCCGACGGGTGCATGGGCAGGGGCAGGGGCAGATTGTGGCTCGCGTCGCGTAGGCTGTAATTAAAAGCGTATTGACTGTGGCAGTATTGCAACTTGTTTGTTTCTCCAGCTCTGTCTCTGTCTCTCTCTCTTTCTCTTGCCATAGCTATAGCTCTCCCTCTCCCTCTGGCTCCTAGCTTTTATATACTTGTATCTGTAGGATAGTTTTTTAGTATTGTATGGCTTTTTATAGATACACTTGGCACAGAGGGTATTTGCGTTTGTGCATGATGTTCGTAGGGAAAGCGGAGCAAGATTGATTGATTGATTAAATGAATGATCGACTCATTGGCAATCAATTCATATCCCAAAAGGCAAACCCAAGGTTGCCTTTCATGGAAAATTAACTCGTTGAGCCATTCTTGCTTTCTCTTATTTTACTTATTTTTTTTTTATATTTATTTATTTATTTTATATATCTTTTTTTAATCTAATAATTTTATAGTTTTATTAATTTTATACTTTAATTTAATTTTATAATTTATAGTTGTATTACTATTATTTCCCTTTTTTTAATTTATATATATATATTTTTTCTTTTTTTGCTACTATTATTATTTGTATTAATATTTGGTTTTATATAATTTAAATTTAAAAAAATTCATTTTTCATTTGATTTTTTGTGTTTCTACATAAATCATTGAGATGTGATCTGTATCATTTATCATAGCATAAAAGTAACTTTGGAGTATCTTAAAGCGTATCCACAACATCGACTTTCAAATTCCGCTTTTCTCTGTAGTTTTTGTTGTTGTTTTGTGTCTATCTTTCTATTGGCAAGACTTTGGATTGCCTTCGGAAATACACAAATACAAAAATTGTTTTGTTTTCAATTGCCAGCCAGTCAGGCCACCAATCGTGGGGCTTTGCGGCTCCCTTTTTTCTAGTGGATTGACGATTGAAAAACACTTGACTGCTGGCGGCTGCGGCTGCTGTTGCTGTTGCTGCTACGCATTACGCAAGAAGCGAAAAAACTTCATTTTGTTCATCGTCTATGGAGACGAGGTGAGAGCCATAAACCAATGGCCCCAAGTGGGCGTCCACCCCGGGAGTTGAGGTGTGAATAAATTTATATAGACAAAAGTATATAAAAACATACATATATGTATGTATGTAGTATACATATTTTTTTTGGGGGTTTTTATATGGGCTGTGACCGTTTTGATAATGCTTAAATTTCACATCTTGTAAATTGTCAAAAAGTTTTGAATTTTTATTTACTTCCATTTCGTCGTAGGTATATTTTCATAAATAAATTTTGGAACATTTCTATAGGTTTTATTTCATTTAATTTATGATCATCATAATATGCTTTATGATCTTGGCATCTTGCCGTAAATTGTTGCAGTCAACAGCAGCATCTGAATGAGTGGTGGGGCGGGTTTGGGGGACAGTGAGAGGAGACACAAATTAGAAATTTAAACACAAAAAATATTCCATTGGTTGGAATTAGAGCAGATACCGAGATACAGATACAGTGGAGACAGTGGGCGGTGGAGATACAGTTCGTAATTTCAGGCGCCATTTTTTGTGGCAAGAAAATGAGGTGAGAATTTCATTTAATTTTTTTTTGTTGATTATATTTTGTGATTTTTTTGGGGTGTGTTTTTTATGAGTTTGCTGTGCATACGATTTAAGTAATTAGTGAAATAATTAGTCTAATTAAATATATTGCTGCAGATTTATGATGAAATATAGAATTTTATTAGACGGCTGGGTTTGGATTTATGGGCCTGCAAATGATGTCTCCAGATGCAGAATTTGGCGAGACTATGGTTCCATGTTTTAGAGTCTCATAGATGTGGAATATTCCTATGCAATCTATTGAAAGTTTCGACATATGCGTACGAAGTTTCTGCTTGGGAAAATACTATAATATAATTCATTACAGGCAGAGCAAAAGGAAATATTAAAAGCAAAAATATTACTTAAGTTTGCTTTTAAATAAAATATAGTTTAAACTTTCTCTGAACTCTGTACCTTACGTCGTCTGCTATCTTCAATCATCTCTTGCCCCTGTCCATCTGTCGTAAGTATCTCAACATTTTTGGAAAGCCCCAAAACGTCTGGCAATTGTTTAGCAGCTGCCTGTCTGCCTGTCTGCCTGCCCACAGCCTTCGACTGACCGAGGCGAGCGACTGACTGGGCTTTTGTCTAATTGCAAATTGTATGAGTTTTGGCACCAAAAACACATGAATATTCATAAATAATAACTCAAATCAACTCGAAGTCCGATTGGATGTGTTCCCAAATAGGAATAAGCTGCTCAGCGGTGAAAGTGGGTCATCGAAAATAGATTGCACGAATGTTTTGAATGATTTGAATATTGTTTTTGGCATTATTATGAGTACTCATTCGCACTCATTCGCTGATCTCCTGTTTCTAAATATAAAACGCGTGCCTCACTCGAAAACTAAATTTATCGGAACATATTTAGCGCTAACAAAAAAAAAAAAAAAAGAAATAACCAAAACAAATTAAAAATTTGTTCATCATTTTCCGCAAAAGACGTAGAAACAATTTTCGCACTGAGATTGACAGCAGCTGGTGTGTGGGGAAAATGCCTAATCAGCTGTGGCAAAATCAGAGGAAAATAATTGTAGAAAAGAGATCAGGCAAGGCAAAGAGAAAGCAAAGAGCAGAGCAGAGCAGAACAGAACAGAACAGAGCGAAGACTCGTGTGCCGCAGAGGGAAACAAGACCTAAATTGGTCAAAGTAAGCGCAGGGGGTCTATTCTATATCTACATAGCTTTTGCTGTGTGTGTTTATACCCTGCCTTTTTTTTGTAGAGAATAAGAGTATATTGATTCGATTTTTGTACCAGAGATGGTCGAAATGTAGGGTTTTGGTACCTAGTAAAAATGTGATTTATTTTTTTAAATCTTTTTAAAAATTTCTACTTTGATTTCTTGTGGGTTGCTTTTTTTTGATAGTTTTCTGTTAATAACTCTCATTAAAGGGTATCCCCATAGTCTCAAACACTCCATCCTAGCATTTCTTTCCTTCTGTTTCGCTATTTTCTCAAGAGGACGTCAGTAAACAATTAAGAGCCAAATCTTAATCGATCGATGGAATACGACTCACTCTCCCACTCACTCTCCGCCTTACTCTCCGCCTTACTCTCCGACTCACTCCTGCTCCTCCTTCTCTCTCTCTTCGCGCGTGAGGAATGACGTGAAAAGCGCCGCGTGAGAATAGCGCAAAATAATTACAAATATAATCAGCATCATCGTGTGTACTCGTGTTTACACATGATTTTTCACGTCCAAGTTCATAAAATTCTGTGGCGCTTAATCAGCTTTTCCCGCTTTAGATGCTCACGTAGCAAAGAGCATATCCCGTCGATTGTTTTGTTGTTTTGCATCTATTTATAAGGTTTTCTTTTAGTCTCTGTTAAGGTATATTTTGGGCACTTGGCATTGCCATTGTGGCAGGCTGTTGATGACGTTCAAGATCTCACCCAAAAATAGCCAAAACAATGATTGGCAAAACTACAAATAATTGGGCGTGGATACCAAATTGGCTGAATCAAAAAATAGATTCCGTTGCATCTTTTTTGCTTTGGTTTTCTCTCTACCTTTCTCTCTGTTGATGGATTTTGTATATTGCATTTTGCTGCTCTTCTGCTCTGCGGAGAGAAAATTCATTGAATTCCATTTTAATGGTTTTATTTATGAGGCGTGTGAGGCACGGGGCAAGGCGAAGAACGCTTTTCATTTTCACATTTCTCATTTGAATATTTATGACGCTGTCTGACTGACTGGCTATGGCTATCTCTCTCTCTCTCGGCCACAAAAAGTTAATCCCACTAAATGCCGTTGATAGTTTATATTACGATTTGTTGTCGAGAGAAGGCAGAGATTTTTGTGGAGCAATGGCTGGTAGGGGAGGTGGAATACAGAAAGGTATTATTGGAGCATTTTCTTAATTTTAGAATTGTGACAAATGCACCATATTATTATGCGTTGCATCTGCCCTCCCCAATTCGTCTTCAATTTTCATTCTAAATTTTATTTTATGATTGATTTTGCTTTATTATTTTGCTCTTTGGTTTGTAGCTTTTGGCTGTGGATAGATTTTTGGGTTGTTTGCCTAGGTATTAGGGGGGGATGTAGTCATTGGTTTATAAGGAGAATTGAGCAATAAGATGGCATAGATAGAATATAGATAGAAGACACGAATTAAGAATCATAATCCAATGGAAAACTTTGAGGAAGAGATTTTTGTATAGGAAACTTTTGATTAGCAGTCAAAGAAATAGTTTTAAGTAATTTTTAGATACAGTAAAAATGTACATAAAATCATATATACCAAATCTCCTATAGATATTCTACAGATCTCCCATAGGTCTCTGCAAAGAAGTCTTTCCCTTGCTACTTTTTCCGCATACAAATTTACCCACAAAAGTTTTTCCCGCCACATGAATTGCAAATTTTTGTAACATTGTTAGTTTCGCCACATCATTTGTCATGGACGTCACAGATCGATGGACTTTACAGATAGCCGATAGCAGATATTACGGGAACATGGGAACATAAAGATAAAAGATAACCCCCAAAGGCAGCGTCACAGCTTTGCTGCCGCTCTTGTGCGTCAATCAAGCATAATCTACACCGATATTTCTTGGATATATACGAGTAGTAGATGTCACATGGCTAAATATAGTCCACTAGGGAATGTCTGTCTGTTTGTCTGTCTGTTTGCCTGTGTGGATAGATATCCAGACAGAGAGAGAGAGAGAGAGAGTGGGATATATATCTCCCGGTTTTTTTTTTGATTAAAAGAGCGACAAACGGGGGGGCCTGGCAACCCGGCAGTCCGGAATCGGGCCAAAATGAACTAATTTCCAATATCCGAAGTATGCTGAGGGCCGCCCTGCTGCTAATGAGCAGATTCTTTGCTTTGCTTTGCTTTGTGTGTGTGTGGAAATCCATGACACACTTCCGTGCCACACAAAGTTGCATCATTAATTTTTCAGTTCTCAAGAGAAGAAGTTTTCCTTGCATGCCTATTCGTATCTTTTCCGGCTAATGACACGAAACTATCTCCGGGCTGTGACAATGGGACGAAATGAAACAAATTCGTGTCGTGTTTACGCCTGCCAGATTGCCATTAATTTTTATATATATTTCTATAGATATATAGGCAGACAGACATTCCTGGCTTTTAGATCTTGTAATTTTTAATGTTTGCAGTCTTGTCCGAAAAGAAAGAAGTGTGTCACACACGAAAAGTATCTGAAAAAGTTTTTATTGATTTAGTGCCCCATTTCCCTGTGCTCTCCGCTCTCCGCTCTTCGCTCTCATCGCTGCTTTATTTTTTTTCTCTGGCTAATTATTTATAGAACGTTTTTCCTAATCCCATCCACCCATGATGAACCCCACAAAAATTGCAATCCTATATTTAGGAACAAAACTACTAGAACATCGACCTATAGATAGATTTTGTTTATTTCTTTCAATCGTGATCTCTCTCTCTCTCTCTATCTCTGTCTCTCTGTATTTTGGATTTTTCCGTGTGGGTTTTTTGTTTAGCGACGTCATAGTTTTTTCTCAATTCTCATGAACTTGACGTCGTCTTTGGCGGAATAATTAGTGGAAAGTATTTTGGGGATGTTTTTTGTTGTTTTTGTTGTTGCTTTGTGCCAATAATCAACCCAAACAGCTAATATTCGTTACGTGAAATGTTATAAATAGATTTTAAGTAACTAAATTTAGACATAGATACACACAGATACAGCACAAAATATACACGAAAGATAGACATGAAATATTTGTACTATAAACGATTTTCTTGTGATTTTTTCGATATAGTTTTTTGTCCCATGGTTAAGCCATACAAATTGCTAGAAAAAATGTCGTATTTTTTGGGGATAGATATACAAGATATACCCCTTAAATACACGCCTCAGTTTCATGTGTTTTGGTTTCTGATTTTTTTTTTTTTTTTTTTTTTGTTCGGTTTTTGTCATTTTTCATCCGTCGTCTACGAGTGTCAGGAGGCAGGTCTCCGTCTCCAGTCTGCCATTTGGGGCCACATAAATCCCTTCAAATGCCATGACATGTAAATATTTTCCAAGTCTTTAAAGCCAGCGAGAATTCTCTTTGAGTGGAGAGCACCGAGACAGAGACAGAGACGGCGACAGCGACAGAGGCAGAAAGCGAAGCGCTTTATAAAATATAATTTCATTCTATAAGAAAAATGCAAAGTGACAACATAATTCGCCAGTTTATCATAATCAAAATACGCCTACATATTGTTCATTCGCCATTCCTTTAGTTTTCGTTGTTGTTGTGGTTGTTGTTGTGCTGCAGAATCGTCGTGTGGCATGCAAACACTTTACAGGCACACGCTGCAACAACAAGAGCAACACTAACAGCAACAGCAACAACTTGCAACAACTACACTTTCAACAATGACACAGACGAGTGTCAGGCCGGCCACAAGTTGTCTGTGTGGCGAAAATAACTTCAAATAGTTTTTTTTTTCGGATTCTTTTCCTACTGCTTCCAGGTTGGCTGCTTCTATTTCTTTTGCATTTGAAACATGAAATTTCTCTTTTGCCAAAGTGACATTTTTGCATGCTCAAAATTTATACAGCAACAAAAAAAAAAGAAATAGGGTATTTGGAATCTAATAGAAAATGTGGCAAGCAGAGTAAACTGTATTTAGTATGGCGTACAAATTACGCCTGGTCAAAAGGCCTACAATTTCCTTCAGCAAACAATGCCAACAAAATGGAAAATTTTCTCTGTATTTATTGACTTGAATACTTTTCTTATAATTAAACTTTTTTTCGTATTATTTTAGCTATGCAACGGATGAAAGTAGGGAACAGGGAATAAGTAAGGTATTTATTATGAATTATTTTTTTTTTTTTAATACAAATATGAAATTAAAATTATAATTATTAAAGTTTTTTCATAGATCTAATAGATTTCTCCTACATGGCTTTTACTCTAAAGAGTATCCCTCGCCTCCAGACTCTAAGCATTAGTCACCTGCGTTTGCTGGGTGATTTCTACATTTCCTTGATCATTTTTTTTGGTACACTCTAATGCCTGTTCTAATGTCGGATAATCTCACGGCAAATTAATGTTGAACACGAAGTGGAAAAGTCTTAAAAACGGCAAACAGCATGAATCATTGTGGATGTTGTTGTTCTTAATTAACAGTGAATGCAGTCAAATAGTGTGTGTTGCATGCAGCACCTATCCATGTTGAGTGCAGAGTGTGGCACAGACAGACGGACAGACAGACAGACAGGCGATATATAAAATGTGTCTGAAGAGGCATTCACTTCTCATTCCATTCCCCATTCAAGAGTTTCCAGACCCCCAAAGCAAGAAAAAAAAAAACTTTTTCATGAAATGTCAGAGACTTAATAATTTGTAATTTTTATATTTTATTTTTAAGAGCTCGAGTCTTGAAAAACGGGTCAAGTAAGAAAATGAAAGAAGATACATAAAGCGCAAACCAAATTTGGTCAAAAGTAGGCATCACAAATTTTTTTCAAGCTTTTGGAATGCACTTCCAAAAAGGGCATGGAGACTTAAAGAAAAGGTTTGCAATAAAGAAAGGCAAGCAACTTTAGATGGGAGATGGAAATGGGGAAGGAAACAACCATCGAAATGGCTTCAGTTTGTAGCTAAAACTGCTTTATTTTGGCGGATTTTTTCTCAATACTTTGCATCTTTAAGAGCATCTACAGCTTCGATTTTCTATACTCGCTTTTTTCGCGGCCTCAACGTGCGATCATTTCTTTGGCTTTTTGGTTGAATTCCCTTTTGGCCTTTTGGTCTTGTGACCAATTTTGGGCAAACTTTTGTGATTTGTGCTTAATTGCGGTTTTGCGCTTCGCTCTCTCACTCTTGACGGCGCACACACACCATTTATGGTAGCATTTGCGTCGAGAGCCGCACGAAAAACAAGTTAATACAAAGTTTCTCATGGCTGCGGGCTGCTGGCTTGCTGGCTTAATCATCGCCAGAGATATACTCATGCGATACGGGGCGCTAGAAGCCACGTCAGGTGCTTCAAATATTCTGAGACCCGACTATTTTTATAAAAACATTTCACCATTGAAAAACGTGTCTGCGAAGCAGCTTCTGGAGTTGAAATTTGTGGGCAGAGCGCTAAAACAGATCTTTCGGGCAGAAAATTGTCTTCTTTTATATTTTGGTTGGGGAATGCATAAAAGAATAAACGAAAATCACTTAACATTGAAATAAAAATTGAAAAATTTATTACAATCTATAAATAATTTTAAAAAAGTATAAACATTTTCTTAAAATAATATTATATTGGAAAAATATAATTTAAATAGTCCCTATTTTAAGAGGACTATTATTTGTATATACTTCATATATAAATACATTTTATAAGAAATTTCTCTGCTTTGTTTTCTAGTACAAAATAATATTTAAAATAATAATTACTTTTTTCTCTTTTTAAAGTCTTCTATGGCATCTTACTTTCTTTGCCTTTGTTACCCCTTTTGGGAATAATAAACATTTCTTACACCATTTGCCTGCATGGAAAACCCTTTTGCACTCCCTCCAGCCAACAGGGAACTATTTTTAGCGGTCTAGTGTCAACTGTACAGCAATCTAAATGAAAATTTATTGCTTGTCGCGCAACTTTGTCGCCGCTCAAACTACGTCAACGGACAAGCCGGTTGGGGTGGGTGAGGAAAGCACCCAAGCCCCCAAAAGCATGAGACAGCTTTAAAATTTCCACCTGTTGTTGGAGAAAAAACGAAACGAAACGAACGAAACTTTCCAGCAGTCAAGGACAGTGCTGAGGTGGAGATGGGACTTGCTTTCGTCATAGGAAAACTTCCGCATATGCAGGCACCAACACACACACACACACACATACACACACGCAGAAGGGACACAGGCACAAATACAGAGGCAACGCAGGCGCCCTACAAAGTATGCTATAAATTCGGTGGCGTTTTTTCATTCATAAAAATATCTACGACAGCACGCAAAAAAAATGAAGGGAGAGAGCACCCTAGAAAGAAGAGAGTGAGATAAGGTTGCAGCATTTTGCAGGAGAATATTGCCGGTATTATTTAGCTCTATCGATTTTCGGGCATAGCCAGAGGGGGTGACAGAGATATATAAAATATTTAGGCATAGAAAGAGAGATCCAATAAAAAGAGAGGTGTACCAAGAGAGTTATAGAAACAGATAGAAAGAGAAATGTAGAAAGAGCGTTGACAAAATACAGATATAAATGGCTAAAAAGCTTTTCTCGCCTTGACTTTGAACTCTGGCAGCTGCCTTTACTATTATTTCTCCACGAGTGGACAAGTTGAACGTTTGTCATTGCAAATCAGGCACAAAGTCGCTGATAGTACGAGCTGTAATAATGGAAAGTTCTATGGGGCATTGGCGAACGATAAATATGAATGAAAAGCTTTCTCCCACTGCCTTTTGAACTTGGAAAGACTTTTATAGGTTCAAGAAAACTGCTGGCTGGATTTCCTTTACATTGTTTAATTACTCTTAAAAATTACTCTTAAAACTCACACTAGTTTTTTTCACTCAGATTAAAAGTCAGAGACGATGAGAGGGTGCTTTTTTGGGTTCCATTTTAATTCTTCATTTAAGAATAAAGTTTCAGTAATAATAGCAATTTTGAATCGGGTTCTCAGCGCTTCATTCCTCTTCGTCTGATGAGCAGAAATAATCGCAATCCTTGGTAGGGGGGGAATCATTTCATTACTTTGTTTCATTTGCTTACCGGCTGACAAGAGGGATAAAAAAGCAAAATAAACACCGAAACCGAAACCGGTAAACATTTATCATATTTTTTGCACGTAGCCGTCGCACAGTCGCTCAACGACCAACCAACCAACGATCTGTGGATCTGTGTAGCTCCTGGGGTATGGGTGAAGGCCTTGCCATAAGAAGGCGTTCAAAATTAAAAGTCGCTCAAAAGCAACAACAACAGCAACAACAACAACAACAAATGCATTGCGCAAATGCGAAATGATATTAAAATGAAAACTTTGCCAAGTAATAAACTGATAAAGAGGCGACGGACGGCTCTGCGTCGTCGTCTGTCTGTCTGTCTGTGTGTCTGGTCGTCTGGTTGTCTGGTTGTCTGTCGCTGACTCTGGGATCTGTGGCTGTTGTGGCTCTGACATATCGCAAGAAGGTAACTTATTAAACAACATGGCGCTGGCTTTTGATACACTTACCAAAAAGAGACACATAGCCCTGGGAATGGGATTGTTTGGGTATTCAAAAAGTGAAAAAATTCGTAACTATTGCAAGGGAAATCTACTGAAATAAGTTTAACTTTTAATGCTAGAAAATCTTTATTTTTTAAGCCCCTAGAGATGCAATCCAATGTGCAAAAGTGTTTTTATAATTATGGAAATTGCTGTAAATGGAAAACTGTTAGGAAACTAAGTTTTAAAACGTTGGAAAAACATGCTAAGCCGCTTTCATTTCTTTACCAATATTCCAGTATAAAATTATCTTGGGCATACAATTTTAATTTAATTAATTAATTAATTCCAGCTAATATCTAACTAATTTCAATGGCCAATTTTGTACTTTTCCTTTTACCTGTTGCACCTTTCAACTTCAATCTTTCGAGCTGCCTTTCAGGACATTCTCACTTCGACTTGTGCAAAGATGGCCTTATCCTTTCTTGTTATGAATACACACACACACACACAGACACTCACTCACTCACGCATTCACACATGGGGTAGCCAGTTTTTGTGTGTGTTGTTGTCGTTGTTGTTGTTGCTTTGTCGACTGCCTCGTTGCAGGCAGATAAATGTAAATTATTATGTCGTAAATTTGTTGACTGCCATGTTTTGTGGCGCTGCAGCCACACACACACACACACCCGACATATGGCCCAAAACCAGCCCAACAATACGTCCCGTCCGACGTCCTTGCGGCAGATATCGTTGTGACTCTCCCCACGTCCCTCACCGTCGCTTCATATTGCAAATTAAAACCTCGAAAATGCGTTAATAAAATGCCTTGATTGAGTCGCCGTTTGCATAATGCCAGATAAAAAATAATAAAAAGCAAAAGAAAAAAACTGTTGGCATATAAGAAAATATTTTTGAGCCATGGGCGAACCGGATGCCTCAGAGAGATAGAGGCAGGCAGGCCGGCAGGCAGGCAGGCAGGCAGGCAGTAGCCTGGCAACATGTTGTTGATTTATTTGTGGCGGCACACGACCAGACACGACAATGACATCTACGCATCGGTAGATGCAGCAGAAGGCAAGAGAACGCCAGCCCGACACTGGAGATACCTGCAGCCAAGGCACTTGGAACAGATGGACCCCGAATAGAATATGCCCCAGCAGCCACGCTCTGTGGCAGGTATTAAAAGTGCAAGTTGCAGAGGCCACACTTAGCAGCCCCAAAGAATACGTGGGCCAAAATGGCGACGAGGCGTTCCACACAAACACACACTGACAGAAAGAGAGAGAGAGCGAAAGATTGAAGCGTGCCACAGACGCCTCCATATGGCATCCACTGCTGCTGCTGCTGCTGCTGCTGCTGTGCCTCTGGCGTGTGCCAAAAGGTTTTTTGTTTGGTGTGTAGACCGCCCTTGAACTGGGTCCCAGAATGTGGGGGCATGCCTGTGGAATGACCGACATTGGCAGATCTTGGCAGGTGGGTGGACGTGCCGGCCGGCCGGCCTGCCGGTCTCTCTCTCTCTCTGTCCCTGTCTCCCTCTATCTTTGGTCTGACCAGCCTCTCTCTTGGCTGTGTGTGGGAAAAGCAAACACAACCCCCGCAAAAACACAATCACGAGACGAGACCAGACATTACGTCGACATCCCCCAACGTATTGTACGTAGACACTTGTCGATGCCAAGAGCACGCAGAATTTTGTGGAGGAGGACCCGCAAACCGCAGCCGAAACGAAATGAAACGAAACCCGAGAGAACCGAACTGGAGACGGACGGGTCCCACGTGATGTGTGAAGTGTGTGCTGTGTGTGTTGTGGCTCGCAAGTCGCGTGCCACATTGTCCTACACACATGTGTGTGCCACGCGGGGGTCACTCAACTGAACTTGCTCCATAAACGAAATGAACTGAAACCGATCGCTCGCTCTCCCACGGCGCAGAGCACAACCGAAGGCGTTTTCGCTTTTTGCCAATTTCGGACACTCGCATTGGAAAGTGGGTGCAATTTGTTGCGCGTCTAGGTGCCCGGGGGTGTGGGAACTGCTCTTGGCGACTGCTGTTGCTGCTGTTGCTGCACCCGATCATCGTTTTAAATTATTGCACATAAATTTCACACACAAAGTAGTTTTTGGGGGGGTCGCGAGTCCCGCGACATGACACCCACCCAACATAAGTATTCGGCGTATAATGGAACCCACCCCCCCTTACTCTGGGACCTGCTCTGATCGCCTTTAATTTAATTAGCTGCGCGTGTGGCAGCCTCTCACGATGGCAGTGGGCATGGGCATGGGAAAGAGATCTTCTTCATGTTTTGGGGCATTGCATTGCATCGCATCGCAGCGCTTCGGTGGGTGACGCCTTATTTTATTTGTGCCGTCGCCTTTCTTTATGGCTTCCCATATAAATTCTCATCGCGCTTGTCATCATTTTCTTCTCTCATTTGTGGGTTCGTTTCGGGTTCTGTTCTGGTGATGCGGCAGCAGTTGATGCGTTAAGTGCACGCGGATTTTGGCATTTAGTTTATGGGTTTTCCACACAGAAAATAGTTTATATATGGGTGGCGTAGATAGGGGGAACGATAGGGGAAAGGCAACTTGATTTAAGGCACTTTCGGTTGTTTAATGGAGTAAGCTGTACAGCAAATATTACCACTAGGCAGGAAAGTAGTTTTAAATTGATCGAATCGATCTTGAATGGTGTTGAAATTATTTATTTCTATAAGAAATAAAATCCAGTTTTACGGAAAACTATAGCCAAAGTGTAGTATTGAAAGTTTTTAATGTCATATGATCACAGATCCTTTTATCAGGAAGATTTTTTGGTGATTTATGGCATTTAAATTTAACTTTGAGACTACATAGACCCACGGACTATGTCCTATATGGATCAGAGACGCAGAAAAAATAAATTGATGTATGATATATTTGGGTAAAGGTAAAAGTGAGTTGTCTGAGTTATTTTCTAAGAATACTGAACATGTTTGCATGGATGGTTGCCTATATACTACTAGAAATATAGAGAGAGATATCCGTAAGGATATAAAAAGATGTGCCCTTTGTAATGTAATTTTAAAAGCTACAAATACTGAAAGAATCGGCCAATGAGTGACTAAAAATGCTTCACTTATTAAACTAAATAATTCCTCCATCGAATGTGCATAAATGCCACATCGAACGGATCTCAAACTAGTTCGATTCGAACATCAAATATTCTAGTTTTCTATCTCAAATGTTGCTCGCCATAAAGATCAATAATTTACAACACTAAAGATAACAATTATCATACATTTAAACATGGAAAAGTGTAATTTATAATGTTTTATTTTATACGAAATAATCAATAAGATGATCATTGATTTGCTACAATCAATAAAATATTAATGGGGAATTCTTGGCTTATCTACAATAACAATAAAAACACACTCATGTTTTACTGATTAATCTAATCTTTCGAACAATTTTAGATAATATTTTTAAGGCACTCAAAGTGTTGCTGCCATCGTTTCCATCTCATTAAAACTTGATTACTTATTTAACGAATGGTTTTTAGACGAGTTATTTGCAGCAAGCTTTTCCCTAGAAAGTGGTCTGCATCTGATTTATGGTTATAGAATTCACAGGGTGGCTAACCTTCGCCAATAACTGGATTCATTTCTCTTGCAAAGAGTTTATTTATTTTTTTAATTGGTTCTCTCGAGTGCTTTTATTGCTGCTGTTTGTTGTTGGTGTTGCTGTTGCTATTTCTTTCACTTATGATGGAGGCAGGAAATATCTACTTAATGTACATAACTATATTTTGCTTTAGCTCACGATGAATATAATTAAAACGCATTGAAAACAATCACAAAAGCCAAAGGCAAAGCCACAAAGTCCGAACTGACAGCAGCGACAGCAGCGAACGTCCCACAGATCGCCATAGATCGATGGATCGGATCGACCGACGACTCCCTTCGAAGCGGAGTGAGTGTCTTGTCTGTCTGTCTGACTGCCTGTCTGTTTGTCTGTCTGTCCGAGTTGTTGTACTGCTCTCTCGCCCACCCAGTAAATGTCTTTTGATGTAATAATTTATTATCACATTTACGTTGTTGCCAGCATCAGCCAGCAATTAATATGAAAAGTAAATGGTGGAACACAACAACAGCAACAGCAACAGCGACAGAAAATAGACAAATTAAATGAATGAATCAACAGCGAAGTAAAGTGAAGTGAAGAAAATAATAGAATACACTCGAATACGAATGCTCTAGGCGGAAGTGGACAATGGGTTTACCCTGGTATTTAGGGGAGTACTTGAATGGGAAATAGGTCATAACTTTATTTGTTGAAGAAATAATTAATACATAAATATGTAATAGTTCTTATTGATAGCTAAATTTGATTGATAGGTTGAGATATAGTAAGAACAAAAATAGGGAGAAACAAAAAGAATTAAAGAGAGTTCTTAAGCTTTTTTTTTTGGCTGGAAACTTGGTACTTTCTTGCTTCAAAATTTACCCTTAGTTAGTTAAAATCTTAGCTTAGAAATCTGCAATGTTGTATTTAAATATTTTCCGATTTTTTAATACCTTTTGGTATTTTTAAGAGATATATTTTCAAGCGAAGTTCATATATATTTTGTACAGCACTGTCACGGTCTCTCCTGCCCCCTGTTCCTATATACCCTAGCCAATCTTCTAGCACAGGGTAGCCCAAATCATCAATGAACACAAGCCAAACAGTTGTAGATCCATCTTTCCATCTGTATCTCCATCTCCTGCGCTATCTCTGTGTAGCTCATTTTGTGTTTGTGTTGGCGTCCCAAAAACAAAAAAAAAAAAAGAAAAACCGCAGAAAACACAACAATCGGCGATCGGCAGCTTTTGACTAGCGCAAAGCGTTTTGGCCTAGCCAGAAATCAAATTAGCCGCAACACACTCAGACTGTATCTTACAGATACTTGTCGCTTGTCGCTGGTTGCCTGCCTGCCTGCCTGCCTGCCGCTGCCGCTTGTGTGGGTTGCCACTGGACTGTGCGTAGGCTGCAGCAGCACCCTGTATCGCTGTCGCAGAATAATAAAATTTAACAATTTATTGCATTTGTTGCTTTAATTTGTTGTTGGCTTCGAACACACAAATAAAAACAAAAAAGCAAAAAGCAAAAAGCAAAAAAAAATCTATATATTTTCATTCACAAAACGGCCGCCGTTGTATGCAAATTGATCGTTCGTCTCAGCTCGTCTCGTCTCGTCTCTCGGATGTTGTTGTCTGTCGATGTTAACTTTATTTTGTTGTAGCTTTTGTTGTAGCTGTTGCTTTGTAGCTGCAGTTGCAGTAGCTGTTGCTGCTGCTGCACTGCTGCTTGCTGCCTGCTGCGACGCCGACACACTTGGCAAGCGATGTTCGATGATTGCAACAGCAACTGCCAACAGTCGCAGATACAGATACGAAGCCGCCAAAATGAATGAATTGGGTATTGTGCCTTGGGCGAGGGCATGTCTGTGCCAAAGCCAAAGCCAGTGCCTGCTGCCAGTGCCAGTGCCAGTGCCTGCTGCCTGCTGCCGACTATGCCTACGTGGCGGCTACGTGTTGGCATAAATTATATTATTAATACTCTTTTTTTTTTTGAGTATGGGCAGATTTTTTAATGATTGTGGCATGGGAAATGGCAGTGAATAAATGGGAGAAATTACACTGTTTTTAGCTGTGTGCCCTTTCGTTCTACCTGCAGTTAGCTCCATTTATTTCAGGCCCCCAGAAGCTTCTACTAGACACAAAATGGCAGCAACAACCACAGCTGACATAACGGTACAAGTGAAATTAGTTTTAATTCCAATTTCTAAAAGAGAGAGATTTATCGGTGAATGTTTTCCATTTAAGGGTATGCCCGCCATCGTTATCGCTTTTTGCAATCAAATTTCTTATTCAGTTTTTTTTGTGTTCGCTTTTCTCTCGCGTTTTTGTTGTTGTTGTTTTGCTGCAATTTTCTGCATTTGCATTCACAATTTTATTTATTTAAAGCATTAAACAAAGACACAGACATATGTTCCACGAGTGGCTAGTGGCTAGCTGGCTGTTGTTGCTGCGGCTGTTGTTGTTGTTGCTGTTTTCGACTGGCGACATGCAACAAATGTTAGACATTCAATTTGTTGTTGACACTTCATTAGCAAACAAAAAAATAAAGGAAAAGAAGCAGCAGCAGCAGCAGCACCAGCAGCAGTCGAGCAGCCTCGAGAAGCAGAAGATACACAACAACAACAAATAAACTGGGTTAAATGTTGCTAAAATTAAGCGAGGCACAACAGCAGTGAGCAGTCAACAGAGGAGGCAGCAGTAGAGGCAGTGGCAGTGGCAGGGGGAGGAGGTAATGCAACCAGAAGCTACAGGAAAAAGCCAACATGATATGCATAGATACAGATAGAGATAGACGCATCTCTCAAGCTTAACCAAATAAAAGCAATCGATGCGCGAGAGAGCCGCGGAGTCTAGTATTATGTTACCTTTTCTCTACCCCCTTCCCCAACAAACGAAACAGAGATTCAAAGATCTTTTTTCGGTGTCTCTGCTGGTTCAGGGCTAGGCGCGAGTTTTTTTGTATTTTATGAATGAATGAACGAGAAAACGAAATGAAAACATTTCGTAGTAAAAGGCGCCCACGAAACCGCTCAATGATGAAATCATGAATGAGTGAATGAATGAATGAAACAGACCCAAAAACCAAGCCACAAACCTTAAGACACCGACGTAAACCCCAGGTGCCAAAAAGGGCACGCGAGTCATAAAATGTGGGCAGCAAATGCAAATTGATGGCCATGGCTCCCCATCCATGGAGCCACTAAGACATCGAAGAAAATGTTGTTGTTGCTGTTGCTGCTGCTGCTGCTGCACACCGGAACCGCATTAGCATCTATCACCGAGAAGACCGGAAAACTTTACTTCTTCTTTGGTAACAAATTAACTGTCAAATGCTTCAGCATTCATTTGGCTTTCGAAATCTTTGCTGCATTTCCAATGAAAAGCTCTGTGGGTAGGCAGCGATCACTGCAGGGAGAACCGTTTCCACCGATCGGAACTATCATATTTCAAGCATTTGTCAACGGCTGCCATTGTCTATGCAGAGCCACAGATCTATAGATCTGGGCTATAACTATAAAGAGCAGGCCAAGACGCATTCAACTAGACTCAGAAATATGTGAGAAAATTCCCATAAAAATCGAAGACCTCTAATCGGAAAGTATGTCCGTATGTCTGTATCTCTGTTTGAGCACTAAAGATATCTCAGCACACTTGCAGGCACTAAAAATCTCTTGGACTCTTTTGGGCCTTTGCGTAATTAATTTGCACTTTGCTGGGGGACGTCGCAAAAAGTTTTTATCCATGAAATGGGCTTATTTCCCACTACACCTCCGCTTTTTCACTGGCTTGGGACGGCTTGGCTGCTGCTGCTGCTGCGGCCATTATAGTTTTATGACTTGCCACACAGCTGCCACGGCACAGTAACACCAGTTACAAGATACAATTGGCCAGGCAGAAGGTAGAGATACGCTTTCAAAAATATATCTTCTAGATGGTTACAAGCCATAGGATACGCTCAAAGTTATATCTTTTAGATGGCAGACTCAGTTTTATATAAAAAAAAACGCGTCACGCGTCATGCAGCAGCGCCCATCGCTGCTAATTTTAAGCTGCATGCCTCTGGCCATAATTGTTATACCCTCCGTTGTAGAGTGCGCCAACTGCTAACCACATCCCATGGTCAAAACTGGCTGACGTCATATGCAAGCTGGCGATGACATAAATTGCATTTGAATATTGGCCAACAGCGCAGTGCAAAAATATTGTTAAAACAGCAACAAAAAGTAACCATAACATGCTCCCTCCGACCCCTCCGACCGCTGCGACTCTTGGCTTGACTTTTTGTTTTTTTTAGTTGAATTTCTTGAGCTTTTGGGGGCTTTGGTTTTGCCGCTTGTCACGATGCCTGACAGCTCTGGGGCATTGATCGATTTTTATTTTCAATCGCTTTTCGATTGTCGTGTCGTGTCCGGTGGGTGGGTGGCTGCTAGCTGCTAGGGGGAGGGTGTGGATAAAGACAGCAGATTTTGGCACTTGAAAAATGGTTAAATATTGGAAGGTAGTGGAAGGGGAGGGAAACAGTGATCTTGGCAAAACGTAGACATGATTTTGCTGAGGCATTTATTGGAGCATTTGGGATTGAAGCTGGAAAAGGCCATGACTTAGAGGGGAATAGGAGGTCAAAGGAAAAGTCAGATAGAACTAAATAGTGCCTATAAATGGACCTGAATTTAAAGTAATTAGTGGGATCAGCTATGGCTAGTCGTAGCAGATCAAAAACGGGAAAATACAGCTTTTAAAAGTTAAAGAAAAGTGAGAAAAATGTGACGAATTTCCCTTACAAATCAATCAGCAGAAAAAAGTAACTCTAGAAATCCAGCTACAGATGCGAATTCCTTTTTGTATTTCTAACAGAATACTCCAAATTAATCCACAACAAAGAGATCTAATCATTTCCTACTGAAACCCCCCAGCAGAACGATTGTCTAGCTGTGAATTTTCTTCTACTCTGGACTCTAGAGTTAATCAAAGCTAAAAACAATTTCCCCATCATTTTATGCCCAAGAATCCGCATAGATTGGCTGGCTATCCTGGGGCTAAGGAACCACACCAAAAAAAGTAGCTAATGAATGAGAAGCAGTAAAAGAATCGCCAAAAAAAAAAGAACACTACGACAAACACCAACAACTGCACAATATCCGTTGGTTGGCAGTCGCTGTCGCTGTTGCAGTCGGCGTCGTCGTCGTCGTCGTCAACTGCAGCTCCCAACAGAGAGCCACAACGAGAGCCACTTTTTAGTATCGAGGCGAAGCGAAGCGAAGCCAAGCAGCGCGTGGGTTGCTCCATTCATAACGACCAACAAAAATTTTCGCTGAATGAATTGCAGTTTTGTATCTTACAGATACACACGCCACCAACACACACACACACAAATAGACATACACACTTGGAGCTTGGGCCAAATAACGGACCCAAAAACTGAAGAAATCCCCAACAACAACCACAACAACAGCAAGAAGTGCAGCAGGAGAGGATTAGGGAGTGGTAGGCGGCGGAGTAGAAGATGGTGGAAGGTTGGTTGGCGGAGGAGTGGCGGCAGCGGTAGCGGGTGCGGGTGCATTCAATACGCTGATTGGGAACCACAAGACAACAACAAGAAAGAGGAGGGCAAGCTGCCATTGAATGCCGAACAGTGGGGATACCCTTTGAGGTACATTTGCTTGGGTTTTCGGGCAGTTTAAATTGGCAATTGAAGAAGAATTGCAGGTGGATTCAGTTTGGGAATAAACTTTAGGAATAATCCTAAGTAAGAGACAAAGCAGACAAAGATTTAATCCAATTTTGAAGCTCCCGATCTGCGCACAGTAAAAGAAAAATTCTGTGCAAGGTTTCAATGAATTTCAAGCGCTTTAGCAAGTTTATTCTGGAGCAGCAGAAACATCCTCTCTCTGAGCCCTCCTTAAACCCATAGTAACCTCTGCAAAAGGGTATACGAAAGAAAAACGCTAAAATAAAAACTCGTCGTCGTTGTTGTTGGCGATTTACATAAATCAGCTGCAAATTTGTTCCACTGTTCAAATGCAATGTCGCTGTGTCGCTGTGTCGCTCGTTTTGTGTGTGAGCGAGAGATTCGAGGAAGTAGCAGCAGCTTCCACAGCGACAGAGACACACTCAGAAAGAGAGATAGAGAGAGAGATAGACCTAAGAGATCCAAAGTCCCCAAAGTCTGAATGCGCGTGTCGCAGCGCAGGAAAAACTCGCTGCTTTTCGTGGCTTTAACGTCTTTTATTTTCATTTTATATTTAGGCTTCTCTTTTTTTTTTGCGGGGGCTCTTGTTGCGCACAAAGTAAGTAGCTTTTGTTTGGGCAAAGAGAGATGCAGAGATAGTTGGATCCACGCATATGTGGCTGGGAAAATGCTGCCGCGAAAATAGAGATCCAAAAGTGTCGCTTTATTAATGACCCAGAAATCTATCGCCGAGGGGCTGAACAAATGTGTTTTGATTGTGCTGGCAAAATATCTATCGAATATCTGCGAAAACTACGAGAAATCATTTAAAGCCATTAACGAGAAAGAAAAGTACACTGCAAATAAAAAAGAGGCTCAAGAAAAAAACTGCGTAAGCAGTAACGAAATGATAAAAATATAATTAAAATATAGCAAAAACAAAAATGGAAATTTAATCAAAATTAAATAAAATATAATAATAAAATAAAAAAATCTAAAAAATAAAATAAAATATAATAAAATAAATAAAAATCTAAAAAATAAAATAAAATATAATAAAATAAATAAAAAATCTAAAAAATAAAATAAAATATAATAAAAATAAAAACAAAAAGTAACATGAGTGAAATGAGACCAAGTATAAAATTATTCCTTTATTTGGGAAATATTTATTTTAATGTAAAATTGCTATAAAATATCGTATATATTTTTTTTATATATCTTTTATCCTTTTTGAATATCTTTATTGTCTTTCCTTATTGATAGATAAATTCCTAATTTGATAGCAGTCACCATTCACCCTGCTGCTTATATTTCCCTCAGTGTTCTACGGATAGTTGCTGCTTTGTGTGGGCCCCACCCTCTCGCTAATTAGCCTTCCTGTCTGATATTCGTTTGGGCCACAAATTGTCGCATCTTTCAACATTTGACAGACACTTTTGCTCTGCCCATCGTGTGCTCTTTGTGCTAACGATATGTGTCTGTTCAAGGCATCTGTTGGCACCAATTGTTGGATGGACACACTCCTCCTCCTCCTCCTCCGCCTCCTCCAAAGCAAGGAGAGGTGCTAAGGGGTTTGCTGTTCAACGCATAAATCTTGTTTTCTTGGCTCTTCAGCAGAAGAAAAATACTTTTTCCTTGTATACGAAATTTTGGGTGTTTTCCGAACCATGGCGCGATCTGCTGTGGGGCGGCATGCTTGAGCTCATTAGAAAATATGCGCGTAATTTGTGAGGTTTCGGTGTTTTGAACATTTCTGTGCACGGGGGCAAGGCTATTTTTGATTTGTCTTCATTTTTGGATGCTCCTCCTTCTTCATTATATATTCCGGGGGGGTTTTCTTTTTTTTTTTGTTTTGTTTGTTTTGTTTCCATTGAAATGTGTCAAGTGGCATGCCTCTTAGAAATACAGAGAGAGAGAGCGAGAGAGTACTTGAAGCTGTTGGCTACCAATCCAAGCCAAACGAATCGAATCGAATCGAATCTCTTGGACAAATCTTTCATTCACGAAAACAACAGCAACAGCAAACAGCAAACGGTGGCTCTGAAAAAGGCAAAACCCATTGAGGAGTGAGTGGGCATCAAGGCGCGCGCGCGCTCTACGCCCACAACTGCTGCTGGTATCCCATAGATACATTTAGAAGAGCAATAACATAAAACTTGAAAATCACGCAAGCAGCAACAGCAACAACAGCAACAATCATGAAAGATATAGCGACACAAAACAGCAAAACAGGCAGAGAACAATAAAGAGCATAACAACAACTTGATGTAAATTATTTTGTTGGCTACCATATTTAGTTGGAAATCTTGTGATCTGTATGATCTCTGAATGATCTCTCATGGTGTGGCTATGACGACGCTGATGATGGCGATGGCGATGCCGTGCTTGGGCTGCCCCCGTTTATGAGTGGAGTACCCTTCATGTGAGTGCAGAAGAGTTAGCGTAGACAGAGGTACACTGGAATGCGTATGCTGAATGGGTTCAGCGTGCCATTTAATATTAAATAAGGAAAATAAAGAAGAATCTTTAGGAATTTTTTGAAGTTTGTAGTAGTAGAAGTTTGTAGAGTTCGTAATATTTTCTATGAACTAGTTCTATTTTCTATGAACTAGTTCTATTTTCTATGAACTAGTTCTATTTTATAGAACATTTTTACTATTTTTAAATAAAAATCGTTTTTAAATAAAAAATCATTACAAGAGTACCTTAGTCTAGAATGCAACTAGTTCCAATTTCAGTTCGCTGAACTAGTTCCACTAGAAATTGCAGAAAGTGAATCACTAAGCCTAGAAATTTAAATTTAACCATTTCAAATTGCATTCACTGAACTAGTTCCACTTGAAATCCCTACCCAAGTAACTCAAAATGAACACTCCTTTCATCTCCAGGGTATTCCACATTCGTTAACCCACAAAGAGCCGACACTTTCCTTCAAAAATGTTATATCTAAGCCATCTTTAGGGGCAGCCCACGAATGGCAGATGGTAATGGCCGCTAACCACCCAAATCATCATACGGCAGCAGCAGTGGCACTACCATTCCATTCCATTCCATTCCATTATCATCATCATCCAGCAGCAGCGGCAGCGGCAGCCAACGTTCAAGAGAGCACGGCTGCACGGCTGTTGAGGAATGACTGACATTTCGCTTCAAAATGTCAGACGGCCTGGAACTTGCTACAGCTATCCAGTCCGCTGGGAGGGGGTAGGGGGGAGGGTTTCCTTGCGGCATGACAGTTCAAATGTACAAGACACGGACTCGAGACGAGACCATTTTGTGCGCCATATTTGGGTGCCCCTAACTGTGTGTGTCCATTGAGCTTGTCTCATGAAGTGCAGAGAGCTCAAAGCTCAAGATTTTGAAGTTTTATTTGGTGCTGCAACACATTTGAAGCACCCTATTTTTTATGTATTTTTTTTTTTGAGGTTCCCGAGATGAGTTGGGAGAGTGGAAGCGTACTGTGGTTGTGGCCGTTGTTAACCGGAAACCCCCAGCGACAGCCTATAATTTGCAAATTTAATTTGCAACACACGCCAACATGTGACCCCAAAACGGCAAAATGTTATAAATAATGTGCAGTTGCAGCAGGCAGCAGTTGCAAGCAGCAGCAAGCAGCAGCAGCACCACCAACAGATCGTAGGTGTCCAGTGGCTTACCTTAAACTAGAAATGTTTTTTGCGGCTCGAGAGCGGCTTATGAATGGAGCGGAGCGACTGCTGTGCGCGTTTGCGACTCATGAATGAAATCAACTCTGGGGCTTGGTCGCGGTCTTGGTCTACCGTCTACTCTGCCTCTGCCCCTGCCCCTGCCCCTCACTCCCGCGCTGTTGCACTGTCTATCTGTCTGGCTCATGTTCGATTGCTTTGGCAGCAATTTTTTATGCAAATGAATAACGCGTTTTGCGGTTTTTCAACGAAAATTCAACGAATTTCAGATGAACTCCCAGCATACGGTTTCTTTTTCTGCTTTTTCTTATTTCTGCTCTTTGCTTTATTTAAATGATTGTGGTTTTTCGTTTTGTTTTTGTTTTTCTGGTTTTGTCTTTTGGTTTTTCTGTTTTTTTTTTGCTTTTATTTATATGCGTGGGCTGTGCCACCGAGTTCCACCAAAACGACGGCGGACGGCGCCAACAGGTTGACCCCCCGGTTGTGTGGGCGATGTATTCTAACCAAGTGGCAGACCCTCCCCCTCCAAAGGAGACACAAATGCAGAAAATAGCCAAATCATTGGCTCATTCAGATTGAATATGGAACTTGTAGCAATATTGGAAATTTTGATGGTTTTTAGTAGATAATGCAAGAAGGTAAAAGCTAAATTTAAAGATTTGTTCTATTAAAAGTACTAAACTGAAACAGTTCGTTATTATTTTTGGGAGAAAGCAAGAGAGCTAATAATAATAATAATAATAATAATAATAATAATAATAATAATAATAATAATAATAATAATAATAATAATAATAATAATAATAATAATAATAATAGATAATATCACAAATAAGTGCGTGGCAAAATCCTTGCTGAAAAAGTCTGCTATGCCCGCATGGATAATACATATATAAAATATTGCTTAAGTTCCCTTTTTTTATGTAACTTAACTTGATATTCCTTCGCTCAAAAAGAAGAGCCCTATTAATTCCTGTGAAAAATAATCCTTTATTAAAAATTGTTCAATCAAAAAGACTATAGTTCTTAGGAGGGTTTCTTAATTTAAACTCTTGAGACAGAACAAACAACAAGCGAATCCCATTATGCATATAATATTATATATTATATTATAGTGTGTATATAAATATTATTTTATATTTATTTATATTAATTATATATATTATTTTATTTTAAATTATTTTATTATATTATTTTATTAAAATCCCATTAATTGCATATTTTATAGAACTCTCTTCAAGTACTTCCTCAACTACCTCTTGGCAGCACCATCAAAAGTACGCCTGCTCTCGGGCAGGCCTTCCGGCTGATCTCTGCCGCTATTTATAGCATCGTGATCTCGTCGATGTTAACTTTATTTGAAAGTTGTCAAATACAAAGTCGATACACAAATTATAACTTGACCACAAATGCAAAACCACACACAAAATAACAGCCCACATGCTGGCTGCGGTTGGTTTTCTTTACCCCCTCACCCCACCCCTTTGCTCATTTACGATTTCGATACGATTTGATTAGGCCTGAGGCGCAGACTTGGCGCCAAAAAAAAAGCAAACAACCAACCAAAGACCATGCAGGTGACAATAATAATCAAGTTGACCTATACGTAACCATTTGTGGCACACTTTGTCGACCCACACAGCCGAAAGCCACCAGCGAATTATGCTAATAATAATCGTTAAATGTTGGATCAACTTTTGTGATTTTTTGTCAGAGTTTGGAAATTGAAGCCCCTCCATTAGTGACAAATTTCCAGGTTTGTGAGGGGGGTAACTGCAATTCATCAGCTGCATTATGCCACCAACAAAGCCTGCCCCGGGAGCAATCTCTCTCGCTCTCTGCAGCTGTCTGGGTGTCCAGCTCTGCCTGCTCAAGTTTAGGCCACATGTAAATGGCAATTAAGTTGCCGTCGTCGTTGTCGTGAACTTGTGAACCATTCCCCCAACAGGCATCATCATCATCAACAGAGTTGGCAGCAGCAGCCGCAGCAGCAGCAGCAAGAGAAGCAGCAACAACAGCCAGCAGCTTGGAGATCTAGGAGGAAGTTCAGTTCCATTTCCATGTCTGAATGGTTCCTGCAATTAATCGCAGCTCAAGTGGCTCACTGATTGCAATTAATCTTCATTAAGGCTACTGCCCTGCCCCTGCAGCAGGATTGTCCGATTGTCCAACTGTCCGACTTCTACTTGTGGATATGTCCTTTGACATAGGTCTTTTACTTTACGTTTTTCCCTGCGCTTTTCCCTTCGTTTTTCTTTTACTTTACTTTATTTTTTGGTTTGGTTTGGTTTTGGGGCTTATCCTTACAAACCAATTTGGTGATCGTGAGGTGTTGTTGTCGCTCAGCAGCAGCAAACATCGACAACGGCAGCAGCAGCAGCAGCAGCAAACAACTGCAACTGCAACGACGACGACGGCCAGGTGACCGCACAGCAATCACCTTAATTAAACATTAGGCAAGCCTCGCTGGCTGCCAAAGCTTCTGGAGATTGTGTGCTGTGTGTTTGTGCGCTTGGCTTGGCCTGGCTTCGCTTTTCGGTTCGGTTCGGTTTGCTCAGTTCGGTTCGGTTCGACTATGGGCCTCTCTCTGATCCAGTAGTAGTTCTCTTCTCTCTCCTCTCTCCTCTGTGCTGTGTGCTGTGCTGCTGTGGTGTGGTGTGGTCCATGTCAACGATTTCCGTTGCACAAGGTAACAAAGGTTGTGCCAGCACAGTGGCACAATTGAGGGATTTTAAATGTGTTGAGCCTACTTTTGGCATTATTAAATATAATAAAATATAATAGTATTTCTGTAAATATTTTTCTATTATTTTATTTAATTTTCTGGAAATTTCTGGTATTTTTGTACCTGTTTATTTTACTATTTTTCTGGTTTATTTTCTTGGATTTTTCTGTTTATTTTTCGTGTAAATATTTAACAATTTTACCATTTTTTTCTTCTATGTTTTCTTTATTTTATTATTTGTCTCATATATTTTTTCTAGTCCTTCCACCTTTTATTATAGAATTATTCTGCAGTTTTTCGTATTTTCTGTTAATTTTTAAACATTTTTTGTTGAATTTTCATTTTGTAAATTGTTGCCACTGTGCCCCCACTGAGTGTTCGCACTCCAAGAGCCTGGATCTGGCATTGCCTTAATTTTCTTGCAGTTTTTCTTGACTGTTTGACTTTCATTCCGTTCCCATTCCCCGGATGCCCGGCTGCCCGGCTGCCCGGATCGTGTTTTGTTGTTGTCGACGGTGTCAGCGTCGCCTCTCGTTGACAAATGCTGAAAGGCTTTTGTGTGTGTCGCGGCCCGTCTACGTTTTGTGATTTTTCATTGGAAAACGTGGAACGATCACCCAGGTTGATTTGATGACAAAGAAGGAGCAGGAGCAGGAGGAGAAACGGCAAATGGGCAAAAAATAAAGTGAAATAAAATAAACGGGTCACGTTATTAATTGGTGAACCCTTGCCAAGAGATTTATGAATATTGATTGCAAGTGAAGTGCAACCAGAAGTGGCAGCAGCAAGCAGCAGCAGCAGCAGCAGCAGCAGTACCTACTGTCACCAGAAGCGCGACAGCTGCATTTGGCCCTGGCCTCCTCATAGGCTGGTGCTGCTGCTGCTGCTGTTGCTGCTGCTGCTGCTGCTGCAGTACTCTGAGAGATTGAGTCAGCTTCCTGTCGATTAGGGTCACTCAGCTGTGTGGCAATGCGAATGCGAATGCATTGACTGACTGACTCCCTGCCCAGCCCCTCTCGTGGCTCTCTGTCGGTCAGTCGGGGTCATTTCCTGGCTAATTAGTTGCCATGAGAGATTTGCTTTTTTGCTCTCTGCATCTCCATCCAGCAATTAAGCGCCGTCGTGTATTTATGATATTAATTAATTAAGACAATTTGTGTGTCGCATTGCCATGTGGGAAATGCGAGCACTGCAATGGGTTTTTGCTCTTTAATTTTACCATGGAAATACGAGCCGATTCGTGTGGCATTGTATTCCAAGGAGAACATTCTAAAGAATAATGAAATTAGTTTTGGTTGAAGGCCAGGCAGAGGTTCTACTTTTGATTTCGAATTGATTTAAGGGGTTACAAAAAGTATTTTCAAGCTGCAATTGGTTTGCACTTGAATAAAATAATGTAGTGAATTGTCTGCCAGTAAATACAAAATTTTGTATGGTTGATTTAAGTTGGGTCTTAAACAAATATACCTGCATGCCAAGATCTTCAGAAAATGTCTTTTATTTGATCTTTTCTGACTTGAAAAATTAATTGCTACTATTTTATTTTTCTGGAATTTATTGAATCTTTATCTTTTATCTTTATCTTATATATTTTATATATATTTTTATATTTTTTATTATATATATATATTATATTTATATTTATATTATATTTATATTTATATGTATTTATATTTTTTCTGCTATTTATTCTTTTTTTCAATCATTTTAATTATTTTTGGTTTGGTTTTTTTTTGGATTTATTGTATTTGTGTTTGTATTTTTAAGCAGCAATCAATGATCAATGAAAAAGAATCACTGATGGATTTGTTGCAAGTTTCAGCTCTGGGAAAAAGTATTTCTGTCGTGTGGCAGCCAAACTCTGACCAAAGAATATATAATTTCTATACAAAGTCTTTGATATTTCACAAAATATCAACCAAGAATGACATTAACACATCTCAGAGCCAACATTTTAATTGAATTTTGAGGCGGAAATAGCACCGTTAGGCCTCGATCGAAACCACAAACTATATAATTTAATTTGTACGCATTTATGCGCCCCACCCGCACTCGCACACTCCCCCGCCCATTTCCCTTTCCGACGTGTTCGAACGGTGCTGCCAACATTGACACACTTTGGGTGGTCTTGGCGGTTGCTCGAACTTAATTTTTTCTTTTTTTTTTTGGCAAACAACCGCAAGGCAGAAGAGCGAAACCGAAACCAAAAACCGTACCGATACCGAACTCACGTCGGAATCTGAGGCGAGTAATCGATGAGACGTGCGGGCACACACCTGTTGCATACACAGAAACACGCAGCAACAGTCGCAGCAGGGAGCAGCAGCAGCAGCAGCAGCGAAAGGGCGCAGAAGCAGCAGCAGCGGCAGCAGCAAGTGCCGGACGATGCACTGCATCATTTGCAGCAGCAAATTTCAATTTCAGGCTTTTGGCAACATTTCAAAAGAGCGACTGACTGACTGACAGACGACTGCCGGACGGGACGGCACCGAATGGAACGGACTGTCGTCTGTAGTTGAAACAGTCGTCGGGCGCCAGGCAGCAAGCAGTGCATTTGAAGGCGCCATCGAAAAATTGCCAAGCGAACGGCATTAAAGTGCGCGAAATATGTTATTATACACTTCGGGGCAGAGGGCAATATGCGTGTTCACAAGAGGTTTGTCTTTGAAAGAAAGAAATATTACAGTTCAATATTTAGGCATTTTATTATATTTTTATTTTATTTGTTGCTTTAAATTGGAAGCTTTCCATCCGAAATATGGCATAGGAATCGTCTGGATTTATTACTACATTTATGTATCTATCAGAGCAAAGATCTTACCCCAAGAGTATCCACAATTTCGCTGCTCAAGATACCCTTTTTTCCTGGCTTGTTTTATTTCCATTTTATTTATTGAGCCATTAGAGCGAGGGCGGGGGGAAGGCTATAGGAAGGCAGAAAGGCTGTGCGCTGTGGAGGCAGAGTTTTTTTTTTGTGACTGTCAGCTCATTCACAGATTAATTTTGGCAATTTATAGCCGACGAGATAGTTTTTGAGTAACTGCATCCCATGGACATATGCTGCATGGAGTGCGCGGAGACTGTGAATTATGTAATGAGAGTGGGGCAGAGGCAGTGGCAGTGGCAAGTGGAAGCCCCCCAGACAACCGCCACAAAACAGCAAACAGCGAAAGACATGCAGCAAAAAAAAATCTGTCATAGATACCCTGGGAAAATTCAAGTGAATTATGAAATTCATATCGGAATGTCATAATTAATTTTGTCGATTAATAATGGAGGAAACCAGAGACACAGCAGCAGAAAATCAATGCCAAAGATGTCTAACAGAGGAAGGTCGTCGCCTTAGGGCAGGGGAAAATGATGGTGGGACGGGACTCACCTGTGCCATTGCTGCCAAACCAAAGGGCCACTAGGTCCTCGCTTGGCGGCGTATGATGATGATAATGATTGCCGTACAAATATGGGTTTGGATAATCGAGCAGGACACGACGCGTGCCAGGCGACGAGGACTCGGCTAAGTGGATGAAAGGAGGATGACAAGGAGAGGGATACGCTATAGATATCATGACATAAATCTATACAGAAGAGCAGCTTAAATCGTACCTTGTGCTATGTGTGCCGCGTATTCCGTGGCCTTTTGTAGATTGATGCGTGGTCGTGGCTTGGCCACAATTTGTTGCTGCAAATGTTGCGACTGTTGCTGTTGCTGTTGCTGCTGCTGCTGTTCTGTTGGCGTAGGATTCGAGGGATTTTGATTTGCTGCTGCCGCAGCGGCGGCCGACGAGTCCAATAGCAATTGTTGCACTTGCAATATGTCCACGTATTCGTCCAATTCCACCGAATGCTGGGGCTGCTCAGTGTGTCCGCTGATGCTTGTGTCCTTTGCCAGACCCGAGGGATGATGCTGCTGCTGCTGGTGCTGCTGCTGCAGATATGTTGTGGCGGCGGTGGTGGGCGTTGCTCCACCTGCACTCGTGCTCGTGGCTTGATGGTAGTAGCCAAAGGCTGGACTGCAGGCTGTGGGCGCAGCTGCAGCGCCCTGCTGCACGGCAATGGGCGGTGCTGGCGGTGGGGCGGCGAACTGAAGCGGATTACGACTTAGTCCGAGCAAAGGGGTTGTGGGTGTATTCAGAGAATCCTGCTGCGAGCTGGATGGTGGCACTAAGCTGAGACCTTGACCATTCAAACCGAATGATGTGCCTGCTGCTGCCGCTGCTGCTACTCCTGTTGCAGGTGGCGAGGGTGTACCGCCATGTGTGGCAGATGCCGCTGCAGTTGGATGTTCGCCCACCGATGCTGTACCTGGATGCTGCTGACTGCCTATCAATTCATTCTGTCGCCGCATTGTCAGCAACATTTTTGTGATTGAACAGAACGCTGCACGTTAACCGAAATGAAAATAAACGAATATTGTTGTTGAAAAATAATAAAGAAAAACACAAATTATTGGGCTGAAACTCCATTTGATTGTTGTATTAATTCACTTTTCCAAATGATAATATTGATTGGTAGTTAGACATTTTGTGGCACTTTTTTCGCTTTTTGCTCTATGGTTTTGATTGTTTTTGATTTTGCTCACTTTTTGCAGGTACTTTTTGAAGTTTTAATCGTTGTTTCAATCACTGTTTTTACTTTATATTCATTGCTGCACTTCTGTGTAATTCTTTTCTTTATTTAACTGTGTTTTTTTCTTGAAAATTTGTTCACTTTTGTATTGTTTTTTTAATCAAATATTTTTCATATTTGTATGGTTTTTGTTTGCGATTTAATTTTGGCAGATATTTTCACATATCTGTTGCCATTTTTTTACATTATTTTTGTTGCACTTTTGTTCACTTATTTTTGGTCACTTTTGATTAATTTTTTGCTCCCTTATTGTGATTGATTTTTAATGTTGATCAAATCAGTACTTCTGGATTGAATTGATTATCCCTTTGATTAATACAGCTGCTTGAAGATCTGAAAAAAAACATTAAAGCAATGTATTAATTAAAATAAATTAAATATCTAAAATCATCACTGAAATAAAAGAACTTCCACCCAGTCGGAAGACTTTGTTAATCTGTGCTGAACTATTTATTGTAACGTGGGGCTTATCCTTGGCAACAACTTCACAAATAAATAAAATGACTTTCTTTGGTAGATTAGTTAAACTATATTGTGCGCTTAAAACATTTTAAAATGTTACAGACAAGTAATTCCATATAATTATTCAAATTAACAAATACTTAAATATTTAGTTATCCTCACCTTTTCTTTGAATTAAAATATCCTCTAACTCTTCACTTAATTTTACTCTTGGGGGGGAAACAAAGTTATTTTTCACCTTTGATTCCAAATAGATTTATCACTTAATATTCTAACACCAAAAACATCTATAAAAACTGTCTTTTTTTTATTAATGGCTACATTAAAAGCAGACTACAGTAAAACATTCTACAGTAAACTGACACTTCTGTAAAATTACTCCACGGCAATATGAAACTACAGTAAACGGACACTACAGTAAAACCACACTACAGTAGATAAATAGTCACATGTTGAAAGACACATCAAGACACTGAGAGTTTTCTTTAGAATAAAATCTACTGTCTAAAATTGACCATCAAAAATACACATTTATATGGGGATTAAAAACGTATGTAAATATTTTTAAATCTATTTTAATATTTATATTCAATTTCAAAACTCTTTATGCAAAAAAATATGCTCTAAATCAATAGAAATTTCTCAAAAATGATTTCCATCTCTCTTGCATTTCTATTTGCCGGCGGCAATTAATTTTGTTTTCTGTTGATTCATTTTTCGCTGTTTTCCTTTTCGTTTGATTATTTTCTTTCACTTTTATTTTGATAATTATCTGGCACTTTTCTTTTCTGTTTTGTCACATTTTCCTTTTAATTTGGTTATTTTTTTTTTGGTATAACTTTAATAAATGTTTGAAAATATCGCTAAAATTGTTGTGCGCGCGCGAATATTTGTTTTGATTATTTTCTGATTGTTATGTGTGATTTTTGGGTTGGCCAAAAATGTGGCGAGACGAGCCGTTGAGCCGTCAATGCGCTACTGGCACGAGCGGTGAAAATTGAAAATGAAAATGGGAAAACTCGGGCATCGGTAAAATCACGAAACAAAAAAAACAAAACACTGAAGAAAACATGATGAAAACAGCGGCAAATCGGCTGCGCCGCTTCTGTACTTGTGCGTCGGCGTCGATGGCAGCGGCAGAAGCAGCAGCAGCAGCATCGGAGGCGTCGGAAATGTGTCGGAAAATGCTTGTGAAATTTGTATTTAGCTTTTCCCGAACTCTCTGGCGGTGTCGCTCTGCCACTGCCACTGCCTCTGCCTGCGTGTAACTGTTGATTCTTTGTATGGAATTGCTCCAAGAGCACCTCTCTCCCACACTCTCCCACTCTCTCTCGCTGTCTCTCTCGCTGTGGCTGTGTGGGTGGAAAAGCAGCATTTCCGATTCCGTTGGCAGAGGAAAAGTCAACAACAATTGTGGGTGGCTCTCGCAGAGAGGAGAGAAGGAGAGAGTGTGAGCGGCAATATTGAGCATCGATGAGAGTGAATGAAAGTGGAAAGCGAAATCGAGAAAAACGCTAAAGTACAAAACTACGTAATAGTGGCAAATATCCTTATCTGTCAGATAAGGCATTAGCTTTCACTCTCGAAAGACAAACGCACCGATTGGCGTCATTCCACGTGCGTTCAACGGGTCGCATGAGTAATTTATGATAAATCATACGCCACGATGTACGCCACGAAAAGGTTTTCTAATGAAGTTCAACACGCCGGCTGTAGCCTTCTCCACTTGATATTTGATGCGATGATTGACATTTTGGGCTAGAAATTCCCCAAAATCCCGAAAGGCAATTGCTGACTTTTTGGAAAAGTCAGAGAACATGCAAAACATCGCCTGAGACGCCCACAAAAGCATCAACAAATGGCAATTAGAGTGCACACACGCTTCCTCTCTCTCTCTCTCTGTCTCCTGCTCTCTCGCAATCTCTCCCTAAATCTCTCTCTCAGTCTCTCTTTGTGCTTGTGTCTCTGTTTTCCCCGAATGATATGACATTTAAAGGTTAGAGGTTGAGCATCAATCAAAAGAGCAGGCAGCAGCAACACTAAAATGGCAGATAAATGCTACAGTTTCATCTAAAACAACAACAGAAAAAAGGGACAAGCGAGCGCTAACTGCGAGGGATGTGAAGCTTGGAATACCCTTAAAGGTTTAGTGTTCCGAGGAGAGCGAAGAGAAAGTTATGCTAGCTAAGATATTCTACGGATTTGTATACAATTATCCATAGTATGGAAAGACTTCTGTTTGTCGAATATCATAAGAAGAATTCTTAGGAAATACAATAGGTTTTCTGGACATACGTTGGCGATAACTTTTAACAGATACACGATAAAGTATTCCTATTTTCATTCATTACCAAAGTATTCACCCCTTAACTTCTAAGCCACGCTGGGAGGGAGAAGCTGTTAAACTTATTTTGTTCATTCTTCCATGGCTTCTTCTTCTTAGGAAAGCTCTACGAAATGTTGCAGCAAAGATTAAATAATATTATATGGGATTGCTTGGGATTAAGTCTTTAACAATCCCTGTCCTACAAAGACCGCCCCAAAACTAATATACCCTCTCTTGATGAGCGCCAAAATGGCAGCCAGAACATTAACAGCAATAATAATAATACTCACAATAATGAAAGGAGACACAAGTCCTCGACAGAGATGAAGACATTGACTAGCGCACAGGTGAGTGGGTGGGCAAATCAGGGAAGCAGCAAGGACCTTTTTGGGGTTCCTTAGTCCATTAAGTTTATCAAAAACTTGTTGCTTGTTTTTCGGTTTGTGGCTGTCTTGAAGCGAAGTAAAGTTCTTGTTGTGAACTTACAATTTTCTGGTGGAAATAATCAAACGGAACGAGTGCGGGGGCGTGTAAGAAAACGCTCTCGACTACGATGCTAATAGATGCGATTAAACGCCTCCACATTGTCAGTGTTGCCATTGACTGAAGCGCTGGTAGGTGGCAGCAGGAGGGTGGCAAGCAGGGCAACGGTGCTGCCCGGGAGCAGCAGCAGCCACCGAGCTCTAGGAAGCAAATGTTGCACAGTGGTGTGGAGTAGGAGCATAAAGAAAGGCTAAAATAGATTGCCAAAGGCAAAGTAATGGCTGATTTTGTGGAATATTTAAACAAGGAATTCATCTGGAATTTCTGTTCAACCCAGAGGATGCTAGCAAAAGTGCCGGAAGCATCCTGTCCCTGGCCTGTTTTTAATGAATACAATTCAACTTTTAGTTTATTTTTGCAAAATTTTCATAGATTTAATGCAACTTGAATAAAGCATCAAAAAAGTTTCTTCTCGTCAAAAATTTCCTGCTGCAAAAATAAGGAACTCTTACAAAAACCCCACTAAAGTCTCAATATTATTATATTTATATATATATATATTTTTATATATTTATTGTATTTATATTATATATATATTAGCACAATTTTTTGGATTTTGCAAATTCTTTGAAGTCAATTGATTACCTAGAAATCTCGACATATTTCCATAATAATGTTTTCTGATATACCTCAAACCACTTTGAAACTTTAGCTGCACCCTAGTTTTCGGTCCCTTTTTTTTAAACTGTGGGCTTAAGGATCTTTTTCCCCATTCAAATTAATAATTATTCTTTTCAGTGAAAAACTATTCCAGGAAATCGAACACCATTTTCTATCTATCTTGCACGGGTACTCATCCATCTTCGCGACACTGTGCCGTGGGTTTCCACTTGACAGGAGCCTCAGTCGGGGAGCATAGATACAGGATGTTTGGTACTTTGCCCTTTACCCGGCTTCCACTTCGACTCTCTGTGGGGCACGGCACGTGTGTGGGCGCCGCCACACTCTGCAGTCAGCAGCCAGCAGCAACTGTTGCTGCCTCAGTCGCTGCCTCTGCCACTGCCACTGCCAGCGGCGGCAGCATGAAAATGGCGGTAAATGGCAGCCGAAAAAAAAAAAACAAAAACCAAGACGAGAGACCGTTACATTCGGCAGCCAATTCATTTGAAAAACTTCATGAATGAATACTGAAGGAAGCTCATCAATGAAAGGAAAGCTCGGCGTGACGTCACTGCGCGAAAATGTTATTTTCCTCGAATTTCATTCATGGAAATGCTAAGGTTTCTGGCGAGCGAGTGGAGAGAGAGAGTTGGAGAGATTTGAGAGTAGGAGAGCGCCAGAGAGTGTGAGAAATAGGTACAGCTTTTATTGCCGTTTGAACTTTGATATTTTTTTTTTTTTTTTTGCATGCCGTCTTGTCTGGACAAAGGTCCTGCTGCTGCTCCTGGAGCGACTGCCTGCTGCCTGCCCCTCCTCTGGGATTCTCTCAAATGTCACCTGCGACTCCTATTTTAGCCGCTCAATGGTCAAGTTTTAGCTGTAGCTTGGTCCTGCCACTGTGGCTGCGTTTAATTAGTTTGTTATTTGTTGCAGCCATTTGGTGGCTTGGCTGCCCGTTTTGCCGGTTGACCTTTGCCAGCAGGCCCCAAGAGCAACAGCAACCGCAACAGGAGCCGGCGCGCACATGTCTGTGCGGCTTCTAACCTTTAAATGTTGGCAACGCGCTAATTGATTTGCTGAATGAATACATTCATATGTCTTTCGCTTGCCAGCGAAGTTCCTGTGTGAGTGGGCAAAAGGATACCATTTGCAAATGTCATTTCTGGTTTAATTGTTGTAGGACATTTGCGAAGGTATTAAAACTACACTATTTAGTGGGATCTGTGATATTTAATTGGTATAGAAGAAGCCAAGACTTTATTGTTACAGTGGTTCATTCAGTAAAAAAAAATTTGAAGGGTAAATAAAAAATGTCGTTTTTAGTTTTCAAAGTTAGCCAACACTGGCAACACTTATACGGAATTTTCCAACTCTAAACACTATTAACCAGCACTGGTATTTCTTCGTTTTAAATACTCTCTTCTGTTAAACGTAGTTCTTTGGAATGTAAAAATGGGCTTACCAACACTGGTTTATTTATGGGAATTGTGTTGGATAAAGGTACCTCCCGTTTCTGTTATGAAACCCTTAAAACAAACCTCGAAATGTCGACCTCTCTGCCTAATTCAGCCTTTGGTATTTACTCTAAATTCTTCTCATACTCATCAAACATTTCTCAGCACTAGAAAATTGCAGCCAAACCATTTGCATTACATATTTATGTATTTCCTGGTTCTAATATCTTAATTGTGGCCTACTGTAAAATAATTGCGATTTATGGAGTATTACTATCTCGAATCATATTCATAATTCCGTAATTCCTTCATTAAGTTTTATAAATGAAAATATTTTCATAGCTTAGGAAATTCCACTCTCTGCCAGCCCATGGGCCCCGCAAACAATGCCCAATATTGACTTGAATTAAAAGCCATTAGATGCAATAACCGAAAGCCGCCAAACGAATGGTGGAGCCCCCAATCGCCCAGCTTAACCATTAATATACTTGTTTAGAGTTGTCGAAGCATAAGCCTGGGCAATAGGCGCATGGCCAAAGCTACTTACCAGCCATAAAAAGGCAATCAGATGTCGTCGATTCCAGTGTCGGCGCACGCAAGCCTCCGCAGAGCTGTGAGCCTCAGAGCCTCAGAGTCAGTACCCCGAAAAGAATCAAGATTTAGCGCGTCTATACGTGTACGTGTGTGTGCGCAGGAGAAGCGTCTCTGAGCAGGAGAAGCGTCTCTGGGCTTTCCTCAGGAGATGCCGGCCGAAGAGTCCGGGAAAGCGGGGCAGCGCGACTGCGTTTGTAATTAATTACAAGGCGGGCCCAAAAGGCAAACGGCGACGCACGCGCGACCGACCGACTGCAGCCGGGCTACGATCGGGCTAACTGGCAACTGTAGATGGCCAACAGGCGATAAGACAGGGCTAGAACGTGGCTAGGCTCAAAGGAAGCGCAACTCGAAATCTTGGCGGCTACTGCGATTACGCGGCGACAACAGCAAACAGCAAACAGCAGCAGCAGCAGCAGCAGCAGCTAGCAGTAGCGGTAGCAGCAGCGAACGGAGCGGGGGTATCTCGCGCGGATCTGTCGGAGAACGCGAACTCGTTCCAGGATTTCCGAGATTATGCAATTTTGATTTGAAACACGCAATTTTGATGGCCAGGCCAAGATATTGGGTTGCCCCTGCTGTTGATATCTGTCGCTCGTCTCTCGTCCGTCTCTCTTTCTCTTTTTCTTGGGGTTTTAATTCCCTTAACGATCTCATGCACGGGGCGCGTAAATCTGTGGATCTAGGGAGGAGCTTAGCTGCTGCTTGATAACTTATTAGACGATAATTTCCTTCCGGTTGCGTTTTTTTGCGATTCGACTCGTCCGACTGTCGGCGGCATAAAAAAAACTGTGGCTATGGCTTTGCTTTTGCTCTCTCTGGTGCTGCTGCTGCTGCTGGTGCTCGTGCTGCTGCTGCCTTGGCTTCACTGTATCTGTGAGGTAGTATCTGTGTGTGTGTGTGAGTTTGTGTGTGTCTTAAAATCGTGGGCCGATCATCGCCTTACTTAGAGATCTGTCGCCCAGTTGAGATGTGTCTTGGTGTTGGGGATGTGTGTGGGCACAACTGTACATGCAGCTGAGGCAGCAGGCAGCGGCAGGCAGCAAGCCACCACAACGGACTGTCTGTCCCTGTCGCACGCATGCGTGGCACTGAGCCTGAACACCACGCCACACACCACACACCACAACCCCCGCAATGTGTGTGTGTGTGTGTGTGTGTGCTTCCAAGTGCTTTTCTCTGGCTGAGCTTCTATCTCTCCTCAAAAGTCACAAAAAAAGCAACACCTTTGGATTACACTTTAGTTGCCGAATACCCTGGAAGGCAGAGTATATAGGGTTAGCGGAGATGATATGTAGATTGAATCCAAAGATGGAAAGGCGCTAAAAGCAGAGTTATTTCCCCCCAAGGCGGGGCCTTCTTTATTCTAAAATTCCCATAAATTTCACTGCTTTTTGGTGAACATTTTTGGAAGTATTTTGTTCTAGTACAGTGCCACCAAAAGGTATCTCCTATGCCGTTAAACCTTCCCATTCGTTTGGCTAGCTAGAATATATTGTGTGGTGTGTGTGTGCAATGTGTGGGCTTTGCTTCTAGCTGCAACCCACACACAGCCAACGGCCAACGGCCAACAGCCAACAGCCAACACACATGCATATTGACGTCTGTTTAGCGGCTGATCCACAACCCTCTGTGGGCTCCCACCCAATGCGGCGGGCAGGATTCCTGCCCTTAATGCACTTGCGTCATTTGGTTGCAGTTTTGGAGCGAATCACGACTGCCCCCCACATATGTGATTTGAGGGTTTTCGCTGGAATCAGCAAAGTTCGTTTGGCAGTCCTGAAAGCTTGCAGCCAAAAGCTGCGGCCAGCAGCTAAAAATAACACCCAACGAAAGCTGTCGAGTGTGCGACAAAAAGCTTCACTGGCACCCATAGGAACAACAGCAAGAAGCTTTTACACCCACACAAGCACACAGAGGGAGACCCACACACATGTGCATGCAAGAGAGAACCGCGCAGAGCGAGGCAGAGGAAGCCAAAGAGAGAGCGCGATGTCAGCGTCACGTGGGTGGCTTCATTGATAAATTTTTCGAAGGTGCCTCTGGCTCTGCCTTTGCCTCTGCCTACGCTCTCTCTCGCTCTTGGCTGCCAATTGAATTGCAAAAATTGTTGCAGCTGTACTTTGGAATAGCCCAAGACGAAGAGAAGAAAGAGTTGGGAAGCTAAAGAAAGCGGGAAAGACAGAGCCAAAGACAGAGACAGAGGTACAGGTAGCAGGGTGCCAGGGTACCAGGGTACAGGCCTCTCTTTATTTGTGCTCCACTTTAGATGACAGCGTACTCTCGCATGCATATGGCGTGAGTCTCAGTGTGTGAGGGTGGTGTGGGTGTGGGTGCGGATCATGCTCTCAGGCATTAGATTGTGAATGAAATTGAATGGAACACAGAAAGAGACAGACTAAAGCCAGAGAAACAGAGACAGAGACAGCCTAAAGCCAGAGCAACAGAGACAGCGACACACAGCAGTCAGAGCAAAAAGAGCTGGAAAACCGCCCACTAAGCCGTGATTTGCCGTGTGACTCTCTCTCTCTACCGCCCTACCTCCCTCTCCCCCTCCCCACCCATTGGTTTCTAATCATATTCAAAAGTCGACCCTCCCTGCAGCCCCCTGTCAACCCGTCAACCCATTGGCCCATAACTTCATTCACAGAAAATGTTTAAATATGGAAACTTGTCAATTAGTTCAAGTGCCTGGCTGTACACTGAGCGAAACGAAAAGGCTATTCCCAACCGAGTCAAATTAATTATACTTACACCCACACACACACACACACCATCGATTCCCTGACACTTTGTACACTTATTAACTGTAATTGCTCATTCAGAAGTGACACACGAAACACACCAATAAACAGGGTAGGGGGAGGGCAGAGCATTAGCTCACACCTTACACAGATCATTTATTGTACCAGCAGACCCGCGCGCTTCGCTGCTCACCAAATGCATTTTATGCTTAGGAATTCAGCGAAATTAAACAATCATAATCGAAAGCAACAAATATACTTACACCAATTACAAATATTTATAGAAAAGTTAAATCTTTTGTAGAGAAAAAATTCCACATACTCTGGCTTTCATTTAAAAAAAAAAACAGCATGCAATTTGGTGCACGCGTTGCGCAGATAGCTGCAGCATAGAAAGCATAGATATAGCATGGAAAAACATACAGAATTGTGGCCCAAATAGTTGCAGAAAAGTGCCATAAGCTGCTTGTGGAGGTTTTACTTTAATAGGAGTTCATTTTAGGGATATTTAATGGGGCTCTATGCCAAAAAGTTTTCGTGCTAAATGGAAGTTGAGCATTAAGTTTTAAGCTAGTGATTGAAATGTAATTAAATCAGAGAAAAATTGAGATTCTTAAGAAATGATTGCTAATTGTTGATACATTTCGATAACTAACATTTGATAGCTGTTCATAAATATAGATGCCTGTCGATTAACATTATTAGTTTTCTCGTTGATAAAATCGATAATTCTAATCGATGCAAATTTAAATAAATAGCTCCAACTTTCATCATATTTTTCGTAGTCCCTGTGCACTTTTAATTCAAGTGCCTGTCTCTATTTGAAGTCTAATCAAAAGCTTATTTATTTCAACACTAGCCCCAATCCCAACCCCAACCACAACCCCAACTCCACCGAACCAATCATTTAATTGAAAATTTACAACATCATTCAGCCAACAATCGAGAAAACCCTTGAGTGAAGTGTACAACACAACACAACACAACACAAAAAAACACCACTCGATTCCTAGTCTCTTCCAATCGCGCCTGATTGACCATGTTAAATCCTTCAGCAGCAACTGACGCTGGCTTCCGTTTTTAACGCCATTTAAATGAATTAATGAGAGACGCTTAAGTCCTACACTCGAGCGTCATCCCCTGCCCCCCCCCTGAAACGAACAGCAGCCAGTAGCCAAGCGAGAGAATACCTTTTTGGCCAGGCAACGTTGTCTACACGGCTCTGTGGAGAGTTCCACCGAGAGTTGTACTGCTGGCTGCTGGCTGCTGCTCATTAAAAGGCAACTCCTCTGCCATTTGGCTGTCAGTCACTCATTTAGTCACTTAACCATTCATTCGTTCCTTCGTTCCTTCGCTCATTTGGCAGACAATTTACAAAACGCGTTCCATTCATTAGCATTGACTTGGACAACAACAAAAGAAAAACGGCCTGTTGCCATGTTGCCAAAGCCTTGTTGCCTGGACAACTCCTTTGACTTCTTAGCCTCTCGCAGCCTCTGGTCAGAAGATGTTAACAAAGTGTTTAGTTAGTGTTTAAAATTAGTATTCCCTTAGGATATTACAATATATTTCTTTTCTTTCTTTTGTGGCAGCAAACAAACTTTTGCTTGGCTTCTCCCTCTCCCTCTCTCTCTCCCTCTCTCTTACCATTTCTGTTTGTATCTTTTTACCCAAAAATCATGCTGGTGGTCTGCCTATATGATATTTTGGAATCATTTAATAGCTACACCCAAAGAAATTTCCTTTTTCTAGTCATAAATATCCAAAACCAAAATAAAAAACATTTCAATTGGAGGTCAGACGCTGCTCTGCTGTGCGTGCGGCTTTTGTTTTCATCAGCTGTATCTGCCATCTCTTATGTTTTCCGATAGCCACAGACACTATATGCATTTCGATGACACTTTTATTTCGCTTTTGCTTTTTGTATTTTCTGTGCGGCTGATTTACGATAACGCGTTTCATTCATTTTATGCAAATTTTGAGAAATATTTTACCCTTTTATTGGGCATTTTCTCAAATTTATATTGTTTTATTGGTGGGGATGGGAGGCCACACAGGTCGTGGGGTCTACGATTACCTCGAGTCTACGCTGCTGCGTTTTGTATATTGTAGCTCCACTGTGGCTTGAGTCTGGGTAGATATTTTCTGGCGGCTTGCATCTGGGTAGATCTTTGAGCGTCGCTCATAATAATCATAATCCAAGGGATCTCCACCGATCAAAAACTTATAATTCCTCAATTAATTAAAGTGACACCATGGCCGTGCCTGCGCCTATGAATTTATGAGCCCTCACAATGCAACACAATGATGCTGCATAATACTTGTATCAATTTTCCAGAGCAGAGCGCAGCGGAGCAACGCATTTGCAATTTCAATTAGTGCAACGCCCTCGACTGGGTGGGGGCAAACTATGTCACATAAATCATGGCATTCCCTGGGATAATCCCCGAAACCCAAACACCCAGCCCGAGCGCTGGCGCTGTCGCTGACGCTGACTCCGTGCAGCTGTGGCCTCTGCGGCATGGCGTCAACTTGCTCCTCAGTCACTTCCTGTGTGTGCAGAAAAAAAACCAGCAACAAAAAGTCAGCATAACTAAAATTTAAATAAATAAATTGAGTTACCACCTCAAAAAGGTGCTTGTCAACAAGTTGGAATTATGCGGACTATTTCATAGCTTTGGGAGAGGGTATTATGGCTTTGAGGAGAAGCCAGAGAGGATTTATTCATAGAATTTGTGGAGTAGGAAAAGTATTGCCTAGAGCCATGATATGTCGCTGAAACACACAGAATGACAAAGAACTAATCAGCTGTATTTTATTGGTACGCCATGCGATCGATTGAAACATTTTTATTTAATACATTTTTTTATTTCTAATAATATTTGAATCAAGTATTTCCAGTTGCTTGACTTTATTCATAGTTTATTGCTCATTTTTGGCAAGTACACAATTGGTTCGGAGTACGGGTTGAGTGTCATGCAACAGCTCCCCTCGGTTGTGTTAGATGTGCAGCTGGAATCCACGCGTAACAAGCTTCGGCTGCAGTGTAGCTTATGACACTTTATGATACCATGCCCTGGGATATTCTCAAACCACAGCCGAAGCCAATGGCTTTATCTACTTTTAAGTGTATTAAAATTTTCATTCCTCCAAACACAAACTTCCTTTCCTGGCCCTTGCATTTGTTGTAGTGTAAAAGTAATTGCCAGTTGGCTTGCCAATTACGAAAATTTCACTATTAACTCAATTGTTGGTTCTATGCAAATGCCTACCTTCAGCATTTATCCCAAAGTTCACTCCACTGCACTCCACTCTCTGTGTCTCGCTGGTTGGTGTCTCTGCCATAGATGATTGCCCCCTTACGATTTCTCTATTAACCATAACCAGGGTAAATAGGCAATTGACTTGAAATTGGCAATTATTTTCTGTATTCCTTTTTTTTTTTATTTATTTTGTTGCCAGAGACACAGACGACCAGAGACGCTGCTCAAAAGTTAAATGGTAAATAGAGAGCCCATCGAGCGACTCTGGCAGCCAGTCGTTCATATGTGAATGGCTGTTGGTGCGCAAAGCGCATTATGAATGAATAATGTATGAATGAAAATTGCATGCACGTGCCCTCGAGCTATTGAAAAAAAAATCTGGCACTCTTTGGTTTGCTGCATGCGCGTGTGTCTGCCACAGACAAAGAACTCCTTTGGATTGGATTGGATTGGATTGGGCTGGCAGTACTTGCACTCTTCCGAGGGGAATGGCAAGCTGTCGAATGTTTTTGTGAAAGATCTGACCGCAGAGACTTTTGAACTGAGCAACGGCAAATGATGTTTCTATTAGCAGTAAGCTTACGGAATTTCCTTCTCACTGAAATCATCTTTCAAGATGTAAAGCTATTGTTAGCCTAGCTAGAAATTGTCTCGAGAGTTTCTTACGAGTAGTCTAGGCCTTGCTTTGGGCATTGAAGAACACATAAATATCTCATGTAATTATCCTAAAATGTTTTCCATTACTCTGGGTGCCTGCCTGATCTCTGAGGATTATCTATGGAAGAACATTTTGCAGGGTCCTCAAATTCTATTGACGGATATATTGAATTTTGCATGTTCTTAAAATAAAGCAAACTTGAAACTGTTATTTGGCTGATACAAAACCCGATAAGTTATTATCTGTGGTTAATATGTGGGTGTTGAATTATTATTTTTTAATTATTCTAAACTATTTACATTCCTTTTAGGGTTCTTTCTGTATGATAATTTAGCGCTTTGACTTGAAGTAAATTTTCTACTTCTACTGCATTGAGTAATTTGAATCCATCCGTAGCCTTGCCAAGTAATTTCCCAAATCAATTTCTTGGCTGCCATTAATTATAACAAATATTTATAGCATTTCTTTCGTAGTACTTTAAGTGCCACTTTTTCGATCCAGCAATCAATAGCCAAACCTACGTTTATTTTTCTTTAGGTTGTGATTTCGGTGTTCCAGCTTGAAGAGTTCGTCACCTTAGTCTTTTGTTTTGCAGCGCCTTCTATGATGTCTTCATTAGCGTCGGACGCGACGCCGCATCTGCCGCCGCTCTCGATAAGCTTTGGGCTGTTTAAGGCTTGGAAATCTGTTTTTAATAACCCCCAGAGTCGAGAGAGTGGAACTATTTTAATTAATTGAGTGAAACGAGAAAAAGGCCTTTACTTCGGCAGTAGCAAGTGGAACAATTTATATGCAAATCTGCAAGCTGCTGCTGCTGCTGCTGCTGCTGCTGCTGCTGCTGTTGCCGCCTGTGAGTGCATCGGATCGTAAAGATGCGTCGACTTAGAGAAATTCAATTTAAGCACTTCTCCTCGGAGATGCAGGAGCAGCATTGTTGGGACGCAGTTATTAAATTTGACAGTTTACAGTTGTCGATGGGACTTTGAAGAGTAGCCGCTGGCCGCTGGCCGCCACAGCTGCCGCCTGCCGCCTGCCACCGATATGCCACCGATACGATGCGGCTACTAAATTACATTGGAACTTGGTAAAATGATCAGCAGGTTGTTTGATTTTCTGGTGCAGCGACGGCCATAGATGAAAGGCAGCGGCAAACGGGCAGGCTAAAGCGATTTCAATTAGCATTTTGATGGCCCTACAAATGAGCGGATAGAACAAAAACTCACCGCCATTGATAGGCCATTGATAGCACATCATAAAGCAGGCAATCGTTTGTCGTTTTTTTTTTTTTAGTACGTTCGCTGGGGTGCAGAGTCTTAGATATTTCCATGAGGCGAGTCGCTGGTGTTTGGTTTGGTGTTTAATTTATTGAACGGAGCTCTGCGAAACTATACGTTTTTCAGCGATGGAAACAACGAAGCAGTTTAACTGTAGGCAAATTTCTGCCATTCGCAGTTTTTACATTGGTATTTGCACTTTGTTGAAATTCCAGAAAATGTACGAAAATTATAAGAAAATACCATTTCTTCATGATTTCTCCTCTCACTTTTATTAAAGTAAGAAATCATTTGTTTTTACATTTCTGTACTTTCCTTGTACATTTATGCAAAATCCATAAAATATCACAGAAATACCAACCGCTTACGTGTGCCAGAGAATGGCTTTATTTCCCTGTTGTGAAGCACGAATAGAAATGTATGAGCTTTCACCTAAGAACCATCGGTGGAACACCTATCGTGTTGCCATCAGCTAAATCATTTTTGGTTTTGGAATTTATCAAAAACGTCACGCGATTTTCGAAAGACAACCCAGCCCGCCCATCAAAGTGGGTATCCCACTGAGCGAGCGCCCAGCCATTGACAATCTTTTTGGTAATTAAGTTTTTTGCCAAGTGACAAATTAATCGAACCGCCGCCAAATGCCACAAAATGCCGCAATGAGCGTCTGGCGCTCAGACGCCTGGCATTAATCAATGAGATGTCAAACTCAAACGCCACTCCATTTGTGGGGATGAATGCAATTTTCTTGGCACATTTTTGCCAGGCCAAAAAAAATCATTGACAAGCAACAAACGAGCGGACAACACGTCAAGTTTTTCTGTGTTTTTCGGTTTGGCAATAAAATTGTAAGCATTTATCTCTTGTGTCGCTGGTCTTTTGTGTATTGTGCGTAGACCCCAAAATAGGGTCTTACTTTTCTTTCTTTTTATATTTTTTACTTTTGTATTTTCTGTGTCTTTTTGCATTACAAATGAAAAGAGTATTGAGTTACCAAACGATTTGTCAACGTTTAGCTAGTTAGGCGGGGCGGGGAGGGGCTCGTGCAGGGGGATTCAAACATTTTGTTGCCTCGTTAAGATTTGTTGACACTTGTGTTAATGTTTTGTGTTTGTTTTTACCCCTACTCGGTGTCTGCGGCTGCCTTTTTTTTGTATTTTGTATTTTTTGTTAGTTGCAAATCAAGTTGCAAAGACCACCTGGAAAGCCTGTCTGTTGGTTGGTGCGCTGAGGGTTTTCGTGGAAGTGGCAAAGAGATCGATGGCAAGTGATCAAAGTGGAAGGGAAATTGTGTAAGTAGAGAGCAGAGCTTAGAGGAGAGCCCTTAAGAGCCCCTTGCAGACTGGCTTTAAATTGTTTAAATAAATATAAGCAAATAAAAGTAAAGCAATAAATTTATAAATAAAAGGATACATTTTTTTAGATGTTCAAGTTCTACTTTTATTAGTAAATTTAATCCCAAAACAAATGGCACATTTTTTTAAATTAATTTAAAAATTTGTAGAACATCCAGCAGCGCTTCTTTTGCTGCCAATCAAATATCTCTGCCCCACCTGTTGATCTGCGATCATGACAAGCTCTCGTTTCAGCCACTGCATTTCACCATCTCGCTCTCACGAAAAGATCTCCCTCTCTCTCTCCTCCTCTCTCTCTCTCTCAATATCAAACGCCATGCCGCTTGAGGGTCTTATCGCTGTATTTATGGTCAAAGCCATGGATCCCCAAACATTATCCGGACACAGTGCACCACTTAAGAGAGAGCGGACCTTTTATGTTTAATTTAATTATGTTAAAATCTGTTTCACTTCCAATTCATTTAATTTGATTCGTTTCGTTTCGTTTCGTATCGAACCTGCTGCGAAAATCCCATACAGTTATGGCACTGAACGAATCGTGTGTAATCCTCCGACTTCTGTTCCAATTTCCACCTAGAAATTCGATACACTTTTTACCAGACCATGACGAATGGTTGGCTCCCCAGTGTCCAGTGTCAGTGTTAAATAAAATTAATAGAGAAATTAGGCAAAATGTTTCGAGAGCAGAGACGGCCGCCGCCGCCGCCTTTAATTGGTTGGCATTAGTTTTGGGCTTTAAGTGGTGCTGCCCTGGCCTGCCCTTTGGGCGTCAGTGTGTGTGTGTGTGGTTTGTGTTGCCCACCCTGCAATTAGTCAATTAATGAAAAACCCATAAATATGCAGCTAACATTCATCGAATAGATAGCCAAAAAAAATAAAACACAAAAAAAGAAAAGGTCTCTTTTGGGAAATGGCAACTGCAACGGCTCTCTGCTCTCTGCTGGCTGCTGCTGCTGGCTGCTGCTGCTGACTGCTGGCCATAAATTAATAGTCCATTATTTCTAAATTTTTGTCCACTTCAAACTGTCGTCGCCGAGTCGCCTTCGTTTGCATTTTAATCTCTCGATTGCTGCCCCACAAATTAGTCCCCCCATAGCCCCCACATAGCTGCATAGCTGGACTTTGTGTTGACTTGTCAGTGCGACCAATAATTTAGGCCAGGAGACAGCCTCCGTCGCAGTCACGGCTTCGACTCTCAATGGTTGACGTAATGCTGGGAAAACGAAAGCCAAAATATGCCCAAACTTTTTTTTTTGGATGCTAGGAAAAAATTATGTAAATAATTTTGTGGCTAAACATTTTTCACACAAACAAAAAAATTACTTAATTTGCTTTACGCAGGGCAACCAAAAGCGAGGGATGGCAATGTGGAAAAGTTAACGAGGGAATGGTTCGGTTTTGGGTTATTTATTTTGCAAAGATTATTTCACTCAGGGAACTGCAGTTTTTTATGTGTAATAAAATTATTACAATTAAATTATTATTAATTAAATTAATAAAATAAAATAAATTAAAATAAAGTGGATTAACAGATCTGCTAAATAAATTCGTCTGAAACTCACAGAAATCCCCAAATTTTCTAGCTCTGGTGCCAGCCTGATGTACAGCTTGTTTATACATTTATGCCTAAGAAACATTTCAAGATAGATTATAAATCATTTATTATATTTTTTAAGTGCACTTTTAGGACACCTGCTGCCACTAAAACTATTGTCATGGTACCTAAAATCAGCGTTTAGTTTATTTCCCGATGATCTTTAACATTTTGCCATGCCTAATGACTGTGCCCACACTTGCACAGTTATTTAAGGCCATATTTTATAGCATTTTTTTGTTTGTTACTGAAATACCAAGGCCATAGCCCTATACAGACTTGGCTATAACTTTCGACTAGTGTTTCCTTTTACCCAGAAGAACCAAACAGTGTGCCCCAACCCTGCGAGTACAGCGTACCAAAGCCGAAAAAAAAACCTGACCACTCGAAAGACGTGGAAAGAGTGGCAAGGCGGAGGGCGGGAGGGAGCGTGTGGATCGTGGAACTAACTCTGCGTTGGAAAAACGCTTGGGGCGTTTTGCGAACTCATTTTCCGACTCAATCAAATCAAATAATTTATGCCTCGCAAAATTAACTTGGCCAAAAGAGTTGGAGTGGCCAAAAGAGTTGGAGCGGCAGTGGAGCGGCGGTGGACTGTGGCCAGTGGAGGTCATACACATTGTGTGTGTGTGTGTGTGTGTGCAGAGAGTGCGCCCAAGTCCCCCAAAGCGTACAGGCCATAAACTCTGTTGATTTTTCCATTTGTGAGGCCCTAAAGCGATCGTTGGGATGCCTTGGAAAATTGCTTTGCCAGCGAAGAGGGAAAAGCACAGAAAATTAAAGCATTTTGCGTGTTTGATTTGCTGTCCAAGTGCGTGTGATTTCGTGTATTTACAATAAAAAGAAATTAAACAATAATAAAATTATATGGAAACAATTAATCTGAGATTTCTAAATTATATACAATCACGGGCTCAAGCCTAAACAAAATCAAACTCGAAGCCATCCTCCTGGTAGTCGTATTCGCTGCCGTCGCAGGTGACCTGAACGTACTTATCGGCGGACCATTTCGAGTACTCGTCGGGCATCAGGGTGGTCCACATAATGTCGCTGAACACCTGCAGTGGCTGGGCGTTCTTCTCCTCCCAGCGTATGTGCATTAGTTTCTGCAAGCGATCCACATTGCTGTGGTAGCCGTTCAGCGCCAGATGCTGCAGCTTTGTGCACTCGGCCACCATTTCGAGCAGCTGATATTCACGCACTATTTCCCAGCCACTGAAGCTGAGCACCTCCATCTGGGCGCAGGGCAGGTGCTGGCGCTCCAGGAAGAAATCGTCGTGAAACCAATTCTCGCACACCAATTTCGTTAGCTGCGGCAGTTCGAGCAGCAAACTCTGATGCCAGCGTGCCGGCAGCTGCACCACCTCATTGTTGACGGCTATGCGTGTGATGGCCTCACTTTTGGCCACGATAATCTGCTGGAAAATGGTCTCCTGATCGGCGTGCAGCTGCCGCGAGTCATCGAAGCGCACGGCCAGCTTTTTGAGCTTGGGCAACTGCAAAACGTCCGATATGACGGTCTCCACGCTGCTCAGATTGATCTTGAGCACCTCCAGATTCGGCAGCTTGATGGCCGTGAGGCGTACGCCGCTATCAAACTGATCGGTAATGTCCAGCACACGTAGCTGTGTCATGCTCAGGCAGATCTCCTGTATCCAGCGACTGTCCAGTGGCACCGAATGGTACATCGAGTTGAAGACGAGCTCCTCCAGCTTGCGGAAGCACCAGATATAGCCGCCAGAGATGTTCATGCAGCTGGTCAAACGCTTCAGATTGGGCAGTATTTCTGTGAGATCTCGTATATCATCATCGACGACGGTATTCGGATTGCCCGCCAGTATGCAGGTCTCCACGCCCGGCAAGCGTATGACATTTATGTCAGTCAGATGTCGTAGGTATTCAAAGAACTCGGCAAACGAGCCCACACCATCCTCATGGACGTGCAGCTCCTTGAAACGATCAGCCATGTGATCCATAAAGAACACATAGTCCTCGATATCCAGCAGACCCAGAAACGGCGTATTCGGGCCGACAACCATGTTCAAGCGCTTCTGCCAGATCTTGAGGATGTCTGGTATGAACTGCGGATAGGCACGCGCCATGCGCACCTGATCGCTGAGATTGTCGATGGCCTCGAAGATCTGCTCGAAGAATATTATGTGCAGATTGTCCACATAGTTGGGTTCGCGTTCCTCCAGCGGCGGCAGACGGCACTCCTTGGCGCCCTCGATGATGCTCTTGAAGGCGGGATCGGCAAGTGTCAGCTCCATTCTATTCTATTCTGTTTCTCGATTTAAATATTTCAGTTACAATTTGTAATTGTATTTGTGGTGTTGCTCGCTCAAAGACTGCAGCTGGAATGTGTCGTCTGTCGGTGCGGCTGAAGGGTTTTATGCAAAAATTAATAGAGGGCTGCCTAGAAACCCCCGGCCGGATGATCCATAGGTAGCTGGCTGATTGCAGCAGGTATGTGTCCCGATCACAGAACTGAGCAAACACATAAATTGTGGATAATCCTTATTTGACAGCTGGCCTGGCCTGGCCTGGCCTGCTCTCCCAAAAATTGACACACAATTTTCGTAGGTAACTGCCACAGAGAGGAGATAGATTTACCTGTGATTCGCTAGCACACTGCCTGCAATTTGTAAGCGCACTTTGTCTGTGGCTCTGGCTCTGACTCTGGCTCTGACTCTGGCTCCCTCGCTTATCTGTACAGTTATCGCTGCTGCTGCTGCTGCTGCTCGTCTCTAGTTTGCATATTACACGAGCACAGGCGTGTTCCTCCATGCAGCCGGATGCAGCGTAGCAAGTCGGCTAACAAAACGTGGTCAGCATTCTAGGCTTCTAGGAAATAGCCAAACAAATAAACACAAGAAAAACATATCAAAAGAAAAGAACAGCACGAATGGTAGCTTGCAGTGAACAATAATCTAATAGCACTGCACAACATGTCACAACCAGAGCTTATATTATGCCTAAAATGCTGAAGAAATTTCTTAAATGCTTTACTCATATATTCCACTATAATCAGCGTCTCATTTTATAGGAAATTTATGCACTAAAACCTTTGATTTCGACCCAAATGTCCCACTGCAATCCTTTTTAGCACCGAAGCTTTGAAGCAAATAAGAAAACGAAACAAAATGCGAGGCGGGAACGTTTATTCTGCAAATCAAAGTGAACTGAGGCGTTGATTTGCCTTTTCGGCACCCCCAAGGGTTCGTTTTTTAACACGCATTTGGCACCCGAACATTTCATTTGTGTGTCTGGTGACATTTGGTGGATTTAAGGAAGAGTAATTTGCTGCAGCAGTTCCCGTTCCCTAGTGTCTTCCTGCAGCTTCTGGTGCTTCAAAAACTCATTCGAAAGCCACTGAAATAAATGTGTAACCTGTAGCACAGTGCAGTCAAAGTAGCTGGGGGCAGCTTAGCAAGCGATTAGTGGCATCAGCATGGAATCAGAATGAAAGCCGTGGCAGAAGAGGTTCACACCATCTCTCGCAGACACTCTCCTCTGTGGCTTACAGTTTCCTTATTCTTTTCTTTTGGGGTGTGAGTGCCATTGATAATTTCGAGATGCCCCTGGCCCCTCCCCCTTCTGATGTTGTCAATTGTCATAGGCCCCTGCCCTTTGTCCGCGACTAATGGCATTGTTGTCAGCCTTGTCTGTGTTATGGCCTGTCAAAGCATAAAACTCGGCGAGCAAACAATGCCAAAGTCGCCCCAAAAAAAGAAATACCTAATGTCTATATAATGCACATTTTTTGTTGGGTGAAAATATTTTCCATTTGTTCAAATTTTTCAACAAGTTTTATTCTCAGGGAAAATCGTTTGCTTCACACGGGAAGTCAACCAGCCAACCGACCAACCAACCAACCAACCAACCGACCAACCAACCGACTGACCGACCGACCTGTCTTTTTGGATGCAAATGCACTTGTCTTTTGGGGTCTCGCTTTATATGTTTTTTTCTGACTGTTTGTTGTCTGTTTATTTTTGTTTTTATCTGAGATCAGTGTCGATCAATGGGGCAGGCAGGCAGGCAGCCAGGCAGTCAGTCAGCAAACGAATTGGGCAACATGACACACGGTTATGAGGCAAACAAGAAGCAATCGAGCGACGGCTCTCTGAGAGACTGTTTTAATAATTTTGACATAATCACATCACAACAATCTACCCATTGAAGGATGGCGGCCTGAAGTGGCAAGACTGTGACTCCATCTGCCCCATGCCATCTCTGATTTGTTCATTTAAATGAATTACAATTTAGCTTTATCTGTTCCCAGAGATCTGAGACTGAGACTCTTTTATTATTTTTGGGGGCAAGCTTTAAATATTTTCAAATTTTCCTTTCCTCCATTTCTTTGCAGGTAAGCGCGAAGAGCAGAACTTTCCAGACAGCTGCGCTCATAAAAACCCGGCGAGCAACAAAGGATCAGTGGTCAGCGGCAGCAGCTGCTGTCAAAGCCAGGTAAAGCCCTTTTTGGGCCAAATTACTTCACACCTTCAGCGGGCAGGCGGGCTGGCTGGCAGGCAGGCTGGCAGGCGGTGGAGGCGGCTGCTGCTATAAGAAACGTAGCCTGCACGTTTCCAAAATTCATTTGTTCTAAAACTTAATCAGCGAACGGCGCGTCGTACCGGGGACAAGACAAGAAGTCGTGATTGCGCAACTCATAACTCACGAATAAAAACCAGAGCAAAAAGAAGAGAAGAAAAGAGGAACACAACTCCAACTTGAACTTGGCTCTGGGTTTGGGTTTGAGTTTGGGTTTTGTGGTGCAGAAAAGAGGGAGTGGTGTGTGATGTTTGTTGTTGGCTGCACTTCACACCGATCTTGGTGGCTCTCTTCTTTTTTTTTTGTACATTGTTTAATTAAAAACGTAGCTGCCGAGCCGCTGCTGTTGCAACACGTACAAAGATGATGACAACAACGAGAGGATGAGGCTTGAAGCTTGAGCAAGAAGCTAGAGGCAGGGACTAGAGGCAGTAGCCAGAGGCAGGGGACGAGAGGCAGGGACTAGAGGCAGTAGCTAGAGGCAGGGACTAGAGGCAGTAGCAAGAGGCAGGGGACTAGGGGCAGGGACTAGAGGCAGTAGCTAGACGATGAAGCTCGTGGCAGTAGCTTGGGGCCAGAGCCAGCCCGTCTTCATGCCGAACTCGTCTTAAGGGGCAGCCGCTCTTCAAGTGACTCAAAAGGACGACACGTTTTGGCTTCTGTGTAGTCAGAGAGAGAGCTGTTGTTTGTTGGCTGTTGCTGTTGCGGCTGCTGCTGCTGCTGCTGATGTGGCAGTGGCAGTTGCCGAGTTGCTAGAGTCAAAAGCAGTAGCAAAAGAGGCTGCAGTTGCAGTGGCAGTGCCAGAAGGAGGAGGCTGCAGTGGCAGTGCCAGAGGAAGGAGGAGGTTGCAGTCGCAGGAGAAGAGGCTGACAGTAGCAGTTGCAGCAGGCAAAGAAGAAGCAGAGTTTGCAGTTGCAGTAGCAGTTGCAGACGCAGCCACAAGAGGCAGCGGCGCACCACTTGCCACAATTACGGCTGGCAGAGAGCCCCATAAGACCTTTCGACTTCATCTCCTCAGCAGCGGCTGCTTAATTTTTGAGACAGCCAGCGATTATATTGCTCCAGAAATATACGAAAATGATGGCTGCTACCGTTTACCAGTGAAGGAGTGAGAGCATGATGAAATGCTGGGCAGTTGGGGACGTTCTAAAAAGGAGCGACATTTGGTATTCAGGGAAGAACCTTTTTTAAACTATTTAAAGGTAACTTGGAGCGTTAATTTATATGAGAAAATATTTATAAATATTAAAGCAAAAGTTCTGGAATGCAGATTTACGTGAAATTAAGTTATGTCTGAAAAAAAGCTTGGGATTGATCGGTTTCCACACATAACTAAATGGCAGAGAAAGCCTATAAAATGTTGAAAACTTAACTAGATCATAAAAAGTTAAAGTAAAAGGATTTTGTGTATTAAATATAATTTATCTATTTTCATATTTTGTTCAAAAATATAGAGATAATTGTTAAAAGTGAATAGTGGCCTAAAAGTAGTCTGAAAATACCACAAATCAGTGGAAACTGCAACAAATCTGTGCTCAGAAATCCTCTTCATTTCTTTACCCCATCTTTTCTTTACATCTACTAACTGCACAGGGTAACTAGCATTCGTTTGGAGCGCCTCCCTGCGCTTCTCAGGCAGCGCGCGTGGTGTTTATAATTCGCGAATCATGTTGCCTTGTTCGGGGCGTCTGCTGCCGCTTGATTCGGTTTCTGTTTTCGGGGCGATGATGAGAGGAGCTTCACTTTTATGTGTCTCCCCGCACGGGGCTCTCTTGCCACACAGCCATGATGTGGCACATTTCAGCCAGGGCGACTTGAACTTGGGAGCTCCTGTATGCCTCGCCCTTGCCTTTAACAATGACAATTGTTAGTGTCGGGTGCTGCTTGCTGCTGCTGCTGCTGTTGCTTGCTGCTGCTGCTGCTTGCTGCTGATTATTTTGACTTGATAACGAGCTAAACAATAAAAACAAGCATCTTCAGGCACCGCAAACAAACTGAACAAAACTCTTTTCGCCAGTCATGTTTATCAGGAGCGCACCAGACAGCAGCAACACCACAAGGATTTCTGCCAGTCTACAGTCTTTCAGCTCTCGTGTGTTGTAATCAATTTGAATGCCTTCGGACTTGAGGTTTTTATTGTACACTTTAAAGGTGGGGCATTAAGGTTATGAGTAGATTTTTGCAGCGAAGAAAAAGAGGAATCTATGAAGCTAAAAAGTGTATGGATTGGTGATCAATTTAACTTGTAGTTTACCTAACACTTTTCGCAGGCGTTGACATCCAGCAATGCCGAAAAAAATACCGACGGGGGGGCGCTGCCAAAAGACGCGAAGTACTTATAGTTGAGCTATAAAACTATAAAGGGATAACGTCTAAATCGGATCATTCTAGCGAGCATATAACACTTTTTTCTAACAAAAAAACCTTTCGTATATCCAAAGATAATCTTACCCGTAATTATAGTTTAATTTCAAACGATTTTCCCTTAAATTAAAATCAAAATTAATTCGTTTTATATTACATCTTGCACAGGCAACCATCTGCATAACCATCTGAATTCTATAAGGAAACTTTCAAGTGTATTCCCGTCGTCGCCTCTCCATAACTTTATTTTTCTCTCGTATTTTTTCGTTGAATTTGAGTTTATTTTGTGGCTTGTTTGTTGTGATTTCTTAAGTTGTTGCAATTATGTTCGGGCGTCTGCATAAAAGCGAAAACAAATTGCAGATCCATGGATGGAGCGGGAGAACCCCAAAACCAAGCTAGAAATTAAAACTTCTTTGATGTTGGATGTCTTTTCTTTTGGCTATTTGAATGTTTAATGTTTTTCGAGTAACTGCCTTCGTTTCCTTCTTAATATCGCTCGTAAATTGGCGATCCATAATAATACGCTGCCAAACAATACGCTTCTAACAATCGCTACAAGTCCAAGCACCCCAAAAAAATATATATCTAGAGCGTGATGATGATCTCCTTGTGGCACTTTCTATTGTTCAGGAGATTTGCATAAGAATGAACTGAACCTGCCGCATTTAGTCACCGAAAATGTTCCTCTCGGGTCATAAATGGAAGCTCCGAAAGCGAGAAAAATGCCTCGTTCCACACACACACAAAACACACACACACTTGATGGTCGCTTTCCCAAATGGACTCTCGATGAAGTGCATTGTGTGGATCTCGCATCTATTGTGTGATTTTTCTCCCTGGTTCTCTGGGGCGTTTTTGGAATTTATTTTAGTGGCATTTTACTGCAAATTGTTTTGCTTCTGAATGTCTTAATGTCTTAATCTCTTGGATTGATCTGTGATTTCGTATTTCAATGGAGCAGCTTCCCCTTGATTGTTTTGCTTCTGAAGGTGCTAATCAGCTGTGGTCCATAGCTTGTCGATTAATGGATCTTTAAGTGATCGCGAGAGACACCTGCTTTTGGGAGTGGCTTTTGGAAAAGGTTTTGTGGAAATGTTTTCTCAACAACGAAATAACAAATAGGGTTGAATGTTAGCCATTACATTTGATATTATATTTTAAATTATCTTCTACGTATCATGTGGAAATATTCGTGTTCTTATTTCTTGGTTTTTAGTGAATATTGTACTCTAGGTTTTAATTGCTGTAGAACATTTTTTACGCTTTGCTTTTTTAAAGCAAAAAAAAATCAATTTGAGATATTTTGAATTATTTAAAATTTATAGATCGCTAATTTGCGATCCGAAGCCGTGGCGATCGCTTAAAAATAAACTTGTTTAATGTGGCAACCATTTCTCGATTATTCTTGTAGAATTTCCTTGCAACAAAAATAATTCTGCCTTGAATATTGCCCTGAAAATAACCTTCGGGCGCATTTAAAACCATTTTAAACCAGAGATACCCTCGGCACTCTTTTTTGATAAATATTTTTGCATAAATTAAAATGAAGTAACCAATTTGTGGCAATATTCCCATGGCAGTTCCATTCACTAACTTTTATTGGTACAATAATATCTGCTAGTTTAACCCACAATTCATTTGCATTTCGTATATCTACACGATCCATCTGTCAGCTCTGCCCCTGATCAATGATTGTTCTCAATTACTCAAGCAAGTAATTTCTCAAGTGAGACCGCACAGGCACAGGCACAGGCACTCATTCCTCCCTCTGCCCTGCTATTAGCTCTTCAGCGTAGTTCTTCTTTTAGTTCCCTTCTCCACCATTGGAGTATATCCTTTTTAGCCCTATGTAGGCCCGCCCTCGTTTATCATTGTACACTTGACTTGACCTCCCGATTCCCTCGATTCATAAATCAACAAATCATTAATTTTTCACTCCTCCCAAACGGTGTGTAGACCTTTTTTCAACGAGTTCCACTGCTCGAGTTCGGAAAAGCAATGAGCCAACGGGGTTACCCTTTTTCCCAGTGGGAAATCTTGGCTCCCACAATTAATCAAAGCAAAAGAAAAGAGAGGCAAGAAGAGGCAATGAAATGGAACAACACTCCCCTGATGATTGGCTTATTGATTTCATTGTTGTGCTGGAACATTGTATAAATAATTCAATAATAATTGAACATGCTAATTAAATGTGGCGGACCCCGAAAAACACTCGAGTGTAGAGATCTCCGTATGGAAGCTCTCTGTGGTATGCCATATCCTGTCGGTCCTTAAGATCGCCATGCCATTCGGCATGCCATGTAAGATCTCTTATCGTCGGTTCTTAATACAAAAAAAAAAACATATCAATGCAAAAGGCGATAGCACAAAACATATTGTAGATTGGACGTGTGACTCGTGTGTGTGTGTGCTCTTATCGTTGCATATGATCTTGCAACACACACGGTAAGTGTGAGTGTGAGAGAGAGATATCCCTGCCACACAGGCCAGACGAACGAAGCGAACGAACGAACGAACCGAACGATCCATCGATCGACCGATCGCCGATTGATTGATAATAGCACGAAACGAAATGCTGTTTGCCAAACGGGTTAAAAGCAGAGTAAACCGAAAACTCATTAACGCAATAATTAAGACGACAACAAGGTTTTTAAGATAACACACAACGCAACGACATCATGCCACATTGTAGAACTCTCTCTGCGTTTTTTTTTTCGGTTTTTGTTTTCTTTTTTTGAGTTGTACCCTGCAAGATCTGGGCCAGACTCTGTGACGCTTTGAGCGGCCTGCGGGTCTGCTTCTGCTGCTGCTGCTGCTGACGGGCTGCTTAGGCATTTGTCCTGCCAGGCAGCATTGAGGGACACGAGACGACTGTCACTCGCAGTCGTACCTGCCCTCGTTCCAGATGTGATAATGATAAAGGGCTGCTACATCAATCGCTGACAGTCGAGGGGCTACCACACTTTTTTTTGTCCAGATCCCAGATCCCAGATCACCCGATCCCGTGCCCATACCCATGCCCGATGCCCATGCCCGATGCGATCTCGTCTTCTATCCTCATATCCTAAGTACCTCTTCACGCTCTGGCGATGCCGTGGCTGTGATAAGATATTACTGGTTTCTGCAGAGCAGAGCGATATTTATTGTGAAATTGATTTTTTATTACACTGTCACATTCGCAGACATTCCTCTCGCTCTCGCCGTCTCGAGAGGGTATCTCTTGCCTCTTTCTTGGGTGTATATTTCCCCCTCTCTTGGGTGTATCTTTGCCCCCTCTCTTGGGTGTATCTTTTGCCTGCTTCTTGGGTGTATCTTTCGCTGCACCCCTCTCCCTCGTGCAGCTCTCAGGTGTGTGTAAAAAAAACCGCATTCAAGACCAGCAGCAACGGGCAATTTTACGCTTCATTTAGCGTGACGTTTAATTGGAAGTTGCTCCGCTCCGCTCCTCTTCGCTTGCCGCTCCACTCCGCTCCGCTCCACGACTTCTACCTGTAGCTGTATCTTCTGCCCCTGCGCCTCCCTCTCGCCAACTTGTTTTATGCCATCAGGTGGCTGCGGCAGAGAGAGACCGCAAACCGATCAATATCTCCCGATGCAGGCTCTGTGGCTCTCTGTGGCATTCCCATTTGATCGATTGTTGCGTTCCGTTTAATTGATTTTTGTTTTGACTTGCGTCTGAATTTTTGGTGCATTTATATAGAAAAAATAACGCCAGATCATGGCAATTAGAGGAACATGGATTGCAGATCACTGAGCGGATCGTGGGGAGGGTTTTTCGAGGGAGGGACTTGCTGCCTGCGGAAGAAGCTACTGGCGATCAGAGATCAAGGAAAAGGTGTTGGGCCTAGAGATCAGTGCGCTGAGCTGCGCAGCCTTTCGAAGGTGGAGATCATAGGTAATTAAAGTTGATCCTCACAACCCTTCTCTGTGGGTCACCTGTAGGATGATTACAGCCAGTCCAAAGAGCACTTTGAGAGAGGATCCGGCTCAGGGTCGCTTCTATTTGAGACTGGCTTTAGTCAGAGATCTTTCAAGGGAAGATCCTACCTGTAGCAGCGCTCTGCTGATCCACAACCCCGCCAAAAAGGTGTTACTTTGTTTCCAGAACCCACTCGCTAGCTCTCTCGCGAGCGGTGCACCTCCTGGCGTTATTTAATTATGCCGCTGATAACATTCCGCGTAGATGGTAGCAATTATTCATCGAGCGGGACAAACAAACAGCAGAAACAGCTAAAGCAGGGGCAGCAGCAGCATCAGCAGGAGGGGAGGGTGAAGCAGCAGCAGCAGGAGAATCAGAAGCAGAATGCAGCCTCAAGCCTGGGAGTATCCGCAGTGAATCGGCTAGCAATAAATAAACCAAAATGATAAATGGGGCAATGCTTTTTTAAATGTATTTTAAATGCAATTCGAATGTGGCAATGGGTAGCAGGCAGCAGCAGCGGCAGCAGCAGCCACAGAAGTTCCAGTCGGCTCTGGCGGCGGCGCCTGTTGAGTCTCATTACGAGGATAATTTATGATGGCCAAGTGTGAAGGACGACCAGGCACCAGGTCCAGGAAAAACCTGTCGACAGTGGACACAAAAAACAAAAAGTGAAATCAAAGCGGGGAAAATGTCTCAATTAAATATGGCGGGAAATTTAGGAATATTTCGGAGACAAAAATGATGTAGAAAAGAGCTGAAAAGTGGCCCAAAAGTAGGAATATTTCCAGCACGCCGAGGGAGCAGCTAATCCCAGGGAAACAACTCATTGTAAGCTAACAAAAATGGAAGTAATTTCTCATTCGAAAGGAAAATCCCTTCCCCCAATGGCAGCACCATAAAAGTATCCAATTTAATCGTGGCAAATGTATGACATGCTGTACACAAGTCACATTTCATTTGGAACAACTTAATTAGATTGCAAATAAGTCAACCATTTGTGGCACATGCCCCATGGGAGGGCCCCCAACACCACACAACACCCCAGCCACGCCATGCCATATCCATATCCATTCCGATACGATCCTCATCATCTGCCACTTGGCGCCATCGTTGACAAGTGCCTGGGTGGCAACAGCAGAGCATTCCACAAAAGGGAGAGACTGATCAGCGCACTCCTTATAAAGGGTTGCACTTAATGTTCCCCCTCCGCCCTTGAGCATTTTGCACATGTTTAGGGCCTTGTAAATTGTCTAAATGATTGAAATGATATCATTAGCATGCCAGCAGGGTAGGATAATGCGGGGGGTGAGACAGATTATGCTGTGGCGTGAATAAAAATGGATGATGCTCTGTGGAAAATAGTTTTTGGATTGTTTTTGGATTATTACTTTCTTTAGAGATTTAATTTAAATATTATGAGTCGAATTTTTGTGAATATTTTTTTGGTACATATCGGAGAAAATTGCTAAGCATTGAATATTCGTATATTTCTCTTGAAAATTGCTGCAGTTTCAATGATGACACTAGAGTAATAATTGTAGATCATTTATGGATCTTTTGCATCTTTTGAATGACTTTGAGAACATTTTTGAACATCATTTTGCATAGGATTATGCACTAGAAGTTTTTAAAATTATTTTCCAATTTTGTATTAAGGTTTTCTGATAGGTTTTATTATGGAATATTTAAAGATCTCTTTAGAGTTTGGCACTAAGATTAGTTTTTGGTTAAAGAAGTTTGGAAATCACTATTTTAATTTTTTTTTTACTAATTTCAGTTTAATTTTGCAAAGTTAAGGCCTTAAATCTTTATACAATTTTTAAAATATTCTTTTAGTTAAAAAATGGTTTTTGTTTTTATATTTTCTATAGTATTTTCTTTATTATTATTCTGATTATTTTTTCCAGCATTCTTCTCTCTGCTGTCTACATTTTTCTTTAACTTCTCCTGTCAGATCTCCGCTCTTAAATTCAAAGAACCTCTCCACTGATTAAACTCTTTTTTTGTGCCCCACCCAGCAGCTACTTTCTTTGAACTTTAGCAGTTCTTCGTCGTCGTCGTCGTCGTTGGCTTTGGGGGGACCTGGACATGCTGCTGTGCTTCGATTTAACATATGTAAAAACCACAAAAAAAAAAGATGAACCGTTTTGGGAGTTGCATTATTAACAAAACATTTGTGAAGCCGAGCCGTGGCCGGTTGTTTGGCTTTGTTAACACCTGCTGTTTACATGCCGAAAATCAACATCTAATTGTGAGCTGGCGATGATATGCCGCCTCTTTTTTTGTGTTGGGGAGGAGTATCAATACACACACACACACACACACATAAATTAACATACGCTTTGCTCCACATTAACTGACATAATTGCCGCTGAATTTATGACTGCCAGCCCCAATGAGGGAATTTTCTGCTGCTGCTGCTAAGACAAAGGCCCCCAATGTGTCAAAGCAAGTCATTAGAGAACCAAAACCAAAGAAATTCCTCCTCTAATATGCAGGCTACCACTGAGAGGAGGGACCTCTTTCTCTCTCCCCAATTAATTAGGCGCATTCGTATGCCTCTTTTTCACTTTTTCACTTTGTCGCCAGCCGCCGCCCCAGAGATGCCGACGCGTTCGATTGAGATAAAAAAGATACAGATACTGATTGGACACCATACACATATAGCAGAGATTTTCCTTTTTAATTTTATAACCACTTTGCATTTTATAAAAACGAGACCAAAAAAAAATAAAAAAAAAAACTAAAACTTAAACTAAAATAAATTGGTGGGGAAAACCTTTAAAAGATGGCAGCCTGGGGGCCAATTTTCCAGGCTAATTTGCCAATTTTAAGGCACGCCAAACGTTTGCCGAACGTTTGCCCGCCAAGTGAGATTGATCATAAAAATTGAATCGTGCCGAACGGCGCCGAACCCAATTGAATTCAATTGCCATTGCCCGCCTGCCTGCCTGCCTGCCTGCCAGCCTGCCTTTGGATAGAAGGTGTTGCTGCTGAGGCGTTCTGCTCAGCCTCAGGTTAGTCGCTCTCTCCCTCTCTCTCTGTGTGGAGTTTTGGCTAAGTGATTTGCTTGTCATATAAATATGTTTGATTTTTCCCAGTTTTTCACGTGCCACAAGAGATTTATGAGCGAGTGAAAATAAAGGTACGGTCTTCGACGGAATGTGTGTGTGCCTTTAACTTTTGATAATGAGGCAAAGGGGGGCGCATAAACTTTATGACATACCCAAAGAAAAAAAAGAAGAAAATTGGTACCGCCCATAAAATAATTAAATCTTGCAGCAGAGAAGGTTTTCCAAAGGTTGTTTTTCGTGTGTGGATCATTAAGCCTCATGGAAAACCCGCATGAGATGCTGCTGCTGCTGCTGCTGCTGCTCGGGAGATGTTAACAAGCGTGTTATAGTTTTCTAATGAAGTCATTTTGTGTCTGATTTCTAATTAGGAATCGTCTCGGAGTTTGCTTTCTAATTAATGGAGCCTCCAAAACAACCAAAAAATGTCATGATGCTGCGCTGCAAAACCTCTAAAAAAAGTATACAAAAACTAAACATCCATTTGGGCATTTATATGCATTTATTGAACTCTGATCGGTCAGGTGTGGTGCGTGTCTCCATCTCCTCGAATGTTGATATTTCCCAACATTTTTTATGGGATTTTAACAAGGCTGAACAGGCCTCGCTGTTAATAACTTTATTAATGGTTCTCGACTCTTGACGAAGGAAGAAAGCCAATGGAATTTACAACTCCCAAATGAGAGAGTCTGAACTATATTTTACAGTAGTTTAAACGAGGTTTATGGGCCCTTTGCCGTGTACCGTAACGCCAGGCAGAAGATCACTGAATGGAGATCCTAGGCACTGCAGGGCCGGGCGAGGCATGCTACTCCTCCTCCACCTCCTCCTTCGTCTTCTGCTCTCACTCCACATTGCCTGCATTTTCTGTCTTTGGGTTTAGACTTTTGCTCTGCGCGCTGCTTGCTGCTCGCTGCTCTGCAAGTCAATAAAAAATCGTAACTGACATTTTTCGTTTACGAAAATGTCACAAATTCACAGCGGGACTGTTGCCAATACAAGTGATTTAAATTCAATAAATCATTGGGAAATGCCTCGGCCCAAAAGACGGGCTGCACTGCACATTGATGAGAGGAGAGGAGCTGCTCCAGCTGCAGCCACAGCCACAGACCCCTCCTTTCTCTGCTCTGTGTGTGTAGATGAGCAGTCTCTGGAGCATCGGATACCTCAATCTCTGGCAGACAGAGTCTGGCAGAGGGTTTGCTCTGCGGTTCGCTTCGAGTGCATATTGCTTATTGCAATTTAATTACAATTGGCCATTGACTCTTCTAGCTCGTCTTCGGACCTGGGCATTATCTCATTTAAATTGCCTATTAAATGGGTATGTCTGGTAGGAGGAGGCTTCGGTTCGGTTCTGTTCTGTTCTGTTCGGTTCGGTTCTGTGCGTTCTGTCGATGAAGAAATGGCCAGACAGCTGTGGTAAATTTTGCAACATTTGAATTATGTTTTAGTTGTCTTAGAATGTTGTAAGGGCACAGGTACGAGTAGGGGCAGAGACAGAGCGAGACTTAAAGAGTTATTTAGGGAATTAGAAATGTTAATGGATTTATAGCGGGATGCATTAAGAGGAAATGAGCTTGGATAGATATCAATAAATAGAAGCAGGGGATCGCGGGACACATAAATAAAGGAAGTTAAATGTATGTGTGCAAATAGATATATTAAGGGTTAATTGGGTACGGAAGAGGGTCTTGAATATTTCCATAGAATTATGAGTTAGGATTTATGGATTGAATTTATGCTGAAATTGCTCTAAATGAAGAGGAGCATAAGTCCATCATGACAATCCATAAATCCCTCTAAATTAACATCTATTAATTTATACTGGAGTTGGGAACTGTTTATACTATAAAGAGCGAATATCGCCAAACGAAGAGATGGAGAAATCTTTCTAATATTATTCCAAGAATAATTCTGGGGTTTCTTTTTCAATCGCTGCTTGGAGATGGAGAGCCCAAAGGATGGACAGTTTGTAAATGGAATACATATATGTATGTACCTATGTATGTACATAGATAAATGGTTGAATGGTTTCATGGGTTATTTAAGATACTTTCAGCACATCAATGCACGTTCAGCTATAATGACTTGTGAGCTCTATCGTGTTTAATGTGTTTCAATTCATTAAAAAGCTCTCTGCACTGCTTTTGCTCCAGTAAAACTTTGCTGCAATCTCTGAAACTATCTAGTTGGTATGCCCCATGGAGCTATTCCATAAATACTACTTCTATTACCGTCCAACTTCAGCTGATGATCCATTTCAAGCTCCACTTCAGTCCTACTAGTTCTTCCCCTTTATGCCATGGTTCCTTTTGCAGCTCAACTTTAAAACTGATTTGCCACGAACTCTCTCGTCTGTGTGTGTGTGGACCATGACCTTCCTTCTCAACGCAACGAATTGAACTCAGTTTTTTTTGTTGTGCCCCTTAATGAGAAAGTTGGCTACGTTTTTGACGTCCTTTTTGGTTGGTTTGCTTTTGTTTGGCCGATCGACCGCACAGCATACTTTTTGACTTTGACTCTTAACATATTTATGGGTTTTTGTGTCTTGCCGCGTGCCGTGTGCCACACAGATATACCCCAAGCGAACAGAGACAGAGAGACAGAGCGAGAGAGAGCAGAAGAGATCCAAAGAGGGATTTGGGAGTGGGGCAGAGACAGAGCCAGAGCCGGAGACAGAGCCGGAGACAGAGCCAGAGCCTTTTTGGCATTCATAAATTTGTAACTTCACTTGGCGTGACAATTGCAACACATTCGTGTGTACATTAGCCCGCGTCGCGTCGTCTCTCGATCGTCTGTCTGTCTGTCTGTCTCGCTGTCCGTCTCTGGAGGAGCGTTCCTGTGCGGATGTGTGGGGCGGGGAGCAAAAAAATAGACGTTTCATTGTCGCCTGCTGCAACGTGGGGCCTTTAGCCCAGGGCCCAGGGCTGCTCGAGTCTGGGGCCAGCGCCGCTTTTATTTATCGGGGCCGGTGCACAGTGTGTCCAAAGTCAGGGCGGCAGAAGGAGCCGCGGTGCGGAGCGGAGCGGAGCGAGTGGTGTGCTGTGTGTTGGTGCTCTGTGGATCGATCGTCGCGCGTGTGGCGTTGGTATGAATTTATTTTGTTTTTGCTTTTTGTTTTGTTTTTAGTTTTGGATTTTGGTACGGTTTTGGTGCCTTGTCCATTATAATGTTGTTGCTCTCATTGTTGGCCAGCGACGCGAACGCCAACGATAAGAGAGAGAGAGAGCAGGAGACGAGACGAGAGTTCCCTGTGCCTGTTGCTGTCTTTGTATTGGCGTGGAGCTGTGGAGCCCTTTCATGTTCACAACATGTACCTTTTGCTAGTTTTACAAGATGTTTCCTGTCGTCGTCGTTGCAGGCCGCATCGAATTGTTGTCAATATACCCCAAGCCAGACATGAGGTCTCTGTCCTGCTTTTCTTTGCCTTTTTTTATTTAATTTTTTTGCTGCTAGCAGACATTCTTAATCATTGATTTAGACATATGAAAATTGATTAGATGCCAACATCAAGCAGGCAAAAAAAAACGAAAAAAAAAGTGTGTATAGAGCACCTCGTGATAAATAACAATTTGCGCAAAGAAAAGAGAGAGATATGTTGATGAGCGACGAGCGACACTTTTATGTGCATATTCTACCCCCTGTGGCGAGAGAGAGAGCGCGAGCGAGAGCTTTGGCTGGCTGCCGCTGCTGCTGATTGCAATTGCAAATCAACGTTTCATAAATTCCCAACGCAATGGCAAAGCACTTGGCCAGAGAATTTATGCGCCTGTAATTGAGGAGGAGAGCACTCTGCGGCGGCGGAGCCAGCCAGCAGCCAGAGCAGCAACTGGACTGGGACTGGGGCTGGGACTGGGACTGGGGCTGGGACTCGGGCTGGGACTCGGGCTGGGACTCGGCCTGGACTCGGGCTGGACCTGAACGATATGTACACGACCTCAGTGCGTTATCAATAAATTCAAATTGACACTTCACACTCGATATGTCACACGATACTTCGGGGTTGTACGCCCGGGCGACACTCAGCAGAGCCCCGCGAGACGCACACGAATGAAGACGAAGACCCAACTCAAGCGAAAAAGAAGGAACCACAGGGCGACAGATATCGCCAGGAAACACAGGGAAGGGCTGCAGGCAAAAACCTCCACAGATACAAATAAGCAGAAAAAAAAAGGGAAAAAGAAAGGGGTATGGGGAACGGGCAACGGGGACCTGCTGCAGACTGCGCGGAGAACTTCTTTTGGCTGAATAAAAAAAATATGATTGCGATTGAGAACACTGCAGGTTCATGTAATCTCTTAGCCAGAACAGAACTTATTAAATGAGTGCCAAAGCACCAAAAAAAAACAAAACAAAAAAACAAAACCGGGTCTCAGCGAGAGATAAACGCGTATGATCATGTAAGGAGAAGAAAAATGCATTAGCGGCAGAGAGAGAGAGCGAGAGAGAGAGAGCGAGCGGGCGCCAGGCCCCTCGACCAAAAAGCATCATTAAAAACTGCCAGAGGAGCGCCGCCCGTCAAATCAATGGTTCTTTATATTTATTTATTATTTTGTTGCTGCCTTTGGAGGAGCGGTTCAAGCGGTGGTTGACAGCGCAAAGGCAGCAAAGGCAAAAGCGATTGGACCTTATCGCTGGACCCTTCCTGTGTGGGGTATAATGGGTCCCCGAATGCGCTGCACAGGTAAAAGCTGCACATTTGTAGAGGGAAATGTTAGAACAATTTTTGTGAAATTTTAGCTGCAAGTTGCCCCGTACATGTGTTCCGATTAGATGGCTTTTTCTAAGACAAAATAATACTGGAAATTGCCATGGCAAAATGTGTTCGAATCGATAACATAAAATTAATTGAGAATATTAAATATTCAAATGTTTTCCTGACGGTATTATGATTGGCAGTCAGTGTTCTGTTAGCTTACGAACTGCTAACAGTAAAAATGTCCAATAATCTCAATAAACATTAAATCGATAATATAATAATTTCGATAATTAATTTCGATCGATAAGAACTCAGTTTCGATAGCCAATCCATTTCGGTAATTTCACAAAATACAGATTTTTCTTATATTTTCTTTCGATGGGAAAACTGATTCGATTATCGATTAATTGATCAAAAAAAAAATGGCAAAAAACTATAAATTTCTTTTACAAACGATCAATACTCGATAGGCCTTTGATGAATAATAAATAGCTAGATAAATTTACGTTAGTCAATCGATAGATTATTAATAATCGATTGCACGGTAACCTCCTAAATTCCATGCACATCTTATTCTTGTACCGCATTTGTCAGCTGCAAAGACCGCATGCAGCATGCACCACAAATGCTGCAATTGCTGCAGCAAATGCTGCACCAGGCATTGCCGCCGATAAAGTTCACATTAAGAGTCTCGTTTTACAAAATGTAAACATGTTAAGGGTTAATAAACATAAATAATCTACGCAGCTTATTAACGGGCACAGCAGCACAGGGAATGCCACTCTTCTCGCTGTCAGCGTCAGAGCCAGAGGGATCTTCACTGGGACGTGGAGTCCGAATCCGAATCCGAATCAGAGTCCACGTCAGGGAGAGGCGTTGGCCAGCTATCAGTGCGCCGAGTGCATTTTGCAAAGGTGTTTGTCTGTTTTTTTGATTGGCCCCGACACACGACACTGCTGACTCCAAGTGGCAGCCCAGAGGCAGCAGCCAGGCACATCTCTGGGGCCCCCAAGTCATCACCCAGTCATCATGAAATATGTGTGTGCCAGGCAGCTTCCTGATAGCGTTGCACAAAGTGACTTAATTAGCGCAGAATGGAGACCAGCGCACCAGCACCAGAAAGGAAATCACAGCCAGCGCCAGAGCCAGTGCCAGTGACAGAGCCAGTGCCAGATCCAGCGCCAAATACCGTAGTTATCGCCCTTTAATTAAGTTGCGGCCAATTTGTCAGACAATTAAAGGGGGGTTGGGGCTTTTCCTGCTCTTTTTGCGGCAGGTCGCGGGCACAAAGTCCACAAAAATTGTGTGGCATTAAGAAACTGGTAGTAGTTGCAGTGCCGACCCGATCCGTCGGGAGTTGGCAGGCGCCTGGCCAGACGGTAACTTAAGCCACGGCTCTAACCGGACTCTAAAGCCAACGAACGTCCGCAGACTACCGTCGAGACTGCCGACTAAGCCAAGTCAAAGCATTTAAACATCACCTTAGGCCTCATTAAAAACAAAATATTATGTAAATTTCATTAAATTACACACAAATCAATGGTAGAGAAGCGGGGCTGGTGTGGGGCGGGGCGGGGCACCTGCAGAACGGGGTGGAGAGTGAGCGAGAGGGCAGGGCGCCTAGATCCCAGGAGCCAGCTCCCCGGACTGTTGCTGGCTGCTGGCTTGCTGCTGTTGCTGGCTGCTTGTTGAGCCAATGAGTATTCAAATGGACACTTGTCAAGCCATGCATGCGGCTACTAAATCATATTAAGACCAGACAAGGATTTCCAGACTTAAAAAATTGGTGTAACATGTAAGCAGTTGTTGCCCCAGAAAGCGGGGGGGGGGGAGGCAACGGCTGCCAAACGGGGGGCAGCGGCACAGCACCACTGCATCTGGGGGGATAAAACTCTGCGCTACGCATGATGTTCACTTGACACGCAAGGCGACAGGAGCGACGACGACGACGACGACGACGACGACTGAGGAGCGACATGGCGAAGGCCTCAACAAGATCGCTTTAAAAAAGAAAGAAAGAAAAAATAAAATATAAAAAAAGAGTTTTTCATTTAATTAAGTTGAGATTTTTGTATTCCTCCGATTTCTTTTTAGGAAAGAGAGAGACAGAGACAGAGAGATCAGAGGGTATATGGTGGTATATATAATATATATGGTATATATATGGTTGCGTTCTGAGATCTATAGATTTACTTTTGCTTTTATGAAAATAAAAACTTTTTAAATCAAAAATTTATTGAAAAATAAATATATTAAATTTAAACATTAATAATAATATATATATATATATATATAATATATATATATATATAATATATATATATATATAATATATATAATATTAATATTTCTTCCTAGTTAATTTTCTGTAACTTAAAAAGAGTTTGTGGTGTCCACAATTATGCAGCTACCATTTTTGCCTGAACTATTTATAAATTCATTATTTATGGAGTTTTATATTTTTAATTATTTCAATAATTATAACGGAAATAGCATGAGAATATCCACTATGTCTGTACGCTTAAATATCTTCATTTGCTACCACTATTATTATTTTATTGTGTTTTTATGCTATTATATTTATTTTTATAATTTTTGTATATCTATCATTATATTTTTTTAATCCCCCCAATAATATGAAATATTTATTATGTACAAAATTTAATGATACAATATTCATATGTGCAGCATGTGTACACAATGTCATTATCTACCTATTTAAGCAGGTTTATAATATTTAAGACTTCCTTATTTTTATTTTTTATTTTATATATATATTTTATGGATTTTTGCTTAAAATCAAACAGAATTCTCAGAGTTAGAACTTGGCTACCTGTGCCTCTCATTTATCTTCCAAAATGTGCTCCCAACTTCCTGGCACTCCCGGCACTAAACCCCACTAAAAGGTATCCCTAAGTCTGAATCATTCCACCCATTTCCCACTGGTTAGCATCCTCTGTGTGTGACATGGCACATGGCGACGGGGAAATGTAAACATTTCATATTCAGTTCGTGCAGCCCGGCGTCCAGTGCCAGGCGTTTCGGAGGCGACAGACAGCTAGCTCAGCTCTCTGCTTGATGGGGTCCCCATGGGTCTGACCTGACATCACATCAGTCGGATCAGCAGATCAGCGGATTCAGCGGATCAGCATTAGCCTGCAGGACGGCGATGTACAGAAATCTCTGTGTGTCTCTGTCCCTCTCTCTCCCATTCTCTGGCCTAAACTGACGTGCCCCTGTCGTAACATGGCAACAACTGTTGCGGCTAAAACACAAACCGCTCATTAATCAAAAGTCTGCCCCAGAGAGGGAGAGAGATCCGCCTGGTCAACTGGTTATGAAATCTAAAATGGGTTTGGCCTTTTATGTCAATTTCAGCCAGTCATAAGGCACACAGACAGATTAGATGCCTCCGGAAGTCTGCCGGTGCCAGTGCACCTGAAAGGCTGCTCTAAACTCCAGCCAAAGCTGCATCTGTGGCTGCATCATCTCCAGCTCCAGCTCCTTCTCCTGCTTCTTCTCCAGCTCCTTCTCCTTCTCCTGCTCCTTCTCCAGCTCCTTCTCCTTCTCCAGCTCCTTCTCCTGCTGCAGCCTAAGCTTTGCTTTGTCATTGCCTTTGGCTTGCATCAGATACGAGCCACAAACATATGTTGGTGCGCCAAACCCAAAAGGCTCCCCCGTATCGGCCATGCGCCATTTGAGATTAAGTAACATGTTTGTGTCTAGCTCTGTGTGACTGTGTGCTCTGTGTGCTCTGTGTGCTCTGTGTGGTTGGCCAATAAACGAAACGCTTATCTAAACAAAAAATCTTTAAATTGATCTAGCAAAACCTTTTAGCATATTTTGTGCGATTTGGCAGGCGATCAACGCACCGGCAGCACCACCGGCAGTCCAGTTTTTCCACGAGCAACTAAAAGAGTTGTTTCCTGGCCGCCTCCTACCCCCCTCTCTAGCTCTGCTCTCTCATTTTGATATCAACTTTTCTTTTGGCAACATAGTCCACTAGATAGCAGTCCACCCCACTGTGTGTGTGTGTGTGTGTGTGTGTGTGTGTGTGTGTGTGTGTGTATCTATGGGACCCAACGAGCGAGCGACGCCCCATTAAAAACTGCCACAGCCATAGTCATAAACATCTAAGCTATCAAATTACAGAACGATTTGTTAGATGCCGCGCGATGCCGCTGCAAAAAAACTCAAACCCCCAAAGCCCACAGCCCCACAGCCCAAAACGGAAAGAGGCAAAGATGGAAAGCAAAACAAGGCAGTTGCTAATGGATTGCCATGGCCCACAGAACGAAACGGAACGAAGAACCAACGAGGCAGGGACCTGGACCTGGACCTGGGACCTGGACTTGGACCTGGGACCTGGACTCGGACTTGGCTTTAGTTCGGGGGGGGGTTTTTCTGGAGCTGAACTCTAATAGCTCATAGCATGAGGTAAAGCTGTGCCGGAACGACGACGCAGCATGTCGCGGCTGAGCCACTCGCCGATATCTTTGTTATAAATCTGTGAACCCCGAGATCAACATGGTCTCCCGCTCTCCCGCTCCCTCTCTCTCTCTCTATGCTGGCTGCTGGGGATGCCATGCTGCGTTTGTTGGTGTTGCCCAGGATTCTTCTTTTTACTCGTAAAAAGCTCGTTTGTTGCCTTTTGGCACGCGCAGAGCGCAGCCCCAAAAGCAGCCCCAAAGGTTAAGCTGTGCCGCTTAACCTGACCAACTTCCAGCCACAGAACAAAGCTTCCATCCAGCGACAGAGCAGAGCAAAGCAGCGCAGCGCAGCGCCCATCATATACGATTGATGGAGGCAATTTTACAACTTTATAACCCATCGACTCGTACGCGACGGCCGCATCCAGCGACTTGACTCGATCATAAATGTCTCACAGAGCTGCCAAATGCTGTTCAATCTCTGAAGCTGTCAACCACAGCAAAGAGCAAAGAGCGGCAGGCGGCTGGCGGCCGGCGGGCGGAGTGCCTCCAAGTCGCGCAAATGACATCATTTGCATGCTGCCACTGCCCCCAAAACCTGTGCCTCCGCCTCACGCTCCAAAGTGAGCCATTAACAGTGCTTTACAGCTTCAGCGTCTCAGAGTTTCAGAGCCTCTAAGCCACGTCAGGGAGCCGAGCTCCGCGCCCCAGTGCCAGTGCCCAGTGCCCAGAGCCTCTCTCTCCGTTTAATTGTTGTCTGGGTTTCAGGCAAAACACACAACAACAACAACAACAAAAACCTCAATAGTTGTTTGTTCCGCCTGCTGCGAGAGCCTGCTGGCTCGTAAATAAATTGTTTCCTATGAGTGAGTTTTTTTTCTGCTGTTTGTTTTTTTTTTCTGCCAGCTTTATGGCTTAGACAAAAGCGGCCGTTTGTAGATTTTTCTTTTTTGGACTTTTATGGCTACTGGTGGTGCCACACAGTGGTGCTGCTCCGGTGGTGTTGTCTGGGTCTTGGTTCCAACTCCAACTCCATCCAACGCCATTCAACGAAACATCCATCCAGCCAGCCATCCATCCATCCAGCCAGCCAGCCAGCCATCCATCCATCCATCCATTCAGACTGCCAGTCAAAAGTCACCTTTTTACGCATGAGACTCCGAAGATCTCTTCGATGTAGTAAGGGGAAATGACAGAGGGAGAGCGAGAGAGTTTTCGGTTGAGTGCATTTCGAAATTCGAAAAATGCATTAAAAGTAGGGGAAGTGTAGGAGAGTGCGCGCGAGAGAGAGAGAGCGCGAGCAATCGTGGTGAATTCAAAAGCCACTGAGGTGAAGAGCAGCGATCGATGAGCCGCCGATCTCGAATTCAAATCTTATTCGAAGTGCAGCTTAAATTAAATGCTGGCTGGCACTTTGATGAAGAGTGCAGGAAAGGTTGCTAGGGGTACATTTTTGAAACCATTTTTAGAGGTATTTAAGCGTTTATTACTTCATTTTATTGGGAGTATTAATAGTTTATTTTGTGATGAAAAATGCCAATTACGATCAGACATTTCGATTTTTTTTAAATCGAGTAATCAGCTAATCAGCTTACCAATATAATATTTACCAATAATATATACTACAATAATATATACTGATCAGCTTACCAATATAATATAATACATAATATAATATTTTAATAAAATATAATAGGAATACTGAAATGATTAGAATAAATTTTTAAATCATTTTAATTCAGATTTTCATGTAATTTGAGCAATTTCCACCATGCCATACCATAAAATGCCACATTTTATTAAGCTGCAACTCATTTTGGAATGTATAAATATATATGAAAATATAAATATATATGAATATGAATTGAAGTAATTTTTGATTAAAATTTACATACAAATGTAATAAAAAATTCCTTTTAAATTGATTTATATGTCCAATTGGCTTTTGGGAGCGAAGAAATTAATAAATAAAAATAATAAAAATAAATAAAAAAAATAAATAAGAAATCTCGACTAAAAGTCCACACTCTAAGTGCATGAGTGGTTTTAAGGGAATTTAATATTGTGGAGTATTTTGATCGCAATTAAATCATTTGCAGTCGAATATGAAAGTCGTGGATCAATTGCTGATCAGTCAAAATGTTCAAGCCAGTCTTCAAAAACTACATTAAAACTTCTCTAATGACTTCACTGACCTCCTCCCATTAGGCGTTGGAAGCCACAGCCAACACTTTTTGCTCCCCTGGCGAATATGCCCTAAAGATTCTTTCCACAATTCACTTTCATTGAGCGAGTGGCAAGTCGCACCAAGTAGCCGCGGCGCCGGCGCCGTTCGTCAATGGAGGATGATCGCTGTCGCCTGAAATATGATCGCGCACATAATCAAGCCTAATCAGCGACTAACCCCCAACGCAGCAGCACTGCAGCATGTATTTTCACGCCATTAAATTAGCCAAAGAATGCGGAATGGAAAATCCCAAACCCAAACCCAAAGAAATAAAAGTAGAAAACTGCAACTAGTTTTCCAGAGCAATACAAAACGTGAATGCAACTCCTGAAGCAGCAGCCGGACACCAGCGACAGCCGCGCACTACGATTCACTTTGTTTAATGGTCAGTCTTTGGTTCGTTTCGGTTTGGTTTGGTTTGCTGGAGAAGTCTCTCATTTTTGCCCTCAGCTACTTACAGACAATCAGCAAACGGAGCAGTCGGAGCTGCTGCTGCTGCTGCTGCTGCAGTCGGATGGAGATGGAGCTGCAATAATTTCACTCTGCTGTTATCCAGCATTAGAATTTGTCTCTGTGCTGCTGCAACGCGGCCCCCAGGCCGTCGGCACTGCGCACGCGCCACGGTTCCAGGGGGTAGTGGCAGGGGATCGAGAACGAGAACGGGAACTGCAACTGCAACCGAAATGAGACCGGACTAGAATCTGTTTTTGTTGATTGGTATTTTGGGAGGGTAAAGGGTATGTTGGATTTTTGGAAATATATGCAACAGAAGGGAGAGTTTTTTCGCGGAATTATTAAGGATTTTGAGCTAGGACGGGGCTTCGTTTGAGCGCCTTTAAATTGGAGAACATAAACGAGCGGGTGCGACATTTTGGTTTATGGATTACTGGAATGCTTAGGCATATATTTTGATATATTTTTATATTTATTTATTTGTATTTGTATTTATTTTTATATTTATATATTTGTATATTTATTTATTTTTTTATTTATTTATTTTTATATATTATATTTATTTATATTTATATATTTCCAAGCCTTTTGATCGAGAAAATAATTTTGGCATTGTAAATTGTGAGGATAAAAATGACTAACAGTTTGTAGAATCATCAAATTTGTATTACCTAAACTTCTGCTACAATTTTTATATATGGGAAAACAATAACAAACGGATTAAACAATAAGAAACAAATATAGTATTGATTTTCCATTGATGCCACCAAAAATGGAAAGGAACTTCTCTAGAAAGTATTTGCCATTTTCGTCTCAGTTTTCCTTTCCTTTATCCAGCATGGGAATTTGTTCTAGAAATATTTTAACCTGCCTACAGGGTAACTTCCAGTCGCAGTCCTAAATTTCAAACACCATTTGCACATCCACTCCCAGTGGCATGGCGTTGCATGTGAAGATGCAGGCAGTGGCCATTCATTCATTCGTTCAGTTTGAATGCATTTTTGCTGTTTGTTATGTGCGCTTTGTCGCCGGCGGTAAAACGATGCTCAAAAGTGTTAATCAGGAAACTGTTGCGGAAAAACCAAAACGAAAACGAATAGAACTGCTCCTAGAGCAGAGCTAGAGATGTAGAGACCCCCTCCCAGCAAGAGCTAGAGGCAGACCCACTCCTCCTGTGCCATAGAGCTAGAACTACAGACCCTTATAATGGCTCTACTTATGGGAATGGCGTCTGCCTTAGTTAACATTAACTTGTTGATTACCGGAGTGGAGTTGCTTCCTCCACAGAGAGGGCTTCCTCGCTGAACAGCAGAGGGAGACTCTCATATGATGGCTGTGGGTGAACAGGAGAATCATAAGCCCATTATCAGATTTATTGCCAGACTACTGTTTCAACGCCCACCCCATCAAAATGGGTAATGGCTGGCATGATCATAAATCAGGATCAAATGGTGTATAATCGAGCAACAGAGCAAGTTACAGAGACAAAGAGAGAGAGCGGGAGACAACAATTCAATTGAGATGACAGTTTTACAGCTACAGCAACATGGCCAGAAGGGGTCAAAACAAAAGCAGAGAGACAGCAAGAGAGAGTGAGAGAGTGAGAGCGAGTGAGTTAGCGATGCTAACCGCACCCCAAGCGACGATCTACCGCCGATCGAACAGGCGACACACTAAACTAGTTGGATTTCAATTAACAATAAAATTGAATCATAAATTGGGCACGAAAGGGCCACACGCAGCCCGCAGCCAGAGAGAACCCAAAACCAGTGACGATTGTTATGATCGGTGGACCCCAACAAGCAACAAGCAACAACCAGCAACATCAACATCGATCGATGGATCGCTGGTGGTCCGCCAGAAATGAAAATTAAGTCAAGATAAAACCAGCGACAACAAGAGAGTAGGAAACGTTAGAAGAAATTGAATTATCAATGCGGCAAGGAGGGCAAGGGAAGAAAGCGAAGCGAAGGGGAACTGTGTCGCCGATCGTCGCTAAAGTTGTAACGATCGTTGGAAGCGACACCTCGACAGCGCCGCACCATGGCCCACAGTCCAGTCCAGGGTCCATGTGTGTGGCATACTTTAATATGTCACATAAACTTGAACGCTGATTAGCACAACAAAGTCGGTGGTGCTGCTCTGGTGGGGGTTGGGGGGCCACCGGTGTAGGATTAAGCCTTAAGTTCTCTCCACAGAGATATAGATACATATGCATATAAATCAGTGGAGCCGCAAAGAGCAAAGCGCTCCCTCTCTGGCCTATTGTTTACACCATTGTGCGTCAGCAGACATTTTGGTGGCATTAACTCATTTGATTTAAGTAGCAGGCCGAGACGAGCCACAGCCATCTATCGGGGTTATGACAATACTTTAGACGACACTTTGGTGGCTTTAGTCGGTCGCTTTAGTTGATGTGGTGCTGTAGAGAGTCGGTCAGTCGTGTTGGGGGGTCGTCGTCGTGTGCTAAAAGACCTCCCAATGTGGAGAAATTTTCGGCCAGCAAGCGGTGGAGTACTAGGGAAGGAAGGTGAGCAGCAAATGGTTGGAAAATTATTAAGCTATGGCATTAGGAACGTAAAATGGGGTTTGATTAGCAGTGCTATAGTTGGGCAATGATAATAGTCATAGTTATGGATATTATAAAATATTTATGAGATTTATAAATTTATTCCAATAGATTTTCCTGGAGATTAGATATTGTAAAAAGGATATTCACGCACATTTTGGCATTAATACGATAGTATTTAAATGAAATACATTTCATATTTCAAATAAGTATATTTTGTATTTAAAATAAATATATTTAAATATTTAAAATAAATATATTTAATATTTAAAATAAATATTTTCATTTTTAAATTATTTATTATGTTTTATATATAAATTAAGTATGGGATTTAAAATAAATATATTTAAATTTTCAAATAAATATATTTCATATTTATAATTAACATATGGGATCTTAAAATAAATTATTTAACATATTTAAATCATTTTTTTAAATATTTTTATATTTGTATTAATTTCCGCATTAAAAATACTTTTAAATGCATTTATGTTTAAATCAAAATAAGTTCCATTTAATTTCACCCGAGTATGTTTTGTATATAAAAACAGAATATTTAATTTAAAGTTGGGTGTGTTTCTTTTTTACTATGCCATTTTGCTGTGTACTGATAAAGTTTTCGAAACGAGTAATGGGGGGCAATAAGACGACCAAAGATCCTGCATATTTAATTTGGAAAAGACACACAGAGGATATCCTACTCAATCTGTGGACAACCTCTAGCAAATTAGTAATGAACACATCATTAGATTCCGATAAAAGTCAAACAAAATCTAATGAATATTTATTGATCAACTGATCAGCTGCTGGGCGCACAACAAATTCCCCAAATGATTGTCTGCACAATTGAGGAAGTTTTTAGCGCGTTTCGACCACCTAAAGCTAGACAAAGTTGGTATTAATTTTTAATTGATCAATTATGTTTGGTAGCAACAAAAACAGAGCCAGGGAGGGGGCACAACAACAGCAATAACCCATGGCATAGTAGTAGCTGTAGGAAACCACAGCCCCAACCGGGCAAAAAGTGGTACAGCTTAAGGAAAACATAACGCCATGTACCGCCTGTAGATGCCTGTTGCCTATTGCCTATTGCCTGTTGCCTGCCTGTTGCCTGCCTGCCTGCCTGCTGATCATAATCGCAACGATTTAAGTGATTGCCATACCACAGCCAGGCAATGGGAACGGGAATGGGAATGGCAATGGGTGTTGGGGTGTATCTCTGGGGTTGGCTTTGGGGTTGGGGAGTGGGTGGAGTAGTCGTCGCTGCCTGGCTAGACATGAAATGCAAACGGTGCAAATGCTGCAGCGCGCTGCCTGCCTCTTGGAATCGTGCCTGCTGCTGCTGCACCTGTTTGTGTGTGGCACAGGGTCTCTCCTGCGTCTCGCTTTTTGGTGTGGTGTGAAAAGGCATTTGTTGTTTGATGATGATCACGATCAGCGGAGAATGAACGCCAAAATAGGCGGTGTATATCTATTTTCTTTTTATTTAATTAAAAGTTATTAGCAGCAGCGGCAGTGGCAGCGGCAGCATCCACACAGTAGCCTTTTGTGCTGAAAACGATCATTAAATAACACTTTCTGATATAATTGTAAAGAACTGACAATGGGGCCTCCAAAGATGGGTGGCTGAACGGCGCCAATCAATCGGTTTTTGGCTGATGATCTGATCGACATGTGTAAGCTGCATTTGGACAACTCATTTGATGGCTGGCCATCGCATTGCAAATGCCAAACACGTACAAACGTCGAACAAGCCGATCAACACCAGCAGCCAGCAGCAGCCAGCAGCCAAACTGATCCTCAAGAGTGGCGCAGCGCAGAGATCTCTGATCGCTTCTCTGATTAATTTCACTTGTTGCTGTTGCTGTTGTTGCTGCTGTGTGTTGTCGGCTATGCCTAGAAAATTGTTTCAATTAATTTAGTGATTAATCCCAGTACGTGATCGGTGTAACAAAAGGCGCAGGCCAGCGCCTGCAGAGCCGACCAACTGGCTCATAAAATGCGCACAAAGATTAAGTGCAGCTAAGTGGCGTAACGTTCGCGCTGCGTTTATAACTCATTCAGCGGAGAGCAGCCACAGAAGCAGCAGAAGGAGAGCAGCCACAGAAGGAGAGCAGCATAAAATAAGAATTACCCCAGAATGCGGCAGAATGACCCAATTTCCTTGACTCTTTTGCATCTTGGCCATAAAATCGAGACTTAATTTGGTGTTAATGCTGCCTGCCTGCGCACAGCAAAAGGCGCTGCATTTTCGTTTCTTTTTTTGATTGGTATCCCATAAACGGGCATTGAGGAAATTATAAACGCATAAAAAACTACGGCAAGTTGCATGCAAAAAGGATTACAGAGAGCGGTGGGAGAGGGAGATCTAACTGCGGGGCTTGGTCGGTCTTTTGGAGCAGCGGCGGTCTCAGGTGCACACACACACTGTCCACCAGGGCACCGTATGGCTCTGGTTGTCATGCATATGCATTTGATTTATTAACCTTTCATAGCCATTCGTGTCGACAGCAACAACAGCAACAACAAACGATGCAAAATTAATGCGCATTGAAACGCCAAACATGCAACAAACAACAAACACACACAGACAGACACACAGACACACAAGCCTTAAGACCTGATCCACATTATATCCATATCCATTTGGAGGAGCCACAGCTGCACAGCTACACAGAGAGTGCCCCAAGCCAAAGTCCATGGTTATCCGCAATCCTTTCATGTGCTTTTTGTCGACATGTGTTTGATGCCAAAAACAGCGACGTTCTGCAGCAGCAGCAGCAGCAACAACAACAAGCAAAAATCTGGAGCTGCAGCAGCGGGTTCTAAGCGGAGTGGCATGCCACGCCACCACACACCACACACCACGCATGCGCGGCTGGCATGGCACTGCAGTTGGTGGTACAGTTATGTCAGCGACGTTTTTGGAAGGCTGCGACTGCTGCTGCTGCTGCTGGCCGAAAAATGCCAGACAAACTGGCACTGGCACGCAGATCCCAGAAAGGTGGATTGGATGCCCGCCCTCGCTGCTCCTCTCTCCCTCCCTGACAGCATCTGGTAATTGCGGGGGATACAAGATCAAATACGGTAGCCTTTTGTGGATTGGATCGCGAATCTCGCAGCACAGACAACAATAAATTTGCGTGCCAACACTTTTTTTCTTCTTTTTTTTTGGTTTTTGCATAGCGTACACTTTGTGGGGTTCGGATAAGGGTATGGGAACTATTTGATCAGGCCTAAGAGGAGCCAAAGCTGATCGTGGGAGATAAGTGGCAGCAGGAGCGAGAAAGATATATGATCCATGTGGCAAGGATGAGATCAGTAAGGATCAGTAGAGTGGGAGAGTATCGATTGAAGCATGTGAAAAGTAGAATTGGCTGCCAGGAGATCGATAGAAGGTTGCAATTGGCATATTTAGCAGCGTTATGGCTGATAGTATAATTACAATGAGATATAGTTGGATATAAGGGTGCCTTTAGCACAGATTATTGATTCTGAAATGTATTTTAAGACTTCACCAAGCTACTTTCTATGAACGTTATTGATGGAAAACCGCTTGAGAACCATAGCTATGATAATATATAATATAATATATATATATATAATATAATAATATAATATATATATATATAATATAATATAACATATTTATAATACAACATAATATAATATAATATATAATTATAACAAATCGAAAAATATCATTACAAAAGGCATTAAAGCTGCTAAAATAAATCTTGTGACTCGAGCTAGAGCGCAAATATATTTATATATTTCTTTTTTATATATTTATATATTTATTTTTTATATATTTATATATTTATTTTTTTTATATATTTATATATTTATTTTTTATATATTAATATATTTATTTTATATTTATTTTAGTCGAAACAACTTGAACTAAACAAGTACCCAATTAAAGATATATGCCCATTTATCACATATCTGAAAAGTTAATAGAATAATCTAATTGGCAAAAGGAATTTCAGTGGGAATCTTATTAGATTTTTGGTATATTTATATCTCGATTCTTAAGTAATTATTCATTCTAAATTAGGAACTATAAAATCATAGAAAAATGCCTCACAAATCATGACTTAAAGTTACAAATATTTGGCTGATATTTCGAGAGTAGTATGCACCAAAAATAAATCCTTTCTTTATGTTCTCCAATCGCCCAGAACTCTCCACTTGAGTCCCAACTTTAAAGAGCATTTACCATTCGCTTTGCATAATTTTGTTGCCGTTAACTTTTCTGTTGGCTGACTTATGCGAACGCATTGGCATTGTGTGTAACCTGCCCGACATGCATGTATATGCAGCACCATCCATGCGGCGGGACGTACGAGTACGAGTACGAGGGGTATATGCCTAGGCAGCCTGCAAAGCGAGATGCCGGCGTGTGTGGGAAATATTTGTTGAGCCATCGAGCGGCTGTCGTGGCTATGCCAGGCCATGGCCAGTAGCCAGTCAACCAGTCAGCCAGTCAACCAGTCAGCCAGCCAGCTAGCCAGCCAGCCAGCCAGCCAGATTGTGCTCGACAGAATTCGCTGCCCCACACCCCCCACAACAATCTGCCGTTTCAAGCCGCCCGCCTTCGTCTACCAGGTGCAGTTATGATTTATGCGATATTCCTGCCTCCTCCTACTCCTCCTTGGGGATGCTCCTGCCTCTCCAATGCTTCTCCTGCCTGGGCATACTCCTCCTCCGCCTGCCTTTGGTTACTCTCCCACAAAGAGGAGGTTTTTGAGCTTTGAGGTGAGGCCCTCGTATGTTTCCAACGGCGTAAATTATATCGGGCTTAGCATAAATCGTCAATTACAGCACATGATTATTATTAGGGATTATGTGGACGTTGGGGCAGGGCACAACAAAAAATAAGCAAACTTGGGCCACGCCCGCGCCAAGCCCAATCCGGCCAGGGGTCTGTTTTAAACGCACTTTTAAGCGCCAGTTTTAGCCGTCTTTAAATCTCATGCTGCAGCAGCAGCAGCAACAGCAGCGGCAGCAGCAGGGAACTGCTTTTAAATTATGGCCTAGACAGAGGACGGGCCCGCAGCCCTTTTGGCTAGACCTGCAGCTGGAAACACACACACAGCCTCTTGGTTCTCTTTGCTGCTGCTGCTGCTGCTGGCCAAAACAGTAGCCAGAACAGAGCCTTCAAATCGTAGATCGTGTATCTAATATAATTAATACACCTTTCATTAGAGTTATGTGCCGACGCGCGGACTCCTACAATCGATTCGAAATGCTATGAGGGATTTTCTTTTTTTCGGTTTTCGGTTTTCGTAGATCTTGAAGCTGCTTAAGATACATCTCTGCACAGACACACACACACACACACACACACACACACACACACACACACACACACACACACACACAATATAAATCAATCAGAGGCATACAAGTTCATTGACAGCTCGCACAGCTTGCATGGGGCAAGGCAAGGCAAGCCTCCAGCTCCAGAGAGACTTACACCGTGATCCATGGATCCCCATCCTCAGCTGGGGCCTGGCCAAGAGCCAGAAGAGAAAAAAAAACAAAAATAACCAAGCCAAGCAACCCGCCTGTCAAATTGCCGGACCACATTGTAAGTTATGATTAGCTCACGCGCTTAAAGATTTAAGACCGGAAATGCTAAGGAGAGTGAGACACACAGACAGAGAGACCTCGCGGTAGGAGAGTTGCAGCAGCAGCAGCAGCAGCTCTACAGAGCCAATAATTCAAATTCGAATACTATTTTTGAGTGATTTGAAATGTGATTTGAGTTTTGTGCCTGTGCCTAAGCCTGCGCCTGCGCCTGTGTCTTGAGGGTTTCGGTCTGTCTCTGGTTATTGGATTTTCATTCGTTTTTCCTACTTCCACACCCGCATAATATTTTTGTTGTTTTTTTTTTTTGCCAGCAGCAGCCCACTCTCTGCCGTAACTCAACTCTTCTTTGAGATCGATGCCATGCATAGATTTTTTTTTTTTTTTTTTGCATAAATTATGGCAAATACATCTTGGGGATGATCTAGCGATGTGTTCATATTTTTTTTTCTTTTTGTAGTCTGCTCCAAAAAAAAAACAAAAAAAAAAGGAGCAGAAGTAAAATTTCTCATTGGCATATTTCGCATATAATTGGCTATAAAAATTCATGTTAATGTGCAATTAATCATATTAGCAATTAACTTTATGCTGTTTGGCTGGCTCTGCACGAGATCTCTCTCTCTCTCGTGTCTCCAAAAGCCGTTCGGTCGGTACCTCTCCACGTAGCCCCAAACCCACTTGGCAGCCCGTGTGGCTGCAAGGAGCTCCCGACTCCAGTCTGTGGCTTTTTGAGCCAATTTTCCCCAATATTTATTTCTATGTTCGAAACGCTAACAACTTGGCGTTTCGTTTCGTTTCGGTCGCGGGCCAAATTGAAAACCCATACGGAAGCTTACAGACAAGAGTCCACAAGTAGGCAGAAAGCAGAAAGCAGAAGGAGGTTCTAGCCAGAAGTGCATAAAATTTAAGTATTATGACCATAGCACTGATGCTGCTGCTGCTGCTGCTGTTGTCTCTCTGCTTGGTCTTTGGCTTTACGAGGTTGTTAACTGTTGAAACTATTCTAACCATTCGTTGGGTTACTCCTCCTAACCCAGCGGCCCGTGCTTGGAACGGGGCGGGGAGGCCCATCAATTAATCAGTCAAGCGTAACGCCATTTGGCACAAAACGGGCCTCCAACTAGAAACCACCACAATTGACAGTCAATAATCGTTAATTGTTTTCGATTTTTGAGTCCCATTGTTGGGCAACCCTTTTTTCTTTTTTTCCATTTTCCTGCGGCGCAGAAGAAACGTTAAACGATGCCATTGTCTTTGGGGCACACACAGCGTGTGTGCTTTGATGGGGCACCTCAGCCGAGAGACAGGGAGAGATTGTCATTCATTAGAGCGTCTTTCTTCGCTGCCAACTCTTCTCTGTTGGGCAGCTGGCTACTGGATAGCATTTGGCATTTAAGTAGCAGCCACAATTAATAACTGCTAACTTACTTAGCGCTGTATTGTGCCAGCTAATGAATCAATCTAATCGCTCTAATGAAGCGTAAAGAAACGATTAAATATTGCTTTTTCTTTTCTTTGGTATTTTTGGTAGCAAAGCGTAGAAGCTAAGCCTTTTCTGTGCATCAATTTGACAATTTGTGACGAATTTTTAGTTGGATTTGAGCCCAAACTAATACTAGAAACTAATTTTAATGAGTGGAACTAACTTTTCGGTAAAGTTTGAGTGTTTACATGAAGCACAAGAATTAAAAGAGAAGAGACACGAAAAGGGTTTCTATGCCAAAAATGGTATATAAAATAAATATTTTACGGACAAATATTATTAAAATAATCTATGGAAATTATAGAAAAAAAGTCAGCATAATCTTGTTTCCAATAGGATTTCGAAAATAAATCCAAGGTACACAGCTATTGGGTTTAATTTTTATAGAAACAATAATCAATTTTAGATATGATACGAAAAGTACCAAAATGCAAAATGAGTTCAACAGAAAGTGTCAACAGTGGGGGGGAACTTTGATTGAAATTGAGCTTAAATGGCACCCATAGAAATGGCATTAATTGTACATAAAAAAGGGGTAATAAAAGATCCCATATTCGTACGAGTACTCCCAGAAATTGTGTCTTAAAAGAACGATATTTTAGGATTTTTCAGGCATTACCATTTATCATTTAGCAGGTTCCTTAGGAATCGATAGAGCAAATAACTTTGGATGCAAACATTTGGATGATTTTATATAATTAATCGTATCGCTGCTTCAGAGACAGATGATGCAGTAACTAACAGAAAATACATATGATTTGGTATCTATGAAATTAATAAAAATAAAAATTAATAAAAATATTAGCATTTTTCTAAGCATCAGGGGAATATTTCAAAGGTGTTTAGTATACTTTTGAAATTACATTAAAAATCGTTTGAAATATTACAGCAATTTGATGGATTAGATAGGGTTTGGTATTGTGTAGTACATCCTTTATTTTGGCTTTATTTGATGCAATGTGCCACATGCATTACGTATGAATTCAAAGGGGTAAATCATGAAAAATCTGTGATCTGTATTCATGCAAATAGATCAAAATGTAGATTAGTTGGACCCCGTTCCACTCATAAGGTACATAGCTCTCCCACCCCTCATAATTATATGCATGTTTGCTTTAACGTTTGCCGCACAAAACTATGCAACAAACTGGAGCACAGCCGGCAGCTGCGGCTGTTGACTGTGAGCCATTTTCATTTAACTCAATTGCATGAATATAGAACGAGAGCAGACGACGGGCCACGCCACTCAATTACACATTTCACTTTCCAAGGGAAGGCCAGGCCCAGGCTGCCACTCAGAAGACACACCAGCAGCAGCAGCAGCCCCTGTGCCCTCGCATCCCAGATCCCTCACCCTGTAGTGCCTCCCTGCCACTCTCTCTCTCTCTCCATCACTCTCTTTCTCTGTCACTCTCTTTTGTTGGGGGTTATACAATGTGTTTTTGTTCAGTTTTTGTATTTTGTTTATGCGGCAGCCAGCCGCAAAAATACATTGAAGAGATCTGTGTTTTCCAGATGATGATGATGATCATGATGATGATGGGGGAATGAATTCCGTTTTTTGTGTTCCCTCATTTAATTGAAGAGATTTATTTTCGCAGGCAGGCAGCCAGCAGCCAGCCAGCAGGCAGCCCGCGTTTTCAGTTGCGATCGGACTGCGTGCCTTTACAGATCGGAAACAGCCCAGAATCCGAATAGAAAACGGAACTACGCACAACGGCAACGACTATCAATCGATCGGCGAAAACAAAGCGCTCAATGAGTGCTCTTAATAATTATTGAAAATTCCACACTGTTCCGTGTGTTTATGCTACCAAAAAACAAAACCAAGAGATACAAAAGTGCGACTGAAAATACTTGAGTATTTCAAGAATTTTAAGTGGAAACATTCCCCCCAAGAATTCTGTGCGTGTGTTTCTCAATTGTGTGTGTGTGGTGAAACATTTACAATAATTTTCCGTAGAAAAAACGACACTTTGGTTCGCCACAGCAAACTATTTGGCAAGACAGCTTTTCTTTGTTTTGGAAAAACGTAAAGAAAAAAAACAACACATGTGAGGTAAGTTTTTAAAAATATACACTACCCCCTATACACCCCTGCCTATATGTGGTGCATGTTGTTTTTGCTTTTGCATTTTTGTTTTTTTGTTTTTTGATTTTTGCGTAATTGCGCAAATTATTTGTTTGGTCTACTTTTTGATTGAGCGAAACGAACGGTACAGCAATTTGACTTTTCACCCAAAGGCCAAAAATCAGTAGAAAAACAGAAACAAAAACATTGTATAGTTTCTGTTGTAGTTCTGTTTGCCCCCATAGAGAGAGACCCATGATTGGTGTCGTTTATCGCTCTGTCCGTCTGTCTGTCAGTCGTTCAATTATCATAGACTACTGGCTGTCGGCTGTACCCTATAGACCGAATGGATAGATAGTTTGTTCTGTTCTGTGGTAAACCCCCAACCGTACATAAATTTCCAGTACTGCGTTCTGTTATGGTTCTATGCCCAAATTGAAAGCAGCATCAGGGGCCAGTGGCCAGTGGCTTTCCCATTCTAATTTATTAAGTTATTTATTTGTTTTTACAACAGATTGGGCACAGAGAGCACAGCAGCCAACTGTGTACTAGGCATCATAATTTAGTTCTACTGCCTATGTGTGTGTGTGTGTATCTGTGTTTTTTTTCCCATGAAATCTCTTTGCCATCTTTCCATTATTCTCTGTTTATCAACATTTCATATAGAGAACATTATGAACCATGCAATATTTAGCCGCATAAACAAACACATTTCAAACTTGTTCTATATCCCCAAACTGATGTACATGTGTGCCTGTCTCTATCTATATATGTTTTGTATATATTTATCTTATATCTGTTGAGCTTTACCATGGCCCCACGTTCTCCACTGTTCCTTGCTGCTTGGGCTGCTGCTTTGTTGCCTTTGGCAGTCACTCAATTCTTTCGCTCATCGCTCATCCCATTCGGGGCTGCCTCTGCTCAGAGAGATCTGTTCCATTTCGATTGTATGAATGATCATTAGGGTTAAGTTTGTTTAGCTAATTGTATGGCTAGTTCCCGCTTATTGTTTCGATCTTGGCCGGCAGTTTATACTGAAAAGATCTTAGGGGATATTATGTGGAAAATACCATATAAAGGAAATGCGAAGAATAATAGTTTTTGATTAGTTGATGCCCAAAACGTAATCAATAATGGTTTACAGCCACGTGTGGACTTTTGTAATCGAATAATTTTCCTTAATAAATACGTGATTTTCATGAGTTTTTCTGTGCAATTCAAGCGATCAGTTTGGATAATGCGCGTAATATTTACTATATTTCGCTATATCCGCATTTGATTATATTTATTTAGCAATCAATTTACTCACAAGACTTTAGTCTGAAGGTTGCAAAAATAAATTTGAGTATTCCTTCGATTTCCATGGATTTTTTTGTTTAATTTTTGTTTTATTTATTTTATTCCTTTTTATTATTTTATTCTATGCACTCTGTGATCCCTATCGATCTAGTAGAACCTTTCGGCATACTTTGATCTGCCATTTTGCCAGCCTGCCGCCTGCCGCCTGCCCCCTGGCTGTCTCTCACCTTCTCGTGATGTCTTCAACCTTCGCGCTGTCACGTACTCGCACTCGTACGTACTCTCTGGGCACATGAACCCATTCAAAATTACAGACTCGTGCCGGTCTCCACACCATATCTGTGGCATGCAGGGGGTGGGTTGCCTATCAAGTGCGTCGCACAGCGGCAAGTGGAAGTGGCAGCCATTGGGCTGGGCGAGGAGAGGGTGAACCCACAAAGGCAACCTATGGCTAATGTGTGTGTAGCCCCCACCCAAACGATTCTCTGATGGATTATTTGTTGTGTGTTTGTATATTTATTTTGCACCCAAAATTATTGCAAATATTTTCGCGTGTGTGTTTATTTTTTGGGGAATTTTAACCGCCGCTGGACAGGAAATATACTAAGGAAAGCTTTGTGTGTGTTTTCGGGGCTGTTGCAATGGAGGTGAAGGTCAGCCCAGTTCGCCAGGGAAAACTTTCTGCTTTTTGGCAGTTTCCCTGGAAATTCAAGTTTTTGGTTTTAACCCCTTCGTGTGTGTTTTGGTGTTCGTTTTTCCTCGGTTTTTCATTTACATTAAGAATCAATTTTGGGCTGTCGCGCCCTTCCGCCATTTCGAGGAGGAGTAGGATGTCTGTGCAACACATGTGTGTGGCACGAACTTAGCTTAGGTAGAATGGTTGCCCCGACCGTTGCCGATGATGATGATGATGTGCCCACATGTTGGATGGGTGAATGCGAGACTGTGTCTGGGTCTGGCTTTGGGTCTGTTGCTGCTGCTGCTGCTGTTGCTGCAGTCAACAATAGTTGCAACCCGAAACAATATTTGCCCTTGTGTCCGTCCGTCGTGTCTCTGCGCCGCGACGCACTGTGTAGGCGTGGCCAGAGGGCGCGGGCAGAGAAGGCCACAGAAAACAGGGACAGAATCGTAAGAACACACTGCGTTTTTGTTGTTTTTAATTTCTTTAATTTTTTCGTTGCGCCGCCAGATGTGGGCTGTGGAAAAAGATCAGCCCGCCAGCCTGCCAGCCAGCCAGCAGCCGGAGCAGCACATACTGAGAGACCAGCAACTGTGTCTGTTTTAATTAAGCGTCAGAGAGAGACAGATACAGACAGACGGTAGACGGTGGACGGCAGTGAGAGTGAGGTGGTGGGGAGGCACACAGATCGAGGCATATGTGAAAAATTAAGGCAAGGCGACCGTTGAAAGCGAAAAGAGGCACAGGCACAGGCACACACAAAAAGATGCGGGAAGCAAAAGGCAACGACCAACAAAATAAAACGTGTACCCCTGGGAAGGGGGCTGACCTCTAAGGGACGAAGCTTTTGGTACCCTGGAAAGAGTAGGGGAAGGAAGATAACATGGGAGCACATCTAATATATGTATTCGTTCTATTTGTTTCAGTTTTAGGATTAAGTATGAAAGTTTTCCTTGGAAAAAAGTTTGAATTGAATGAACCTTTGTCAAACGATATTTTGTGAAGTTTTTCTCCGCATAATCCTTGGCCTCTTACCTACCCTCTAGCCCTTCCTAGCCCTAATACAGCATACCCTGCAGCGATCCCTTTGCTGGGTATCGCAACAAAGTGCAGGCATTGGAAATATAACGGCAAAAGTGGAAGCCCACACACACACAACACAGACACGCGCGTGCAAGCACACGAGAGAGAGAGAGGAAGAGAGGGCCCGCTAAATTGAGTTGTTCTGTCTCGACGCCGGCGCATTGAATAGGACAATGCGAGTGGGAGCGAGAGAGAGCGAGCGAGGCACATCCACAGAGAGCGAGCGTAGGCGACAACATAGCGGGAGAGGGAGAGGGAGAGAGAGCGAGAGAGAGAAACCGTATGATCGTTTGAGAATCGGAACTGAAATGAAATTGGCATTGGGCACATAAGCAGCTCATCGTTTTCAGTCCAACGGACTACGCAGCGCTATTTGGAACAGTCTTCTTTTCGTTTGCGATTGCGAGTCTCTGTAAACGCGAAAAATAAAATTGCTGCTCCCCCTAGAGAAACGGAGATACGTACGTGGGGATACAGTGAGCGAGCGATGTGAGTGAGGGGGAGAACTGTGCAAAAAATAGAACAGAGGGGAAACATTAAACAGTAGCTGCTGCTGGGCTGTGCTGTGCCTTGCTGTGCTGTGTGCCATTCAAATGTGTACATAATGTACATCTGTACATCCATCTGTACATGCAGCAGCAGTAGGTGCCACCCAGCGCCTGATCCTCCACACGCTGCACGCCAAAAGTACACCTTTCCATATACAGTGCAGCTTCGTAGTGCGTGAACTAATTCAAGTTTTCAGAGTGAAAGTTTCTGTGAGAATAGTTCCTTTTATTCTTTGCTTATCGATAAACCTATTAGTGTTTTAGGCAGTGCAACCTCGGAGCAGTGAAAGATACATAAAATAAATAAAAATAAATGTTTCTGCAGCTTTGTCTTAGGGGATTGCTTAATAGTTTTCTAATCAATGAGGTTTTTATTGGAGATGTACCATGGATATCGTTAATAACCATAAGCAAAAAGAAATATTTCCTCTTAGAATTTTGATTTGTAAAAATCAAAATTAAAAATAAACTTTCCTTTAAAAAATGGTTCAATGAAAACTTAAATTTTAAAAATTAAATAATTTTATTAATTAATTTAATAATTAATTAATTAATTTAATAAAAAATAAATTTAAATTAAAAAAATCTTTTAATGAGCCTGTTGATGTTTAGGTTTTCAAATCCCTTATAAAAATCTTCGAATAATTTAAACTTTAAATTTTAAACCCTTCAGCAACAATTAAAATTTAAACTTAAATTCTTTTCGTGTTATTCAGCGCTTTAAATTGCAGCCCTGAAGAGCTCTCTAATTTTAGAGAATTCGATGCACAAATATTGGCAATTTCTCCTTCCTTTTAATGCTGCTAAAACCCAACATCGTTTCCTCAGTGGAGCCTGCAGCACGGGGAAAAAATCGTCTAAAAAACTGCCTAGAAAATCGTTTCCCTCGCTGTCCCCAAAAAGGTGCTCACTTGCAGTCAGCATTTAATGGCCTTTAATAAAAGAAAAAACGATAGTATTTGCTGGCTGGCACTATTTAATGTCATAAAAAGCTATTTTCAAAATCGATAAAATATTCAACGACAGTCGAAAAAATGAAATGAAAAATCTCAACTTGTGAGCTCATTCCGCGGGTATGGAATGGGATGGCCTGGCATGGACAATCGTTTGCAATTTGCGAGTATGGCACGCGCTGAACCCCAATCAGAGAATTATACAGAGCGGGAGAGAGAGAGAGAGAGAGAGTGGGAGAGTGGGAGAGAGAGGATCGAGTGGCGGGACAAGTTACCGGATATGTGCGCGACATTTTAATTAAGTTCACCAAATGGAAATGGCCTTTAATCAAGTCAAGTCCAAAAAAAAGCAGAGATTTATTCATTGCAAATTGTTGACAATAAAATATATAAAGAAGAATATATTTTTTTGCTGCCTCAAAGCATGAACAGAACTTTCGCTTGTAAACAAATTTTGAAAGGAAATTCATTCGAACGTAGAAAACAGCAAACGGATGTGCCAGGCATAGACACATTTCCCTTTGCGATAGATTTCCCTTTCCGAGATACATTAGGCTTTATTTCCGCTTGGCTTTTTGGCATATGTCTGTTTTGGCTGCTAATTGGGTGAAAAGTTTGTAGAGATCTTCCAGAGATGAAAGACCGAGTGCCTTGCGGGTTCTAGAAAGTTCACTGAACGCTAATTGAGTGATCTTTCAACGTTCCAGGAACGAACTGCCAGCGAGTCCATTACAGTAAGGACCTTTAACGAGCCAAGAATGGTCTTAGAAAACCCATTTAGTCCCTTTTTTAGCGTTGCAAAAATGATCAGACTTCTAAAATTAATTCTTCAACGATCTATAAGTAATTGTCAGCTATCAGAAAATTTTATTTAAACTGACATATCTCTTGATATTCCACCAATTCCGATTGAAAGTTTTTTAACAATATTTTTGAGCAACCCTAAACCAAAACAAAGTCCATCAAAATGAGTAAAAATACATAAAAATTCCCCGTAAATTATAAAGCCTATTATTCTGACCGCAAGTGTATGCTGCTGTGTTGCATGTGAAATACCTTAGCGCTCCCCAGCCGGAAATGAACATAAATCTAATCGACTGCATTCTTCCAGGTGTTGCAGCAGCAGTCACATCAAACGGCGAAGCATCTTGCCCGGCAGCTGCTGAATGATCTATGAACTTGTAGTATCTGTATCTTGTGTCTTGTATCTGCCAGTGTGTGTGTGTGCACGCCCACGCATTCGGGAGCTCCCTTTTGGTGACAAGATGGCTGCCATAAATCCATCAACTCACTGAGTAAATCACACACCCCACCAGCCAAAACAATAATTAAAAGGCATATAAATACGAGATATATTTCGAAGAGTAGGATTTCCGTTACGCCCCGACAAAAGGTGGATGATCATCAAGTGAAGGAGGATCATCATCATCGAGAGAGAGACAACGAGAGAGACAACGGGAGAGAGTGATCACTTCAAAGAAGGCGCCAAAAACACATGTTGTGGGGTGGGCCCCTTAAAGAGAAGGCAACTGTTGTTATATCCATAATAAATTAGAAAAACTAGAAGATCACTGATCTTCTTCCGGAGAGAGCGTAAAAAGAGCGGCAGAGCAGAGCAAAGCAGAGCGGATCAGAGCAGATCCAGATCAGATGCTGAAGGCAGAACCCCCAAGCTAAAGTGGATTTCCGGTGAATAAAAAACACATGCGACAAACTGCAACAACATCAGAATCGGAGTCGGAATCGGAGTCGGAGTTGGGAGTCGCAGTTGCAGTTGCAGTCGCAGTTGTCTGCTATCGGCTACCCCTTGGCTGTTGCGAGTGGCACTTAGGAGGGTGCACACGATACAAAAAGTTACAAAAATAAATATGCTAAAAATGGATACGTGCAGTGGCGGGAGTGGCATCAACAACAGCAACAGCAGCAGCAGCAGCAGCAGACGGCAGCCGCGCCACAACAGTCGCTCGAAGATCATGATGCGGGAAAGACTTGTCTGGGCTGTGATGCTCTTACTAGTTCTAATGACACCGCTACAAATCACCGCTAGGCGCTCACCTGCCAGCTCCCAAGAGCTGCTCAAGGACTACGATAATGTGGCAGCTAGCAATCGGCAGAGAATGCCACCACCACCACCAGCAGCAGCAGCAGCAGCAGCATCAAACAATCCAACAGACAACAATCCAACGGAGGAGAACAATGGCGAAGAGGATGACAAGTCCACAGTGCCAGAGAGCCCCAAGGCGGCACAAAAACAACCCTACTGGAAGAACCTCAACAAGATGGTCTCACTGCAGACGAAGCCATCGGGTTCGCTGCTCACGCTGAGCTGCCCAGCCTTGGGCAGTCCCGAGCTGAAGCTCAAATGGTACCGCAACGATACGAGCGAGTGGTCGCGGAGCTATGGTAACCTGAAGAAGATACGCTGGACGCTCACCATGGAGGACCTGGTGCCGGACGATTCGGGCATTTACACGTGCGAAGTGTGCAACGACTTGGGCTGCATCAGTCATGCCACCAAACTGATAGTCAGCGATCGAGTCAATCACAAGCCCATACTGATGACGGGTCCCGCGAATCTGACGCTGCTCATCAATGGCAGCGGCCACATGAACTGCAAGTATCTCTCGGATCTGACCAGCAAAAAGGCGTGGATCTTTGTGCCCTGCCAGGGCGTGACAAACTGTTCGTCGAATCGCACCATTTACGCGCACGATCTGGATCGTTTGGATTTCGTGAATGTCACCATGGAGCAGGAGGGCTGGTACACGTGCATCGAGAGCAACAGTCTGGGCCAGTCGAACAGCACCGCCTACTTGCGTGTGGTGCGGAGCCTGCATCTGCTGGAGGCGGGCATGGCCAGCGGCATGATGCGCAACAATGGCATGATGGCCATTGTGATCATTGTGATTGTGCTGCTCATTCTGATGTGCTTCTTCTTTGGCTACTATGCCGTGCGCAAGATGAAGCACGAGAAGCTGCTCAAGCAGCGCATCGAAACGGTGCATCAGTGGACCAAGAAGGTGATCATCTTCAAGCCCGAGGGTGGCGGCGATTCCAGCGGCTCCATGGACACCATGATCATGCCCGTGGTCAAGATACAGAAGCAGCGCACCACAGTCCTGCAGAGCGGCAACGAGCCGGCCCCCTTCAACGAGTACGAATTTCCGCTGGACTCCAACTGGGAGCTGCCGCGCGGCCAACTGGTGCTGGGCGCCACTCTCGGCGAGGGCGCCTTCGGCCGTGTGGTCATGGCAGAGGTCAACAGTGCCATTGTGGCCGTCAAAATGGTCAAGGAGGGCCACACCGACGACGATATTGCCAGCCTGGTGCGCGAAATGGAGGTGATGAAGATCATTGGCCGTCACATCAACATCATCAATCTGCTGGGCTGCTGCAGCCAGAGCGGTCCGCTCTACGTCATTGTGGAATATGCACCGCATGGCAATCTCAAGGATTTCCTCTACAAGAATCGGCCCTTTGGCCGGGAGCAGGGCGACAGCTCGCAGCCACCGCCATCGCCGCCGGCGCATATCATCACCGAAAAGGATCTGATCAAGTTTGCCCATCAAATTGCACGTGGCATGGACTACCTGGCGTCGCGCCGTTGCATTCATCGCGATCTGGCCGCACGCAATGTGCTCGTCAGCGACGATTATGTGCTGAAGATCGCGGACTTTGGCCTGGCCAGAGATATCCAGAGCACGGAATACTATCGCAAGAACACCAATGGCCGGCTGCCCATCAAGTGGATGGCGCCCGAATCGCTGCAGGAGAAGTTCTACGACTCGAAGAGCGACGTCTGGTCCTACGGCATTTTGTTGTGGGAAATCATGACCTTTGGGGCACAGCCCTATCCCACCATAATGTCTGCGGAGGAGCTCTACAGCTATTTGATGTCCGGCCAGCGCATGGAGAAGCCCGCCAAATGCTCGATGAACATTTACATTCTGATGCGACAGTGCTGGCACTTCAATGCCGACGATCGGCCGCCCTTTACGGAAATTGTGGAGTACATGGACAAGCTGCTGCAGGCCAAAGAGGACTATCTGGATGTGGATATTGCCAATTTGGATACGCCGCCCTCGACCAGCGACGAGGAGGAAGATGAATCGGACGCTGAGCAAATGTTGCGATATCATTATGTTAAGAGGTCACCAAATGATCACTGAAACGCCATAGGAACGATCTTTAAAGGCTCTTTGCAACTGAATCTTTTACTTGAAATGATTTTGAAACGATCGAACGATAATACTGTATATAACTCGCCCATAAGTATGTAAATCTATTTAAATGACGCATCCAAAATTGCACCAAAGGCGTAAACCAAAAAGCAACACGAATTTATTATTAGAATTAGTTGATAGCATACCTTAAAAACTATTTACTTTATATATTATATATATATATACATATATAGAAGGGACATGCAGCAGTGCACCTCGGTTGAGGGCTGCTTTCTGTAGGATTTTAAGTTTTATCGTTAAGGCAATCGGTTGTATTTTCTTCTGTCTGTTGTATTTCTATTCTGTACTGATCTTTGTAGTATTCTGCAGTTTTATACTCGCTAAATGTTAAATGTATCTTTAACTTTAAGCTTAGAGCGCTGCATGCCCCCCACACACACACACACACACACACACCCAAAAAGTGCCTTATGAAACAAATAAATGTTGTACGTATCTGTAGCTGTATCTGTATCTATATCTGCAGCTGTATCTCTATCTGCAGCTGTATCTATGCACCCACCAACTCACAGACAAGATCATGACGTCTCAATTTGGGAAAATCTGTGAAAAAGCAACACAAAACAACAACAAAAAGAGAACACTCGATTTGAACCGCACGAGGCACGCGCGTCACTAAACGGAAAAATGATGAATGGAACGGCCTGCGGTCCACTCTTTTTTTACACCCCCCTCCCCGCCAAAACACGCTGCCTGTTGCCGAGGTGTGGATGGGGTCGGTGCTTGGGGTCTCGGGTCTGGGGGTCGCAGCGGTGGCGGCGGCGGCTCGTTTGTTGACGCGCTAAATGCCAAGAGCGTCGTCGGAGTCGGTTCGGAGTCCGCTGCCCGCCTGGCGATGCAATTAGACGATAATGCAAGCTGAGGCTTATGGCCCAAGAAATATAAGTGTATAAAGTATTGTAATTGCAGCGAGATTTGTGGCGAATTTTGTTTTGGGTTTTGGTTTTTGTTGGGGGAGCAAAACCTATTTGCAAAGCGTCTGCCGGCAGGCAAGTGCTGGCCGAGTTAGTTAGATCTCTCGCTGTGGCTAAAACGATTGCCACATTGTGTGGCTATGAGGCATGCCCATGGGGGCACATTTAAATTAAACATTAATGTACTTACAGGTTCACCCAAATGGTTGGCGCTAAAGTGCAGAGGGTAATGGCTGTGATTACGGGCACTAAATGGTTGGGAGAAGTGTCGGATCTTCAGGGGTTACGGCTATTTATTTCCATTCGAATGATTTGTTATATTATCTATTATTTTTGGTATTATTTGGGAATGGGTAAACATGAGGGATTTAGCATATATTTAAGGGATTATTGGTAGATCATTTTGGGATTTTCTTTTTGTCTTTGCATATTTTTCATCTCTCTCAGAAATCATTTTTGTTTCGAGCAATGATTGTGAGCATTCAGGAGATGCCTTTGCTGATCTTTCTCTCACATATTGCTCCGCGTAATGAACGCCCTTAAATGTGTCTTTGAAGTCGTATAATAAGAGCATTTTTTCTGCCTAAAAATATTCCATTTATCTTTGTTCTAAAATTCATATTAAAACATATTTTTTCTATATGTATTTTGTTATATTTATTTTCTTGTAAATGAATGCTCTGTTGCTGTTCTAAAACCCTCCAAAAACCTGCCTTTAGCACACCCCAATTAAAACTCCAACCATATCGAATTATTCAGAACAACAACAACAACAAAATGTACCCCTTGCAGCTTCCATCTTGCTTGGACATTTATTTTCCAATGACCCACTGGATTACACGACACAATTTTCAACGCTTTCCATGTGGAGATCCATTAATTATGCAGCATTAGACGACAGACGACCCATCGAAGTTCGCCAACGCACAAAACATCAGATGCAGATGAGGATGATGATGGCTGACTGGCTGGGCTGGCTGTTGCAATGATTAATCTCAATATCTTTTGTGTCTTGGGCACACGCTAAACTGCATTTTTCGATAATTTATCAATATCTACGTTTTTATTGTTTTGTGAGGGGCCCTCTCGAAAAATTGTTTTGTCTGTTTATTAATTAGGGCCCCGCCGTATGCCGTATAGAGTGTGTGGGCGTGCCTCTCTCTCTCTCTCTCCATCCTCCTAATGATCGGAAGTTTGACACGTGGATCAAAAGCGTGGGTCGGCAGTGACCACAAAAAAAACACACACACAGAGACAACGTGGGCAAGAGACCCCTGCGAGCGACCCCTGCAATTATTGCGTGAATATGTTAATTGAAATTTGTTCAGCGTAGAGAGCGAAAAAAAAAAAGAAACATTTCACTAGCCGCTTAATCGAGTCTGCTACCGGCTAGGAAGTCTCCAGCGTCTGCTCGCATGATCGTCTGAGCTGCACAAAAATATGCGGGCACTTGCAGGCATATGCACCTCGTAATTTGGCAGCAAAAAAACTGCACCGAAACAAATATTTTAAATACTTCAAATGAATTTTAAATAAGAATTTAAATTAATATTTAAAGGCTTTTCTTTTTACCCAAAGCGCAGACACATTTAGGCTTCTGTTTTTCGCCACTTGCAAAACCTTAAAAAATTCCTTAAACCTTTTGCTTCAAGTGTACTTCCACGTTCAGGCCATTTGCTGCATATAGAGATCGATCGATCGATCGGCCTGGCCTGGTCGGGTCTGGTCTGGTCTGTCGCCCTGTCTATCGTCTTGTCAGATGTCTGTGGTCTGTGGTCTGCAATCTCCTTCGTCCGCTGCTGCTGCTGGCCTGTCCCGAGTGATCAATTAATTTTTGGCCAAAGTTGGCTATTAATTTGCATGCGCTTTTTGTTGTGTTTGTTTTTTTGTTGTTGTTTTTTTGTAGTTGTCGATCGGTTGGCCTGGCGATCCGCTGGACAAAGCACAGGTTGTCTGTTGGGGCAGCCTGCTAGCTGCGACCATTTGAAATCATTTTAAAAGTCTACAAATTGCCTGTCTATGGCCTGATCGGCTGGTCGATCTCTTGGCCAAGCTAACAGCCAGAGCCAGAGCCGTGCTGCCCCGTCAGTCAGTCAGTTGAGTTTTTCAGTCTTTCAGTCTTTGGTCCGATTGCACACAGCTCGAATTTGACCTCGTCTTTTGGTTGCTATTTTGTTTGGAAAGGCCCGTGAGTGGTGGGCCAGGCAGAGAGGTTTTCATTTAGAGAGACGTCGGACAAGTGTTTTAATGCTCAAAATAAAAGCAAATATAAATGGCGAGCAGCTATGCTAAGCAAGTGGCTAATTCTGAGAGCATTTATCATTTGTTTTGAATGGAAAGATGTTCAAACATTTGTTTGGCAATCATTCCAGAAATATATATGAATATCTATGCCCTAAAGAATATATTCCATTTAAAAAGCTTTTGTCGCTGTATGCCAAGCCACTCATCTGCGCCGCTGCACCGGAAATAATAAATTAATAATAATTCAAATTGCTTATTTAAATCAGGCATTTATTTGTTGCTATCTGCTGTGTGCGATGATTCAGTTTTTGGCGCACCTGTCGCGGGGGAATGTTGATTCATAAGTGGATGCTGGCGGCTCTTTTTTTCTAGCTTATTTTCAGCGGAACTAAACTAAACAATTGTTCGGGTTCCGGGCTCATCTTCCCGCGCGCTGCATGGGTCGTATGAGTAATCTTGGAGTGTAAAACCAAATGCAAATTTTACGCTTCATTCATAAAAATAAAAAAGAAAAAGAAACATCGAACATCGCAACGACAAACTGTAAAAAAGTAAACAAGCAACACAACAAACAGTTTCATAACCGAAACAACAAGCCCATTAACCGGTTTGGCAATTCTTTTTGGTGTGTGGGGGGGATACATTTTGACAGCGTTTTTTTTTTACTACTTCGAACGAATGCAAATTCAAGCTAACATTTTGTGCCGTGTGTGTGGGCAGGCGACTGCGCCTCGGTATCGCTTGATTTTTATGAATGAAACTTCGAGTTGAACGAATGAGTGGAGGTGACAACATGCCGCCGAATAAGTTGATGCAGCAGCAGCAGCAGCAACAACAGCAGCAGCAGCAGCAGCAGCAGCAGCGGATGTGCCTAATTAACATTGTTGATTACATTTTAGTGTGTTATTAATTAGAAATATACGATACATTCATTCATTCGTTCGCTCACTCATTCATATGCATATAAATCTATAAATGTATGCCGCATAATGAGCGACAGGCAGAGGAGCAAAATTGTAATTCATTTGCCACGCTCTCACCCCCCTCGCTGTGTCTGTTGCGCTTTCATGGTCCATGGCCAATGCATCTGTCGGATTTGTGAAATCATTTTTCGTTGAGTTGCACTAAATTACGTGAAGTACCTGAGCGGCTGTGTGGCAAGCCTTGGGGTAATGGGAATGCCCTGCAGCAGCACATTTAAAGGGGAAATTTGCAAGCACTTTTATATTGATTTGGATATTTTTTTGGCACTTTTGGAGGTACAACGATTTTATGAGAGGAAGCAATAAACGTTTGTCTATCCATTAACTTCTAAAAGGTATCCTTTTCATATACATAAAAGCTTGGAGAATAGGGAAGAGCCTCAGAGCAACCTCCCAACATTATTGATATATTTGTATATATTTTGATAAATTTTTAATGTTTTTAAGAATCGTTTTCAATTCGATGTGAAAATATTTTTTGCTTTTTTTTTTGGCATAGTATTTTTTAGTATTATATAGCATAGTATTTTTATTTTATATTTATTTATATTATGTTTATTTATTTTTTGGATGATTTTTAAGTTTTGTATGCTCTAATTTTTAACATTTCTTTTAGACTTGTAAAATAAATTCTGTTTCAAGTGTTTTCCTTTTCCCATTTAAATTTTGTGTTTTTTTAGCATAGTATTTTTATTTTATATTTATTTATATTATATTTATTTATTTTTTGTGAGAATTTTAAAGTTTTGTATGCTCTAAATATTCTTTTAATATTTCTCTTAGACTTAAATCAATTAAATAAATTCTTTTGCAAGAATTTTCCTTTCTAGCCCCATTTAAATTCTCAGAAATACGCACCAAGACGCCCCTCCGATTTGTTCTCCCTTAAAGGGCATCCGTGTGTAGCTTCAGACCCAATACCCAATTTTTGCCTGCGCGCAATCATTTCATTTAGCCATTTTCTTGCCCCCAAGCCTTCAACGGACTTGTATGGGGGCCTGCGACTGTAGCTGGCTGTGCCGTTGCCTTTCTGCTACTGTTAAACGCAAAATTTATGAACAATTTTCAAAAGAAGTCACGCGTTAAATGTACGACACGAACTCACGCGACATTCCCTCCAACGAGCAGTGCGAGAGAGAGGGGCAGACGAGGAGGCGCGGCTGTGGCTGCCTCTCGTACTCCGCCTCCAACTCCTTGCAGATGATTTCGTTAACGCATTCGGGGTCCGGGGTCCACACTCAACCTGGTTTTGGCCTTTTGTATTGCCCCATGTAATATATTTTATTAACAATAAAATGTTAAGTGCCACAAGCCGCGGCGACGCGAAGCGACGGAGAGGATCGGGCCACCACAGGCCACAGAGAGCACAGATCAGGGGGCCCTCCTGCGGAAGCGTAAGAGAGTGTGGGGCTTGGAGCCTTCATGCTGCGACCAGGCAGGCTACTGTGCAGCTCAAAAAATACAACAAAAAAAGAGGAGGCAGCAGCCGCAGCAGCAGCAGAAGAAGCTGAAAAGAAGATAAACTGCGTGCGCACATATAATCGCGCCATGAATCAAAATCACACCAGTTGGCTATATATAGATATCCGGCTAGCAAAAACCACACAGTCACAGTCACAGCCACAGCCACAGATACAGATACAGTCGCTGCAGTCGCAGCAGTCCCGGCAACGTGCAAAGCTAACGAGGGCAAAGCTCGTAAGAGGACACAGCCGCATAAAGTTCTGCTCGCTTGTGGCCTTTTGTGTGTGCCACTTGCCACCTGTGCGAACTCTGTGGATCACAGCGAGAACACAGAGAACACAGAGAACTATGCAAATTCCCAAATAAGTAGCAGAGAGATTTCGGGGCACCGAAGCTACAAATGCACTTAAAGCTTAGAAAATCCATAGGTAGGAAATTGGGGCTAGAAATACCCGAGCACAATTTTATGTCTGCTATTTAAATTATGAGCCGAGTCTTGGATTTATTTTAGAGGCAATTTGTTGCTTTTGGATTTAAACATTTTTCATTTATTTTTATTTATTTTTCACTGTTGCTGCCCTAAGATTTATTTTGGGTGCAAATTTTAGTCCAATACCTGTAGAAATGCTGTGAAATATATCTCTCACATATCGGAAGTGTTTACGCGCTTAAAACGTGCTTTAAAATGGATGTTTCCTATATGAAATATATCTTAAGGCTATGCCAATTTATGTAGTTCCGACTAAGACCCTTAAGTCTAGTAATTTCAGCGCGTTCAGTGGAATATTTTAGGCAAGTAAAAACAATAAACTAAATTTCAAAAACATTTACTTCAATGCACACAACAATTTTTGCAGCCAAATTAAAGCAAATACCCGCTGCTAGGGTAAACCTAGGGTAAACCCGATTTTCGTGTGTGTTTGTGGTGCACAGAGCTATGCCGAATTCGGTGGTGCTGCTGGTGGCTCTGCCACCCACAATTGGTCAACAAATAGCGGTCACAATTAACCGTACGATGCAAATGCGTCGCCAAAGACATTGACAATGCCCATAAACAGCCAGCCAGGCAGCCAGCCAGTCAGCCAGCCAGCCAGCCAGCCAACCAGCCAGGTAGCCAGCCAACCAGTCAGCAGATGATGCAATGTAGGGGACTCCTTGGGACTCCTTCAAATTCCTTAGCGGCGGCGGCGGCCACTGTCAGCATCATCAGTGGAGCATTTATCTTGCACCCGCTATGATGGGGATGGGAGGAGGAGCACTGGTGCAAACAGAAGCCCAAGGAGCAGAACAGAGCGTCGGCCCAATGGGCAGCAGGTGATCAGTTGAGTTTTGAAGGGGGGACCACACAACATTTGCCATGTGCCTGGGTCATTTATCTATTTCGGATTTATCATTGATTAATCGGCCGGCGGCAGTCGGCAGTCGGCAGTTGGCAGTCGGCAGTCGCTGCTGATGCCAGTAGCCATGTCGTTCGGTCGATCCAGTAACCAGTCGCACGTCGCCCAGCACACCCGGCTCCTTCCTAATCGTCGGCATATTTGCATATGCCACTTTATATAGCAAATGGTCTAGTCAATGATCGTTAAGCCGACTTCCACAGTGACTCTCAGTTATGATACTCTTTTTTGGGGGGCGGCAGGGTAGTGGATTGCGAGTTTTGGAGTGCTCTAGAGGCAGGCTTGAGATTATTACAAGAAAAATTGTTAGAACAAAATCAATTTTTAAGCTACAGATAAGCCAAGTAATCCTTGCACAAAGCTCTTAAATGGCACTTCTGCACAGTTTTATGACATTTGATTTGACTAGAAATTTAATTATCATTAAAGAATCGAATCCGAATAACTTTTGAGTAATATAAACCCCTTTTATTGGTAGCATATTATGGGCAGAAACAAAAGGAAACTTCTATCTTTTATAGCTCTGCAAAAGTCTACCTTCTGAGACGTTTTATGCGAACAACATCTGAGATTTGTTGTGCCAATAAATTTATAAAACTTCAGCAACTAAAACTCGTTATTCTACATATTTTTCTACATATTTTTTACTATTTTTCAAATAATATATTCTATATTCCTGCCACATTTTAATCTAAATCTAAATCTTTTCCTTTTAGGTTTTATTAGAAGCTTGGAAACTTCTTCAAGTTTATATGTGCTGTGTTATCTTTCCTATATGTTCCTGGATAATTTAAAAAGGTATGTCCCACAGTTGTCTGCCAAACATGAGCCCCTGTGAGTACCTCCCATAAGAACTATAGCTCTGAAAGTGTATCTAAACCTGCGATGATGCAGCTAATTCCGTCATTGCTTATCTGTGCTCTGGTACCGCCCCAAATACATTTATGTTTGTCATAGATGCCTGCTCAATTAGCACACACAGAGAAAGGAGAGGAGGCGCTCTAGAGGGATCTCCAGCTGCAGCTGCACCTGTGCATAGGTCAATCTGCCAGCAGCCAAAAGCCCCAAAGCCCATGGCCAGAGCACGTGTTAAATGATTCAGTTAATTGGTTACAGTCTTCAGTTGTTCGGTTCTGCGGTTCTTCGGTTCTTCGGTTCTTGGGTCTGCGGGCTGGCCCATTCGCTATGGCCTTAAGGGCTTCGGCTGAGCTTCTGTCTGGACTTGTGCGACTCTGTGACCAATCTGTTGGCTCAGCCGCCTGTCAGCGGCCTATTGGTCATGGCGCATCTTCTGGTTGTGACCCTGTTCCCTCGCATAATCCTGTCAAGCTGTTAAATTAATTTCTGTTTGTTGGCAGACCCCTCGGGCAGCCGCAATCGGTTGTTGCCCCCTGCCTCCAGCAGCCGTTTGCTCGCGCTGCTCATTCAATTTTCCAGGCAAAAATGTTCCAGTTTTACTAGCCTGCAGTCGGGGCAGCAGCCAGCAAAGTGTTATAATCCATCATCGTAATCAACGTAGCAAAAAAATAGAAAAAAAAAAAAAAAATAGCTGATAATTGTGCCCCAGCCAGCTCCAGTGGCAAGGCAGTGTTGCCTCACTCGCCGCTGATGTGTTTTGGCCAAATAACTGTAACTAATGGAAATTGTAACACTTTGGCAAATGTTTTTTTTTTGTTTTTCTTTTTTTTTTCTGTTTTTTAAATGCTTAAATTACTTTGGCACTCCATGCTCCTCTCTGTCGCACTCCTGCTGAGAGTTCTCTCTGTCTGTCTCTGTCTGCTTGCTGTCTCTCTCTCTCTCTCTCTCTCTGTCTCTCTCTCTTTTTCTATATTTTTCTGCCTCTTTCGATCTTTTTTGTGTGCGTGGAGAGCTTGTTTATGACGCCTCGCGAGGCGTTCAAAATTGATTAGGATTAGCAATGACTGCCATTGGACAGTTATTATATACGGTAGTCGTCGCTGAGAGCCTGTTGAGTGTTTTCAGCTCCATAAAACGATCTAGCCATATCCGTTTTGTCTTGTCAGAGATTATGCGTGTTAGGAGCATATGGAAATTGTATTTAGACAGCTAAGATGCACAACCCGATAGATTTTCTGCACATCCTTTTGGTTGTTTTGCTGTAAAATATTTTGAAATTATGTAGAAAGAAATTATCCAGCCATATGCCTAATTTAATTTGGTTTGAGTGAATTTTTATGGGGTAAAACTTTAGGAAAAAATCAATTTCTTTTGTGTTTTTTACTCTTTTCAGTAGCAAGTATTTTAAAAAAATTTTCTTGCATGTTATTTAATTTTTCTTACATATTTCTGTGCACAAATATTTCTTTTAAAAAACACTGTTGGTTTATCAGGGTATTCTCTAGTCCAAATCTAGCAGCAAACCGCGCGCTGCTATTACTGTGTAACTGGCCACGCATTTAAGCCAAATTATCAGGCCATATTAATGCACAACTGCCACAAACGCTGGAAAGCTGGCCCGTGCAGTCTGAGATTGCCGCGATCCATCAAGATATTGACTGCGCAACACGTGACCAAGTCAAAGCAAATTAGAGCTTGACAAACGTCTGGCCAGGCACAGGCACAGCCACCAGCCACCAGCCACCAGCCACAAACTTGAAACATTCTCACGCAATGGTAGAGGCCTGTCCCGCGCCCCAGACTAACTTTGGTCCCGCTTGGCCATAAGTGAGACATTAAGCACAGTTTTCTGTGTTTTTTTTTCTCTCCGTATTTTTGCAGTCGGCTTGAACTTTGACTCGAGCCATATTTGCGCAATGGCAGAGGGTGCAGAGGAGAGTTTCCAGTGGAATATGACCACCACACGGTCATCATTAGGAGTGGAAAAAACATTTGGCCAGACACGACCCAAGTGGCTTGATTAATTGCGTTTAGTGCAGAATTTGACTCTTTTCGTTGCTGTTGCTGCCAGCCAGAGAAGTGCAGTGTAATTACCATGCCACACAGCACAAACCCCCCACACCACCCCACCCCCACCGCCCAGTGCAGTGCAACGCCGCTTTGAGTGCGCAACTCGATACGATTCTGTTTCTATTTCAAAATGCACTTAATATGGAATGCTCAAGTTCGAATTTAAAGCATTTTTTTGTATCTACTTATGCCACGTAGCTTGTGTATATTTTTGTCTCTCACCTGAGAGCCAATAAAGCATTTAGTCAAAGCCGCAAACAAACAAAAATCTATTTGATCTAACCGATTTGTTAGTGGATGTTTGAATGGATGGATGGATGGATGGACGGGTGGGTGATCTCATCTGCTGCTGGCTGCCTGCTGCCTGCTACTGTGAGTGGCCCCCGAGAGATCAAAGACTGTCAGATTGGCAAATCTTTTAACAAAATGTTGTATCTGCTGCTAATTTCTGCTTTAACTAATTGAATTATTTATGTAGTATCTATGCAAGGCACGACTATGCCAAGCACTGCGGGAAAGCAAAGTGTAAAAGGGGAATTTTGAGAGGCTTCTTTTTGCTATAAATCTGAAGCAGCAAAAATGTAAATAGTAAGATGATCAATGCACATTAATATCTAGGGCTTTTGTAAGTGGTTTGTAAGTAAGGGAAGGAAAGACTTTCTAAGCCCAAAAGTGCAGCAATCAACCGATGAGCGCTGCCGCATGACGCGCCATTAGTGTAAGCAGCTCAGCAACTTACCATTTCTGAAGTTTCGCTCAAATTTGGCTGCTACTACAACAGACGAGCATCTACTTGGCTCTTCCCGTAGTCTCCTTAGCTCCAAGGATTTTCACAGTTTTTTTCCAGTGCATTTACAAAGTGGCCTAACGATTTGCACACCATTTTTGGCTGCTCGCTCTCTGTTGTTGTGCGTCGTCTGCGTTCGTTCGTTCGTTCGTTCGTTCACAGTCAATTTGCATATGTCGATTGTCGTTTGTCGTTTGGCCAGAGAGTTGCCTGTTGCAAGCTGCTTGTTGCCAGCTGCCTGCTGTCTGCTGTCTGCTGCCTGCTGTCTGCTGCCTGCTGCCAGAGTTGAGCCTGCCATTTGGCCTGCTGCTGCTGATCTCTGATGTTGGCCAAATCTCCAGCAAATTATGTCGTTATTTGTGCCATTTTTGGCAAACGTCTACTCAGCATATCAACCGCCCGCCTGCTGCTGCTGCTGCTGCTGCTGCCCCGTCGATGAGTGGATGATGATAAATTCCATGCACTTAGAGCGTTCGACTCCTCAGAGACTTGTGACTTGTGTCTGTCAAGGAGTATGTCAATTGCCTTGCTAATGGCTGCCAATGGAGTCAAACGGAGCTCCGGAGCTGTGGGCTGTGGATGATGCTGGGTGCTGCCAGTGAAGCGGCCGTAAAATTCTCTTAAAGTGTTGTAAACGATCCAACAGCACAGAGCGTTATGTGTTGGGGAGGAGATGAGGGAGCGACGGCTAACGAGCCGAGTCGAATTCAAAGTTTTTGCAGATCTTTTGGCATTTATCATAAATTTCATGGCAGTCGCCTCATAACTGCAAAAAAAAATAAGAAAATAAAACCTAATGCTGGCAAGGCAGGGGAAAGGAGATGCAGAGGAGCGAATGGCCATGCAATGGAATGGCTCAAGGCAATAGGAAGCAGCAAAGTGCAACAATTGAATAGATAATAACTCACGCCCCACCTACCCACCCACCCAAACGAGTGAGCGAATGAACCAACATAATAACCAAACACCAGCCACAAGCCACCACTGACCGTTGACCACAACATCAAAATGGAATGGGAAACATTTGAGTTTGCGAGAATGAAGTATCAGATACTCTTGCTGGAAAATCTTTCTACTGATAGATGATATATGGGTATAGCACCAAGTTGGCAATACATTTTTAGGAACATAATGGAAGCAAATGTAAGTACTAGTTCTGTTAAAAGTATTCCCTTTTGCACATAGCTGAATCTATAATTATAAATCAGTTGGAATTAGTGTTTGAAATGTGTGAAATCCTTTCCAAAAATTCTCCTTCTTATCTTCAGAAACGTATATATCTAATATATAGATTTCTAGGTTATCTCGTTATCTTTTTGGGCAAGTTCAATCGGTCTATTAATCGTAAATAGCTCCTCTACATTTCTTGTATATCATCCACATGATATGGCCGCGATCTGGCGTCATTTTCGTTATTAGCTGATGCAAAAGGAGATGCTTTTATTATATATCCGCATGATATATTGTTTACTCTTATATAACATTGATATTATCGATAAATATCGATCAAAAAACACCAATAATTATCGAGGGATATTTTTACTCGCCAGTCACCGATTATTATCGATGCTGACTCGTACTCTTATTTATTACTGATATCGATAATTATCGATCACCTATATTCATCGATAATTATGCCTACTAAGACAATAGCCCACCAAACGTTAAGCATGAACATGTGCAGCCGATACCCTTCTTCTTCGTACTTCCTTCCTGCGTTTAACCAGCAAAACATCTCCCCATCAAACCCATCCCAGCCTTGCTCCCCCCGCGGAAAACAAAAGGGCATACGCGATGCAGCATGTGCAACAACAACAGCAGCAGCAGCAGCAGCCAGTGGAGAATGCACTGTTACTGTTTGGAGCGCTGGCGCTGTCATATTCAAATTGCTAATATGATTGGTGTTTACAGATTAGAAAACAAATATTTCACAAATATTACCCACTAATAATTTTGCCATGTAAACATGCAACAGAAGAGCGCAACAGCAACAGCAACAGCGCAGTGCAGCCACAGCACTAAACCCATGCCCCATAACCATGAGATCGCCCCATCATGATCAGCATGATGATGATGATGCCTGCCTGCCTGCCTGCCCCATGATGAGGCTGTATAAATGCAGCAAGTGTGCCGATAACCTTTTGACTCTATGCGCGGGGAAGTACTGGGGGAGTGGACTGGACTGCTGCTGCTGGAGGAGGAGGAAGCAAACTTGGACTGGGCTTTCGTTTTGCTAGTGCAAAACTGACAAATTGAATGAATAAAAGAGCAACAAGTGGTCCGGTCCGAACCGAACTGAACGGCTGGTTAAATATTTTGAATGAATATGCCGCAGCCGCAGCCACAGCCGCCGCAGCAACACACTGTGTGCTCTCTCTGTGTCTTGTGACTTTGGCCTAAGTGTTGTGACTGCAGCCGGTGGTTGAGGCGCAAAAACATAAATCGAAACACTTGCTGCGTATATCCAACAGCCACAGCTCTAGCTCCAGCTACAGCCACAGCTCCTACTCCTATCCCTCAGCTCCTAGCCGCCCACCGAATGTACAGCGTACAGCCAGCACAGCACAGCCCAGCCCGGCCCGGCCTGGTGTCGCTGGTTCCCCATTTTTCTGGTAGGTGTTGCCTTGTGCCTACGAAGCCAAAGCCAAAGACACCAAAAGACGCCTGGAAATGAAGTCGAAAATTGCAATTCCAAAATGTTTGCCCTCGGCTACAAAACAAAACCAAAAAGAAAACAGACACACACAAAAAAGTAGAGTGGAGTGCAGTGCAGTGCAGTGCAGTGCCATGGCGAGCTGTGGTCAGTCATGTGGCATCTATTGGTTGTATGTTGCATATGTGGACGGACCCTGGGCTCCTCCTGGGTCGGGTCTGTGGGTCCTCTTCCTGCCTTCGTTGTAAATGCCTTTTTTGTGTGTGTCGTTTAATGCGTGGCCGGCCGCCTCGTGAGGCGCTTTATTAATTCACTCGACGGCTGTTTCATATTTTTGCCTCTCCATGGTGCACTCTTTTGTCGTGGAGGCATATGCGGTTTTGTTAGCGAGTTGCGGCTACTTTCAGGGATCACTAAGCTAAGTCTGAGCCAGTGCTGATCTGCCACGTGTGAGATTTGCTCGAAAGTTGGCTTAAACACTAGAACTATATGGGCCAACCATTGCTTTAAAACTCTATTTTTTTAACTGATTAAAGGTGCCGCTTAAATCAATAAATATTTTATATAAATTTCAAACCTGATGCTAAATTACTGAATATTATTTTTACGATTTTTGGAATATATTTCCACATAATTACATCCAAAATAATCACAATTATAATTATAAAATTAATTATATAAAATTTATTAAAGTCCAAATAAAATAAATAAATAAATCTCGGGCTATATAAAACCACAAAACATAAATAAATAATATAAAAATAAAATTTATTTTGCATAGAAAATTGCTTTAAAAATTACCTTCAACCATGATTAGAAAAAAGATCTTGTAAAATACTTCCAAAAATGCCTCAGATATATGTAGGTGCCACTTACTTATTTCAGTCCCATTTGCCGCTCTTTTCCCTCTTTTCTCTCTCTCTCTAGAAAGAGCATCGCCAGCTCGTCTTTGATATTATTTTCGTGCTGCATTTTGTTGCCGGTGCGGGTGCGGGCCTCTCCAATGTTGCGCTCTGTGTTATTTTTTATTGTGTTGTGGCATAAATCGGCCCCCAGGTGTCTCTGGGCGAGTATTTCCCACGGATTAGTGCATAAATAAAGGAGGTCAGGAGAGCGGAGAGAGCCCCCACAAAGTTAACTAGATATTTCACATGCATGTGGCAGCCAGGGGTGCCACCCCACCCCGACCCCAACTCGTACGTAGCCTTCAAAAGTTGCGTCTCACTAGAAAAACAACAAAAAAAAAAAACAAAAACATTTGCAGGGTAACATTCGGTGGGGCAAATTGCTTTATTAGCCCACAAGTCCATCGAAGGAACAGCTTCATTTAGGGCTTGGAAACATCAGTGCCCAAGGTGGTCCGTGGCATTTCCTTTAGCTCATTAACACCACGTCCCAGAAGCAGAGAAAGAGGGAGAGGGAGAAAGAGGGAGAGAGAGAGAGCGGGAGAGAGCGAGAGCGAGCGAGCGATGCCACACGCAGCGGTTCTCACGCTGCAGCAAAGCCACAAAAACAATTTCAGATTAGCAACAGTTAACACAAAGGAACTGAGGATAAGCCCCGCCAGAAAGCCATAATGATAATAACACAGTGGTCAGCGCAGGACACAGGGCACAGGACGAAGACCACACCACAGGCTTTGGGCTGTGATAAGCTCTGGAAGGGTCCCAAGAAGATCTGCTGCAGATAGTGGGGGGGCATATGCTGTGCATGGTTTGTGCTGCCTGCATCGATAATCGCGCTTTAAAGCGTGCGTAAGTCACGTCACACACAGCCAGGAAGGGAGAGATAGAGGAGCAGGAAGAGTGAGAGCAGGCAGAGGAAGAGCGAGGAAGAGCGAGAGCGGAGCGGAGCAGGAAGAACGAGACCCCCGCAGGAAGAGCGAGCAGGCAGCGCAGCATCATCATCCCATGGCGGGACCTTGCCCATGGGTGCGATCGCGATAAGCGCGACTTTTGCCTCGGCTACGTGCTAAAGCCTCTTGCTGTCGGGGCTCGTACTGCGATCATTTTAATTATACCCCACAAAGGGGCGACACGCCCCCATCGAAAAGCCCTGCGCGCCGCTGCCCTGCCCGCTCTGGGCCGCTTTGGGGTCAATGCAACGCAAATTGCAGTGCCCAGGTCAATGTTTGTTTTGGCCGCGCAGAGCCCCATAAATACTTAATTTGGCCACAGCACACAGCCAGAGAGAGAGAGAGAGAGCAGAGTAAAACTGTTTGATGAAGTCATCGAGCCATCAATTGCGCAGCCAATTACCAAAAAAAAAAAAAGACGACACAGCACTGCCCTGCCACTTTTTGCACAATGAATTTTTTCTTATGGCGGGCGGCAGGGGAGCGACAATTTTAATGATCGGAGCCCAATGAGTCCGCATCCATTTCGTCGTCGGCGTCGCCGCGTGGCGTGCTGGGCGCCGTTTGGTCCACCTCCAGGTAGTCGTGAACTAGCTGGCAAATGTTCTCGGAGGCCTCGCTGAAGTTGCCCTCCTCCAGGCCCTCGCCCACGTAGTGGTAGACAAAGGCGCGCCGCTGGTACAGCTTATCGAACTTGTTGACCAGCCGGCACCAGGCGATCCGTATGTTTGTGTTGTTCGACACGGCCACGCAGGCGCTGTTTGTGGGCGCCAAATCGCCGCCGGGCACATAGGCCGGCGGCATGCTGCTGACGCCAATCTTGAAGCCGGTGGGTGACCAGTCCACAAACCGAAAGGATCTCGTCCGCTTGATATTCTCCAGCGCCAAGTTGATCTCATTGGTGGCAATGTCGCCGCGATACAGCAGCACACAGGCCATGTACTTGCCGTGCGAGGGATTGCAGCGCACCATTTGGTTGCTCATCTGAAAGCACTGCCCCGTCAGCTGGGCCGTCGACATGTTGACGAACTGCGAGTGTGAGTGCGGCACCAGGGGCGCGTAGTTGATCAGCGGATAGTGGATGCGCGGATAGGGCACCAGATTGGTTTGCAGCTCCTGAAAGCTGACGCTGGACTGACCGCCAAAGCGCTGCGAGGCCGTGAACCCGGCCACCACCTGCCCAATAATGCGATTCAGATTGGTGTAGGTGGGGGCGGGCACACTCAGCGTATTGGCGCAGATGTCGTAGAGCGCCTCGTTGTCCACAATGAACGAGACATCGGCACAGTCCATCGAGAAGTGGGTGGCCAGCAGCGCATTGTAGGGCTCCACAATCACAGGGGAAATGCTGCACAAATAAAGGAAAATTCAAGAGAAAATTGCAGGAGAGATGGAGACAGAGAGCGAGTCTTACGACGGCGATGGATACACCAGAAACTCCACAATGGTCATCTTCTTGCCGAAATCCTCGACCAGTTTCTCCATGATGCGCGTGCCCAGACCCGAGCCGGTGCCGCCGCCAATCGCCCGATAGACGAGAAAGCCCCGCAGACTTCTGCAACGATCGGCCACGCGTCGTATGGCATTCATGGCGCGATCCAACAGCTCGCTGGCCATCAGATTGTAGCCGCGCGAAAAGTTGCTGCCGCTGTCATCCTTGCCGCTGATGAGCGTGTCCGGATGAAAGAGATTCTTGTAGGCGCCCGTGCGGATTTCATCTGCAAGCCATAAACACACACATTAAACAGAGCACAGAAAAATATAGAGGCTGGCAGACGCACCAATAACCGTGGGCTCGGTGTCGATCATCACCAGTCTGGGCTGGACGCAGGCCTGCTGGCTGGTGCCCTCGAAGAAGGTGAGAAACGAGTCGTCTGCTGGCTGCTGCATCAAGCGGCCATTGGCCATGACGCCATGCTCCAGGCAATAGAGCTCCCAGCAGGCATTGGCTATCTGCACCCCCGCCTGGCCAATATGTATTTGGATGATCTCCCCTTTTCCAGCCATAGGTCATCGCCCTCCGTCTACTCTTAATTTTGCTTAAGATCAAAATCTAAAGTATTATTATTTTGTTTTCTTGTTTGTATGAATTTTGTTTGACAATTTTTAGTAGCTCTGACAGAGAAATCCATGGAAAGTACATAACATCGATTTATTGTCCGCGCGCGGATTAATCAGTTTTTGTTTTGTTTTGTTTTCAAAGCGTTGGATACATTCAGATATCGTTTTAGTTATATAGATATATGTATATAGATTTAGATATAGTTCTTAGAGTTAATTAGGTATTTCCGTGCTCGATTAAGTAAGAGAGAGGACAGGACCCATCGAATTGGACCATTGGAATGTGTCTTTAAGGTTGAAACTTTTGGGCTGCTTAAGCTCCCAGTAGTGGGTTATATATCGCATATATATATATATATATATGTGTGTGTGTGTGTATAATACAAAGCAGTCGTTGCCGCGGCTTTAGGCTACATAAATAATTTACAAAACACAAAGTAAACATAATAATACAATCATTTTTAAATAGATTTTTCTTTTCTTTTGTTTTGTTTTGTTCGAGGGACTAGATAGGATTACGCTTTACTTTTTATACACTTGCAGTCTGTGGGGCATGGCGAGTGATTTTCAGAACTATAAGAACGCAGAAGAACGGAATTTTCTTTACTCATTTTAAAGGAAAATATACGCCAGGCATATCCGCTGGAAAATGTTTAAGCTGGAGAACTTTCTTTTAAGTACGTTTAGCTGTAGCTTTGAGTTCTAATCAATTATAACACTCAGGCGCAGAGTTCTATTAATTTTTAACTGATTTTTAGCTAATTCAAAGCCCAAGTTAAAATGTTGTTCATTTGTGAATCGTTTCAACTGCAAAGTTTGCTGTCAACAATTATTTAAGTTGTCTAGAAACAGTTTTCTCTTACTACCAGGTAGAAAACTGCTAAAGTTTTCGAGTATCTAAGATATGCACCAGCAATTTATTGACTGGAAACCATTGCCAAATGAACGTGCTGGCCAATAGATAAAGCGAGGGCCACTGCTAGATATAGATTGGCGTAAATAGATAAGAAATTCGAGTTGAATTCTGGTTGAATTGTAACACAGGGAAGGCATATTAATGCAAATAAATTCAACAATCGTAGCTCTGCCCTGCCAGCTGCCTTTCTGCACTTTTCTTTGCTTTGTTTCTCACTTTGTTTCATTCTTTAACGTTCAACTTTTCTTATAGTTGTGAAATGCACTTTTCTAGCTGTCATTTTGGTTATTAATTTTGTTCTCACGCGGCTAAAAGTTGCTCAGCAGACTGTCTAAAGCAGCGACTGCTCCAGCAGAATGCGCTCAAAGCCGGGCGGTGGTCCGTGCGTAAAGTTGTCCAAAATAATGTCCAGTATGGCACCATTGCCCACTGCAAAGGTATAGAGAAATAATTAAGAAATAAAGCTGCTTTGGGGTGTGCTGCATGCATACCATAGATGACGGGAAACAGTGCCGATCCGCGCACATTTCGGAATGGCACCTCCAGATTTTTGCCATTGAAATAGAAATTCAGTTCCACGTGATCAAAGGCGACGCCCACAATATCACCCTCGTCGGGAAAGTCGCGCTGTGGCGCCGCAATTAGCGATGCCCCGCCAACGCTTACGCTTGGCGTTGCCACGCCCGTGGTCATGAGCAGATCCTCCTGCTGCAGATCCTCAATGGAAATGAGACCAGCTGCCGCTGCCGCGCTGTTGTTCAGGATGCCATTGGCACTGAGTTTCGTGGCTGGTGGCTGCGTCGTGCAGGCGGCCAGCACCACGGGCCGGAATTCCTCGTCGTTGTGCCTGGTGGCATTGTCGGAGCACAGGCACCAGGACTCGCGATCACCGCCACCGTTTTTCCTGCTCAAATCCGTTTGGCGGGTGGCCAGGCCAATGGACCAGCTGCCGCTCTGCTGGATTTTCACCTCGAAGTAGGACTTTGACTGAACGAGCGGTGCCGTGGCCAGGACGCCGCCAGTGCCCGTCACCCTCAGCTGATGCGACAGCAGAATGACATCGGAACCTGTGGGGCATACAATTTAGCTGCTTAATGTTCTTGGTTGTGGTTTATCGTTTGTCCATTTGATACCCATATGCGCCGCATCCAAGTGCACGTCGGGCTCCCGCAGGCGACTGGCAGCTGTCATTGGCTTCCTCAGTTGGCCGCCATTGAGGCAGGTGCGAAGGCAGCAAAACATTCCAACTGTGTGTGGGTTGTGGGTGGTAAAATGCGTTACGTTTATCAGCAGCTTCGTGTTTTATATAAATTTCCGTCTGTGTTTTTCGCGTTGTTTTGTTTTGGCGATTCGCATTTATTGTTGTTGCTGTGGTGGGGGTGGGTGCAGTGTGACCGAACATTAAACATGTGAATTCCGAAATTTTTAAACTAAACCGCTGGCAAACTTAAAAACTATATGGTCTCTTTTTTCTGCTTGGGAATGTGCAAATTTCGAAATTTCAGATATTGGAATTATAAAAATTCCACTTGGAGCTCAGTTTTGACGCAGAAATGAGCCATTTACATAGTGTGACCGCGGATCGACGACAAACATACCGGCTGACCCTCAAATATACCAAAATATACCGAGGAAAATCATATTCATCAATTTTGATATTCGATTTGGTATTACTAGCTAGTTAGGACTTGAACAACTGAACATATAATTTTATAAGATGCATGAATCACTTTTATACAAGCTGGCTGAATTGAAGGGCTCCCATTTATTGGATTACTTCTAAATACGGTTTCAACAATGAAGGTCAACAAAAATGTCCCGCTTTTTACATGGTAACTTTGTATACCGTTTGAACAATGCAGAATTTACAAAAACAGTTAATAAAATCGATCTCCACCAAAGAGAGGTTTTTCAAACCAAATTACGCTCTCCAACTCATTTTTGCGTTTAAAGTATGAGCTCGCGTAACAGCTCTGTTAGGAAGCTACAGAAGTGAACACTAGAGCGCTAGTGCTGCGCTGTTAAAGTGTGAGTCAGATGTCGCCACGTCATGTCATGTAGAGTAGAACAGAAATAACATTTATTAAAACCAAGAAAAATCCATTTTAAATATAAGAAATTCCATTTAATGCAAAATAAAATAAATTGAAATTATAAAAAACAATAACTGATTTTTGGTTTTTAATTATTTCAACAGCATAGCCGAAAACATGCTATAAGATCCCAATAATATTTATTTAACACACTTTTTCATGCCCAAAAAATGCTTTAAAATCAATGGAAATTGCTCTCTTTTTTATTTCTTGTTAACAGCTAACAGGGGTATTTTCTTGTATTCCGATAAAAAGGTAGCATAATTCGCAAGTTCCTCTAACTACTCCTCCGCGCACTTGTCATAGTTGGCCACCAGATTTCTGTACAGATTGGACACACGCGAGCTCTTGTGGCAGAGCGTACCACCGCCACGTAGCAGTTGTCCCTGCTGCCGATTGATGTCACCCACACAGATCCAGTCGCCACCGCCCACACGCCAGTGATAGAGCAAAATGCCCGTGGGACGGGAAACGGCCCACTTGGAGTGATCCTGTGTGGTCTTAAAGTCCACAGAGAGCTCCAGATTGGCGATCGATTCCACATTGAAGACCTTGTCCGAGATGTCGCAGCGATTGGGCAGGTTGCCGGCACCGTCGCGCCACGCCTCCACAAAGAGGCTGACATCCAGGGCCGGAGCCACCACGTCCGCATAGAGCTCCACATTGGCGCGTCCGCTCTTGCCGAACAAGCGGAACTTCTTGCCATCGAAGGAACGCAGCTCGAGATCCGTCTGGAAGGGCGATTCGGTGCGCCATTGGCCGTGCATGGCCCGCTCCAGGCTGGGGAACAGCAGGTCGGATCTCTGGAGCAGCGGGTTCCGTTGGTAGTAGAAATGCGGCTCATTGTAGATGAGCACCTGGCCCACCTTCTCCAGATCCTCGGCCTTCACCGTGATGCAGAGCATGCTCTGGGCATAGTTCTCCCCAGTGGTGGGGTACGCGTACTCCGGCAGGGTGGGATATTTGGGCACCGAGTGCACGATCCAGACGCCCGTCTCCCCGTCGCTGGCCACCAGACCCTTGGTGTGGCCGCCAGTGCTGAAGACCGTGCCGTTGGGAAACTCATCGTTGTAGGCCGCCAGCAGGGTGTGTGTGGGATCCACGTTGAGGGCATTGATGGTCTGTGCCGGCAGGGAGTCGGCATCGCTGACCCGCTTGCCGGACAGTTGCCAGCTGTCGTAGCTGTTGCTGGTCACATACAAGTACCGCAAGCCACTCACATCCTTGCCCAGATCGTTTTGCTGGTAGTGTTTGGGCAGCTTGTACAAGTGCCACCTGCACGAGAGAGAGAGGGAGAGAGAGAGCAGTTCTGAGCGGAGATCCAGCTGAGAGTTATGGCTGGCAGCACTCACCAGTCGACGTCGTTGCCTTGCTCATCCTTGCAGGAGACTTTCTTGTTGCCATTTGCCTGGCTAGCAACCCCAATGAGGAGCAGTAAGACACACACAAATCTCATTCTAGATTCTAGAACCTCTCAGTAGCTCTGTTGGCAGACAACTGTCTGTCGGGCAGTTAATTGAATCCATGCCAATCTACATACAGCTGCCCTCAAACAGGGTGCCTCATGTTCTGAGTCTCTCCCTCGCTCACTCTCCCTCGCTCACTCTCTTCTCTCTGTGCTTCAGGTAGAGCACTCTCTCTGTAAGCAAGGTTCAGATCTCTTCCTGTTTGACTCATTTATCGCTGTTTGAGGTTTGACCACAGAATGACCCGCTCTGCGCTTATCCCACCGCTTATCGGCAGTGTGCGTCTGTCATCAGAGGGTTTAGCAACCTATTGCTAAAGATCATTTGAAACCACAACTGAGCGATAAGAGGCGAGTGAGAGCAATATTGTAGAATCGAGCATACGGGCGAGAAGATACCCCTTGCTCATAGTTTGTGAAATTATATGACAACGTATAAAACTCTATCCATATCGATAACCACGCATAGTCGATTAATGTATTCCAATCAAAAACAATGAAAATCGATAACCGATAATTAATAACCGATATCAAAATAATCGATAAATAAGCATTAACAAAATATTAAAATTAATTAATAATTTCAACATAATAATAATAATATCGATAAATAATCATCGATACTGATAACATATTCGATGACTTATATGGCAAAAGAAATTCTTTTCTATTCTGTCAGCATTATTCTACCATCTACAGCATATACCCTCCTCCACCACAATTACTGGGTATCAAACGCAAGCCACAAACAAAGCAAAGATTTTGCTCCACTTATCGCCAAAGCACAAAGCCAACCCCCGAACCTCATGCTGATTGATGATGATCATTCCCACAACAAATTCCATGCTTTACAATTACACAAAACAATTGTTAAAGTTTTTATTTATTATTTGTATTATTATTATTATAATTTGTCGCCTGCTGCAAACTGCGATTTGTTTCGTCCTCCCCCATCTACCCGGATATACATATAACGTACCATATGCAGGGCATATCGTTTGTGCTGCTGCTCCCTCACTTCTTCGATCGCTTGAAAATATTATCATTATCAAATTGTATAATTTGTATGGGGGGAGGGGGGCAAGGGATGGGGCTGTCTTTCTTCTGTTTTCGGCTTTCTCAGCTGTGACAATTATTTATAATTATAATTTGAAATAATCTGCATTTTGTAATTGTAATTTGAATTCAATTTCTGTCTCTTTCTTTTCTTTTTGTTTCCATTCGGTTCTTGCCAATCCAATCATTTATCGTTTTCTCTTTCACTGCCAATCGGTTTGGGGTACATAACATACCGATAGCTGCACCGATCTGCAACGGGCTCTTCATTCATTTTGGTATTTCGTATGCAACAATACATTTAAACTCACAAATACAATATTTTCGCTAAATACTTTTTTTTGTTTTTGTTTTATAGTAGTTAATAATTTATTAATATTCTTTTTGTATGGTTTCATTTTTTTGGTTGCTTTTTTGTTTGCTTTTTTTATACTGTTTTTCAAATATATATATATGTATATATATATATATAAAGAACAAGGCTGATATTTATATTTATATATACGAGTTTTTGTTTCTGCTTTATGTAAGTTGTTTTTTTTTTTTTAATAATAATATTTAGCTATTTGTTGTTTTTTTTGCTTCAAAAATCAATGGGTTTTTTTTCGTTTTTTGTTTTTACATTATTAGCAAAAGATTTCCTTTGTTTCGAAAGAAAGTAATAATTTTTTTTTTTTTTTTATTTTTATTTTTTGCAGAAAATGCTAAATAAATGAGCCTCAAAATAGACAAATAGTTGCCATTTTTTGTTTTGTTTTGTTTTTTTTAATATTAATATTTAATATTATTCTTTACTCCATTACGCTTTTTATTTCGTATAATTTACTGATAAAAATTGACTCAACTTTCGAGTGATTTATCCTTGATAATAGATTTCATTTCATAATTTTATCTGCTGTTTTCCATAGACATATCTATAAAGATATAGGTTGTATATATCATGTGTATATATAGTTTAAATCGGGCACGAGTTTGATATGTTTTCGACTTGTGTGTGTATGTTGTTTTTCTGCTTGATATTTTCAATATTCAATATCAGTTTTCCCACTAAACTTAACTCCCTAAATTCCCTATACTATATACTATATATATGCATACTATTACAAATTTACAGCAAATATCTCTCCCATGGTCTCTATGCCTTTTGAGTACTATATAATGCCACGCTTCTCTAGTATTTCGATATCCCATTTCAAATGACATGAGATATGCATATGCAAATATATATATATAGTATATATGTATGTATTTGTATAGCTTTGGTTTGCTTCAAAATTTTCACTAATTTAAAATTCGTTTCTTCAAAAGTTTTTGTTTTATCTGGTGTGTGTATGTGTGTGTGTGTGTGAATGAAAAAATAATTCGATTGTTTTTTTTTTTGTTTAACGAACAAAATATAAATGTTTTTATTATGCATAATTAATACCGTCAATTGAAAAAGTTTCTAAGTTAAGGCTACACAAAAGATATATCGTATATATGGTAGGGATTCGGGGAGCGGATAGGGATACATAATAAGATTACACATAAATTACTTAGAAATTAGTATTATTTTTCTTTTTTGTAGGCAAACATAAGGCAATCAATTGGGGTTAAAAATACATTTAAGCAATGGAAATTATAACAAAAAAAAAATACAAATACAAATACAAATAGAATAAATATTTAATTTTTGTTTTCTTTTTTACTGTCTTTCTATTACAGCTACTATTATGCCATTTTACTTGGTAAGTAGTTCCATAATCTATTACTAAATTGTTTTTCTTATTTTCTTTTCTTTCAATTGTATTCTTGTTGTTGTTTTTTTTGTTTGTTTTGTTTTTTGGTAACTGCTTTACTGCCTTTTTATGCTTACAATGTTTTAAAAAAGTGTTTAAAAACCACATCAAAACATATCGCTTTTATTGTAAAAGTTCTCGCCATCTTTATCCCTTCATTTATCCGTTCGCTTTATCCATTTGTTTGCTGATATGTATCTGTTGTTGTTTTCCCATTGTTTGTTATGTTTCAAAAATGTTTTTAATATATCTATATATGTATATATACTATATGTGTGGTGTATATATATTCATATAATGTTCCCATAATTCATATTGTTTAGTTTAGGTTTTTTTTTTCTGCCTTTCTTTCTTTCTTTCATTTTTTTCCATTCATTTTCCAATGCCATTCTTTAGTTTATTCTTTTTACGTTCTAAGTGGTTTTTATTTTTTCTGCTTCTTGATGATATCTATACTAGAAATCGGAAATCTATATATAGCTATGAAATTTTTGTAGTTTCGAAGAATGTTTGAAAAATCAAGCCTCTAGGGGGGTGTGGCGGGGCCGGGGAACGATCCTTTTCATCGCGTTGGTTGGGTTTTCTCACTGAATGAAAATTGCACACAAAATGTTCCTTAGATATACACACACACACACACACACACATAAACACACACACAAACACAACGCATGTGTGTGCATTTTCCATTGCTTTTCTTTTTGTTGCATACTTGTAGGCCCCAAAAGCCTTTTCGTCATTGCAAACACTTCCTCTTCTTCTTCTTAAAAGCTAAAAACTAATTTCGAAAATATTTGTTTGTCGTTTACACATTTTTAGCATCTATTAATTGTTTGTTTAATTATGCTTACTGTTTAATTGTAAATATTTTGTTGTTTAAATTGTTTGTTTGAAAGGCGCAATTTTATGATATGCATTAGTATTATAATATAATTAAACGTTTTTCCTCCTCCTTAAACACTAGAACCTTTAACTAATTTATTCACTTATATATTTCTGTTTGTTGCTGCCTGTTTTGTATGCTTTGTATGCTTTGTGTGTGTGTGTGTGGCTTAGGATTACAGACTTATAGATAGAGACTTTTCTGATGATGTTTTCTGATGTTTGTTTTGGACCAACGCGATGCTGAGATGAAGGAATGATGTTTTTTTTTGTTTGTTTTGTTTTTGTTTGATTGAGGGGCAAGAGGAAAGCAAGAAATGTAATTGGACGGAATATGCGTTTTACATTCGACTAAAAAGTTAGAGAGAAAAAGTCAAGGAAAACCTAAGAATAAAATGTGTGGGCTCTCTCTGAAACTCTACCAATTACTAATCGATTGATCGATAAATCGATTGATTTAGTTTTGTTGTGTGTGTGTTTTTTTTCCATATTTTCTCTTAACAATTGTTTCCAATATGCCTTTGGTATGTCTAGTCACATTTCTAAAACACCCTTAAACTTAAAACAAAACCTTAAAAACGAAACCATTAAAAATTAGTATATTTTTTTTTTTTCATACGATTGCTGTTTAACAAATTGTGTGGTGTGGTAAATTTTTGTTTCTTGTTAAATTATTAAGGACAACTTTGGTAAAATATTTAAAGATTTTATCCCGTATATTATTTTATACTTAAAATTGGTTTAAAATAAAAAACTGAACGAACTCTCTAGAAAATAAACTTCAACATTTGCTCTAAATGTTCTTCACTTTGTTGCTATGTTTCTTTGTTAGTTAGTTTTAGCCTTTAAGTTAAGTTTAATTTTTTAGTTTTTGTTTTAGTTACAATTTGAATTTGTTCTTTGTGTAGTTCTTGTTGTTGTTGTTGTTGTTGCTACATAAGATGATATGTAAATTGATTTAATTTACTCGTCCTTTTCGCTCGAAGCTATATCCCTCTCTCCTATCACCCTCTCTTCAATCTACTGGATCTGCACGTTCCTCCCCGCTGCTCTTTCTGCGCCCCATCTAAATCGTTGGTTGGTTTTTGTTTGTTTGTTTGTTTTGTTAGCAAGAAATGTGATTTGATTGTTCTAGCATTTCGAAATGTAGTTAGGAATAGTCTTTAGGAAGGGAGTCCCTTGATAGTAGTCTTTGTCGGGGGAAATTCTCGAATACAAATCATTGGAAAAAAGTAAATCATTTTCTTGGGCGGAAAGTTTGTCTTTAGAGTGTCCTTTCATTTGGTTTGTTTTTTCTAGAAAATCTTTCGAGTCTTTTAACTTTACTACAGCGCGCGGCGCACACGCAACCTGCAACATTTTGAGTAAATTTTCAAATTCATTTTGTAACAAATAAATTGTGTTTTTTGTTTGTTTTCATCTAGTTTTTGTTATTGCGAAACCAGCTTTCAGTAATGACATCGACTACACTCGTTGTTTGTTCATTTTGTTTTGCTTGAATTATTTCTCAGAAAAATTTCCACATTTTTCCTTATTAATTATACAAATTTATTACCAATAATGCAATACATTAATTTATGTATTTGTTTTTTTGGTATTTCTCATATTTTTGTTTGTTTTATAATTCTAGAAAGAGAGCTATTTAAAGGGCACATTCGGTTAAGCTATAATTATATATTTTTTAATTCTTAAATTTTCATTTTATTACTTTTATTTTATATTTATTTAGATGCTGAAAACCAATTGAATAATTAAGATGGAAAATTATAAATTTCATGTTTCAATTCCATTTTTGTTGTTGAACGATTGATGTGGATGTTGGGGAGGGGGATTTAGGAGCAGGATATTGAATCTTAAATCAAACGAAAAACAAACGACTTCAAACCAAATTAATTCAACAAAAGAGAACAAAAATTCTTCTTGATTCAGCTTTTTCTTTTGTTTTTTTTTGCTATATATAATTAATATTTATTATAAATATATACACATATATATAGGGTTTATGTATATGTATGTATATATATATGTATTTGTTTATAGGGGGCATATCATCGGCTGTTTGGTTTTTGTTTTGTTTTTTTACTAACTTTAGTTTAAGTAGTTCGCTCAGCTTTTCCGATCTATCGTATATTTTGTATATTTTACTACAAGTTTTTCCCATTTTCGTTTTAGTTTTGCTTTTTGGTTCCTCTACACAATCTTCTTCTGTTGCTTTTCTGCTGCTGCTGCCTTCTTCTGTCGAAAAATTTCACTAAACTGGGATTACGGGGGTTTTCTCTTTCTCTCTGTTTTCTTTCTTTTTTGTTTCTTTCTCATCTATAAATTAACTTTCTTTTTTTTTTTTTTTTCTTTAATTTTTTTATGTTTTTTTTTTTTTTTTTTTTTTTTAACTTTTTCTGTTGTTTGCTTTGTTCTAGAACTAAAGTTTTTCTTGTTTTTATTTGTTTTGCCTCCTCGTTATCGCATGAATCCGTTGCATGCGGGAGCTCCTTTTGACCTATGGAACTCAAACTCAAATGTGATGTGGGCCGATCATCAACCCATCAGGCTGCTATGTGACTGACTGCCGGCACCACATACGAATAGATATGATGTTGCTGCTGCTGCTGCTGCTGGGGCAGATATTGTTGCTGTTGCTGCTGCAGCAGATGTGTGGTGGCTTGCGTCGTTCCGCCTGCATAGTGATGGAATCGTCAGGTTGCTGTCGGCGTCATCAAGAACTGTTGCTGCTGATGGTGATGATGATGATGATGCTGATGATGGTGGTTCAGGTGTTGCTGCTGCTGCTGTTGCTGTTGCTGTTGTTGCTGTTGCTGCTGCTGTTGGTGGTGGTGGTGCGCTGCCTGTTGATGGTAATGTTGCGCTGCCGCTGCTGCTGCTGCTGCATGATGTTGCTGCTGCTGTTGTTGCTGCTGCTGCTGCTGTGTCTGATGATGCACTTGCGTCTGTTGCTGTTGCTGCTGCTGCTGCTGTTGTTGTTGCATTTCTCTCTCTAGTTTTTTAGCGAGCAAATCATGCCGTGATTCCATACCCGCTCCTCTGTAAATAATTGAGGTAATACCTTCATTTAGTAAATGTTTAATGGATGGTTTTTTGGGTTTATTTTTAATTCTTTTGTTGGTTGCATCACATGCGCTCAATTGTGGGTGCTTCGAGGTGATTTTTTACATGCTTGGAGATACTTGGATTCGTTAGACTTTATTTTGGTTATGGGTTTTAGTTTTCTAGGGTATTATTTTTTGTAGTACGTTCTCAAGATAAAAACTTAAAAAATTAAAAATTAAAGCTTGAATTTCCAATGGAAATTTTCCATGCCATTTGTATTTTTTAATGCTGCTGCTAGTACTATAAAAGCAGGCTTAAAGCTGGAAAAGTGTAACATTTTTCATGACTTATAAGAGGAGGGGCAGTGGTGTGTGGCATTCAGCGGTGTGGCAGGGACTGGTGTGGCAATATGGGTGTGGCATGCGTTTAATTTTTTGCATTTTTTATAAAGTTTTCTCCCCACGACTGCTGCTGCTGTTGCTGTTGCTGCTGCTGCTGTTGCTGTTTTTTCGTGCAGCAAATTGAAAAACTAAATTTATGTGGTCTTTTAGCATTTTGAAAGACGTGCGAGACCACAAACGCTCCACAACACACACAACCACACACACACACACACACACACACACACATGTGGTGAAGTGGAATGAGAGTTGGAAATGCAGAGGAAGAGTGAGTGAGAGAGAGAGGAGAGAAAGGTGCTTAAGTCTCAACGGAAGCCAACATTTATAGAGCGGATGTCTGGGGAGAAGTCAGTGGCGGAGTGGCAGTAAAAGCTTCGCATTCTCTCTCACTCACTCACTCCACATACATAAGTATGTATATGTGTGCATGCATCTCTTTTCCTTTATGGCCACCTGTTTTAGCAGCTGCCTCCACTCCCTGCTAACTTTTTACTATCATAATCAAGTCATAACTTGTTTTGGGGCACTTTCCACTGCATTTTGTGTGTGTTATAATTTGTATTTAAATGTGGCTCCAATTGTTATGGCCACTCCTGCCCACTCCCACTCCCACTATTTCTGCCTCGTATAAAACACAAATACACACACACACACACAAACACACACATATGTACACATATATATGAATTGTTATGGGCATCCCTTGGGCGGGTTTCTTACTTGTTTCTGCTGCTGAATGCTGCTGCTGTTGCTGCTGTGGTTCGAGTGGTTGTAGGTGGTGGTACGAGGTAGGTGGTGGGTGGCATGCAAAGTAAACGAGCACCAAAGCTTAACAATAACAATTTGCAAAATTTTATAAATATTTAATGGGGTTTTGGGCTTTATATTCCAGTTAGTAAAAAGGATCTCATGCTACAGAGGATTGGTTTCTGGACCCTTTTTTTTTTCTTTTTGTGTTTTGCTGAATTGAATGGAGGTTGTGCATTTAATATTTATGGGTCAAACGGGTGTGTGTGTGTGTGTGTGTGTGTGCTATTAGTAAAAAGGAGTGCAGGCGATTAGGTTTAGGAGCAGCAACTAAGGCGGGAAGTTATTGGCCAAGATTATAGAACACATAGTTGAGCTACGGAACGATATCTAATGAAGAGAATGAGCGTGTAAGCTGTGCACTCAGAGCCATTCAAAGAGCAGAAGGGCTTTCCAAGATGGAACACTTTTTGAGCACTTAAGGAAGAGAACGAGAGGGTTAGAGGGCTGCAGAAATGAATGCAAAAGTACATAGCTTTCATTTGTGGTGCCAAAACAAGCGGAAAACAAAGACAATGAGCGTGTAGGTACATTCCAAAAATAGTTGTGGCCTCTAGGAATGGCATACGCTATGGAGAGATTTTTTGTTGCATTTGATATGAAGAGAATGAGCGCTGAATGTGTGTGGAAACATGCAAAGAACTAGTAGAAATAGGTTAAGAAATGTTTTAGAGCAGGCAATAAAATCCAAGGAGAAAAATGAGTGTGTAGGTATATTCTTATGGCAGCAGCTGCCTCATCTATGTGTTCAGAATAATCCCCTTTAAATAACATGCTTAAATTAAAAATTGAAAATATTTCAAAGTGTTTCACAGTTGAAATGAAAGTACAGCTAAAAAAGAGATGATAGCACAGAGGGATAGAGCAAGCACAGCTAAGAATAGTTCAGATCATCTAGAGCATAGACAGTACGGTACACGGCACATATGTGGATCAGCTGGGGCATGGTTTACACACACACACATACACATATGGGGTTTTGCTGTGTCTGTTTTCTAGTTGGTATCACTTGGGTCTCACTCGGAATTGAATACATACGTCTCTAAAGAGATGATTTTGGTGGTGCTGAGTTGAAGGATGATGAAGTTGGTTGTGGTGCTGTAGTGAGTTAACAACAACGCTAGTGGTGCTATCAGTGGTGCCGTTGGTGTTCATGGTGCAATCTGTTGCCATTGACAGTTGTTGCTGTTGCTGTTGCAGGTGCTGCTGTTGCTGCTGCTGTTGCTGATGTTGCTGTAGTAGCTGTTGTTGCAGGTGCTGCTGCTGTTGTTGCAGGTGCTGCTGCTGTTGCTGCTGTTGATGTTGCTGTTGCAGGTGCTGCTGTAGCTGTAGCTGTTCACTACCATTCAATATGTATATCGGTGGTGGTGGTGGCGGTGCTATGGCTTGCTGTGCTGCTTGTTGCTGTTGCTGTGCTTGTTTACCCACAATTGTGGTTATATCGTTGGACATTTTGTTCTTTGCATATTCGATCCGTATGGATCCACGATCGGAGCTAAGTAGATACTTGCCCTGCAGCTGCTGCATGGCCTGGGCGGCGCTTGGTGCATCCTTGAACTCAATAAACGCCACTGGATGTTGCTGTTGTTGTTGTTGTTGCATGCTGCTGCTGCTGCTGTTGCTGCTGCTGCTGTTGTTGTTGTTATTGATGGAGCAGCTTGAGCCAGTTGCTGCTGTTGTGGCCATGACTGTGGTTGTCGTTGTTGAAGCATTCGATAGTTTGTTGTTGTTGTTGGTTGGAGAGTAGGAAGTTGAAGTTGTTTTTGTAGAGGTTTTCAAAGTTGTAGACATAGTCAGAGGCATAGAATTTGTGATTTGGTGCGTACCTTTTGTGTGCATTCGTAGGCGACAAAAGCCAGGCATACTGTGCATGGTTATATATACGTATATATATGTATATATATATATATTTGTTGTTGTTGTTGTTGGTTAGAATATATATATTTTTTTGTTTGTTTTTTTTGTTTTTTTTTTTTGGTAGATTTTCGATTATATTCAATGTATTATACAATAGAAGAGGTGATATCGAGTGGTGGTTTTTTTTTTGGTGGTTGGTGGTTGGTGGTTTTGGTGGTGGTAGGTGGGCGAACAAACGAACCAAGGAAAGAGAACGCATAAAAGTTAGTTCTGGTTAGTACTTTTTTCTTTGTTGCTCACAAAAAGTGCCTAAATAAAATGGTTGTGTGTGGGTTTTGGTGTTGTGTGTTCTCCTTTTTTTTTAGTTGGGTGGTTGGGTGCTGTTTTTTTTTATAGTTTTTAGTGTGTACATATTTAAAAATATTTACCTAGAGAAAACCTCCTTGAGTTCGTGCTCGGAGACGAATTGCCCGAGATTGGCCACAAACAGCGTGGAGCAGGGTGCATTGGCCGCAATCTGTGGATTGGCCGGATGTGTGGCATTATTCGTGGATCCGGCGGGACTGGCCAGCGCTGGACTCGATAAAAAATGATGATGTTGTGCGGCAGCAGCGGCGGCGGCAGTGGCTGCCGCAGCAGCAGCATTCTGTGGTGTGGCAGCTGCAGCTGCAGCGGCCATATGTGCCATTGCAGCTGCACCAGGATGTATAGCAGTAGCAGTGGTCTGATGATGTTGCGGCATGGTCATTTGAGTCTACAACAAATGGGTGCAAAAATTGTTCATTTAATTTCTATATAAAATGCAGAAAATATATATTTAATGTTACTTACTTGATGCATAGGCTGCTCCATTACTTTGTCTGTATTTAGTCAGAGATAGGAGCGCACTGGCACCTGCGGATGCAGGGCCGGATGCACTAATGTTGCATGCTGCAGTGCTGCAGCTCCTGGCAAATCAGCGGCGGCTGCTGCCGAATATGCTAGCGGATGATGCCATAGCTCCGGTCCGCCCGGAAAGAACGGCCCACCCAGATCTATGAGAAATGGAGAATAGTAGACTAATTAGTTTGATTATCTCCCAAGCTCCAAATCATTTGGTTCTGACTTGATCTTTAAAGCTAAACACACAGTTTTTGTTTTTTTTGATATTTTCTTTTTAGTTAGTAGTTGACAAAAATCAAAAATGGAAATAGAACAAGAACAGGTTTCCAAAAAACGTAAAAAAAATATATATATATATTTATGTATTTTATTTTGGGTAATAAAATTGTTTCACATGGAAAGTTCGTTGTCTCAGTCTTTTGTTTTGTTTGGCTGGCAAGGAATGGAAAGATTTGATTGCGAAGAACTAGCTCTGTGGCGACATGAGAGGAACGACTTAAATTCTATATAAATTTGGATAATTATGTAGATTTTTTGGAATATTTTAAAAGAATTCAAGGAGATTTAATGGAAGATTTAACATTTTGAAAACCTTTTGGTAACTATTTTTACATTGCTGAAAATTGAGTTAATTTTTAATGCGGAAAATAGCAACCTTTCAGGCCTTGGAACTGCTTGTGCATGGATTTTTAAATGTAAACAAATATTTGCCCTAAGTTTTCATTGTTTAAGCTTAACCCTTTTAATATTGAATTGACAATTTTCGGAATTTTTAAGGTTCAAATTTGTATGCCTAACTTTGGGAATTATTAGTTCCCCTTTCCATGCCTGCCCATCTGCTGGCGCTTTGAGGCTTCCTCTTGTCTATAATTTCGAGCGATTATTTTTTTGTTGGCGAGTGCGTCCTTTTTTGAGTATCTCTGTGTGTGTTTTGTGGGTGTGTTGCGTGTGTGTGTGTGTGTGTTCGAGTGTGTGAGAGTTTGAAACAAAGTGTAACAAGTGAGCAAAGTGCAGTACATTATATGTATAATATAATATAGTATAGTTATTATTTGTTGTTGCTGTAACCTATAGTTGGGAATATATATATGTAATATACGATTCAGACCCAATAGCGACTTGTATATATATGATAATTGTAGCATACATAAATACGATATTTATATACTTATATTCTATTGAGAGTTCTGTGTGTTTTGTGCACTTGAAAGCATGTATTTTCGTTTTGTCTTTTTTCGTATTTTCAACTGCTCAAATCGTTGGATATCAGAGTGTGTCAGTGTCAGTGTGTATTCGGTGTGTGTGTGTGTGAGTGTCTTTTTCGTGTCGATAAGTTAGGATAGTGCTCTGCGTTTAATCGTTATCGAGTACGCCTGCGTTTGTTGGTTTTTGTTGTACCCTTAAACATAATGTACTTTTGTTTTTGTTTTTTAATATTAACTACATACAGTAAAAGGAAAAATAAAACAAAAAAAAAAAACTAAAGAAATTAGCAGCTGCCGAAATCTCATTCTTTTTTTTTTTTAATTTTTGCTTTTATTTTTTTTTTATTTCTTTTTTTTTTTTTACTTACGTCCAGTGAGTGGGTGCATCAATGCAGGATGTGAGGCTGTTGTCGCTGTATTGGGCTGTGGTTTGGGTTTGCTCACTTTCGTGTTACTCTTGGCGAATTCCAAGCGAATTGTTTGGGGCATATCGGGATCGAAGCGTACACCCTGCTGTAAATGATCAGATCAAAATACAGCGGTTTGTATTTTCTATTTTTGTATTTTTTTCTTGTTTTTTTCTTGTTTTTTTATAGTTTTTTTTTTGTTGTTCAAGTTTCTCAAGAGACTTTCTTTTGGTTTTAATTGTATAGTTTTTGCAACAATTCGCCAAAAATAATTTTGAATGTCGCGTGAAAGTAACGTTTAATATCAAAAAATTGTGAATGAATAATAGTTTTCTTAGTAGAGCATTTTTTTATTCATTTGCTTGAGGGTGGGTCAGGGAACGGGCGGGGGGGTGGTCATTCAACGTTGATATTTGTTCTATATATTGTTAGTGCCTGCACTGCATGTACTTTGGTGGTTTATGGTGTGTTAGGGGATTTCTTGTAGAGTGGATATTTTGATGAAAAAGATAACAGATTTTGAGAGCAGATGAAATCCTGCTTTAGATCTTCAGTTATAGGCAACAAAAGCAGGCTATTTCTTATGGGAATTTATATTTAATTTGATATTTATTTAATTTATATTTAAACCGATCTCCGAGTTGCCTTTCAAATGTAAACTTGAAATTACAAGAATCAGTGGGATAATTCGAATAGAATTATAATTGCATAATTTTACACAAAATAGTGAATTCTAACGGAATGGCAAGTTGCCATTCACATGTAAACGTTAAATGACAAAAAGCTATTTCAACTTTTTATTTAAAAAATATGAATTTAAGTTTAAGTTAATTTTAATTTAAACGATGAAAATCTAGTAGAAGTTTTCGACGATAAAAGATCATTTTGGGTAGAGTGGTTCCCCAGCTTGGACTTCTTGTGGGTGAGAGAGATTGCGAGAGAGAGAGAGAGTGTCTGTTAGCAAGGGGTGGTGGGGAGGGCAGGGTCATGCACCAGAGTGGCTTGAGAAGAGTGGCTTTCATTTCGTTGTTGTTGTTGTTGGTTGGTGGTGCTTTTGCGCTTTTGCCTTTTGGTTGTTGTTGTTTCTTGCATTGAGCTTTTGCCATAGATGAAAGTGTGTGTTGTGTGTGTGTGATGAGTGTACCCGTTTATAGGTGTGAGTGTGTTTTCAGTGAGTGTGTGTGTGTGTGTGTTTTTTTCTGCGTGTTTTTACTGGGATTGGGAAAGAATGAGAGCAAAGAGTAAGACAGAGAGAGAGAGAGAGAGAGCGGGAGATGCAATACCAAAAACAATCAAAAAATACACAACTCAATGAAGAGAAAAAGAGACAGCGCGAGAGTAAGAGTAAGACAGAGAGGGGAAAACACTTAATGCGATTTTTGGGTGAAATGTAAATTTTAATTTAATTTTTTTTTAATTTTTTCAAATGCAAGCACGTGTTTTTTTATGTGTGTGTGTGTAGATCTTTGTTCGTTGTTGTTGGTTTTTTGTTTTTGTGGGGGGTGATGATGCAAGAGCTTTATAGGCTCCACATTGTTTTGATTTTGAGATACACATTGCATTTTGTTGTTGCTTTTGTAGTTGGGGGGATAGCAGCGGCTAAGAGGGCCTAAAACGGTAGTTTATTTTATTTTTGTTGTTGAAGGAAGCCAGGCAATACGATTATACAAGTATTTTAATTTGTTGTTGTTGTTTGTGTGCTTTACAGTGTATAATACTTTTTATTCGCCGAGAAGAGAGGAAGGGTTTTTTTTTTCTTTTTATTTTCTCTTTTTCTTTTTCTTTTTTTTCGTTTTGATAAAAAAAATTGCTAAAAATTATTTTGGTGTTTTCTTTTTTGCAATATTCAAAGATAATAGAAATATTATTAACGAGTGAATTTATTACCTGCAGATCCTGCTTGGCTGCCTCGGCTCCAGCTCTTGTATGGAATGTCACAAAGCCCACGGGCTGTACAGGGTATCAAAAAAGCAATCATTAGTAAGGCAAACCTTGGGTTGGTCCTAAACTCTGACTTACCGATGCAGTTTTGCCATTTTTGCTAGTTACTTTCAAAAGAGATCCTTCGTAGCCCTAAATTACGAAAGAATTTATTTATTATGGTTTTATTTTCTTGTGAAAAACTTTAAACTTGAACTCACCTCGTAGGCTCTGAATAGTAAATAAAGTTCACGCGGCTTGGCGTCCATGGGCAAACCGCTGACAAAAAGTGTGCGAACCTGCAAGCAGATAGACGAATAGAGAGGATTGATAATAGCCTTTTCACACTGGGGACCATCCACCATCCATTTCTGGGATGGTCCGTAGGTTTGCCGTTCCGAAAATTTCCCGTTATTCCACCATCCATCTGGGATGTTCCTAATTCTCATGTTTCGTGCGGTATTTTTTCGATAATTGTCAAATGCAACCATAAATATATATACATCAAAAAAATCGAATTCACTACGAAATGTAAACAATGACAGACAGGAAAATGGTAAAACAACAACAAAACATCTGATATGTCGAATTGTCTCAGGCAGAAAACCTGGTCTGTGGACTGGGAATTTTATGAATGCTCTGCAACTCATGCAGTATATTGCCGTTTACGCTTTCGACTGCTCTGTACTCGAAAAGAACCCATAGTATCATGCCATAGCCATAGGCTATACAAAACTTTCTTTAAAAGGCCTCGTTTTTTTTGGGTATATCTTCACTCCAAACCGCTTTTCAAAAAATAGAATATATAATTGTATTTAAAACATTGATTGAATTTAGTGAAGCAGTCACAAATGACCACGTTTCGTGTTTTCAAACAGATATCCATTCCAATAATTCTCCTCGTCAATGTTGCCACATTATTATCATCATCCATGTCCGCAACATGGTTAGATTATGAGAATATATTGGTGCTGAATCAAATTCACAACCCTTGCAATATTATTAATATTCTTTTAAATTATAAAATTTTTTGGTGGGCTGGGGTTCCCTCAATCCCCCGATGGCTCGATTGTTTGTTCACTTAAAAAAAACCCAATATCAAATCATTGCAGAATTAAGTTAAAACTGTCACGTGGCTGTGAACGAAGAGAATTCCAACCCTGAGCCCCAATTTTAAACTTGCAAAATGTTAAATGTGTCTTTTTTTGGGCAACATGACACGCACATGACACCAGCCGACACAAGGGGCACCCAAAACGAGAGGACAGCGAGAAAGAGGTGGGGAACAGAACACAGAGAGAGAAAGAGAGCGAGCAACACTGTCATAGAAAGCAAGAAGGAGGGGTAAAGGGGGTGGGTGTACATACTGATAATGAAACCAAATGGAATAAGCGCCATAAACGCTGAATTCATTATGACAACGCCAGGAGACGTGACTCCGCTAGATACACAGGAGCGCCACAGCAGGACAGGGTACGACTGATTCCATGGGGAGTACTGAACGGTACAGAGGACATGTGTACAGCAAGGGCACTAAATGAGTCCCGTACCCCCTACGCCCCCCGCCCCTGCACAGCCATCGTCATCATCATCGCACACATCTCTGACAGCTTTTTATTTTTAACACCTAGGCGAAAATGTTTGAGCAGGTAGCCAGAGCCACATTTTGAGCTATGTGTGTGCTGGGGGTTGAGGTTAATGCTTCTAAATATGTATGTATACATATGTACGTATCTGGGATGGCTCTGACTCTGGGTTAGTGTTTATTTTTGTGCTTTTATTCGGTTGCATACTTTGTGCTAAAAGGTTAAATTTACTTTGTCGGGCGAATGGCATGAATGATCTGTGTGTGTGTGTGTGTGTGTGTATAGGGAACATGAAGCCTCATCATTAACCTCATCATTTGGGTTGCTATATCATTTCTGAAGTTAAATGTCTGTTGGGATAATGAAACGAAAATTACTAGCGGTAAAATACCTTAAAATGCTTAATTTATATATTATATTTGCATTTGAAATTGAATTATACTCTGCATAACATCTTTGGCTACATTCTACGTTCGATTCTACGCAAATAACCGCACAACGCATTGTCATCCTCTCCATCTCGCTCCCACCAACAGTTGTTGCCCACAGCCAAACACTTTCGATTTCATTTTAAGTGAGAGAGGCAGACGAAAAGCAGCAGCAGAAGTCGATCACTTCTTTTGCAGTATTTAAGAAAGAGAGTGGGAGGGACGCGAGGAATCGAAACCTTCGGTAGAACATTCGAGTAGAACTAGAGCCGTTGCAATTGCAGAGAGAAGCTGAAAGAGAGCCACTGTAAGCCTCCTTTCCCTCGCCCACTCACTCCACACATCGACGAGTGCCGACACCCACACACTTTCGATCTCGCATTGAAGTTGGAGAGGGAGATGAAGAGGAGCAGAGCGTGGGTGAGTGTGAGAGAGCAGCAAGTGCGAGCGAGCATAAAGAGAGCGTCGAAGGAACGTGCGTGTGCCAAGCTAACTACGCATTTGCATCGCGCTCACAGTTTTTTCCATGCCAGACCCGATTGAAGGTCAGCTCCGCGTTTCGGTCCGCGAAAAATCGGGAATATTCGGTAAATCAAATGGAAAGAAGTGTCGCGTATTTCTGAATAATCTTTGAAAATGGGCTAAAAGTAGTGTTATAGTGTAATCCAGAGCGGAGGCGTTCCACGAGGCAGAATGGCAGTTCAGCAGGCAGATCGGCGAGGGAAAAAGGCGACAATGTGCAGTGAAGTGTAGTGTAGTGTATTTGTGCAGTGATGTGTAGTGTTGTGGTAAAGTGAATAATCAAATGGGCAAAAAATTTTGTAAGAAAAAGTGCGTAATTAGTTGCGGAGGCGGTCCACGAGGCAAATTGGCATATCGGCGAGGGAAAAAGGCGGCAATACATGAAGTGAAAACCAAAAAGGAAAGCGATAAAATGCAGTTATGATTTTTGTATGTGAAAAAAATCAGCGGAGCCCCAATTCCAGCGTTCCCGGAGGTCTCATTTTTTTTTCGTTGTGTGTGCGAGTGTCAAAATATTTCCCCTTCAAGATGTAAAGGGCTTGGAAAAGAGGGGAAAAGAGAGCAGAGCGAAGTAAAAAAAGATGCAAAAGGAGTAAAAATATGAAAAGTGAGTGTGTGTGTGTGTGTGTGTGAGTGAAGTGCGAGTGCTAGAGAAATCTTTCCATTTGTCGTGTCTTTCATTCGTCGCAATTTCGCAATCGTCGTGCGTACGTTTGTGTGAAATGAACAGATAAAGCAGAGGAAAAGTAACGGTAAAACGACTACCATGGCAGAAAGAAGAAAGAATCGAATGAAATGAGTAGGAGAAGAGGAAGAGAAGACGCGTGAGTTAGAACTTTTTAAAATGTAATCCATATATTTCTACCTTAAATATACTCGTATATCCCCTCCTTTGTAAACTATCCTTGGCTATAAAGTTAATCTTTCTCTACTGCCATTGAATGTTTCCCTGAAAGGGCACTCCCTTTCTCTCTGCCCCACCCTCTCCATCAGCTCCCCCTGACATTGTGTGTGTGTGTGTGTATTTTGTTCAAAATTAAAACGTGTTCTATCAATGCAATCTACCTTTATTTTTTCCCCCTCGTTTTACTCCGTAATCTACTGTGAACTCTGCCCCTGTGTGTGTTTTTTTGTTGTTGTATAAAAATAGCGATACAAGTTGCAACATGTCACGCATATTGACGAAGGTGAGAAGGTGAAAGGTACAACAAAAAAGCAGAAGGGGGAGGCAGCAGCGAGCGTCATGACTCCTGGGGCAACATTTCAAGTGCAGCAGAAAACAGGAAGCGCTGCTGCTGCTGTCTTGTCCTTGTTCCTTGTCCCTGGATCTCGGACATTTTTCACAAATTAATTAGCCAAAGTCCGACCTCTCTCCACTTTAGGTCCTACTCCGTTCTTCCAAATAAAATGAAGAAAAAGAGCCAACAGCAGGAAAAACAAAAGGGGATGCAACATTTCCAAGGAGGGGGGTGGAAAACCTTTAGCATGGTCAGTTAAATAGCAATTTAAATTAATTTTTATGCAGTAAGCGGCGGTTTCTCACAGACTCCTCTTTGGCTAATTGAAGGCAATAATGAGGCTCTGGTTCTGGCTCTGGTTCTGGCCAGGCAAACAGGCAGCAGCCAGCCAAGCAGTCTAATTAGTGGGTGGCGGTTGGGTGGTTTTTCTTCTTTTTTTGAGAGCTAATGGCAATTGAAATGCAATTTATTAAATGCCTCAAAAGTGTTAATGAACTTAGCGGAAAAGATGTTGAAGTTTGTTTTTGTTGATGCTTTTTTCTTTGAGAAAAGGATGCGGCAGGAATGCGCATTGTAACAGGCAGAAGCATTTTAATACGGTTAAATATTATAAAATGAAGCTCCTATTTTTGCCATTACTCGAATTTCCTTTTCCGATTGGAGTAAAAACTAAACAAATTACTGGAAGTACCTTGCAGTTGTAACCCTCGATTACTGTTTTGTTTTAGCACGGTGCCAGACAGGACTCTACCTTTTAATCTCTTCCCAAAAACCTATGGAATATCTCATCCTGTGCCTGTGCCTGGGCCTGTGCCTCTGTGTGTCTCTCTATCTCCATGTTGATTTGACTTGTGTGCGCTTGTGGGCATTGCGGATAGACATTTAGTATTTTGGCAACCATAATATACACATGCACTGGCAGAAGGTGGAGTAGAGGGAGGAGCAGGAAACTTCAACTTCAACTGCAATTGCAACTCCAAAGCCAAAGCCAAACTCCAACTCCAATTGTGTGATTCCCCATTCCGATTCCGACAAGCTGCACAGAAACTTGGATGGGTTTACATATGCAAGCGACATTATATTGGTGTGCAGCAGCAGCAACAGCAGCAGCAGCAGCAGCAGTGCACACTCCTCTGATTCCCGAACTCGGATTTTGGATTTTGGATACTCGTCTGATGCGCCGCCGCCGCTGTTGTGGGTGTGGCATCCAACTACACTATCTACATACATATCTGCTGCTGCTGCTGCTGCTGTTCTTGGTGGTTCTGTCTAACTCTGGTTGCCAAAATCCATTTAAATACAGCAAAATTGTTGTTGTCACTACTGCCTCTGTCTCTGTCTCTGTCTATGTCTCTGTCTCTGGTTGTCTGTTGGTCAACCTTGCAACTTGGCTCTGATTTTGGCTTTGGCTGAGAACCTAAAATCCATTTCCCCTGCTGTATGTCTCTCTGCCTGTGTGTGTTTGCTATTTGCGGTTTACTGTTTGTTGCCAAGAAGTTAAAGTTTCCCCCACTCTCTCTCTCTCTCTCTCTCTCTCTCTCACGCTCTCTATCTGTTGTTTGCCGCAATGCACTGTTTCTCCAGTTGATATTCCTTTTTGGCCGAAAACTTTGTTTATAATTATGCACGATTCCATTTATTTGTTGGGCTCGGCAAATAAATTGCCCTAACTTTTGGGTGATTTACTTGAATATTTCACCAGAATGGCAAATGCTTCCGTCTGCTCTGTCTGTCTGTCTGTCTGTTAAGCGGATGTTACACGATAATTCGATCATTCAGTTTTACGGTCGTTGCAGCTTTTGCCATTCATGCAAATTGTATATAATTTAATTTATAACATTTTTAAATTTTTTTTTATTTTATTTATACCCGTAATGTTCCCATATAATTTAATATAATTTTATTTTACCAATTGAGTGATGGAATTTTCCCTTTGGCAATTACGAATAAAAATTGCTGTCTCTGCAAAATGCCGTCGGTGTTTAATCATAGGAGGAAAACGTATCGTTGTCACAGGGCACAGTCTCCAATGATTTTGTGGTCCAGTGTCACACCCTCACTCTCTCTCTGTCTCTCTGTCTGCTTATGAGACTTGCCTACCCAGTCGACCTTGTCTTTGCCTGTTGACTGCTCTGTGCTGTTAGCTGTTGTGTTCTGTCGTTCTATTGGGCCAACATAAACAGTGTAAGTAACAACGTTTATAAATCACTCTGGCAGTCAAGTGTTGACTTACAATAATTAAGCATGACAGAGGCACACACACACACACACACCTGTACGGAGCCACTCTCTTACGCCCAACCACTACGACGCGCAACCATAGACGTGGGCGTGGCAATGGCATACATACGATTACTTATAGCAACTGAACAATTTTGCGGCTATTTGCAAAACTTTGTTTAGCCTTAAAAATAAAAAATTTGCATAGAAATATTTCTATGCAACGTCGCCGGGGTGTGGAATGCGCGGGGGCTTAGAGCTGATTTGTTGCTTGATTTTTTATCGGCTGCGGCGGCATTTCCACAAAGCGAAAACGCAACAAAATGTTGTATTTATTTCTCTATAAATAGTTGTGGCAATTAAATGGCAATTGATGTATGCAAAAACCGATAAAATAGTTGATGTGGCAATGTCCACAGAGAGCGACAGAGAGAGCACACACTGAGCGCACTGAGCGGAAGAACGAATGATAAATTCATCATTTAGCAGCAATTTCAAGCATAAATCTTAAGCTCAGTTGTGGGGGTAATGGGTAATAATTCAGTTAGTCCATTGGGGCACAAAATATGCATGTACTATAGTTGAGAGATCATTAGAATGTGCTTATAATTTCCTATAAAAATCTGCAATTTAAACATGATTTTTTTGCTTTTCCTTTTGTGCGCTCCTAATGATGCTTCTTTGCTCCTCGTTTCATTTTTATAGCCCCCCCATTATTATTCTTGTCACAGCAAAAGTCTTTTCAATAGATTGCTGAATAGTTTTTCAATGCCTTCGGATTTTTTCCGCTGACTTTTATGCTCTCATTTTTCTTTTTCTACCTCTCTAGTGGTTGCTCCTCAGTCTGGCCCTAGACCCTCTCCCCGCTCGCTCTCTCTCTCTCCCTGTCCTGTGTTGGCCAATTAAGTCGAGCATTTAGTCAACTTAAAATGCTAGCGGCTAAAAGTTTATGTTACAATTTGTTCTTGTTGTTTGTGCACTTGTTATTGTTGCCAGCTACTTGTGTTTGCTTAGCTTTTCGCTCATTTTTTTTCTTTTATTTTTGTTCTTCAGCTTTTCTTTGGGTTTTCCCGTGCAACAACAGAAGACAGAAATCCCAGGCAAATCTTGAAGTGTGTCGCAACAGAAAGAGAGGCAGCGAATGGGAAAGTACAGAAGGAATGGGAGTCAGGAGTGATAGGAAGAATGACTTAAAGAGAGAGAACGGGGGAGAGAGAGAGTGGGATAATTCACAGACGAGTGCAGAAATTAGAGTAGAGAACTGCGACTAAATGAGTATAAACCGAATAAATAAATGAATGAATGAATGCATGTGGCTTGCATTTTGTTGGTGTATTGTTCTTGTTGTTGCTTTGTCTCCCGGGGTTTTGATACCCTTTGCAAGGGTTAGTATGAGCAAGAGGAGATGTTTTTATCGCAGCGTAGGAATTATTTTTAATCTGGATAGAGTGCATAGCGGAAGAAGAACTCTGTCTGTCCATCAAATACCTGCTGTACCTGCTGTAGGGTATCAAAACCCTGCATACCCTCGATTGCTACTCTCTTTCTGGCTGCCATTGTTGGCTGTAGTTGTTGCTGCAGTGCTTTAGCGCAGTTTGCATACAAAATGTGAACTCTCGAAGCCGGTGAAAGGATAAACAAGCAGTTACAATTGTTACCCGCCCTCGCTCACTCACTCTCATTCATTCGTCACTATGCTGCAGTTTTCTGTATACCCTGTACATTTGGGGTATGCTGCAGTTGTCTAAGAGAATGTGCAAGGAGCGCCCTACACGAACGGACACACACAGCCTCGCTGGCACCACGGTAATCAGACGCTTTGATTACTCATCGCGTTTCAGTTTTTTTTTTGTTCCTTCAACGAACGAGAGAGCAATACAGCAAAATTTTTGGTGTTTTTTTTTTATATTGAAAAATATTTCTTAGCGGGCAGACCAGCAGCTGGGCAGTTCAGAAACCAATGTAAAAATTGCAAAAACAATTTTTCATAGTTATGGCGCTCTGCCACTCTTTGCCTTTCGAGTCGTGGACATGCACGGACATGCAAGGCTGAAATTAGCACCGCCATCAGGTCTTGGAGCCCAGCGAGTGCACGACGTAATGATTCCTGTTTTACTTCAAACTTTATTAGCACCAAAATCAAACATTAATGAGTATTTCCTAGTCACCAGATCCGACTGCGGCTTTGTGCAATTCGTTTTTTTTTTTCCCCCGTTTTTACTGCATCAGAACCAAAAGCAACAACAACAACAATCAGAAGCAGAACAACGTGTAGAGAACAAAGTTGAAAACGTTTTGTTTCCTTGGGTTTTTGCTCGCTTTCAGGTCTGTGTTTTGGCATTTAGCTCACGCGTCTGGCAAACATCGCGTATACGCGATGTGGATTGGGGCTGCTCCTCTGATGCTGACCCCCCTGAAACCACCTGCAACCCCAGCTCCCCAGCTCCCGTTTGCTCAATTAAGCCTCGGCAAGGTTTTAATCTCTTCAGAATCTTTTGCTTTTGTTGTTCTTGTTTTGCTTTGCTTTTGGTTTTGGCTTTCAGCTTCTCTCTTAGCCTTAGCCATTGTTTAAGCCTGTTTGTTGGCTACTGGCTCCCTGGCTCCTGGCTGTAGCTCAGGCCTCTCTGGCAATCGCGTTGCCTGTTTATTTATTATCTTTGTCTGGATTTCTTTTTTTCCCAACACGACAATTGTTGTATAGCGGGGGGAGGTACAGCATGGGGGGTGGTAATTGTGGGTGTAAGGATAATTAGCGCCTGTCGACATTTTGCATTTAATTAAAGTTTATTTGTCTTGGGCCAAATCTGGGAATAAGACGACCGGTTGGTCGGTCCGTCGGTTGCTAAGTTTTAGGGCCAAAACTAATATTTTAATTGCTAAGCAAACAACTGGTTGGGAACGACTGCAGATACGGCTGCGAAACGCCAAGGAAGAAGTTTAAACAGATAAAATCCACAAACATAGAACCCACTTAGAAAATATACACCAACAAAATATATACATATATATATTGCTCGGATTCCACATGGATGTTGTTCTGCTTGGGTTATTTTAGCAATTAGAACAATATTTACCGGAAATTTTGGATATGAAAAAGGAGAACCAGAAATTGCTGTTATACGAAACGTTTTTCATAGAAGTTTCCTGGAATAATTTGGTTCAAATTGAGATTATCACTAGCAAGCAAACACGCGACATTTAGCAGCATTACAACAAACCGATGAAATAAAATGCATAAAAGAATTACCACGAAATGTATTAAATTATGAATATGTTTTTGAGCAGCTCTTTATACAATTAGGATCCATTAAATAGTTTAACGTGCAAGCAGCAATGCAAATAATATAAACTAATTCATTAATTAATTAAATAAAATAAAAAATCGGTTTGTGTACAAAATTTGTGCTTCAAACTTTGTTAATTTTCAAAATTAGACCAAAAATTCACAGAGGAAATTTGGGAATTAAAAATAAAGATGGATATACAACAAAAGAAAGAGAAAGAGACAGAGAGAGAGAGAGTGAGAGAGTGAGTTAAATGCAGAGCTAGAGAAAGAGACAAATAGCTGTAGGCCACAGCCATGCCCCCCCCACACACACACATTTCCGTAGCCTGCAACTTTTTGATTGCAAATTATTTGCAACACACAGCACAGCACAGCACACACACACACAATGAGTTTTATACACTGACTGTCAAAAGTTTGTTGCCAGCAGCAAAATGTACTTTTTTTGGGGGGCATTATCGTTGTTATTGTTATTGTTGTTGTTGCTGGCAGTTTTAAAACAACGCCCAGCAAATGGTTCTAACAAGATAAACCCTGGGAAAAGCATTTTATTAGAGGGGGTGGGGCAAAATGTTTGTGCTGGGGAATTTGAGGAGGAGAGCACCGAGCGAGAGGAAGGTCCTTAGCTCCCTATGCGCTCCATGAAATATATAATATCTATAAATAAAACTCTACTTTAAAAATGCAGCAGCAACAAGGGAACAGAACAGCAAGAAGGCAACGGTCCAAAAGCAACTTCAGATTTTAATAATTAAAACTCATTAACACTTTCGCTATGGCCCTGGCATCTAGAGAGCATAGAAAGGGTTAGGGCATCCTTGAGGATAGATACGTAGGATAGAGGGTGGCACAACCAATCCACATTGGCCGGACAAGGATTAAATAACAAATGAGCGATGACTTTTGCAGCAGGCCAGCGAGCGAGCGAGGGAGTTTCCGCTGCACACACTTTCGGATGGAAAAGTTGAAGGGGAAAATTTGAAGGAGCAACTGGGAGTGTTGTCTCAGTTTTTGTTTGCTTATTAATTTTGAGAGAAAGCCAAGAGTAATATTCTCAGGCAGCAGCAGCACCAGAACCAGCAGCAGCTGTCTACGTAATTTATGAGGGGAATGCGCTATAATTGCAATAAATAAACTCCAAAATTTACTAGTAGTAGAAAATATTAAAGCAGGCGAACTACTCGTATTAGCCAATGGATTTAACGCTTAGGCCAAGGTAACAATACAAATTGTTTTCCGTTAGCCAAGCAGAAATGGAACCCAAAGAAAAGAACCCACCCAAAAGCGACGAATGACAAAGCAATGCCAAAGGAAAATATGCAGGCCTTGACTAAGACTAGTGGGCGGGACAATGGAAAGAGTTTTCTCTGTTTTCTTTCTTTCGTTTTCTATTTTTTTCTTTTCTTGAATGAAAGTGCCAGTCAATTTGACAAGCAACATTATTTAAGGCAGCGAGAGGAATGAAAGAGCAGGTGTAATGGGCAAAAGGAGAAAAGGTAGCGGCAGATGTAGAACGATGCAAAGTAAATTGAGATGAATGTCAAAAGGAATAAAGAGAAGAAAATAAGCAGAGAAAAGTATAAAATTAACTAAGTGCTAAGGATAACGTTGCTTAAGGATTAAGGATTGAGGTAACTTTTAAGTGGGAATAATACTTTAATATATTTTAATGGTACTATCAAGATAATCAAAACAACTGGGGGATTATCTTCGGCGAGAGAGAGAGAGAGGGAGCCCTTTATGAACATTCAACAGAAAATAATCGCACTTTGATCGCTGCGGCACTGCGTCGTTTTTTTTTGCATTCCTTCATTCTCCCCCCTCTCGCACTGAACGATACTTAAATTGATGTTTTTTTTTGCCTTGACTTCTGCATGCATGAAATATTGAAATAAGCAGCCAAAACCAGTGTAAATTGGACAAACAATTTTTTAAGCTTCGCCTTCAGCAGCAGAAAGAAAAACAGTAGGGAAGAATAAAACAGAAATAAACGGAGAAGTATGCTATGCAAAACATCTTCACATCTGCACAGATGTGGCATTAGCAAGGAATCATCTGTTGATTGTTCATAAATTAACCCTAAATTAAATTATTTAATGATTCGACTAAATAGTTTTAGCCAGAGAATACCCTTAATGCTTGATGTAATATTCATTAAGCAAAAGTTTACAGCGAATATAAAAGAGAGAGAGAAAGAGAGGGAGTGGATAGCCGTTTGCTGCAACTTTAGAGGGGAATATCTAATAAAATGCATATGCGGCGTGGCATGGCGTGGCATGGTGTGGCATGGCATGGCGTATACGTGATATGTGTTGCCACGGCAGCAACAGCAACAAACTACACGAGAAGGAGTTGTTGCAGTGGCAGTGGTATAGCAGTGGATAACTGTAAACTGCGTCGACATCAGCTAATTAAGATTGAAGTTGCCGCAGTGCCACGGTGCCAGCGAACACGAACACGAAGTACGGGGTGGCGAGCAGCGGCAGTAGGGAAACGGAGAACCGGAGTAGAAGCTAATTTATTATGCCAAAAGTATGTTGTGGCATGCCACCGCAGGGAGCAGCAGCAAGTGTGTATCTGTGTGTGTGTGTGTGTGTATTATGTTTTAGGAGGAGGTGTTGAAGTGCAGGTGCTAACTGACAGATTTAGTGCGAAATTTCATCTAACCGAGGGAGGGGTTTGCTCCCTCCTACCTTTTTGTTTTTAGTTGCATATCAAACCAATATCGATGGAAAAACCATAATGGAAATTTTTCGCAAAAATAGCAAACTCTGATATGCAAAAGCTCGTCGACTGTTTTGCTCTGTGTGTGTGTGTGTTTGTGGGTTTTTCCCGGCATGAATTCCCTCATTGAATTTGCGAAGCAATTTCCAAAAAGTTTTCCTTCAAGGCCTACACAAAACTGAATTTTCTTTTTCAATAAGCATTTTGGCCATAGATTTTTGTTTTCAATTTGCCTGCGAGCACAAAACAGCAGTTGGAAATTGCGTTGAAAGAAAAGCAGCAGAAAGAGAAAATTTGGTGAAAGAAAAGTAGGCGCAGCAGGGAAGGGAAAAGCAGTAGGGGAAAACCAGTAAGGAGAGGAGCAGATTCAAAAAGTAGTAGAGTGAAAAATCAAAACGAATCATCGCATTTTTGGGTCAATCACAGATGAACGAGGAAGGAGAGGACGCAGAGAGAGAGAGCGAGAGACAGCAGGACATGGATTACGTGCTTAGGATATGCTTGTTACTTGCTCTATCTGCCCGTCGTCCATCTCCACTGTCCACCCCTCTGTTGTGCCTCTTGTGCCAGTTTTGGTGCCATCTTTTTGGGGGTTTTGAGCTCTGGCTAACGAGCGCTTTTTGGGCTACAGAGGGACACCACTTCTTGGATTTCGGTGCTGTGCGGTGCTGTGTGCGGTGCGGTGCGCTGGCGGCATGTTCACTGCATCGATTGACCAAACAACAGGGTATGCATATTAAACACCGACTCTAGCACTCTTCTCTCTCTCTGTCTCTTCCTCTATCTCTTTCGCACGCTTTTCTGTTCCATTTTCCCCACCCTCTACTGCCTAGATCTCCGCGCTCTCTGCGCCCGGACCTTAAATAAATAATGTTGACCTAAGCAGCGGGCGCGGCGCTACGACAGCGGCTGTTCAATGCAAACAAGCAAAAAATCTACAGCCAAAAGGAAAGCACTTGTTCAACGGGGTACTTGGCAATACTGTTTGCCAGGGTTGCGACTGCTGACTGCTGGCTGCTGGCTGCTGCGGCTGTTTAATGAATCGTTCGATTGAATCCAAAAGCATTTGCATTCCTTTCTCGTGTTGCTGCTGCAAATGAGGCAGAGGGGTACCCCTGCTACAGCTGTTCATTAGTTTTGCATTTTGCTGATTGTTTTTTTTTTTTTGCGTATAATTAGTTTTTGTAAATGTGTGTGTGGCGGGGGGTGGCCGGGGGTAGAAAGGGAAAACACAACAACACTTTTATTGCGCAAACATTTTGATGATATCAATTTTTAAGTAATTCCCCTTGCAACAGAATGCCGAAGCAGCAATGATTGGGCAATAATTGTGTATCCTTCAACATTTCGCATTTACCGCAAAACAACATTGAAACTTTCCACATGTGAATTATTGAATAACCTGACAATTATCCAGAGTCCACATGTCACAGCAGACTGTATGTCAGTGTGACAATTAAAACGTATGCCAAGTGCAGCAGAGCCATGTGAATTGTTTCCGACAACGACAACAGCAACAGCAACAGCAACAAATACGAATATGCTCTCCAGCTTCAGCTGCAGCTCCACTCTGTTCCACATATTTTGTGTAATTAAATATTTATAAATGTTGTTTACACACACACACACACACACACACACACATTTCAGTCAGTGGTTAAGTGCATTTATTCGTTTGGGGAGGGGATTTTCCAGGGATTGGAAGGAGCAGACGCCTCCCAGCTGCCGCTGCTACTGCTGCTGCTGCCACAGTCAGTGGCATAATCTATTCGCAGCTCTTGCATTTGGAATTGCTGATTGGCCATGACAAGACAAAAACATAACTAAAAATAAATAGAATTATTTGTTTTGTACACAACATTTGACAGACGAATTTTTAATTTAATTGAATTATTCACGAAAGCATTGTAATACTGTCCATTATAATTTCCATTTAAATATCAATGGGTAAGGAAAATTTCTTATTGGCATGTCAGCAGAATGCTGTTGACTTAAGCTGTCGATTGTTGCTCAATGGCAAGGAGTTGCGGAACAAATTAAAGGACTTAGTCAAACAAAAACACACACAGAATGTTGTAGGTTAAGAATCAAATCTGTTTAAATCTGTTGGCAAATAGAAATAAATAAATAATGTTTGCACCTTTGTGCATTTGAAACGGTTATAAAACGGCTGTGAAACGGTTATGAAACGGATATGAAAATATTATGAATAAATGGTCATGAATGAGCTTTTATCTTGGCCTGTTTTAAAGCAAATTTAATGCAAGGGATCGTTAATATTCCAATTCTTAAGTTCTGCGTTTTTCTGCTTCGCATACTTTTGCCCCTTCCCCTTCCCTTGTGTCTGTTGCACTAATTCCTTTTTGGGCAAAGTTCTTTATTTTCTGGCAGTCAAAAATGTTCGTTCACACTGCACCTGTCAATTTTCGTACGTTTTTCCACACCCGCCACCCAACCAGAATTCCTTTCGCGTTTTTCGTGAATTTTCCTTCTTTTTGGGCTAGAACTTTTTGTGGGTGCTTGCTGCTGTCTTTGCCACACGAAACCACCGCAAATTAGGCAAAGTTTTTCCCTGCTGCTTTCCTACCCTGCTGTCTGCATTGTTGTGGCAAGTTTATTAGCTGCTTGGCAGGTGGCCAAGCGGAAACAAAAGGCATCTTAAAGGAGTCGCCAACGAATGCAGCGCTCTGGAATTGTTTGCCGGAATGTAGTGGCAAGAAGGGGAAGAGGCACGGCGCTGTTTAAATAACTGTGGCAGGCAGGCAGGCATGCAGCACGGGGCTGCATGTTTCAAGGCCTGTTTGGGGGATTTTTTACTGGCTATTTATAGAGAGAGAAATGAAAGAGAGAGAGGACACTGGCAGGACATTCTGTTTCCGTTTCTGTTTCTGCTTATGTGTTTTTTTTCCAGAGAAATTTTCACACTCACTTGAGCCGCCGCCCGCCCCATCGATGTGCCACACACACGCATCCTGCCACAGTGGATAGCACATAATCCTCTCTCACTCTGTGTCGCTTTTGCACACTTCTACAGCCATCTCTTTGCAGCTTGTCATTCACAATTAGCCGCTTTGGCTAAAAATAAAAGCTGTTAAAGTGGGATGCGAGAGGACAGCCATATAGGGTACGGTCAGTGCTTTAGAGAGTGACTCGGGGCTAAAACGGATTTGACAGCGTGTGACAATACATGTAAACGACACACGCACACACATCTGCAGAAAGGGTAGCAATATAGAGAGAGCACTCAAAGACAGACGTTAGGTTTTTCACCGATGTGTAGGCAGGAAAAATCGGCAGAACCTACGACGAGGATTCCATTTAATGAAAATGGTTTCTGGATTTTTGTGACACAACAACCGACTGTATTTATATATATGTATTTATTTATTATTATTTATAATTTTTTTTGTGTAATTATTTTTAGTTTTGTTACGTATGTTTTAATTGTTTTTTTTTATATTTTTTTTATTATGTATTTATTTTTGTATGATAATATTTTAAAATTAAAACATTGTTAAAATGCTGCCGGTAAAAAAGTTGTCGTGGCATTTTCTTGTTATCAAAACCCCATCTCTCTTTCTCAGTGGCTTAAAAGCAGAGGAGGGACAGACAGACACACTTGGACACAAGGATTCAAGTGTCCTTCAGTCTATTTGGATACTTTGCATTTTGCAACGATTTTTTTTCTACTCTACGTTCGTGCTTCTGCTGCTGCTGCTGCTGCTGTTGTTATTTGCTTGCTAAATGTGCTCTATTTTTGAAGCAAAGACGGAAGGGGGAGGAGGAGGAGGACGGTTGGATAAAGTGTGGATATAGAGAGGTACGAAACGAGAGGCGGAGCGACACACACATACAATGCCACTTTGGCTAATGAAATGCAAACGCCATGGCAAAGACTCCCCAACCCCAACCCCCACCCCATGCACTCCCGCCAGCACACGCGTTCAGCTAGAGAGTGTGTGTGTGTGTGTGTGTGTATGAATATTTATATGTAGGAGAGTGTAGTAGGTGTAGGTGTAGCTGTGAGCAAAATAGCTGTAAAAACATGAGAGGAACCCGGCAAGAATACTAAAAAAACAACAACAAACAAAAAACGAATGCAACAGCACCACACACACACACACACACACACACAGTGGCAACAGCTTCAGTGGCAGCATCTTCAGGCTGCCTGCCACATTAATATTTATGCACTCTCAGGGGGAGTGGGGAAGAGTGAGCAGCGATGAAACGCTGAAACCCGATTCATAACCCACCTTAAAGCAGCAAAACGTTAACCGATTCGCAAGAGTGCTTTAAAACGATTAAAAATCGATTAAAATATGCTTTTATACACTCGAAAATGAGTATCAGTGAAAGGAGATCTGATATAGCCATGAAATTAATGAGGCAGAGAATTTCGGAGATTTCCATTTGAATACCCTTAATATTTTTGTGTGTGCCGAATCAAGCGTTAATAAACGATGGAAATCGGGTCGATAACACACGAAATAAAAAGTTGAAAAGGAATTAAATTGGAACGATTTATAAGTCGGTTCCACAGGAGATTTCTACTTCTCCTGGAATAATTTTCATAATTATTATGTGGAAAGATGTCAGGAAATTCCATTGAAAACTTGTCCGGAAAACCTTGTTGTTCATTTAGTTTTTCAACATTTCCAATTAATTTGATTGGAAATTAATTTCCTTGCATTTTTTCCAATGAAACTTGAAAACTTTTCGAAAACTTGAACATATTTGCTCTCCAATTTTTCTATTAAAAGTTTTGAGTGCCAAAAATGTTTCATTTTTCCGCTTGATGTCTTTATTATATTTGTTTCTTATTTTCTCGCATTTTCGATGTTTTTTGTACTCTTTCTCTCGCATTTTGTCATGTCAATTACTGCCTGCCTCAATGATTACTTCATTTAATGAGAAATTTCAGCTCAAATGTTGCTCTCAGCATCAGTTCTCGTTGTCCCATTTTCTTGGAAGAATTTAGCCATATTTTTCGCAAACTATCGTCTCACCTTTTTCTCTGTGCCCAGCCAAACTTTTGTGCATTGCTTTAATTGCCGAAAGAGTTGACAGGCAGTCCTGACACGCCCTTTGAGCCAATAACGTTAAAAAAGTTTTGCCTTTGCCTCCCCTGCCACCCTCCAATAAAAAGTAAAGTAAATAAATGGAAAATTGTCCCCAAAGTTTAAAGGTGAAAGAGCACTGGGTTCAAGTCAGTTTTCCCACCCCGATTTGTGTGGCAAATTGAATATCGAAATCTCTGTAGAATTTGCAGTGACATTTTGGTGGGGTGGGGGGAAAACGAGTGGATTTTAATTAGCGATTTGCTAGAAACTAAAGAAGTAAAACTGAGACTGGGAAATCGTGCAGGGAAGGGAGTTGCACAAAATGTAAATTGATTTATTCGCTGATTTATTCATAAACTGTGCAAAACTCTTGCCAAAAGTAAATGTTTGATTAAGTTACGAATAAAAATGCAAGAAATGCATTGAAAATATTTTATTCAGTCGTTTGTTCTGCTCTGCCATGCAAATTAATTGAAATTAATTACTTCATTTACATTTGTTGCATGCAACACAGCAGTGGGGGCGCGCTGCAATTGAATTAAATTGAAATCTTCAGCAAATATTTGGCTTTAAATTTAATTTAATTTTCATGCATATTATGGATACTGTTGCTGCCGCTGAGTCTGTATCAACAAATGTGGTCTCCCGTTTAATGGGAAAACTGTCAGCGACACTCTGCTCGGCTCCACTGTAACGTGTAACCTTTAGTTAAAGTTACTGTCAAATCAAATGCGGAATGCACGGGCAGAGGGGTGTGGCAGAATTCTGTAGCCAGAGTCCAGTGTGGCTGCCAGTGCCAAATGGTCATCCAATTGAGTTTTTCACTGCAGCCAAATATCGACACAAACAAGCGCGTAATTGAGTCTGCACTGTGCATGCCATTGGCCCCCCAGTCCCTTAGATTTTCCACACACACAGTTTCCCTCCCCCCTGGGTTTTGCCAGCCATAAAAATGCAGCAGAACAAACAAAAATTAAGCGGAAAAATTGTGCCCCGAAAAAGGTGTTGTTTGCTCGGCCAAAAAAATTACCCAAAAAAATGTTTAAAAAAGGTGGAAATAATTCTATATAAAGCATGAGAATATGTGTGTACACTTTTTTTTTGTTCATGCACCAAAAATTGTTGCAAATCATTTTAAAAATATTTTTTTAATTGAATTTATTTGAGTTGAGTTTATTTTTATTAATATTTTTTTATTGACAGAATATTTCTGTAGTATATGTATTTTTGTTTATTTGTTAGTTATTTAAATGCTGTTTTTTATTGTAAATAATTCCGTTTATTCATAAATTCCTCTTGAAAAATGTTCCATATATTTGATTCGATTTAATTTTTTGGACATTTTGAAATCCATGCTCCCTTTTCCATGTGGATGCAGGGTATAGTTTGTTCTTCTTTTTTTTTATACCCGTGCTCAAAAAGACTTGTGGGGTGTATTGTATTTGTGGTAAAATATGTTTAAATTCTGCATTAATCATAAGCTAACAAAATTTACTGTCTGAGTACGGATTTAAAAGTAGAGTCGGGTCCCCAAAAGCGACTCACTCGTTCCTTCACGTTTTTTTTTTGGTGTTCTTTGTGACAATTGCGATGACAGCCAGGCCTTACCCGTCATCGCCTTCCCTCCCCCTTGACGCTCTGTCAATAGACATCAAAAATGAAAATTGTAATGCGAACATTTTTGGCAAAGGGCGGAACTCCGGGACTCGGACTCGGTGCCGGACCAGACCCTGGCATTGCCGCCGCGTGGATATAAAATTTGGGTGGGTGCGGTGCGGTGCGGGGGAAGACGGGATCCGCCCGTTTGTTGTTTTTTGTGCAGTCTCCACCTACAATACTCTCTGAAATTCCCTGCTGCTGCATTCCCTCCTACCGCTGCTGTTGCAGTACCCTCCTGCCGCTGCTGTTGCAGCACCCTCCTGCCGCTGCTGTTGCAGCCCCTCCCTTTCCCTGAAAACCCCCTGTCCAACTCTTTCCCTGAATCAACCCTGTCTCTCGTTTTTGGCTCTTCTGGTAGTTGGCCATATTGACAGCGGCAAATTCATTAATGTCACAACGGCAGAGAGCGGAGTTGGTGGAGACACACCGAGACAGGTACCACCAATGGAAGAGGAGTGCTGACATTCCACTGGTATCCCCCGCTCCCGCCACCGCCCTCTTCTCCCGCAGTGCCGCAGTAATCCAAAGTTTATATTTCTGGATGCCATTGTTAAATGGTTTGCATGGAAGCAGCAGCAGCAGCAGCAGCAGGGGGTGTGGGGTGTGGGGGGAGTGCTGTAAAGGCTACAAAAGAACGCAGAGAAAAAGAGAAGGGAAGGGGAGGAGGGAGATGTATGATCCAGAGTGAGTTATCGATGGGTAGCCAGGACGACGCAGGACAATTCACGTAATGAAGTGACAGCTTTATTGACAAATAAATTCTGTTTGACAACACTCAACGAAGACCAACACTCGCGCTTCCTTTCGCCGCGGAACCAACACAAACTAATAAAAAAATACTGGAAAAATACTTGCGAAAATACTGCAAAACTGTTGGCCAATTGTGCAATTTGCTTTGATCTTTTGGCTGTATAAAATAAATTGCGTAAATATAACAAAAATGAAGGCACCCCAAAAAAAAAGGGGAAGGCGAAAGGAACGGGACGAAAGTTTCATTTAAAATTCAAATCAACAGAGACACGAGACGGATGGATGATGGTGACACAGAGAGAGAGAGAGAGAGTGAGGAGAAGAGAGATATAGAGGAGGAGAGGAGAGATATAGAGCATCACTCAATGGGGAAAACAAAACTACAATTGCTGTGTGTGTGGCAGCAATCCCCACTGCTGTTGCAACGTGGCGCCATGAATTATGCAACAAATGTGTTGCAGATTAAACACACAAAATGCCAAAGCACTTAAAATGCCACCCAGCCCCAACCCCCAACCCCCCAAAAATAACTAATGCAATCCCCGAAAACACACAAACAGAGGAGGGGCGGGGCATGGGGATGGGGATGGGGATGATGCATTCACTCTCGTTGACTCAATGAATAACAGAATTGCAGGGTATGCATGGAAAGTCAGGAGTTGATTGTCACAAGGCAGGAGAGTTGATGCCTTGAAGCCCGACAACAGACAAACAAAATCCATAGGCAATTATAATTATTTAAATTATTTACACAAATAATAAAATGCAAATGGAAGTGGCTGGGAAGCCGTAGATTGGTCTTGCATTTAAGGGGGGGGGGTGCAATGTGCAATGGCAGGCTGAGGCATCCCCCAGAGACTGCAACAGAGATGACAACTCAGGAATGTGTGTGGAATGAACAGGAAAATCCCCTTCTAAGCTCATAAGAAGTGGACTTTAATTAAGTTTTCATTTGATTACAGAGACAGAAAGGAAGTCCAATAAATTCATAAAAGCGAGAGGACTCAAATGCAGAGATTCCTGCATCAAATATTCATTGCAATTAAATGAGATTGGAGTAGTTAATTCGATATAAGATAATCATATTTTTGGCATTTTTGGGCTTCAAATAACAAAGGGTTTTCCGTAAGCAGAAGAGATGGACATTGGAAGAGTTTTAGCTGATCTGCTTTCTGTTTTTGCTTCATTTCATATGCGAGAGCAGTGCGTGCACTCTCTCTCTCTTTCTCTCGCTAAGCTGCGTCGCTCAGAACAAAAAAAAAAACGCGGGAGAGTTGCCTGGCGTTGCGTTTCACTTTGTAGCTGTTTTCGGTCACCGCCCGATCGCGTAAGAAATGGGAGCGAGCACCTCCCTCGTCATTGCATGTCACGAGCATCGCTGCTGCGCTCTACTGCTGTCTACTGCTCATTGCTGCTCGGCAACAACCATTTTCCTTTTGTTTCATTTGTCAGAAATGGAGAAAAAAAGGCTGCATCGATTCTGGCATTGTTGTTGTTTTGACTGCCTCACTATGTAATAAATGAATCGCTATAACGTCTGTTGTTGCACTCTCGCAATTAATTGCATTATTCTATAGCCCTCACTCTCACGGCAATTCCTTCTACCTTGCTCTCCATAGCTCTCACAGCAACAACAACAACTACTTTATGCACATAATGTAATACGAATCCTGCGCTCTGTCCTCTCGCTCTCTCGGCAAATATGAAATTTGCTTTATATGCTGCCAGCATGTGGATTAAAAACTCCCACCCAAAAGCTCAATACATATTGCCGCAGCTAAAAACTAAGCCTTAAGTCTTAAGCCTATCTATTGGATGTTTTAGTTGCAATTTTCTAGAGAGAATGTTATAGTTTTTGAATTGAATTACACATTTGTGTTGGCGTGGCTGCAGGTGAATTTAAACCCACAACTTCTCGCACATTCCTTGAAATCCCCCCCAGAAGGCACAAATCGTAAGTGAAAATCCCCTCGAAGGCGAAAAGCCAGCCAGCCCAAGTCAAGACGAGTAACTACCCAACAATTGCAAAACTCAATCTCGCAAGCCACAAAATGAAGACATTTTTCAACCCGTGTGTGGGCGTGTGTGTCTGTTCGTATCTGCGTGGAGTGTCTGTCTGTCTTGCCTCAAGGATAAAATTCGCTGCGCTCGAATGTGATTTCTGTGGCAAACACCAGGAATGTCGACTCCTTTCCCTGCGTGTTTGTTTCGGGCTACAAGGATTTGTTTGTTTGTTTGTTGGTTTGGTTTGGTTGGGTTTGGTTCATTCGTTCATCCGTTTGTCTGTCGCATTTTATCTTTTGCCTCTTTATGGGCAGCCATTTTTTTTATCGCCTAACGTGATAGACCCCACGCCTGCCCCTCCTGATGCACCCCCCATCCATCTATGGTCGCTCCTCTACTTCAGGCTTCTGGCTTATCTTTCAAGCGGCGTTTTGTAACAATTTTTATTGTTTTTTGTGACGGTGGTGCGGGGGGCAACGCCTGAAGTTGGCTTTTCGTTGGTGAAGATTTATCTTCTGCTTCGAGGGGACACAGACGTGGTGGTGTCTGTGGCTTTGTCAGAGAGCTTTACCCTTGCGATAAGAGAGAGAGAGAGGGGCGCCCGCCGACTCGACAGTGAAGAGCCTTCGGGGCTTCGTAGCCAATGGTTGAACGATTTATTTTCTATTTTGTGCCTGCAAAATGAACTCGAAATTAAATCAGAAGACAGCACCAGCAGCACCAGCCAGCGATTGAGAGGCACAGCAGAGTTTGTGGCGGCTGGCGGCAGCCTGCTGTTTCCGATCAAACATAAAAATTCGACCCATATTCGCCGGGACTCTGGCACGTGCTGCTCTCTCACAGGACACAATGATGTGCCCTGGCAAACCACTTGGGACTGCAGTTCCTGCCTGCGCCTGCATTTTGCACTGCACTTCCTTTTGCCCATTGCCTTGGGGGGGCAATCGCTTGACTTGATTTTTATACGATTTCTGGCTTATTTCACAAATTTTGCGCAAATTTTTTTTTGGTTGTAGACCCAAAAGTAAAATGGAATAGGAAAATGGGTTGGAAGGAAAAGGCTTGGTTGCAACGAGAGTCACGTTTCTGACCGAGCCATTCCCTCATCAATATTATGGCTTTTCCATGGCACATTCTTGCCTCTCTCTATAGAATTATGATGCAGTAAATTTTGATGCCCGGAAGGAGGCCTGCTCTGCTTTTTTTTTTTTTTGCTTTGCCCGCTTGGCAGGAATAAATACATGACATAAAAACTGTAGCATCAAATGGCAAACTGGCCCGACATTGAGTGACAATGGAAATGCAACAAACAAACAAACAGCAGAGTTGTATCCTCGGCCACTGCTAAAGCGACTGTCAGTTGCATGTCATACAGAAAGCGAGGCAGTGGATTTCCCTGACGACTTGACAGCAGCAGCTGGAGCGGCGCGGAAATAAGAGGCAAAAGGCAAATGAAGCGCAAGGAAAAACTCAACTTAAAGCAGCGAAAAACACGCTCACACAAAATTATGTACACACTTTTCCAAGGGTGTGTTTTTGTTGTTATTATTGTTGTTGTTGTTGTGGGGTGAAAAAGAACAACAACAAAAGTGTCAGCATGTGTGCGAAAAGAAAAGAAAACTTCGTGCATTTTGCTGCCCGAACTTTATTGGCATTTTGCTCTGCGCCGCTTCCATGGAAAAGTCAAGGAAATTTGAAGCATGAACTTTTCCACCTCAGCTGTAATCTATCCTCTTGCAACTTATCTCATATCGCGCAGGATACGCACACACACATACACCTCCTCGCTCAATCATTTGATATCAATCAAAAGGCACTCCAGCACAGGTAGCTAATGGCAACGACCTCTCTGCTGCTGCAAATAAATGAAGAATGTGCGTGTCCACATGAAATGCGATGGGAAATTTAATCAAGTCTCTCCACTTGGGACACTCGGCGGCAGGCAGTCGACAGACGGTGGGCAGACGATTGATATATGTGAATATCAATCACACTTAATTTAAAGCTGGCACAGACCAAAAAAAGACGAGTGCCAATCGAGCGACGCGTCAACCATTGCTTGAGCTTGCTCTTTCCCCAGTTGAGTCTCCCCCCTCTCTCTCTCTCTCTCCACACAATTGAGTGACCAATTCAACATAATTTCATGCCCCAAAAAGGCTTGAGGCAGTGGCACATAAGAAGGCATTTTCCAGGCCATTAAATGCAAGTGTTTTTCATTTGATTGAAGCGCATTGTTTGAGGGTCATTTAAGCGGAATTTTTTGGCTTGGAATTCTCTGTGCGCCTCAGAGGTATTTACGGAATGTGTACTGTAGTGTATTTATTGTTAAAGTCTTTAAGGAACAAATTCTAAGCTAATTTCAGACACACCACCATTGATATTTGATGGACTTGTTCCCGTCGTGGATTTTCTAAGCAACCCTTTACGCTGCCACAACATCGACAGGCAGTTTCTTTTGAGCTGTGTTTGAGGCTCAAACTCAAAACCGAACATCCGCCTCGAGGTGCATTTCCGCCTCGCATTACGTATACGCAGTGCTGTGTATACACAGAGGAGCGGCTGCTGCTGCTGCTGTTGCTGCCAGGCAGGCGGCAGTCGGCAGTCGGCAGGCTTGATGGCATTTCCCAATCAACGCCAATCAAATCAATGCCGTCTAATGGCATTAACCCATCAGAGAGAACTTCAGTGTCAGGATTGGGTCCGTCGCCCTCTCATATGCATCCCGACCACCGGCCACTCCCTCCCACCACCCGTCTGGCGTCCTCCTGCCTGAAGTTCTCAACTTTTACAGTTTATTTTGCCCCGCTGCCCCGACCAACTCTTTTTGCCAACTTTGCTTTTGATTCGATCAGGAAATGTTTGGAGTTTTTTTAACACATTTTTTTTTCCTGCCTTTTGGGTTTTTTTTTACTCCTTGTGGCCAGCAGTTGTTGGCCTCTTCTGTAATTTTGCCAACACGCTGGCCTGTCCGGGCCACTACTGGCCCCGGAGTAGGGGCGTGGGGCGTGGCAGTGACGTCTGGAAAAACCAAATTGTATTTGTCCAAATGTCAACGGCGGCTCCGGCGCTTGGCAACGACATTGCAATATTCAAAGGTACAACAAGGTCTGCTGCCGCCATATGGAAATTTACTGGTGGAAAAAAAGGAAGCCCTAAAGGAGGAAAAATCAACTTTAAGACTGGACGATTTGTGTCCAAAGAATGCGTCTAATAAAAGGTTTCCTTATTTGCTGGAACGTGCCACAATGCCAAATCACGTAACACCTCATTGGGCTCATTAAATGGCCACGCTGGGGTTAATCTTAACCCCCCAGTAGCCACAGCCACAGAGCCTCTTGGACCTCTCTTAAAGGTTGCGAGGGGTTTTCCACTAAAATTTTAAACCATTTTCTGGCGCCATAAAAGCCGTTCTGGATGGGATCTTAACGACTGCTGGCGACAGCAGCGACCAGCGGGACCGCATGAAACATTAAACAAAAATATAACTTGAGGTGGTCGCAGAGGGGGGCGGCTGTTTGAAGGGGCTGGGCTGGGGTAGTTGGTTGTCCTCTGTCATGTTATTGATGAAATGTTGTCAGGCACACGTTTTTGTTGCTCATTTTATTTGTGAGAGGCGAAGCTACCCTGCCATCAGAGGGCAGAGCAAAGAATTTTAGACTTTGGAACTTGGCGCACAGCCGAAGAAACTCTCGAGGGCACTCGCTTATCAGTTGCTTCGATCGCTCAGCGCATCGCATCGCATCTCATGTTGTTTTTGTCTTGTTTTTGTCATTCCTTCATTCTCTGCCCACGCAAATGCGCTGCTGCAGTGAGCGGGAGAGCGAGAGAGCAGCCTGCGATAATATTTCGCAGCAGGTAGACGAGCTGCCGGCAGATCCGAAACCCATCTGTCTGCGCGCTCTTCGTCGCTCTCTTCCAGTTGTGGACGGACATGCACGGACTTGCTGAGTTTTGTTTGTGTTTGTTCTGTGAGAATGATTTTTGGGTATCCAAATCAGTGCGTGGCGCCTCATTCTTTTGTGACTGCTGCTGATCCGAGTGTGTGCTTGAGGTGGAATTTCCTCCATTGGAAAATAATATTTCGATATTCTAGGGTACCTAAAGCTTCGAATTTCGCAGGCAGCCCACCTCTTCCTGGCATGATAATGTGTTTTTATTTGTATCATGATGAGCGGAAAACTATGGCAACAAAATCAAACAAAAGCCAGAGCACGATGGACGAAAGGCAGACAGGAAGGACGGAAGGAAAACCAACAGGCGCCAAAAAACACATCAAAATTTTAAGGGGTTTGTTGTCGGGCGGGGCAGTGCGGGGGTTGCCTAGCAATTCAGCAGACACGAAAATTTAATAGCTCCAACAACGGAAAAACGGAAAACTTGATGGGCCAAAAAGTTGTATGACAGAGTGAGCGAGAGAGACAGGGCAGGGGGTGCATTAATAGTCAGGGGGCGGGAGTGAGAATGGTGTTGGCTGGGGGTGGGAGAGGGCTTTGAGGGTTGTGCAACAAAATTTTCAACACTTGCCGAAACATGTCATGAATGCGAACATGAAGGCGACGTGGCCAAAAAAGTGGGCGAAAAAGAGTGTCGATGTGGGGTGCCAGAGGGCATAAAGTGGAACAGGCAGAGGGCGAGGGAGAGGGGATGGAGGCGGAGACACACACAAACACGTGACATGCGGGGCCACATGCTTTCGTGGGTTCAAAGTAGTTTGTCATAAAAAACAGGAGCCCCAAAAGAGGGATCTACTGGGTGGGATAGGAGTCAGGCCGAGTCCACAGTGGGGTGCCTTGAAAATTATATAATGCTTAAGCATATTGTTTTAGAAGTTTCCTGGCAGCCAAAAGAAGTCACAGCCCAACAGCAACCCAACCCCAAAACGTAGTTCAATGAACTCCAAAATATCTAAATAGAAAAGGAAGAAATAAAATACGTAATTCATTTTTTGGCAACCCTTCGGCTCGTGTTGTACTCCTGTCGCTCCTGTCATTCCATTCTCTAATTCGACTTTTGGCCACAAAACCAAATTAGAATTCGCCACAGAAATTTAATGCCAAAAAATTGTGAATGGGCAATTTTTAGCATCAAATTGCAATTAATCAGAGGAGGGCCGCCGCCACAGCCCTACATCGCAACATCGCTACATATGTGCAACATTTTGCAGCAAGGCGAAAGCCCCGAACTGTTGTGTTGACAGCGATAAATGTTCTCGCATTTATAATAATTTGCGACTAATTTATTGCCCGACACATTGCCCCTTGAGTTGCGTTTCTGTGCCGCTGGCTGGCTGATCGGCGGCGAGAGGCATCGTTTTTGTTGTATATATAGATGATGTATTTTTGTTGGACTTACGTACATGGGGCATGCAACCAATAAGTGAAATTAATGTTGAAACATACCTGAAATGAAACAGAGGTAGAGAGAGGTGAAATTAGTTTCTGATTCTGAGAGCCACAAATTATTGTTGAAGGTCTTTGAATTATAGAACATAAAAATGAAGGCTTAGAGTAGGAAAAGCAGAATAATTGATCAAACTATTCAGGTTATTCGCTGGGAAATATGCCTAAGAAACAGTCAGATTGATTATTATTGTGTATGAAAGAAAATACATAAATAAACACATCAATAAACGCAGAAATAAACACGTAAAGAAGCGGAATTCATTGGTCATTCATTAAGACAATTTTGTTGAATTCATTTGAATTAGTTTTCATTGGTATAAATAATTATATTAGCTGTGAAAAGCTTTTAGTGAAAGGCGCTAAATAAATACACAAAATAAAAGTCTTAAATAAAATCTAAATACCAGTAACACACACAAGAAAAAAGGGTGCAAAAATGTCTCTAAATTTGATCTGATTTCCAGGAAAATATAACATTTTTCACAGCAAAGAAAATTTTCTTAGCTATATGTCCATAAATTCTTATCCCATTTTCTTGTTGTTGTTTTGATCACATAACTCTGCCTTATACTAAAATATTTTCTTGGCATTTTCAAAGCAACTTTTTATACTTTATTTTTGCTTAAAGTTTTTAGTTTTTTTTTTTTGCATTTTGCTTAAGCGCAGAGCGCACTTTGTCGCATAAATCTCTTGCATATGCATTGAAATGTGTCTAATGGGAGTTAAAGTTGCCATAAATAAGCAGAGCAGAGCAGAGCAGAGGATACACCCAGCACCAGTGTAGGGGTGTAGGTGGGGTGCAGGGCAGGGCAGGGCAGGGCAGGTCCTGTCCAAGGCTTAAAGACACTCAATGGCTAAAAGGAGTGGCAGAGTGGCACGCACGTTTCAGTGTTCTGGACACATGTACGACAACAACCGCTGGGGTAATAACTGTCCTCTCTCTGTCCTCTGTACTTGTCGTTGTTTTTGTTGTTTGTTGTTGTTGTTTGTTGTTGTTGCTCTGTTTTCAGTCATGCTGTTGCTTGTGCTGGATGTCCTGTTTGTATCCTTCTCAACACACACACACACACACACACACACACACACACACACACACACACACACACACAGCGAGAGAGAGTGAGTTTCCGTTTCAGTTTCGTATTTTATGCAATGCGGCGCATAAAACTTTGCGCTTAAACCTTGTTGCCCGGCTCTCTGTGGAACAAAAAAAGAACACTGACAAACTGGCAAACAGACAGACAGACAGACAGACAGACCAGAGCCCACTGACCATCGTCTCTTTAGACTCTCAACAGCCGCCTTCACTTTATGCCGCATGCCGCTTCCAGTCCATGATGCTTCAGATGCACCCCCACAACAGTGTCCGTATGCTGTATGCTCCACTGGCGGAGCGTAGGAGGAGGCGGCAAGTGTCTCAACACATTTTGCACGGTTCGTTTGGGGGCGCGTGACATGTATATGAGAAATTATACCGATGACTGCCTGCCGGCTGCCCTGCCCTGCCCCTTTCGAGTTGAGAGAGGTGCAAAAGGATGGATGGTTGGCTGCATGTGCCGCATGCTGTTTTCATGCTCGAATGGATAGCCAGCCTGCTCCGACTCCGACTCCGCCTCCGCCTCCTGCTGCTGCTACTGCTGCTGATTCCAGTTTTATTCGTTTTTTTTTATCCACCCTTTATTTTTGTTTTTTCTTTGGCTGGGGAATAATTTATTATTGTTGCTAGGTGGTAACTCCTACGTTTTCCTCCGTTTTTCCCCCGTTTTTCTGGGGGGTTGAGACCCCACCCAAGAGAATGCATAATTCTTCGGCCACAGAACGACTTTGGTCTCCTTAATTCACTCCAGGACATGTCGACGTCCTTGTAATGAAATTATTTGTCAGCGCAAATGATTTTCAGTCTATTTTTTTTTTTATTTTTTTGGGGACAGCTCCTTTTAAGTTTTATTTTCCCAGCTTTCATCGGGAGTGGATTTTTGGTTTTCGTTTTTTCCGTCTGGTTTTTTGCCCATATATAAATATTTAATGGTTATTTTTTGCATTGCAGTTGCAACAAATATTTGCACAGCATAGAGTGGAAATCTCTGTGGAAAACCAACACATCCTTTTCGCTCTCTCCCTCCCGCTCTCTCCCGCTCTCTCTCTCCTGCTCACACGAATCACTTTAGGCATTAAAATATTAATAACAATTTTGTGTTGCATATTTTCAGGCTGCTGATGCGCTCAACAAAAATTGGACGACAAATGGAAAACGAGAAGCCAGGTAAAAATAAATTGACAAAATGCAAATCAGCAAAGGGTTAAAATGCTTTTGTCGGTAGCATCATGGAACGGTTTTTTTTTCCTCTTTGGCGTTCGGGCATTGCTGACTTTTGAAGGGATTTGCCATTGGATTGCATTCACAGATTTGATGGCAGTTGATGAAATGTGGCAAGCCCAAGGATTGACGGTATTTAAGGGCTCAAAATATGATATATATATGATTCGAGACAGGAAGTGATGTTTGGTTAAGACCCAAAGTACATCACATTTGCACGGTCGGAAAAGGAGGATAAATGGCCTGCATGATATTTTGATATTTGTGCGAAGTTTATGTGATTCATTTACTGTTTCGATGGTATCGTTTTGTTGGTAGAAAAAGTGACTTTCAACTGGAATATTTTCCATATTTATGCGATAATTGTTCGGCTAATCTTTATTATTCGATTAGTGTTCAAATAAATCTTTCGTTTTATGTTTCTTAGCTTTAATTGATTGACATTCACTCTCATTTCCCGTAGATCACATTCCAAAGGGCATTCCAGATTCGTTCTGGAGTCAAACCCCTTTTCCAATTTCCGTTTTGCTGGCTGCCGCAGCGCATGTGACTTTTGAGCCGCATCAATTTGCGCTGCATGCAAAAACAGCTTTTTTTTGTTGTTGGCTGTGGATTTGAATTTGCTGGCTTTTGGCTGATGTTTAACATAAATGGTTTATGGCCAGGGGTGGGATGGAGGGGGTGTCCCCAGGGCCCCATGTCGATGATGATGAGGCAGGCAAACGATTAATTGCCAGCGATAGCAAATGGTAATGAGGGGCGTGCCCCGGTTCGGTTCCCTTCTATGACATGCATTGTGAACAGCTAATCACTGTGAAATCAAGCCCCAGCCATAGCCCCAGTGCCCAGCACCCGAACAGCAATGATCATTGGACCAAAACGTGACATAATTTGGCCTCCTACGACATACCAGGGTGGTGGGTGGTGGGTGGTGGGTGTGGCGCGGGGGTATGTCTAATTGCTGTTGCAGCTGCTGCACCTTTTCGTATTCGTAATTAATGCTGCCAAGGCTGCGCCCATTTCCTCAATCGAGAAGTGCATTCGAAGCGTAGCGCAGGAGACCATTAAATTGTTGTCCATTTAACCCCATTACGGAAATTTGGCCCCCTCGATTTTTCGATTTAATCCATATTTCCAGCCCTCCCCCGGCAATGCGTAAATGCGTTGCAAATTTAATTAGTTGATAATAATATTGTTGTTTTTAGCAGAGCGCACGCCGAGCGGCGCACACACATATTTGCTTTGCCATAAATAATTATTTGCTTTGCATTTGCTGTAAATGGAATTAATGCTGGTGTTCAATTTTGATTATTATTTATAATAATTGATGACATAAATTGGCTACGCATAAAGCAGTTTTCTATTTAAATAATTAATGAAATAGAATTTTGGATGCTGCTTAAAATTTATTTAAAGGCGGCGATTAAAGCGACAGTTGAAGGCAAACACTTTTGCATGATTCATAGGCCTTCCGATAATTTTTATTCAGCAAAAATGGAAAGAACAAAAGCCTCTAAAAGTCAATGTATCGATTAATCGATTATCTAAATTGAAGGCTTAATTTGCAAGCAAACCCTTTGCATTATTGTAGGGGCGGGGAGGATCATGCCAGAAGCAGAAATCTACTCTGAAAAGTATGCAAAGGTAAATGGGAGTTATATATCCTGAAAGGAAAGGATGGGATCTTGTAAAATCTTTCTTGTAGGTGGCTTCTAAAGGAGGCTAAAAGGAGTCTTCTCCATTGACGTCATTTGCGGCTAAGACACAAATTCTGTCCCTGTGCTGTCCCCTGTCCCCTGTGCTGTCTTGTTGCCAGGGAAGCTTGTAATTTTAGCAGAGGTTCTGCGGTTTAGAATTGCCTTCCTCTTGGGCTTATTAAAAATTCCATTACAACCGCACAAATTGAGACCAAAACTGACAAGTCAAAATTAAAGTGATTGCTGTGGCTGCAGCTGCTGCTGCTGCTGCTGCAGCAAAGGGCACCACAGCAATGCCAATGGCAATGGCAACGACTGCAGCGACTAGCGACAATGTTAATTGCAATTGTAATTGCAAGCACACAGATACAGATACAGATACACATGCACACACACACACAAACGAGCGAGCAGAGAGAGAGATGAAAATCACAGCTAGGAAATCAGCTTTTTGCTTTTTTGGGTACCTTCCTCCGGGGGCTCTCTGGGTCTCAGGTGAAATATGCGCTAATTAGTGTGTTCGCAGCTCTGTGAAAAGGGGGGTGAACTGCAACATGGTGTGGGGGATGGGGTGCAAAGCGAAAGAGTGTTGCTGCAAAAGGAATGCCATTCACTTGCGAAATATGCGAAAGGCATAAAGGCAACAAATGTCGTAACAGAAGAGAATCAGAACCCATGAGTAGCAGCAGCAGCAGCAGCAGCAGCAGCAGCAGTAGTAGTTGCAGCAGTGGCACAACAAGTACGCAGCAGTACAATTGTTGCCTGCAACAATGGGAACAACAAAGAGGCATCATCATCCAGATACTGGCTACTGGCTACTGGCTACAGCTCCAGCGCCAGCAACAAACAAAAACCAATTACAATTATATCTGCGCTTGGTTAATCATGTGAGGCCCCAACGCTGTTCTACACCAAGAGCCAGGCACCGTGCCCGTGCCGTGCCTTCCACCAGACCAGAGGCAATGTAACAGAATTAGCTTTAAGCTGCTCGCACACGTTGTGCTTTTTACCGACGCTTTTTGGTGGGTACGGGGTAAGGTAGGCAAACTTTTATGCAGCGTATTTCAACGAAGGAAAACAGATTGGAATCGAATGAGTGCTGCGGAAATGATTAGTTTAATAAAATGGGAATTTTCTCCTATTATATTAAGTCATTTTCAAGTAATTTATTTCGATTTTTTTAAAATATTTTATTTGAAAATTTTTGAAAGTATTTTGATGGTAGTATTTTATTTGTTTTTTTTTTAGTATTTTATTAAAAAATGTTCCCAAAAATACCAATAGAATCATTTACTCTCCCTAGTATAAATATTTCTATTCTCATGTATAGTATTTTTTTGTGCAAATTTTCTGACTAGTAATATTTTGTTTTTTATTTTTAATTTTTTTTTTAGTTTTATAAAAATTACCGAACAATTCTGTATTCAGATGCAGAGTTAATGTGACTGCCATCGGTGTAAAAGTCATCGTCTAATAGAATCACAGAACATCTCCATTTCTGTTGCTAATTCTGTTCTTGTTGCTGCTACGTTGCACGTTTGCACGTTGCAGCTTGGTGTTCCGCTTGGCGATCCATTGCGGGGGTGGGTGGGGGGCTGTACTATGCGGATATCCAGGATTTGTTGAAGGCACAACAACACTTTTAGGGCTACTTTATCTACAGAAAACGAGGTGCAACTCATTCGAAATGTTGCTGCTGCTGCTGCTGCTGATGTGTGTGTTTGTGTGGCATGCAACTGCTGCTTAAACTTCACTTCCGCTCAATTGTATTTTGGCGCTTTTTCAGCATCGCGTTGCATCGATGTTGTGGTTGTTTTCCCTCCTTTGTTTGGTTTCATTTTTCAGTGGAAATTTTTGGTTTTCCCGAAAGTCAACATAAACATTGGTCAATGGTTCTCTTTTAATGCAGTTTTCGCACTCTTATTTTATTTGTATTTGAATTTTTTTTTTTTTCGTGCATGTGCCACCATATTGTGGCAACATACAGCGAGTGGCATTGGGGTATGGGTGTTGGGCTGTGGGCTGTGGCTGTGGCACGTGAGATAAGCCACAATTGGCGCTGTGTGGAAAATTTAAGTAAATATGAAAAAGGAGAAGCATTTTCCCCTGCAGCTGCTGCGGCAAATGCAATTTGCATTCATTTGCGGCACTGGCCATTGATAGGGCATTACGCATACGCAACGTGTTGCAGGCAGCCAAACTGAGGTGAAGGGATGGGATGGATGGATGGTTAGGTAGCGGCAGGAGGTGTGGCACATCAAACACACTGATCACGTTGCCTAATCAGGTTGCCAAATCATTTAATGATGCGTTCCCCGTCGTCCCCATTTGCGTATGTCCTTGGCTTCGGGGCGGGCACACAGAATATTTTTAAATATTCTGCAATGACTGGTTTGGAAAAACTGTTTCGTTTTCCACCACGCCACACCCGTTTGTTTAATGTCATGTCACGTGTGGGTGGAAAAAAGGGTTCCCAATGCTATCGCGGTGGTGGGCGCGTGGGTGGAGGGTGGAGCCTGCGGCCTGTCTAGTCATTCTATTTTGCAAATTGACGTTGACAGGCCTGGAACAGCAGCAACAGCAGCAACAGCAGTAGAAAAGCTGACAACACATGTTTCATTGATTTGTGTGTGTGTGTGTGTGTGTGGATCTGGCATCGGTTTACAGCCAAATTAGTTTACTGGCCCTCCGAATATGTCATGTTTGGTGGCTTTTCGGCTTAAAGCGCAAAAGTTACAGCTGCGATTTTGACTAGAACCAATACAGAATTGAGTTTGTGAAGGTAACGAGTGGTTTGAGGGGATTTCCGGTGGATGGATAGTCCATAGCATAATATTTTAATCAAAGAAAATTTAGAAGAATTATATTGAAAGAAAAGTAACACTTGAAAGATTTTTGGAAGTAAGAATCTTAGCCTAAAATGTCGTATAGAATGCAGGGACAACCTTTTCAATGGATGTGCCTGATGTAGCCATGAAAAAGAAACTCCAAATGGGTTTTAATTCATATGAAATGATTCTGAATGGATTGGTTCTGTGGTTCGTTATTTCCCAACAGAAACTCTTCCAGAAATACTTCTAAGAAGTCTTAGATGAAAATTTCAAACTCAGCCTTGGAAAAAAGAGTATTAAAATATACGTATATCCACTCGGTTTAGGGACTCTGCATTCTCTGGAATAAAGCTAATTTTATGTAGACTAAATCCTGGAACTGTGAATTTTAATGCGCTGAATATTTTCACCATTTTTAGAGCCCTAATTTAGCGAGTATTTTCTGATATTTAGCAGGTTTTTCCCCTCAGTGCAGCCCCAGCATTTTCGCCCTTGCCACTTTTATGCCGCCCTGATCCACTAATACCCCTCTCATAACAACAAACCCTCGAGCCTCATCCCTTGTAGATTTATGTATGGCAAACAATAATATTTAGGAGCTGCCGTTGCTGTTGCTGCTGCTGCTGCTGCTCATCCTGTTTTCCATAAAATCTGTGGTCTAACCGCACACAATCCATGAATCATCCTCCTTCCAAATGGCGGCACAGACTATGTTCTGTGCTGTTGCCAGATTTTTGCAATTAATTAAATTAGCTTTAGGACACGAGCAGAAAAAAACAGTAGAAAAAGTGGGGGAAAAAACAGCGGAAAAAGAGGTGGAAAAAAAGGGGTACGAGAAGTGCCATTTAAAAATGCACAAAACACATGGGCAACAAAATGGCAAACATTTTAATAATTAAACCGCACAGAAAAATGCTTATATTTGCTGATATTTTTTTTGCACGTTCAAAAAAGGGGGCAGCCAAAAAAGAAAATGGAATATTTTTGCAAGCGCATAATTTGTCAGCGGTGCAACAAAAGGCAGGTCAGGGTGCGCCCCGCTAACCCTCTTGCCCCTGCATTCTGGTAACGAAGAGGGATCAGCATTTGGGGGCCATAATTAACATGTAAACTACGGCAGACGTCAGACGGCAGCGAGAGATGATGGCAACTGTGGCGCAGGCAAGCGAACGTCCAAAAAGCTCATTAACATAATGTGCGGTTACCTGCTGGCAGCCAACAAAAAATAAAATCCACACCCAGTCAACCTCTCCCCCCTGTAAGCCCCTTAAGTAGCCGCCACCCCTTTTAGCCCACTAGTCAGCTAGAATTCTTCAGCCTTTTTAGCCTATTTCCCACCATATTTTCACCTCGTTTTCCCTGCCTCATTTTACACCTTATTTTCGCAAAGGTGCATGCAAAGGCAATTGCAGTCTGGCAGATAGGATTTTTTTTAGTAGGTCTTGAGGGATTTCTTTTTTATGAGAAATCTGCGGTCCACTTAATGGGCCACAAAATGTAAACCAAAAAAATAGAAATGAGAGCAATAAATTGGCTAGGATGTAGACCTACCAAATACCTCTTAATTGGAAATTTAATCATTGAATTTAATCATCTTCAACAAGAGTCTTTTCTGGCTTTTACTCATTAATATTTGCTTATTCCTATATTCGATAAAAAGGTTTATAATAATCCTAATTCGGAGATCTATCAAAAATTATCACTGTATGTGGAAAATTTGACGTCACGCTCCGAAGCTGCCTTGGAGCCTGTGCTTTTATCTGTGATCTGTGATCTGCTTTTATCTTCTCATTCCAGTCACTTGCTTCTACCCAATGACATGCCAAACCCAAAAACTATACACCCGGACTACTGCACAGTGTAGGTAAAAACTGCATCAAATAGCCAGCAGCTGAAAGCCTTGCCACCTCATTACTCCTCTTTCGCGCTGCTACGTTTTACCTTAAATCCATTGCGTATTTCCCCTTGGCTTCACTTTTAAATATCCCCTCCCACGCACATAATGCCTGTTCTTTTTTTTACTTGTGCATATCATTGGAACATAGCTTGGGTCCTGCCACACAACGTGTCCGGAATGCTAAGCAGTCCTGCCTTGTGGGTAGTCGCTGGCATGTCGCACATTTCACTTTGGTTTATGAAAAATTCATAACAAAACATTTCTTCGTCACGGGCCAAGGCGACGCGAACAAACAAATTCCAAATGGAATAAAAACGGAGCAGCAGCCGCACAATCCATCACCCCCCGCTCCCCCCCACCACTTTTGCCCATTTAAATGTTAATGCAATTGAAGGGAATCGTAGAGGGTCCTCTTAGGGATAAACTACCCATGTATCTGCGCTGCCACTTGAAGTAGAATAAGTTTCAAGAGAGAGCAGAGCAGAGCAGAGCATGATGTGACATCCAGTTAGTTATCAAATGATGGCAGTAATTAAATGAAAATGCACTTGACAGTGGAGGGTAAAGTTCAGTGCGCGCTCGAGAAAGTTGCGAAGAGCGAAGAGCGAGAGAGTTTCAACGCTTAAGTAATTTCTTTCAATCTGTGGAAACATGACACACACACACACGCGCGCCGGGGGGAAGAGGATGGAATGGCATGGCATCCTCCCCGTTGGCAATTGTCGCATTTGTATTGCTAAACCAACAGCAGAGCAGAGAGCCAGAGCCACAAGAGTTGGCTTAAACGATTCCACATAAATATGACAAGTTGTCGCCAAAGCAAAAAAAAACCAGAAGCAGCAGGAACAGCAGCAGGAGCAGCAGCAGGAAAAGCAGCAGTTTTTCTTGAGACATTCCTTGGTTCTTGTGTGGCAAAGGGTCCCGGGTAAAGCTCCTCAAGTGGCAAGATGCTTATGAAAAGTCATGTGATGTATTTGTGGCCATTAAAGTGGCAAAACACACACACACACACACACAGCCTTGGAGCCTTGGCTATTTACGGCTGGGTGCGTGGGTGTGCGTGAAGAGAGAAATGAATATTTATGTTGGCCATAATATTTTCATAGCCTTTATTAGTTGTAGTATTGTGGCCATGTGGTGCTGTGCTGTGGTTTGGTTTGGTGTGGGAAATGTGGAAAAAAGCACATCTCATCTCTTTTATTTGCGGGCAGTTCTCCATCTCCGCAAATCATTAATCAATTTGCCGCAAAACGTCATCGTCACCTGCGCTCTCCAAAAAAAACAAGCAAAATAAAAAGAGCAGCTACGATGATATTTCCGTAGCGTTAATTAACAGTAAAGACAGAAAAGCGCCGCAAAGGCTGGGCTTTGAAGTGCTGAAATTTGTGACATTTGAGTACCGAGTTTTGGGGGGAGCTGTGGTTTTGGATGGAATTAATTTTGTAATAAAATACGGGCAAATATATTGAAACTTTCAGTGTTAGGGGCTTGCTTGAAAATACTGAATATTCAGGACATTGCCACAATGATTTTTAATTTTTTTTTTTGGTATTTTTTCAATTTTATTTTAAATTTTAAATAAATATAATTATTTGTTTTTAAACATTTCTGACTGTGGTTTTTTTTAAAAATATTTTAGTTGAATATTTTTTTTTGTAGCACTATATCATGTATTTTATATAGCATATAGCTATATATAGATAAAGCATATAATTGCCTATGCCACTTCTAGGGTATCCAATGCTTCCTTGCAGTGCAAAAACGATGATGCCTCCTACACCAAGGGCAACATAATATGATGATGATGATATTTACCTGGCGTTAATTAACAGCCGCAGCAGCAGCAGTGGAAAAAAAAGGCAGACAGACAGACAGTCGGCGACTCTGCGCCGCTTGGAAGGCGTGACCCTGCAAATAAACTTTAACCCCAATGGCGGCAGGCAGTACCCTGCCCCCGTCCCCTCTGCCGTGTGTGTGTGTGTGTGTTTGCCCTGTCAACCAGTTAACATTTTTCTGCCAACTGCACTTTTCGCATATGCAAAATGAATGTGGATACAAATTCTGTACGAGTAATTTTTCTTTCTCTTTTTCTGTATTTTTTTTTTGCTGAATATATTTTTATGGTCTGCTGACAAATTACGCGAACTTTCCATTAGGTTGGACGAGAGAGAGGGTACGGTACGGGAGAGTTGTAGTGCTTTAGCCATGACTTGCTTTAAACCTTAAAGTTTAGGGCCATAGAAAATATGTTCTCAGGCTTCTTTGCCGGCTTAGGCCTCAAATTGCTTTTTAATTGTTTGACAGAGTGAAATTCTGTGTGTGTTTGAAAGCTAAAGCAAAGGAAAAACCAATGAAAATTCTGTTTGAGTAGCAAAAACCTCACACAGCCACACACACATCTTCTTATAAAAGAGGAACGAACACCTGTCGCCAGCAAAGATTAATATCGTGAAGCTCATTAAAATGTCAGACACGGGGGACAGACAGACGCTCTGCTCTGCTCTGCTGTCGCCCCCTCTGCCTGTCGTTTGTATGCCTCTAAATAATTTTGTCTACACGGAAAAGTTCAAGGAACTGGCGGTGGCTCCTTTTGTTTGCACTCTCTTTCTCGCCTGGTCGCCTGGTCTCGCTTGATATATGGTCCAGGGGCAGCAGCATCTACATTGCCATGCATCATTTGCTGGCAGCAAGGGTGCTGGGCTGGTACTAATAAATTTATTACTGCCACACGCACACACGGGCCAGAGACAACACACACACACACACACACACACGCTAATGATGTAACCACACATTTGGTTAGGCACAAAATTAGAAGTCGCCGCGCCGTCTCGTGATTTTAATGAGCATTTTCCAGCGGCTTGCCTCAGACTTCAAGTTTGACTTTGAACTGGAATCTACCCATAACCGGGAAAACTCGGAAGCTTAAAAGTTCTAGAATCTCTGCCGCTGCCCCCTCTCTTATCCTTGCAACTCACTTCCTGCCTCTTAGTGCCTGGAGTTGTTTTCTTTTTTGCTTTTGCTACTTTTCCTGTTGACAAATTGGCTTTAGATGAAAGTTGCTTAAGCAAAAGTTTTTGGGCTTTAATTTCGGGGCTTAGTCAGGGGTTTGTCTCTCTCTCTCTATCTCTCCCTCTCTCTCTATCTCTCCCTCTCTCTCTGTGTCTATGCCATTAGGCAACAGCTGTCCTTAACCACCCCCATTTACAGCTGCTATTAACGGGCCATTTACCAAAATGACTTTCTGATTAGATGGCCTGGCCAAGCCCTGGCAAAAGAAATCTCTTATCAAAGAAAAACTATGGGCTATGGTTTATAGTTGGAGCCCGCCACTCAAACTTTCCTTTTCGGCTACCCCATAGCAGACATGCAGACAACCAGACACATCCTCTTTTGCCTAGTCAGTCATCAGATGAAATTGCCGCGATAAACTTGATGAAAGTGTCTGCCGCCTCGTGCTCCCTTTTCCACACAGTGTGCAAGAGAGATTTATCAAAAACTGGGCAATCTGCCTGGGAGTTTGCTGCGCCTTCTGTAGCTGTGCCCGCCCCGCCCCGCCCCGTTCCGCAGCCGCTGCCTCTTAGCGTGTAAAGTAATTTGTTAACCAAATGACAGGCAGATGCCCCAAGAGCAGCGGAGAAGATGTAGCTGTACGAGATGGCAGCAGCAGGATTTCAAATGAAATATTTAATTATGTGCCCAGCAACAAGTAAGTGGGGAAGCAACGTGAAGCGGCGCAGCAATTGGCATTCAAATGCTCATGCAAATCCACTTTACACCATCTTACAAAAAAAGTGCCAGAATGCGCACAGAATTTTTGATAATCTCTCTGCCCCCCTCTCTCTCTCTCTCTTTCTCTATCTATTTTTATACACTCCCCAAGAAAGCGATTTAATTGATTGCCCAAATGGGAAAATTCACTAAAAAGTAAAAACGAATATTAAAATATTTCGGTTTAATTGCTGCCTCCAATCAATCAATAAAATGCACAAGCAAATGCAAATAAATGCAACATTTTTCCCCCGTTTTCATTTGTGGTCTCGAAACCTAATTGGAAATCATTTTGGTGCACACACAAAATGTTGTTTAATTTGTGCAACAATACAGAAATTTCATTTCGCAATATAATTTGAGGGCCAATTTTTTTTTTGGAAACCAATTGTTTTTGTTGCGTAGTTTTTTGTTTTGTTATTGGAAAGGGATTTGTGTGCTTTTATTTATTTGCTGCGGTGAAAGTTTACCTCAAGTTTTGTAAAGATTGCCCATTTTTGTAATTGCCATGTGAAATGTTTACTTACATTTGTGTAGTAATTAAATATTATAAATTGTGCATAGAAATGGGTGGGGCACCTTAACCAGAAGTTTTGCTTTAATTGATTGATTGATTGATTAATTGATCGATGGAATGATTATACAGCGCAGGCTTATTTCTACGGATTTTTTTAATTAAAGGTTTGGCTAGCTATTGAGATGATTTCACAAAGGGAAAGCTCGAATGCGACTTTTATATACGTCTCGTATACAAAATTAATTTGGCTTAAGCTTAATTAGCTTAAGCAATAATTGCTGCACGAAAGTAATACTCTTATACAGCTCTTATAGCTCGTATACAACTCTTATACATAATCAGTTGTGATGCAAATTATTGTACAGCTCGTATACGACTCTTTAGTTGACTTTACGACAGCAACTCTCATACACCTCTTATATAAAATATACCAAAAAGGATTTCATAAAGAAAAACTACTTCAACTCATTTAAAAATTTAAAAGATTTTTTACAGATATTTGTAAATGAAACTGTTATACAAAATCTCTCATTTCACACGGGAAAACTATTATACAGCTCGTACAAAAGTCTAATACAACTCTTATACCACTCACTGCCCATGCAACTCTCATTCGAAATCCCATTCAAGGCTTGCAACTGCTTGAAAACAAATCAAAGGCAAAAAGTCGAAACTCTGGCGCCTGATTAATATTTATTATTTCATTAGCTCTCTCATTACATCACATCACCCCATCGCCAATTGTTGGAGCAGAATTGTGGTGTGTGCTTGGATTGTGGTTTTGCGGGGCTATTCGGCTTTCCATTCGGCATTCGATGGGTAACTTGAGTGTGTGGCCTAAGGCCCTGGGGCGTGGCCTAAACACATGTGTATGAGAGGTAATTGGATATACTATATTGAGCAACTCTTTTGGGGGGGTTGGGGTGGGGGTAGGGTAGCTTTTGTGGTAAGCAGACTCTTACATCAGCAGCCACTCTCTATCCCTCTCGGTAATACGATCCAACGCCTCGAATCCCCGTAGCTCTAACCGCATTTGAATGTATGAATTATAAATTATATACGTAGATATTTTGTATGTATAGCAAGTTATTACTTTTCATTTGCCACAAACATTTTTTAGACATTTTCTTGTCTGTTTTCTGTGTGTTAGCAGCGAAATTCCATTAGCTTCCTGTATTTTTGTGGATGTTCCTACGGTTGTTGCCACCACACTCTGCTAATTGTTGGTGTTGTTGTTGCTGCCTCGTTGTTGGCTCTAATTTGTCAAAAACATTAAACCAAGAGAGTCGTAAATAAAACAATCAACTCTGTAGAGACATTTGTACATTTTCGTTGGTTATTTTGTTGTGTCGCTTTTTGAAAATGCGACGAACCGTGAAGGTTATAGTTGATGGAACAGATACAGATCTACGCGATATATAAATATATAGAAAATTATGGGTGTGTGTGCGTGGGGGTGTACAATTATATAAATGTTTTCATCCATGGGAAATTAGCTGCGGTGGCTTTTTGTTTTATTTTTGATGTGTTCCCTTGCTCTGGGAAGAACGTTACGAGTATTTGGTGGCATGTACACACTGCCATTAAAAATGTGTGCAAAGCCAAGTTTAGGCCATGAAGACAGATCACACAATTGCTTCGATAGTGAATCACTTTCTGTAGGTGCTTAAATTCAATGATAAATGCAGCTGGTTTGATAGAAATTGGACAGTACTTAAGCAACTTTAATTCTTGTTCCCATAGCCCCACATTCTCCATAGGACCCTACCAAAATGCACTGTTCTAAGATCTTATTATGGACGAAACAGCATTGCATGTTCATCAAAATACAAAAAAATAGAAATACAAAACGCACACAACTTCATTTTCTCGTAATCCCAAGCGACACAACACAATGTTTATCGTTGTTTCTGTCTGTCTGTCTGTCTTTCTGTGTGTGTTTGTGTGCGGCGGCACTCATGACAATTGTCAACGACGAGACGAGACACAAATTAGCATTAGTATGAGTAATTAACTTAAATACAATAGAACAATTTAGTTTTCGCCAAATTGCACATGCGACAGCAACAATGCAAAGAGAGAACGACATTGTGTGTGTGTGTGTGTGTGGGGCATCATTACGGGGGTACGACACTGTCGCCTGACTCGCTTAGCTCCTCCTCCTCCTCCTCCTCCTCCTCCCGCATACAATTGAAAATTTTGCATGCTAAATAAGGCAAATGGGAATGCGGGTAGGGGTTCTGGAGGGCTGTCGACATTTTCGACTGTAATTACGACCGTGCACGTCAACTGCTGACCGCTTCAGCGACTATCGAAGCCATCTAGCACTCGGCTCCTCTCTCTCTGCCCTGCCCTGTCCTGCCCTGCCTCACCCTGCCTCTGGTATTCATTATGTTCCATGCATATTTGATTTTCAGTTGCGGATTATATATGTACTCGTACGATATACGAGTATGTGTGCATGTGCACTTAAAGAGTCGAATGATTGGGGTGGGTGCGCTGCTGCTGCTGCTGCTGCTATCGGATCTGTATAATTTGTGTGTATGCGATTTTTTGTTCGTGTTCCTAAATGGACATTTCATGACCCAAATTTCAGTGTCAGCTAATGAGCATTTGATTGACTTTTTTTTGTGTTTTCCTTTTTTTTTTTTAGCTGTTTTATCAATGATATTCCAAGCGTAACCCCAGCGACATTATAATTTTGTACTTGCGTGTGAAATGATGAAGATACGGTTTGGTTGCTAGATACACGAAAATAGATAAAGCACACATACCTGTAACGATAAAAAGAGTAAAGCAAATTTGATTAGTTGTGTATTTCTGATTGCATAAACATTGTGTGGTATTTTGGATTATTTTCTAGAACTTTTAAGTAACTTTATAGTATTTACTGATACTTTGCAGTATATTTCTAATATTTCAAGTATTATCCCGTAATTTCTTCTATATTTTATTAATTGCTGGTTATTATCCTATTATTTTCTGGAATTTTGTGAATACTTTCTGGTCCTTTACAGTATTTTCTAGCAGATAAAAACCATTATTTTTTTTCTAGAGTTTAGAGTTTAGAGTTTTTTAAAAATATTAAAAAAATGTCTTTTATTTTGTGCTTTCTGGTTTTGTTTTTCTATTTCCTTTGATTACGGTATATTTGTGATGAAATTTATTCAAAAATGTTTCCAAGTGATAAATGTTTTTGGGCCAAAGAATAATCATAATTTATCCTAGAATGAATTTCAATGGGAAATTCCCCTCGCAAATGCTGCTGAATCAACAGGCAGCACACACGCCTCCATGCCTGCAACACACTTAACCCCATGTTGACCGGGGGGACAATTTCAGCTTACAGATTGCCAATGGGCCCTTCAAAATGGCTTTTCCGCCATTCATGCACCCTCCCCAAACACAATGCCCCATTCACAAATGCTGCTCCTCGATGGAGTTTTCTATATGTAAGTATTGCTTTTTGCTCCCCTTTTTTATGGGCCTTTTCTTCTATTTTTTTGTGCGCTGTGAAATTAAGCGAGCGATTCCTTTCTTATTTGCCGCCTTTGCTGCGGCACCGCAGTCGCCGCCTTCCTGGTTCGCCTTTTGTGACGTAAATAGGCGGAAAAGAAAATTATGTTTACGCAAAGGGAGTGCGGGAGGGGTGTCTGGGTTTTCAAGGGAGTTTCCGCAGGTCTCAGGTTTCTATAGCTTAAAGCTTTTGGGAATGGCATGATGGGCCGCCGCCTTCCTGTAAGACTGAATGGATGGGATGTACAGTGGTTTGCAAAGGGATGTGGAAATGGTTTGAATTTAACGACATTAAGTCGATAAGGAATGGAATGCAATGATGAATGAACATTCGCCTTTTGGGTAACCAATTCAAGTGAACTGGTTGTGTTCTGTTGTGGGTAGAGAACTAGTTGGGGCACCTCTGTTTTAGGGATATATTTTTTCTGAATATATCCATAAATTGTAGTAGTATTATTTTTTATTTTATTGTTTTTATATTCTTTTTTCCCCAATATTTTGGTTGTCTAGTGTTTTTCTGGTATTATAGTATGGTGTAGTTTTTCTCCTCTTTTCCTATTATTTTCGGTTATATTTTTCTAGAATATTCTCGGTTTGGTTTTAATATTTTCTGAAAGTTTTCTTGTATTTTCTGGTATTAATTTTCATTTAATTAAATCATGAATAAAATCAAAAAGCTAAACAATTTGTAGCTTGAAGTGGAAATAATTTAAATAATTGATCCTTAGCATTAATTATGAAACGAAAACAAAACTTTAACTGAAACTAGTTCGACGGATCCTTTCACAAAGGACACACCCACAGTGGCCCACAGTGTTGGGAGGATGGCCCCTGTCCCTTTCGACTGGAGCATAATACTTTCCATAGTACCCCCTTACATGGCACGCAAATTAAATGAATTGCTTACCCCAGCTACATGGCTATCCTGTGCCCCATGCCACACCACCCACCAGCTCACTCCTTTGCACACCCATTAAAATCATGCTTCAATGGTTTTTGACCATTTTTACCCGAGGTTCTTTTTGTTGTTGTTGTTTGTTGGGGGCACCGCTTCAATGAAGTTTTTTGCAGCTTTGTTGCAGGCACCCAGCAAAAAAGTTCCAAGCCAAGTGGCAAAGTGGAGCAGCAGCATGCCACATCCAAAGGAATGAATCCACTTTTCTGTGCCCCATCCTGCTGCCGCTGCCGCTGCCTCTGCCACTGCCACTGCCACACGATACTCATGCCACTCCCTTTCCTGTTCTCTAGGTAAATGAACCTAAGGAACACTTGCCTGCTAAATGATTTACGCACTTTGGGCAATTTAATGGAGCAATTTACCCAGGCAGTTCCCTGGACAGCACACGGGGAGGGGTGCGGTGCAGGCGGGGGCCATGTCGAGACATGCTTTGGGGCGCCAGTTTGCCTTTAATTTGTTAAATCAGCTGGGCGTGTCCGTCCCTTTTTTTTTTTTGCACATTTTTTATATTTCTTACACCATTTTCTTGGTGAATTTTTCGTGTTTTTGAGGGGGTGAGCAAGGCAGTTTATTTATTGGGAAAAAGAGAAGATAATTTAGGGGTGAAGAATAGAAGAATCAATACGTCTAGAGAGTAGCTTTGGGTGTGTACTATGTACCAATAAAAGGACTAAATCGAACATTTTCTCAAGTTGCCAAATTTGTAGGAAATATATTTCCTTTCTACCATAGAAAAATGAATTACTAAATAGAAAGAAATATTTATATGCAAAAGTATTGTTGAAATTTGAGTGTATTTTTCTATGGATATTGCATCGAAATTTCGCAGACGATATTTTGCTTCCACTAATTGAAGGATTCCATTAGGGAGAGGAGACTGAAAACCCCTCCCTTGACAGCCATGCGGTTAATTAACCAGCTATAATTTAGCTCTTCTTTTTCTATTTTTTTTTTACTTATTTAAAAATGTTTTCCTGATTTTTATTTTCTCCTTTTTTTTTGGTTTACTTTCATTAATGATCGGCCGCTGTGCCCTATTAAAGCTGGGTCCCTTCACCGTGACAGCGCCATAATCTCTCTCCTTGGCGCTGCATAAAACATCAAAAAGCTGTGCGTGAAAATATAAAGGACAACAAAAACCGTGCTATCCATGGCCGACTCTCTGCCCACTCCACTCCACTGCTCCCCTCTTGAATGCTAAACAAATAAGAACCGTAGAGCGCAGAAATAAGGAACAAAAAAATCACTAAAAAAACTGCGCGTCGACGACTGATGGCTGGTGAGCCCCTAAAGCTGTGCTATGATTTTTTTCGGCTGTTCTGCTATACCCTTGTCCATGAGCTAGGGAGGGGGCGCGGGTATTATGATTTTTGGGATGATGTCTGCGAGTGCAGCAAGGAAGGATCTGTTACAGGGTATCAGCAGACTCGATCCCTGAAGCTCGAAACTTTGTGTTTTGTTTGGTTTGGTTGGGTTATTTTTTTGTTTTGTTCTTTTCTTGTTGCTGGCTGCTGTTTGATGTTGTGGTTGTTGTAGTGCAAGTGCTGCATATTGTTGTTGCTGAAGTGGCAGAGCCATAAGAGCGAACCAAAGGGAGAGAGAGGGAAAGAGCAAGCCATAAGAGTAAAAGAGAGAGAAAGGGAAAAATAAAATCGCATAAACAAAAGGCGCCCTAAAGTTGATTTCCGGTTTCCGCTCAAATGGTTGCGTGCTGCTGCTGCTGCTGCTGATGCCTCCTGCCTCCTGCCACGGCCCCTCCAACAGCAGCAGCAGCAGTACTCTCTACCTCTTTCCCTTACACCCCCTCATCCCGTGACTCTTGACGCGTTCGTGTGAGAATTCCGTGAGAGATTGAGTGCAGCTGCAGGGTAATTTGTGGGTATATATGGGTGCATATATACGCGTGTGCATGGGCATAAATATGAGAGTGTGTGTCGGTGTGGGTGTGGGTGAGTGTTGTGGGGGCGTGTGTCTATTGGGGTGTGTAAATTTCATATTTTATGATTGACTCTACCCCGCCCACGCCTGAACAACAGCCAGAAAAGCAAACAAACAGCAGCGAAAACCGACAGCACAGAAACCAACAAACCGAAACGAAACTTTAAGTTTTTTTGAAGGATGAACAGCCAACTGTTAAACAAGTTTGACTGCTGACTACTGACTGCTTCAAGGATCTCGCTCCCTGGCTGTAGGATTATACAGAACTAACAGAATTTTTGCTTGAATGCCGATGGGTTCCACGAGAAGGATGAGTGATGTAAACACATGTCCGGCCGAGAGTGGAGGCTGTGGCCACGCCCACGCCCACGTAATTATGATGGACAGCAAACACTCATTTTTTTTTGGGGGGGGATTGCAGAGCAACTAATGAAGGCCTCCAAAGTGTGGCGACAGATCAAACAGCACAGCACGAAATCATTTGTGGGCGGGAGTCCGTGTCTCCGAGGAACTCGAGCGGAAACTGAGCAAATAGTCCGGGCAAGAAAAAGGAGCAGCAACAGCAGGAATAGCAGCAGAGAGCGCCATGTGGCATGTGGCATTGTCATTTGTCTTTTCGACCAGCGCAGCGCAGCGCTCTTTGTTTCCTCTGATTGCGTGTTGTCAGCACATTAAGGGGCAACATGTGGCAACACATTAACAGAGGGGAGCCCCAACAGCAGTCCCAGCAGTTCCCTTTTGTTTAGTCAAGCCAAACCAGCCACGAAATGCTAACCCACTTTGGTCATTTTGGGCTTGGAAATTTACAATTTGAGTGAAAATAAATAAAGGACATAACAAATGGGGAAACCAGCTAACAAGCATACGAAAAATTGCTACCGAAAATTCAGGGAGCGTAGCGAAAAAGAGCTGCAAGCTATTTCTTTGGAGAAGTTTTACATTGGAAAATAGAGAGAATTAAAGAGAAAATAAAGTCGAAAATCACTCCAAAATCACTCCTCAACACACACAATTGCGTAACCCTTTTTCTTTTGTATACAGAATATTCAACCGCAGCGAGCAGAGTGTGTAAATTAAATTTTTTTTTGGTCGAGCTGCTCATAAATTTTTCAATTGATGGGACGTCCTTCCACGTACCTTCGAATCCTATCAATATTTAATTGAGCTTAACCTTTTTCACTGTTCGCAGAGACTTCAACTTTTCCACCTTCTCCTGCCCATTTCCATTTCCATCTCCATTCTCACCCCACAACTGTTTGCTGTCCACCTTTCAAAAGAACAACAAGCACAGCAACAAAATACAGGAACAGAAAAGAAAAAAAACAACACAAAGCGACAACTCAAATGAAACTTCAATTATTCCACGTAAAAAATAAGCAGGCGGTCAAGGTTGTGGGTGGGGTCTCGCTCCTCTTGACCATAAATTGTAGGTGAAATGAGTGCCAAAATGTGACACAAGAAACGACATTTTGTATACCCTTTATGCTAAAATTTTGTATAGTATTTCATTGATTTTTTAAGGGAAAAATAAAACATTTAAATTTTGAATTTTTTTTTTAAGATTATTTTCAACAGAAATGGAATTAGGATAGCTTGAATGAGTTTCTGTACTCTAAAAACTAAAAGCTGTAGAAGTTTTTAAGGATCCACTGGGATTGGAATAGTATTGTACTGGGTATAATTTGTATACAAATAATCGCTACAAAAAATAGACAGAAACAATTGGAGCAGCTCTGCATTTGAGAGTAAAAGTCGGAATGACGGAATCGTTGCAGTTTTAACTTATTTTCTGCCTTCTGAAGAATCATATCATATGCCGAAACCTACTAAAAATCATCATACCCTCTCTCTGAAAGAAAAAAAACACTAAACAAAAGTAACAGGATTTTTTCTGTTTTTTCTTTGTGTGTTCTTTGTTGTTTTTCAGCCTTGTCACGATTTTCTGTTTGCCAGAAAGGTAGGGGCGGGTCATCCCCCATCCACCCCCGGGAACTTCTCATTGAATCTTTTCATTTACCGTTACCCCCAGCCGCTGCTACCTTTGCGGTTGGCGGTGCCCCCCAAAATGATGGGCCTTTTGCACTTATTTGTTTGGTGATTTGTTTGACTTGCGTGTCGATGATGACACAACAGAAAAAAAGAGCAGCAGCAGCAGCAACAGGAACCGGAAAATCACGAGGCGAAAAGATTCAAGGAAGGAAAAATACTAAGTGAAATTTTGCACAACGCCCCCCAAAATCAGACAAAAAATAAAAGGAAAAGCAGCCACCACACCTCCGAAAAAAAGGGGCGAAAAAAGGCAACAACTACAAAAAGTTATAATAATCATAAAAATGGCAGCAGACGGCAGATGTCGCATTGCATACGAAACCCAAAGTGTCAGCAGGGGGTTAAGCTGGGGGGGGGGGAAGCACTGACCAACACCGGAAATTGTTGCAAATGTCAGCAACATTTCTTCTACTCGTATATTGCGTGTGTTTACACTCGTGTCCTTATTTATTGTATGAGAGATAAAAAGCGGAAGGAAATATGAATGTACAGAGAGGGGAAAAAAGTAAAGGGAGCGAACGGACGTGAGGGCAAGAGAGTGGACATAGAAAAGTGGGATGAGGGCCTGAGAGGAAGAAAGATCTGCTTTAAAGAGCAAAGAACATTTTGTAGCGTTGCAAATTGGGAAATTTGCCAAATATTTGTGAGGAAAACAAAACAAAGAAAAGTAGAGAAAAATATAAAAAAAATAGAGCAAAATAGTGAGGGTATAGTACACCTCAAGTGGGGTGGCATGGTTTATGGTTTATGGTTGGTGAAGTCTGAATTCCGTTAAGATTCAATTGAGGGAAACATTTTAATTCCAATGCAAAGAAAAGAGAATGCAGGTGAAGGTATTATCCAAGAAGAAGATTTAATTTTTAGTACAGAGTTTGGTAAATTTTTGGAGGAATATGTGGATTTTCTTTTGTAGTTTTATTGAAAAGCGCGTGTGAAGAAGTGCCTTAAAGCATTTCAAAGGTGTGCATAAATAACTATACAGAATTCTGTGAATACTTAGAACTGTAACGAGAAAGTCCTTTAGAAAAGAGGCGATCTTAGGAGTTTTTTCATTAGGAAGAAAAAGTTTCGGGCATGAATAAAAATATGCCATAATTCTTACTATATGTACACATTTTCTTTGGGCATCTTTTCATTTTATGAATATATTTTCATTATTCAAACTCAAACGAGAATATACAATGCCCAGTTATATAATACAGCCCTCGTATGTGGCTGAAATTCAAGTTAATTAGAATGGAAGGACTACTTAAAAGTTCTCAAATCATCACTTGTTAATAATTAAACACTTTCCAACCGCAATTAATCTTCATTGTAGTAACCCTACTTAATCCTAATACTCGAGAAAAATCCTCCTCGCATCAATCTAAATCTTGCCTTCCCCCAAAGACTCAACCGCCTTATTCCTACCCCTTAAATGAAATCCATTTTTATTGGGCTTTAATTACTTGCTCTTCTTTCATTCTTTCTATTTCCTTTCTTTTTTGTTTTGTTTTTGGGTTTGTTTGTTGATGGCAGTGGAATCTCTGGTCTCTCGTTTATGAGGCGTTTGCATGTTCTGTCGATTTGATGGCAATGCCATAAACAAGACAACACACAGACAGAGACAGATGGAGAGCGATGAAAAGAGAGGGAGAAAGAGAGACTTGGATGGAGAGACAAAACAGCTAATGAGTTTTAAGGGGCTCCGACTTCGCATAGAATTGTACTCATGGGTGCCATCTGCCCCCTGCCTTGTAATGAGCGACAGCGACTGACCAAAAACCAAAGCAGCCAACCAGAAGGAAAACCAAACCGCCAGTAGAATAAGTAAAACCTCCCAGTTGAAGGTGAAGGAATATTAACGATGTCCGTGGGGCCGCCCCCCCAGAGTGCGTTATTAAACGAGAAGCCAAAAGGGAGAAAGGGCCGAGCTCGCAGCTCCTGCAGTTTGATGTCAGAGTTCATGGCGGGCTGCACTCTTCATCTTCATCAGCTCTTAATCATTGCTGTCTCCTACTATTTTTTTTTTGTTACTCCCTCTCTCTCTTTCATTGTTTCGCTTTCCCTTGCACGCGTATGAGGTAATTAAAAGTTATGGCCGGGATGAACAGAACTTATTAATTTCTGCATTATTTAAGCGTGTAATTTATGTGTTCGGCTGGCATTTTTAATTGCATTACACGGCGGTAGGTTAATGCATGTTAAATGCATAATGAGAGAGGTAGAAATATGGAGAGTGAGAAAGGGAAAGGGCAGGAGAAGTTCTCTCTATAGAGAGAGCGAGAACTGGGGGTAAGGGAAACCTGTCATATGAGCGCTGATCTCTGTGGCATGGCGTTTGTTTTATTAATTGAAGTGTAATCAGAGACAGCTGCCAACAGTCACGTAGCACATTTGCCCATTTCCCTTCCCCCCCTCATCATTTCCGATTCTCTACATTTCCGACATTTTCCCCACATAGCACATTCGGCAAAAGGTCAAACCATCTGATGAGTGCAGGTGATAAGCCAACATTACATTAAATGACATTCTCTTCGCTCAATAAAAGCCACTCAAAATCACAATCAAACTTAAACCTTGGTAAATGACGAGGGACACCGGCAGAAAAAGCTAATAAAGACAGCAAAAAACAATGGGAGAAGCTTAAAGAAAATATCAGAAGTCTCTATAGAAATTATATGGCATAGAATAATTAAATAATTAATAATAATAAATAAATTGCAAACATATCGAATTTTAACCAATACTACTATTATTATCGAAAGCAAATTATATAGACCGAATTTGATTGTTTTAAATATAGCTTCTACTAAGGGTTTTCGATTTGTATCTTATAAAGTTTTATCGTGTATAAATTACTGTTTTTGGTATCGAAAACTACGAAATATAAATTCCTGCGCATATCGTTGGTACGTACATATATTTGTAATAAAAACTTGCAACAGCTCTCCTTTTTTTCACAGTGCATTACTTAGCTTAGCGCCAGTTCTCTTTCTCTGTCTCTAAACTCCTATTTAATGCCTGGTTCCTGCTCCTTTAGATCGGCTGGCAATTTGATTTTGTCGCTTTAGTTTTACACAAATTATTTCCGATAACATCTGCACAGGGAGAGCGAGAGAGACAGAGAAGTCTACTACTGCTACTGTTACTACTTCCACTTCCACGTCGCTTGCTGTCCCTCTTGCTGGAACCTTTTAATAATTTCATTTAGTGCCAAAAATTGTCTTTAACGCAAATTGAATTAAGCCACCAAATGGCGAAAGAAAAGGCAACTTCTTGGCACTTTTTTTGGTTCGGTTTGGTTTGGTGACTAAGGGAGTTAACCCCAAACTCAAGGACTGGCTGGCACTTGGCTAATGGCGCTCAAGGACTTGGCCACATTATGGCAGCAAAGAGAAAGGAAAATGGAGAATGGTGGCTACCTGGAATTGGAAATGGAATTTTTGCGAAGTGGCGGAGACATTTTTTGTTGTTGTTGTATTCGTTGACCACGTAAAGCAATTTGTGTGGAACTGCATTGATGTCAGGGCTTAAAAGCCTTGTCAAAAAAAGGGAAAAACCCAGGGACAGTAGCACAAAAAAAAAAAGGGACAAGGACAAACAAAATGCAAATGTTCAGCAAAAGTAAATAAAATACCCATACAATACAGTTGACATTTAGCTTGCACAGCGCGAGTGGGAGAGGGAGAGAGAGAGGGAGAGAGTGGGAAAATTGGGTGGGGTTTTCCCACACCGAAAAACACACACAAGGGAGAGAGAGAGAGGGAGAGACAGAGAGAGATCTCTTTGGGGAGGCGTGTGAATTGTTTAGCAACAAAAATTCATTGGCCCGAAAAGCTTTTGCTTTTATTTTGTCAGTTTTTTATTTATAGCAAGAGAAAGAGAGGGCAAAGCAGAGGCTGTGAGAGAGCTCTACTATATGCAACAGTTTGTGGCAGCAAGCACAAACAAAACTTTTCCTGACAGACCAACAAACGCAAAAAAACAAAAACAAAAAACTTTTTAACTTTTGATATTCTTTTCGGCCGAGGGCATTATTTTATTTGCATTTCGCAGGCAAATAAATAAGCAAATTGAAAAAAAAAAAAAAACTACAACTAGAAAACTGTCAGAGGAAAATGAGGGAGGAAAATGAATGGCAGTAGCAGCAGCAGCAGCAGCAGCAGCAGGAGGAGGGGCAGGTGGGACGACCCTGTCTGCCATTTTGGCACATGGCAATTTCCGTTGAGTGCAGCAGCAGCACATGACAAAAATGTGGAATGTAGACGTATCTGGGGAGGTCCTTTGAGGTCTTCGGAGAGGGCAGGAGGGGAGTAAGCAAATTCCAAAAAGTTAAAAGTTTAATTGTGCGCAACTCTCCCTCGCTCTCCCTCTGTGCCTCTGTCTCTGGAAAGGATGTGATGTCAAAAGGATGTGCCTCCAGAGGCAGGACACATCTGTGACAAGTTTTATTAAGTTTATTTCTATATATTTTCAACATTTTGCATTTAAACAAAGGCACACAGCACAGTGGCACAGGCAGGACGTGATGCCACAAAGTTTTACAGAGAGCAGAGAAGTTCTCTCCGGGGTCCAGGGTCCAGGCAGGGGGCAGGCTATTCGATTGCATGTTGCACAAACAGCAACACACACAAACACACACACACACACATGCTGGGATTTTACATGGCACGATGCACACACTTGACTGCTCGATGGCCCCTGCTGTGCTTGGCCAGTGCCACTTTTGCATCAGTTGCAGCGACAGGTTCTGCTGCCGCTGCCTTCTACTTCCTCTGCCCGCCCCATTTTCTGGTCACTTAAAGCCGCCTGGGGGGCTGGGGGGCTGGGGTTGGGGGAATTGCCTTTCTTGCCACATCAAAACCGTTTAAAATGAAAGAAAAGCAATATGTTGCCACACACTGTTGCTGCAGCTGACAAGCAAACACCCAAAGGATATGCCATTTAATACGAAGGGGAATATACCTGGAATCAAGCGCTCAGTCTCAGCTCTCAAGAGTATCCCCCGCGTGTGTGTGTGTGTGTGTGTGTGTGTGTGTGTGTGCAGCCGTATCCTTTCTCTGTCATGGAACACGACTTGAGTTTTGGTGTGTGTAAAATATTTACCAACCATCAGTCGCTGTCATACTTTTTTAATTGACTTATCAATAATTCATGCAACAGCCACACAAACACAAACACACACAGACACACACATGAGAGTGTGGAGTGTGGCACAAGAGGCACGAGACAGGTGGCAAGGATGAGTGCAGGAGTGAATACTCATAAATACAAATGAAGTCACATTGCAGTCTCAATGCGAATGAATAGAGTAAGAAAAAAAGGAGAGAGATTGAGGCAGAAAGAGAAAAAGAGAGAGGTTGTGGCAGAGAGAGAAAGAGAGAGATTGAGGCAGAGAGAGAGGTGGAGAGAATCAGAGATGAGGCAAGAATCAGAAGTAGAGCTAAAGGTAAAGCGACTGCGAGAATCAAAGGCTGAGAGACTTTTATCCCCCATATCCATTTCCAGCGCAAGTTTTCCTCATCTTTTATCTCAGGTTTTTCCATCTGAAAATTGCCTTCGTTTACTTTTGCGTATATATATTTTTTTTTGATTAATTTAGGACTGGCGCTAGTCAGAAATATTTCCCATTTTCAGTGGAGAGAAACTTTATCTTATGCTCCTCAGAGTTTACTTCACTTTTTTGGGGCAGGTACAGTTGTTGTCGGGTTGAGGGGTTGCTCCCCCCCCCCCACGTCATGTGATTGATGCATTTTTAATGCGCAAAGGAGTTACGGGAATGGAATGCGTTTTGCACACAGGAAGGGAGGCAGGGACGAGGCGACCTCTTTAAGGATTGCAGTCTGCAGCAGAAGGAAATGTTGCTGCTGCCAAAGAGGGGTTTCTCTCACTCTTTTCTCCTGCTCTTCTCTCACTCTTTTCTCCTGCTCTTCTCTCACTCTTTTTTCCTGCTCTTCTCATACTTTTCGCTCGCTTTTTTACTCGCTGCTTAAATTTTCCAAAATCACGCGCTCAAAGCAAATAAAAATTCATAATCGAGAGAAAAGAAAAGTGGGAGGGAACCTTTTTATCAAGGATAAAATCAAATTTAACGCATCGCTTGGATTTTTAGGGGGCAGAGACACAGTGTGGCAAGGGGCTTGGGGCAAGGGGCATGCCACCCCGCCCCAAAAGGATGTGTGTGTGTGTGCTGTAAGGCCACGTTTCCCACTTGACATGATGGCAACGCAGCGAAACGCAGTGTGTGTGGGGTGGTGAAGGGGGATGGGATGCAGGGCACGTGCCGCGTGGATTACGCGTGGCAGAGAGCTCCACACGAGGCCGCAGACGCCGGCGATGCCGAAAGAAATATGAAAGGGCCGCAGTGGGTCGTGGGCAGGGGCAGGCAGCGTGAGGCAGCAGCGTGAAATATGTGTAGCATAAGACAAGGCGCATAATCAAAATGTAAGCAACAACAACCACAGCAGTGGCAGCAGCAGCAGCAGCAGCAATAGCCAGCAGCCAGCAGCATCCTCCAGTTGCACATGCCACTTACACGAGTGCAGAACCCCTGCCCTGGCCTTTGGCTTCATAAAGCAGCAGGGATCCTGCCCTGCCCCCTTGGCTTTGGCCCCCGAAACACACACACACAAAAAAAAAGAAAGAAAAGAAAAAAACAAAAGGCGATGGAACAAAAATCTTATGCCTGAGCTGCCAGTTGATGTAGCGCGCACTTTGTGGCACTGAACGAGCGTGGGGCAGGGACAGGGGCAGGGGCATAAATGAGATGAGTGCTTCGTGTGGCTTTGAGTGTGGGCCGAGGGCGACTGCGAGTGCGAGTGAATGAAATGCAGGCGAACAGCCCAGCCACTCGACATATCGATCATTATATTTTCTACTTGCGGGGCCTCACAAAATCAAGCGAAAGTCTTTAAGGAACAAAAGAAATTGAAACGAGGGGGAGAAAGCTTTTCACTCTGCGAAATGAATTAAGGAAATTCTTGTGAAAATGTATTTTGGGATCAATTTCAAGGGAATTTTGTGCATGCAATGAATGCAGAATTTATTTAAAGATTAAGTAAAGCAAAATAACATTCATTTATGCATAAAGAGAGCAAAAAGTGCCTTGTTTTCGTATTAAATGAATTATATATCCTTCTTTTCGTGCACTTTTCAGGGGAAAGTCTCCAAAAGCTGAATGCCAACAGAGTTATTGATTGAAACACACACACAAATCTGACGGGTCATCACTCGAAGTAAGCAACAAAAAAAGGTTTTTAAAGTCCCTGTTGAGGTAAGTACAAAAATATCGTTAAAGCAAATAAATTGGCGTACCCTATATAGTTTATTCTTCTTTTTATTTTATAACATATATTTTGAATTGAGTGAAAGGAAAATCTTTGTGTGAATTCCCTTTGAAATAAACCACAAAAATAGGCAGAAAAAAATAAAAATAAATTCCAAGAGAATGTGCCCTGAATGAAAGGTACCTAAGTAAATGTACTATAGCTATGATATATACGTATCTACACAATTGTATCATATGGTAGGATAAGGAAGGAATCAAGGAGTCCTCTAAGAATGAACTTTCGACACCAACAAAAAAAATGTAGGTCCTGTCCCCGAGATAATTTGCATTTCCTCATGAAAATGTAAATTTTTGTAGCCTCAAATTCTACATTCGAGTGGAGTTTTTCTTATTCTTTTTTCTGTGAAAAAATATCCATTCCCCAAGCTGGGAAAACTCTTTTTCTTTGGCTTTTCTTTGCTTCAGTGGGCAAGGGAGAAATTGTGTCGCCTTGTCACTCACCTCTTCCTCATTGCTGGCCGTGTTCACGGAGTCCATGCTCTGCGAGAGTCCCAACGGGGCGAGTGCCATTTGATTTTCCATTATGGCGGCGGCGTTGTTGCTCAGGTTGTTGTTGCTGTCGCTGACGCCTCCTGCTGCAACTGTTGTGGCTGTTGTTGTGGCACTGCCTGCCGGCGAGGGTGTCGTTGGCGCAGAGGCCGATGCAGAGTTCGATTCGTGCGAATGCGATTCGTGGGCGGGGCTGTCCGGCAAGCTGCTGCTGCCGCCGCTCGTGGGTACAGCGGCAACGGTGGCTGTTGCTGGTGTGGCTGCTGCAACTGCAACTGCAACGGCTGCTGGTGCGGGCTGCTGTTGGCTGTTGCTGTTGTTGCTGGCGCTGTGCTTGCTGCTGCTGGCACTCAGCAGAATGTGCTGCTGCTGCTGCTGCTGTTGCACGTACGGCGAATGCCTGTGCAGCTGATAACCGCCGTAGTGGGCCAGAGACTGTTGCTGCTGCTGTTGCTGGATCTGTTGTGCTGCTACTGCTGCTGCTGCTGCCTGTTGCTGCTGTTGCTGCACAACCTGCTGCTGGTGGACTGCCGCCGAGTGCTGCAAGTGCTGATTGAGCAAGGCAGCGGCTGCCGCTTGATTGAACTGTGCCAGACGCTGCTGCTGCTGTTGCTGTTGTTGCTGCACCTGCTGCTGTTGCACTTGCTGCTGCTGGTGTTGCAGTTGTGGCTGCTGTGCTGCCGCTACTGCGTATGCAACCTGTTGCTGTTGCACCTGCTGCTGTTGCTGCTGCTGCTGCTGCTGTTGCTGATGGTGGGCAGCAACGGCGGCCGCAAACTGTGTGGGATGGGCGAAGCTCAGCTGATGGTGCGGATGGTGGGGATGCTGTTGCAGCTGACTTCCCAGATGGCTTCCAATATGATTTCCCAGATGATGATGGTGTCCTTTGAGGGCGCTGGCTGGCACTGGCACTTGCACGGGCTGCAGGGGTTGCACGGACACGGGCACTGGCACGGGTACGGTCACGGGCAGCACTGAGACGGCGGCGGCACACTGGCGTTTCGGCGACGGCGACAACACCTGTGGGGCACTTGCTGGCGTCTGCGGCAGCGTCGGCCTGCGTTTAATCGCAATCGACGAAATGGTGATGGCTTTTTCGAACACCGCCTGCTGGTTGTTGTTTCTTGTTGTTGTTGCTGTGTTCGTGTTGTTGTTGCTGTTGTTGTTGTTGGGTGTTATGGGTGTGGTGTTGGTGGCTATGGGTGGCGTCGGCGTCAATTGCGGCAGTTGCGGCGACTCGACTGCGGCAGCGGCGACGGTGGCTGCTGCTGTGGCGGCTATGAGCAGTTGATGATGGCTGCCCAACAGGTCCTGGTAGCTGGCTATGTTGGCGAATCAGTTGGTACTGCAAAATGGAAGATCAAAAGAGGGAAATAGGTGATTAGAATGGATGTGTAAGATAAAGTTTGGGCATAAATATAAGAGTTGGGGGAAGAGGTTTAAATAGAGTAGGAAGTGTAGGAAATAAATATAAGAGTGAGTCAAAGAGAAACATAAGAGTGAGTATAAGATGGAGTATAAGAGTGAGTATAAGAGATAGAATACGAAGAAGTATAAGAGTATAAGATGAAATATAAGAAGAAGTACTAGAGAAGGAATAAGAAGAAGTATAAGAGAAAGTATAAGATGAAATATAAGAAGAAGCATGAGATAAAGTTTAACAAAAAGTAGTATAAGATGAAGTCTAAATGTGCATTCCTTATGATCGTCAGATCTATCAAAATTAAGATAAATCTAAAAAATATTCAGAAATTTAGCAGGTAATGGAAGAAGTAGAAGAGCTGCAGAAAGCAGTCGAAAAAACGCAGAATAAAAGAAAACCAGAGTATCAGTAAGACGAAGTTGAAGCACAAAAGGCAGAGCCAGAGAGTACAGCAGAAGTACCCAAAGAATTAGGCACAACACGAGCTAAAAGTGGAGAAGGATAGAGCGCAGAGAGAGCTACTCCCCGTATAAGTACTGCCCTCGAATAAGTATAAGTAGCACACAAATATTTGCCTGCATTTGAATGTTGAGTTATTGTTTTGGGGCTGGCAATGCAAATAATATCTCGATATTGTCAAAATACTTTTTGGGTTTATTTAACATAATGCAAATGTTTACACAGCAACACAAAACAGAGAGCCACAGTTGTCAAAGGGGGGAAGTGGAGGTGCCTGGTGGCAGAGGGTTAGGCTGAGGACTGGAGCAACGCTGCATAAATCAAAAGTAAATATGACGACAAATATGTGGGCTGGATGAAAGCAACAGAGGGGCGACGCGGGGCAGGGGGCAATGACAAACAGTCAGCACAAAATGAGAGAGTGGGGGAAAGAACGAAACAACTGGAGGAATTACAAGGGGGGTTTTGAGAGCAAAGGAACCCTTTTGAGCAGGGGAAAACATTTTGGAATTATTATTTTTTGAGTTTTTAATACCAGAAAGGAGCCACTGTTAAGGATTGCAATCACCTATTAAGCCAGAAAAATTTATATTTAAATATAAAATTTAAATTTATATGCATTTATTTGAATTATTTTCTCGAATTTCTAAGCAGAAATCAACACATTCCCCAGCACATCTGAACTTTCGCTTTAGAGCCCATCTTTCTAGCCCATCTCCGGCAATAATTTGAACGGAACTTCCTTTTGAGATAATCACACAAACATCTGTTGCAACGCAGCACCGAGTGCCGGGAGCGGGTGAGAAGCGACAGAAGCAGCAGTTGCAAGAAGAATGCATAAATTGAGTAGGTCAGGCATGCCGCCAGACAGACAGACAGACAGACAGGCAGACAAAGCACACAGACTGCCCTTGTTCTTTCTTGCAGTGTACATATTCGCCTTATCATAGTGAGACATCACCCAGGGGCAGTCATAGCTGTGGCAGTGGCAGTGGCTACAACAAAGGCAGCTGCTGGCAAAACTCCACCATGTCGTGGAGAGCAAAATAACAACAAGAAAAAAATTTGAATATACAGAAGAAGAACATAGAAATGAGAATAACAGCAACCGCAAGGCAAACAAACAAACAACAAACAACACACAGATGCAGATACACTCCAGAACAAACACACACACTAGGATGGTTGAGTGGAGAGGGGTGGAGCAGGAGGAGGATGGGGATGGGGAGTGAGTGTACTCGTATCTGAAACAACTTGAAAATTGAGCTGACAACAAAAACCGAAAATTATATTACAAAATGCTATGCTTCAGCAGGGCGACAAATATATGCACATAACTAAAGCTCAGATCTCCAAAAGATGCATACATACATATGTATCTGTATCTGCATCTGTATCTTTAGCTAAGGTACAAGCACACAGAACAAGGCTATGAATCTGCGGGATTATAATGGGGATGGGGCTGCCCGGGCAGGGACAGGAAATCGAACACAAGCGTGGAAGTAGAGAAGGTGATACTTTATCCACCCACCCCCCCTTGTGAATTGTATCTATGGGTACGATAACACATGATATATTTTTGCATAAACAAAAAGAGAGTAACGTCTGCACGGGCAAGGGACACTGAATTTGAATCTAATGAAAGTTAACAGCAGCAGAAGTTTGGGGGGGAAATATAATGGCAACACTACGACTAGGAGGATTGGGCTGCTGCATTTAATTCTGTATGATTTTTATTGCCAGAAAATGTCACAATAAAAACCATAAAAATACCAGTCAAAAGTTATAAAATTATAAAATTTTTAGAGAATAAAATGTTGACAGCAGAGGTAGGCATATTGGGGAAACTTACTAGAGGATTGCCCTGAATTTACCATGAAATATAGATGCTGTTTGTTTCATATATTATATTGGTTTAGTTTGTAATTAAATGAAGCTGATGTTTGGGCCACTATTTCATGGAGGCACTCAACTAATTTCCAGACTTTGAAGCTTTGAAATATAAACCAAACTTTTCTGCGAACAGATCTTTGTCTAGGCCTTTACAGGACTCAAACAGACACTAAATACACTTTTAATTTCATCTTCAGGAGTCGTTTAATGGTACTAAACTAACACAAAACGGAATCTATAATATTTGTTGCTTTAAATACAAAATATAAATTTTGGGGTGTCTATTTGTATGCCCACAGCTGTCTCCTAAATATGCCTAAAACTTTTGCCTTTGCACATATTTGCATATGATTCTATTTTATCGATTCGCATGGACGATTTATGACCAAAAATTGCAGATACTTTTGTCGATTAATGAGCAGAGCCCACACCCAAGCGTTTGCCCATTGAAATGGGAGAGAGAGAGCGAGCGAGAAATACGATATCTCTAGCTATATATGGTATATATGTATATGTGTGTCTGTATAGCAAATATTTGGGATTTAGCACGAAAGATTGACAAAAATGAAATTGATTTCCGGGCTGTGGCAATTAATTTCATGGAATGGTCATAAAAACGATGCATGAAGCAACCACTTGTGGCAGTAATTGCCCGAAAGATTGAAAGATAATGATGATGTGATATATGGTTTTTGTTGGAATAGTTGTTGTTGTTGTTGTTTGTATAGAATAGAAATTTGTGCGCACTGAGAAATATTCTCATTGATTTTTGCACTCACTTTTTCGCGCTCTCTCTCTCGCTCTCTCTCTATGCCTCTGCCTCTGTGTCGCTGACTGTTTTTCAATGCAGTTTTTGTTGTTGTTTTTTTTGCTTTCAATGACTAACAATTGTTTATATAAGCAGGCAGCACAGAGGGCACACAATGGCTGCCTCAGAGAGCAGCAAATAATTGATGCAAACAAAGGAAAGGAAGGGGGGGTGGGCCAACGAGAGAGTAACAACAATAATAATAATGACGCTGTACCCGGGGTCTACGATTATTCCCATTGCCATGGAAATTAGTCAGTAGACAGTAGACGAAAAAAAACAAAAACAACAACTAGTCATAAATATTGCTAATGAATTTCCCGCACGCTCTCAACAACAACAACAACAGCAACAGAAACAAAACGAAAAGCGGCGGAACGAAACCGAGTCCATCTACTACGACGATTCCATCTATTCTCTCTTTTTGCTTTTGGTTTGGAACGGAAGTTTGCTTTTTGTTGTTTTGTTTTTGGGGCAGACAAATAAATATAATTAAATGTAATTTTTATAATGACAAATGCCGGCTGCGCCCCTCGAAAATGAAAGGGAAGTCGTAGCCAAAACTAAATTTGAATTTTTCAACACAGAAAATCTAGAGCTGCTCTGGCTATTAATTTGTGTTGGGTAGCCCCGCTGGCAAAATCGATTTTGATTGCTCGCGCGATTAGCTCTGTCGGGGAATGGAGCGAAAGAAGCAGGAGGCGGGGCTCGACGATCGTATGTAAGCAATAAGCAATAGATACACACGACGATCCAAAGCTAATCGATGCACGCCCACGACACACCACGGGCCGTACATGATGATGATGATACCAGGCAGCCAACGGAAACGAGTTTTGCCCATAGAAATAAAGATGATTTTGGCTAGATCACTTGTCCAGCAGCAGCAGCAGCAGGCGGCAGCCAAGCAGCCAAGCATCCAAGCATCCAAGCAGACAATTACAATTAGCATTGCAAATGTGCACACAACCAAAAAGATAAACGTAAAGAGTATCTACGAGTACGCGAGTGTCTGGCAGGCACCCACGTGATCTGCCCTTTGAGCGACAGAATTGTTATAGATACACACATCCACAGCCAGATGAGATGCAAATGTATCTTGTTTCGTGTCAAATGCCCAAATTTGTCATCCCCAATCTACAGTCGTCGTCCCCCCACAATCATCAACCGAGACACTTGGATGAGTTGACACGCCTAGTGGCACTAGGAATAATAATACTCTCGTGTTTGTTGGCCCCTCCGTCCAAGTGGTTCTGGCCATAAAAGTTGTGCACACAAATATGTATATACACTGTGTTTTTTTATTGTTATTGCTATGCGACTCCTCCAAGAGGGCCGCCGCTCTGTCGCATAATTAATATTTAATAAGCGCACGGAGGAGTCACAAGAGAGCATTGCCCATTGCCAGCAAAAAGTTTTTCCTGCAACTGAATTATGCCGTTGCTCTCAGGCTCAAATTTTGTCTTTTTGCTGGCTCTCAATTCACAAATTTTTGTTGGTGATCTCTCGAGACGGGTGATAAGGGAAAAAAGTTCTCTACACTCTGCTATCGATTAATATTCAGGATACATAGGATACATTCAAGGCAAGTTTCGCAAACCAAATGCAAGGTTTAAAATAAATTAATCGTATTTTATTTATTGTAGAATAATCGAATAATCGTATTTGATTTAAATGAAATATGAAAAATGTATATTAATGATTAATAATTATCAATCAGTTGTTTTTTTACATTTATATTCACTAGGCCATAAAAGCTAAAGAAAAATCCTTTTTTTATTAAACAAATTTAAAGTTATCGATAACCGATAAATATTTAAAATCTTCGCTAGTCCCCCGCTTCTGTAGGGCATCAAAACTTCAGCCAAAAGTTCTGCACTGCCATCAGAAATGTTTGTTTTCATTTTCAACTTTTCCCTTAGACGTAGCAAGAGATTGAGACAGTCGGAGAGAAAGAGGGAGTGAGAAAGAGGGAGTGAGAAAGAGGGAGAGAGAGAGAGAGAGGGAAAATAAGAGGACGCGAATCAGCCTCAGTTTTGGCTCGTTGCGATGCTTATGTGCCCGCATATATTATGATGCCCCAAGAACACACATATTTTTTATAACTTGGGCGGCATGCTCCAATTCTTTTGGCTGCTTTTTGGTGCAAGAGCCTCGGCGGCAGCTTTAGCCTCGTGTCTCCTTGAAGAGCTGGCAGCGGTGGCATGGGGCGGGGGGCGGCAGAGCATGCCTTTGGGAGCGCTGGATAAACTATTCCGAATGGCAAATGTCTGAGTGTGCAAAGTATCTACAAGATAGTTTATTCTGGGTAACTTTTCTGTTGGCAACAAAAAAAAAAACAAGAAGCAAAAAAAACAAGAAGCAAAAAAAAGAAGAAAATTACAAAATCCATTAAGTTGCTTGCACGCAACTTAAACATAAATCCATCATACGCCATGTGGCACACACAGAGAGAGATAGCAAAAGAAAAAAAAAAAGAGAAAAAGGGAGGGCTTTCAGTAGTGGCAAGGCAAGGTGGATGGATAGATACATAGATACTTCGCATGGGTTGCATGTCTATAAGACACACGCCCCCAGCCCCCAGCCGCCAGCCTCTAGTTGCTGCCGCTGCTGCACACACATTCCGACACTCGAGTAGGTAAGTAGGTTGCCTCCAAAACCATCTACATCTCAGGCTTTATCCACAGCTAAATGTAGCTGTATCTGCAGCCATAGCTATAGGTTGATGTTTGCAAAAGGCTTTCAATTTAATTTCCTGGACGAACTTTTGAGCTTAGACTTGTGCTGCTGCTCTCTGCTCTGTCTGCCGCGTCTGCCGCCTCGGCTGTCGTCTTCGATATGTGCAAAAGATACTTTCAAATTTTGTCGGCTTTGCTTTCAATGATTTGATGTGTATCTCTTATCTGATGGGCTTGAGCGAGCGAGCGAGCGAGAGAGTGAGAGGCAGAGATGGATACCATAAATCATAGCACCGATTATGCCAAATTGCAAACGTTAATGTAATAAAATTGCCACAGAGATGGCGATGGAGGAGGCAAAACGAGAGCGAGACACGTCTTGCGGGAGAATTGAAGGCGCACACCAAAAAAAAAAACACAAGAAAAATGCTAGACAATAGACAGCTCTCTCTCTCTCGCCCGCTCAGTCTCTCTCCCTCTCTCTCTCCCTCGTGTCTGAGTGAAAACTAGTTCAAAAGTTCAAGCATAAAAGCGGAGATTGAGCCAAGACTGAATGCCACACGACACAAGACTTTTGTAGAAAGGGGTCTAGTCTGCGTCTCTCCCCTTAGCACTCTCTCTCGCTCTCTTTGGGGCTTCTGTTCCTTTTTTTTCGGGCATGATTTGTGCTTTTTTCTATGCTGTGGCCAAAACGTGTATTTCAATCACTCTCGAACGATGAAGACCACAAATCAATCGCCATCGTGTGTGAGAACGAACAATATGGCAATCATTACGGAGACGACAAGCAAGTTGCCTTCATTTTGGCAGGCAATTTCTAAAACCACAAAACACAACCCAAAGGCAAAGGCAAAGGCAATATGCTCGATGGATGCTGCTGCTGTTGCTGCTGTTGCTGCTGCTCTGATGACAAATGCTATGGACGCCTGACAAATGCCATTGTCGTCTCTCGTCTCCATCATCATCAATGTCACAAATATCAGGCAGCAAAGGCAATAGCAATAGCAGCAGCAATAGCAGCAGCAGCAGCAATAGCAGCAGCAACAGCAAATATCTGAGGCATATCAGACAGAGACCTCAAAAAGGTCTCAGATTTGCAATTAATTTTCATGTTGAATGTTTGTGCAATTTGTGCACATTGTTCCAAGCCAGAAAAATCTGTGCTTTTATTATGTGTTCAACATGAGATTAATTAACATTAATTTTGCATAATTAAAGCGTGCCACAAATGCAAACAATAGACAGGAAAAGCACAGAGAGCACAGCACAGAAACACACAGAAAAAGCCTACAGAAATAGCGCAGGAAAAGCCACCCCAAAAGAGACAAAGAAATGCCAAGAGAATCACACAAAAGTGGGCCCAGAGAATCATTGAAATGATGGCCCACAGAAAAGTTTCCTTCATGGTGAAAATATCAACGGAAAAGCCACAGTTTTTTTTTTATTTTTTTTGGGTCACTGCCAAGGGTTTTTTCTGCCTGCTGTAACACAATTTTTATCAATTTTCTAGCTCAATTAATATGCATAAAAATGAAGAGGAAAATATCTAGCGACTGCTTTGGTGGCTTATGCCAAGGAAAACCCTGATATATCTCCAAGATACAAGTGTATGTATGTATCTGCGAGCGCTTTTCACGTACTTCCGGCTGCTGGCCATTCATCAGCAGTAGAGTCGTCACTGCGGCCGCCGCCGCATCTTTTGTCTATAGAAGAGGAGACGTCTGTCTTGAAATTGCCTCGAATTAAGAGCAAAGTGCGTGTGCGTTTGGCTTCAGCCTCTGCCTTTTTTTTCATAAATTGCGCTTTGTTTATTGTGCCACAGTGGCAGCGCCCCAAGCCCCCTACCCGCTCACTGTGTGGCCTCCTGCTGCTGCCTGCCTGCCTGCCTGCCTGCCTGCCTGCCTGCCTTGCCCTGCCTCCCTCATTCATGACTGACCCGGCAGCTCTTGTGAATGATGTCATTAATTAATGTGAATGAGTTCAGTGTATGATGTCAATTAGCTGCGGAAAAGGCAAGGCACTTGAAGCCAAAGGCAGAAGGGGCTCCAGCAAAAGTGCACTGCACACAGATACATACCACCACACACACACACACACAACTACAGATACATAAGGGGCTACAGATACACTCCATACTCTCGTTTTATCTCTCCTTGGAGCGGCTTAAGCAATTGAAGCAAGCTTATAAATTTTCGTGATTATCATAAACAGCTGCCACTTTTGCTTAGCCAAAAGGAACTGCCCAAAAAGTGAGCAAGCAAAGCCAGCGCAAAACTTTGCGCAAAAGCGCTTAACAATAGTTAAGACTCTGTCCGGAAACTTCCCGAATTTACCAACAGGAACGAAAATAATTCAAGGCAAAGGTAGAAAGGAGAAGGCGCCCACAGAGAATAATAACAATAATAATAATACTAAGTAAAATGCAATAAATTGGAGCAGCAGCCAACTGGTGAAATTTCCCTCGGTCATGATTTATTGTTGAGCAAAAACAAAAGACAAAAAAAAGAAATGGTAAAGGAAAAGGAAAAAGAAAAAGCAAGCATTATGCAGATCAAATTCAATGGGGAAAATGGACAAAACTTTTCTTTACTTACAGAAACAGAGACCAAGCAGAGCTTTGTCTTTATTTAGGATGGTGGGGGGGTGTGCAGGGTTTTTTTTCCCTTGGAACTCACCTGCAAAAGAAGAATAAAAGATAAGACATTTTATAAGTATTTTAAAGATTTAAAATTAGTTTCTAGAGAGTAACCAAAGCAAAAGAATGACAAAATGGAGAGCAAGAATAAAACTTATTTCAAAGTATTTGTAGATTTTGTATCAGACAATATTTTAATTGAAGGTTTACCATTTTCTTTAGCCATTAGTTATTAGCTAAGCAAATTTTATTTTTTTATAATTTAAAACCATTTTTAAGGCATAAATAAGGTTAAAAGTGGCCAGAAGTGAAGGGATAAAGCATAGGAATGCTAGAATAGGCATGCTAGAAAATCCAACAAAATGTAGTGGAACTCGAAGACTGTATCTTTTAAGTCCACATATTGAAGGCTTAACTGAAGTGCAAAACTGTGTGGAAATTATTCACAAGTAGCAGGATAAACAAAACAAATGCTAGAAATGCATGGAAACCTTCAAAAAAAGTAGCAGAAGATTCGAAAAGTTTTTCCATAATTGGAACTGTATCTGGTACTGTATCTGGTACTGTATCTGGTACTGTATCTGGTACTGTATCTTCTGGTAAACTTTTCTATTTTCTGCATTTACATGTGACTGGCATATTCCTCTGGCAATCACACGAAATGCACAACATTCCAGCCATGTGGCACCGCCCCAAAAAGGCACTCAAACTTTATGGCACTCGTGTGCCTGTGTGTGTGTGTGTGTTTGGTGTTAGCTTTTTTTTTCACATAAAATTTAAGACATTTGTGGATGTTTTAGTCAACTACAACAAAAATAGAGTAATTGAAAGCACAGATACTTTACGACGGCGATTAATGTGTATCCATAAGATACGAAACGATTTCAATAAACTTATCCATAGATGAAGCCATAAAAGATGCAGAAACTTAAATTTAAATGGCTGGCAGCTTGGTCGCCAGCTTAAAGTCTTTTTGAAGGTTTCCTAAGCAAAAAGCAGACCGGAGGCTGTGTGGCAAAGGGGTAGAAAGTTGTTGCCCCACACACACACACACACAAACAGAAATGGCATGGCATGCCCCAAAAACGCTGGCCCTGTCCGGCGTCTGGTCAATGGATTTCGCTCTGTTTTTGTGGTGCTGCTCTGTGGCTTTGGCCAATTGTTGCCTACAATTTTGTTAATGCAAAACAACAACAGCAACAACAACAACAGAGGAGCAGGCGAAAGGCGATCGTTTCAGTCTCAGTTTTTTGTGGCAACGATTTGCAGGTCTATCGGCCTCTTTTTTTGTGTGTGTTGTGGTGGAGAGCATTTCAGCAAAACAAAAACAAGAGCAGGGCCCCAAAGGGGAACGATTGAACGCTGTGGCGGCTCCAAAGCTCGTGAACTTCTCTCTGCTCCTCTACTTTTAGGGCCTACAATTTCGCTACTTTTTTTGGCTATTTTTGGGCCTCGAATCAAAGTCTCTTTCCGCTGCAACTTCCTTATTTGGAGGAGTTTCTGGTTAGGCTCCTATTTGGGTGGTAACTTAAATCCATTTCCCATTTGAATGAGAAATTTATTGGGCTCCCCTCTGTCTTTTCTTGAGCTCTTTCTGCCCTTCTTTCTCGCCTGTTTCTCCCCTTCTTCCCATTATTTCTCTCACTCTCTTTCTCTGCCTATTTTGCCCCCTAATTCCTGGTCCCTTGCCTTCCTGTTTCTCCTGCTGTGCGCTTTTCCCTTCTGTTTCGTTGCTGACTTTTTGGGGTTTCCCCTGCAATCATTGGTGCATTCAAAATATGCAGAAAGTATCTTTAGCTGCGACACAGAGGCATTTACCTTTCGACAACAAACAGAGCTGGAGCTATAAAAGTATCTACGGAGTTTGCTTGGCCTTCTACCGGCAGCGGCGGGGCCTCGTCTTTTTTTTTGCTAATGATGTGCAAATAAGAGGGACAAGAAAACGGGCAAATAAGCGAAGAAGATGCCAAGCAAGAGAGGCAGAAACAGAGAGACAGACAGAATGGGTGTGTAACAGAGAGAGAGAGAGACAGAATGAGTGTGTAACAGAGAGAGAGAGAGCGCAGAGTGTGTGCAAAAGTGAGAGGGAGATGCGATATGGTGATAAGGAGCCACAGATTAAAGCGAAACGCTAAGCAAATTCCATTCATGCATCCATCGCTGGGCGGCTGTCGGCAAGGTTTGCTCAGTTGCTGCCTCTGGGGCTGCAGCTGCTGGCTGCTGGCTGCATTCCTCAATTAGCTTATGCCAAGCACACAGATGCAGCGACACACACACACAGACATAGCGACACCCACACACACACACACACACACACACACACACACACATCTACGCATACTTAAGTAATAAAATACCCCAAAAAAACTAAAGCGATCTTTACTTATAAGCAGCTCAAAAGTCCCCCAATCGGTGAGGGAATCCTTTGCCGTAACTCTTTCGCAGTGTCTCCCCTTCTTTCTCGCTCTCTCTTTCCTTCTCTCCTTGTCCCTTTTGTGTATATTTGCACATGCTATTTGATGGGCTACCTGTTTCCCTGGCTACCTTCATGGGGTGGGGTGGGCTGGGCTGGGTGGCCTCCGATTGGGGGTGTCTGTGTGTGGCTGGGAGAATGACATGTAACCCCAGACAGAGTTTCGGATTACATGCAGGCGCAACCCTTTTTTTTTCTTACTCCGATGGATTCCTGTGCTCCCTCCCCCCTCCCCTGCTGCTGTCTGATATTTCGCTTATTTACTTAAAGCAAAATGACAAAAGACAGACAGCGGGGCACAGAGCACTGAAACTGGTTGGCCACTGAGTGAAGAATCATGTGAGACACACGCGAGAGAGAGAGGAGCACGCTGCAGGACAAAGGGTGGAGGGGGGAGTCCCTCCATTGGGGGAGCGACTGACAGTTGGCACGGAAGTGGTTTTGATTTAATGCCGTCGCTTGCTTTGGCGCGCTGAAATGACGCAAGATATCGCACAACAGATGCCACCGCCACTCACTCCGCTCAGAACAGGTGTCGACAGACAGGTGTGGGAGCAGCAGACGCAGGCAAGACAACACAAAAAGAAGCGTCAAAAGTGAAGCAAAAAGAAGCGTCAAAAGTTAAGCAAAAAGAAGCGAACGGGAACAGGAAAAGGAAACAGCAAAAGTGAAGCATGAAAAGTTGATTAGGATATGCCTTAATAAGCAGCACTCGAAGGAGGTGACGCAATCGGAAGGAAGGAATAAACTTCCTTAACTGTAGCTCTCTGCCACTTCATTTCTCTCTTTCTCTGTCTCTATCTCTGTTGCGGAGAACCTTTCCTCCACACTTATTCATTGAATTTGTGCGTCTAAAGGGAAATGTGCCTCAACAAAGTTTCTTTCTTTTTCTTGAAATTTTCTTTCATTTTTTAAATGCAAGCAGAGGGAAATTAACTAAAAATTTACTTTAATATAAATATATTAATAAGTACATATTTTTAATTTGCAAACTTTTATTTTGTTTTTATGTACATATGTCAAAATATTTTAGTTTTTTGTTTGTTTGGTTTTTTATGTGTACTTTTTTTTTATTTATATATTTATTTTTTATTTTTAATTATTTGTGCTATTTTAATTTATACGCTTTAGTTTACTTTTATGAATTTATTTTGCATGTAAAGTTTTCTCTTTTTCAAGTTTTAAATATAATTTAACTATATTTAACTGTTTCAGGGCTTTTTTCTCTGAGTGTAGGATGTCCATAAATCTCTGGCAGTCGATTGCAATTTCAGACATTTTTCTTAAACAAATTTTACATTTAATGTTCCCTTTCTCTTCCTTTTTTCTCTTTCTCTTTCCATCTGTCTTTCTCTGCCTCTGCCTCTGCTTCGCTCTTCTGCTCCCTGCTCCCTGCTCCCTGCTCAATCAAATCATAATTGTCTCTCTCTGTTATGCGGCGGTTTATCTAATTTGTAATTGCTGCCCCGAAATTCGAAAACAGCTGAAGACTAAACCACAGAAAATACAATCAAAGTAAACGGGAAGAGGGGTAGAATGAGGGCTTAAAGGCGAGCAGGAGAGGGGCTTAACAGAGGGGGGGAAAAGCTGTAATGGAACTGAATAAATCCCACCACTGGGGGGGTGGCTGCTGCTGGTGCTGGTGCTGCTGCTGCTGCTGGTGCTGCTGCTATGCTTGTGGGCTTATTGCCAATCAAATTTGCGGAACGCAGAGCTCGTGTCGGCATCGAAGGACAAGTGGCAGTAGTGGCAGGAGGACTGTGTACTGCAGCCTGTAGCCTGTAGCCTGCGTCCTGGTATTCTCGCAGCTGATTAGCATAATTGACTTTGTGTTAAATTTAGCGTTTAATTAATATGGAAACAATACGAGGGGAACGAGTAGGAGTAGCAGCAGTGCCCCGAACCGAATGCCAGACGCCGTTTCTTGCAAGCAAAATTTGGGGCAGGCCTCGCCCCCCACTGCCCCCTAAGGAAATTGTTGATTCTAAGAGACACTAGACCCGACGCGACGCGACGCGACACGACTCGACCCTCTTTCTCTCACTCACTCTCTCTGTCTCTGTGGTTTCATTGCTGTAAGCACACACACATGTGTGGTGTGGTCTGCGTTTGTGTGCTCCAATTCCAGCCCTTACCTCTGCGTGCACCCTCTCTCCTCGCCCACTGCAGCCACTTGAACAAAAGCCTGGTCCATAATTGACTTTCCCAAGCGCCAGAATCCCAAGCCCAAGCCCACAACCACTTAACAGCTCCCCAAAAAGAACCACCCGAAAAAAAGCAAGCCAAAAGCAAAAAGAAAAAGCAAAAGGAAGCGCCGGAAGCAGCGGCAGAAACTAAGGCAGCAAACGGCAGAACGGAAGCAGCAGAAGCGCCACAAACTGTGGCAGTAAGGAAGCGGCGTTCTAAAAAACTTTCAACAGCAGCAGCAGAGCAGAGCAGAGCCCAAAATCCAACCCAACCCAAACAACCCCTCGGCCAAAGCACTTAACATGTTCATCAATTGCGCTCCTCGTTTGCTAGCTCCCAGACATAGACAAAGTGTCGTCGTCGTCGTCGTCGCTGAAGTGTAGGGCAGAAGAGCAGCAGCAGCAGCAGCAGCAGCAGCAGCAGCAGCAGCAGCAGAAGAATGGCTGAAGGAATTCCGTTGGTACTTTAAGGGCAGGGGGGAATGGGCGGCGGCTTAGCACTGATGGTATGCCATGAAACAGCAAAATCTGGGGAAAGCCAAAACAATGCAGGCGATGCCTTCAAACCGACCGACCTGCTGCTGCTGCTGCTGCTGCTGCCGCCGGGCCATGAGATTGTTTTGGCGGCGACAAACACCAGAGGGAAGACGAAGACCACCAAACACACACATGGCTGGAGAGTGCGAACAGGGCAAGAGAGTTTGAGTGGGATCGAAGTTGTAAGTGCACTATAAAATGGAAGAAAAAACCAATCCTAAAGAATATTTAATGCTCGAACTATGAAAGAAACTATGGGAAGTAGTTCGTTAATCAGCGAAACTCGAGCCTCGGCCACTCTTTTTGTACTATTTCTGGGACATTCTCTTTTTTCTTGTGCTCTTGGACATTCTCTTTTGCTGCTTCGCCTTTCGTAGTCATGCACACGACATGTATGTAGGGAATATAAAATACATTTCGGCTATTAAATAATTTATTTTTGCATTAATCGTAGCCAGCAGTTTTTATTTCTATATATTTTCTCATTTATTTTCCCTCATTTATTCTAAGAACTTCTCATCAAAGCAAAAATTACACAAAATTAATTGAGAGTATCTGAACATTTCCGAAGAAAACTAGAACAAACTGCCGCCCCAGTCCAGCGCTAGAGAGGGGAGGGAGTTGTCCGGTCGCCCACGCCATGCCACATGGCCACATGGCGACAGAAACTGTAATTTGTTGGATGCCAGCCGAAAGGCCAACGGCAAAGCCAAATCCCAAGGTCTCCCAAGATGTGTTTCAAGATGTAATTTGAGCAGTGGAGAGCGGGGGAGAGGGAGAGCAGGAGTGGGCGCATCCAAAATAAAAAAAAGAACTAAAATAAAGCCCAACTTTGGTCAAATGTCTAGACGACACACAGAATCATAAGAACCATAAGAATCATACGAATCGTAGGCTAATGAATGTCATTCCTGGCAGTGGAACTCGTTAAACCAGTTTAAGGCAACGCCAAAGACTTGAGTGTGTGCCCTTTGGCACGGAGCATGTATCTTGAAGATACTCACGCTTCGGCCAGTCGTGATTGATATGCCTTTTGGGGGGGCCCGCGCCGCGGTGGGTTGCTTCACTCAACAAAGATGTCAAACCAATCGGATTGATGAACGTTTTGTTTATGCAAATTACACAATGCCAAGCGGCCAGAGAGATGCCAGAAAGATGCATAAGTATCTGCATAATTGCCATAATGAGTAGAGAAAATGGAAAGTAACTGTTGAAGTTTGCTGCGGTTGAATGACCAAAGGCAAACGGAGAAAAAGAGTTGGAGAGTGGGGAGTGCAGAGTGAGAAATGGAGACTGAGAAGTGAAGAGTGAGAAGTGAAGACTGAGCAGTGGAAATTGCAGTATCTGCACAGCAAATAAAACATATTTCCCCTCCCCCTTGAAAGTATCTGTAGCCACAAGTTGCACAAATTTGCATTCGGCATCCAACAGGTGCCCGCCGTCGTCGCCTCAACCGCGAAATCTATTTATTTAGTTACACATTTTTTGTTGCTGCGGCGCTTTGCTGCTGCTGCTGCCGCTGCCGCTGCTTGAAACTTCAAACTTGAAGCTGTTTCAATTTTCCAAACTTCCAACTACTTTGGTGGCAACTGTTTGCATTTCACGCCGAGGCACTTGCCATGAGGCAGAGAGGCCGAGAGGCAGAGGCAGGCCGGGCACACTTCGCCTCACCTCATTGCACTTCACATTAACCGAAAATGCAAATGCAGCAAGCAGGCAGGCGGCAGGCAGGCAGAGGCAGAGACAGAGACACACAGACAAAGTGATGCAACATCAGCGACACAGAAGAGTCAACCTAAGCAGAAAAGCAAAGCCAAGCCAGATGGAGCGGCAAGAGGCAGAGCCAAAGATACAGAGAAAGAGCCAGAAAGCAGAGGCAAGAAGCAGAGTTACAGTGGCAAGAGGGAGAAGCAGAAGCAAGAGGCAGAGTTACAGAGGTAAGCGGCAGAGACACACACCGAGAGACATATGGAGAGGCAGTGATGGAGTCACAGCCAAAGCCCCGCGACAGATGTAGAGCCCTGGGCTCAGGGGCTAGAGAAAAAAGCACTGCCAAAAGGCGCACACTCGATCTTCGATGGGCTCTGCTGGGTACCGACTCCTCCAGCTCCCTCCAGCTGCACTCCTCATCGCTCGTCGGAGCTCTCTGCCGCCGCATCTAAAGCTTAAGGCAAACAAAAGACCTGCCGGCCCCGCGGCATCAGTTACTTTGTAATAATCCCCCAACTAACAGTTGCAAACACACTGTAACCGAGCGAGAGCACAAATATCTCCATATGGTCGCCATGGCGAAGGTACAGAGAGCGGGGCATGGGTAGGGAATGACTTTCTGATGATGACGATGATGGCAGTCTGTCAATGCAGCCAGCAACAGCAGCAGCAGCAGCAGCAGCAGCTTATCAAACAACTAGCGATGGCAACGTGAACGGGAAAAGAGTTGCACATTTATCTGTGATTGGAATTTAGAGAGGGGAACCTGAGAAAATAGGGACAAGGATATGAGCATAGAGACAAGAATCTATTGCTTCTGTTCAATGAAAATTAGAGGGGAACATGGGGATATTTATGCTATAAAATTTATTTTAATTTGGGCAAATTTACATATGAAATATTAGCCGGCAAAATATTTACTATTGCCTCCATAAACAGTCACAAATTCTCATAATTCTCTCTCGTTTACATTTTTTTTAATTCTGTATTTAATTTTGTTAATATATTTCCATGACCATTTCGAGAGATCCTTCAGCTGTCTTTATACTATTTCCTCGATGTTTATATTTTTTCCTGGTTGTTCTTTGGGGTCTACAATTTCATAATTTGTTCTGTAGATTACACGTAAATTTAGATTAATATTTTACATAACAATAAATACGATTTTCTCTTAGATTTAATCTGTTATGATTTTTCTCTTGCTCATTAAAATGCTGTAAACCTTTCTTAGTGTTTTGTTTTTCCTAATGGAACTTCGCTCTGAAGTTCATTTAGTTCCCATTCCATAATTTTCGCCATAACTTTGTCATCGCCAGCGTGCAACCGCACAGCACGTCTCTCATGCTGTTGCCTGGCTGCCTCTTGCCTCTAGCCTCTTGACTCTGACTCTGAGTCTGTTTTCTGTGTGTCTGAGCCGAGCCCGCTTATTGGCATTCGCCATTTCCCGCTGATTTTTCGTTGAAGCCATTGTCTTTCCAGCTACGTTTCAGATACGTTTTTCAATGGTGTTTTCGCCTGCTGTGTTGTGTGTGTTGCTGTTTCTTTTATGTTTCTTTTTTTCGTTTTTGCTGTTGCTGTTGCTGCTGTTGCTGGATGGCGCGTCAGAAACTCGTGCAACGGGGATCAATCTCTCCATTAGAGTCGTCATCGCTGGCTGGCTGGCTGGCTGGCTGGCTGTGCTGTGCTGCTTGTCTGCCTGCCACTTGGTTATTGCATTGCAGGAGATATGACGACAGGAGACGTGGGGAGAAGCGAAGCATTGACAAAAGGCAATGTAATGACGTTTGCGTCATGAGCAGCAGGCATCTGAAGCAGCACCAGCAGCAGCGTGTGGCATGCAGCCTGTAATATGGAGTATCTTGTAGCTGTATCTGTTGTCGTGCACTTGTAGAGCTCCCCTCCGTGTCGCATTTCGCATAGATTGTGTAATCCTCGGCAATTGGGTAATCCATATGGCCAATATGAAATATGCAAAAATAACCTTTGAAAAAAAAGAGCGAAAATCTCCCAGCCATATACAGCTTTTAGTTGAGTTAGATCTGTGCGATACATTTGCATCTTTTGCATAGTTTATCAATTTGTGTGTGTTTCGGAAGGTGGCATTGAGCCTTTTTGATAAATTGCACGAAACGAAAGCAGCAATCAGCGAGCAGCAGCAGCAGCACCGAGCAGCAGCCGAAACAGCTGTATCTGTGCACCCACCAAATGTATCCACAGCGGTGTGGCTATAAATGTATCTGTGTTTGTTGTAGCTCCATCGAATGCTGCATAAATATACAAAACGCTGGAGACAAATTCGAACAATCAATCAGCCAGAAGAAGACGGGTGGGGGGACGACACTCAATGCAAAATGCTCAATGCTAAATTGCTTATAAATACATTTCTGACGTTTTCTTAGGTGCCTGCGTCTGTGGGGGGGCGCCCACAAGCAAATATATAAAGATATTAAAAGGTAGGAGGAAACACAAGAAAGAGAAGTAGTCCACCAAAGGTGAATGCGGGGAAGCTTGAGCAGAAGAAAGAGTCGTGGAAGGAGGCAAAGAAATGGTTAGAATTATCCAAAATGGGGGCTCTTACACTATACTTAAAAAAGGAATGCCATTGAGCTGTCGATTAGCTGCTGCCATTCACAAATTTTGCCTGGGTTTTTAATCGTAAATTTCAGTTTTTGCTGTCCGAATATTCAGCTGGCAAATTTTATGGTAACAACATTTTTCTTTTTTACTGCAAACTGCAACAAATTTTGTTCTTTATTTTGCTTACTTGATGAATTTGAACGAATTTGATTTTCGTTGCATTCTTGTCACTTGCATTTTGTGCTTTGATTTTTTTCCACTGAAATTTAAGTGGTTTTCCATTGTTTCTGAAAACAGTTTATTCAAAGAGCTCGTGGAAAGTTTTAAACACGAAAATTGCACTAAAATTAAACTAAAAAAAAACAACCCATAAAATTAAACAATGTTGTGGATTTTGCCATGGGTAAAGTGCTGCCAAATAATATTTGCCGAGCCAAAAGGATCGCTGATAAAGGCATCGCTGGTCGATCCATCGGTGTAAAATGTATCGTGCTGCTGGCAATGGACTCGTCCAGCTAAGCACGTGCGCCTACAATAAAGTTGCGAAATTTATTGCCCAAGTTGCACACCACAGAGAGACAGAGACAGAGAGGGAGAGGGCGAGAGAGAGGGATAGGGATAGGGGTGTAGCCACTACAAACCCCTCACTACCGCACAGCCGCCTCTGGTGTCCTGGCTGCGTATTAATGTTGCATGTTCATTTGGGTTTGCGTGTGCAGGTCTCTTCCTCTGCTGAGCGCCCGCCCGCCCGCCTGCCGCTGCTGCTGCTGCTGCTCTCATGCTGGTTGTAAATTACGGTGGTTACCCAGGCAACGCAAACGAATCGAAACGAAACGGAACGGAACCCCCAAACCAGCAACCCCCAACCCTTGTTGCAACCCTCGGAAGGAAGGAAGGAAGGAGTGTGTCTCCCTCTCTCTTCCTTTCTCTCTGTCTCTCTGTCCTAACGAGCCTCGCGACAGCTGATGGTCAGGCCCTTTCCTGGGGTCTGTCGTTGGTTTTATGGCCACCAAAAGGCCACTGAACCGCACCTTAAAACAAAAAGAAGAAGCGAGGCAGCAGTCGCTCAAGTAAACTATGTGGCTTGGAGTTTGATTAAAACAGAGCAAGAGAGAGACATAGAGAGAGAGACAGAGAGAGAGAGATGGTGAGAGAGAGGTAGCTACAGTAATAAATGGCCATGCATGGACACAGGGGAGCAGCAGACAGCCTCAACAGAGCTCTCAGTTCTCCGCTGCCTTGAGGTCTCTGCCTTTTGCCTTCTGCCGGCTCTTGTTTCTTTCTTTTTTAATAGTTTTAGCTTGACCTCGTCACCGGTTCGTGTTTTGGCCCAAACACCGGGCCGGGCCGCTCCCCTTCCTGCTGTCGCGTACCGCCTGCTGTCTTTCTCTTCCTGTTGGCCCATCTGTTGGCCACTATCTTCTGCTATATCGCTCTCTAGCTCCCTCTTCCCTGCTCACTCACGCTCTCCTCTGCCCTTTGCTGTTGTTGCCTGTATTTTGTCATGTTTCATGTCGGAAGTGGAAATTATTCCGCAGTGCACTTTGCCATTGCCATTGCCCTGGTGACTGATTCTCCGCTCCCTGGAGTTCCCTTAGGGTATCTCTCTCTCTCGCTCTCTCCCTCTTTCGTTCTGCCTTTGGGGTTTTCGTTCTCGTTTTCATTACATGCACCCCGCGCGAGATATCGCAATCCCTTGGCAAAGTCATTGACACACCTGTGGTAAGCATTATCTCACGGTGGTGCCACCACCAGCCGAACGAACGAACGAACGAACGAAACGATGCCAGAGGCGGGAGGTTTCGGTTACCCCAGAGACAGCGGGCGGTATGTTTTGCCCCCCACTCTCTCTCTCTCTCTGGGTTCTCTCTTTACCTCACTGATGTCGCTTGTTCTCTGGAGATTTAAGCATTTTGCGGGCGTTTGGACCTTCCTCGGTGTATTGCAATTTCGTTGATTGTTAAATGTGATGGATGTTTGTACAGCTGAATTATGCATGTATTTTATTTGCCACACAATCATATTTAAATATGCATTAAACAATAACGTGGAAACTCTCAATGGTTGTTAAAATGGCTCTCAATGATCTTATCTTTGGGGTACAGCCTTGAAACGGGAGTGGAAAACGGGAAAACATTCAGAAATAGGATACAATTTTGTTTTACCAATTTTCGTTTTTATTTTGTATAAATTATTATCTACTTATATTCAGATCTAAACAGAAACTGCAGGGAAAATCCAAATTAATTATTTTTATTATTATTTTTATATAATTTATTTTTTATTATATTTATATATTTTATATATTATTTTTATTTGATTTTTAAGACACTTTTTCCGGCTCTTTTTTCCCCGTCAAAAGAATATGAAAAACCTTAAAACTTCCAATATGTGTTTATTGTTTATTTAGTTGTCGTAAAATGTTCTCGCACTTAATTCCGTTTCTCCTTTTGCTTTCAGACAATCGACAACAATGCCCCAGCAAAACTTAATTCAAATGTCACACCCAGCAGCAGCAGCGGCAGCAGCAGAAGTTCCAGGTGATTATCTAAGCGCTCATTTACAGTTACTTTTCACTTGCCCCCCGCCGCTCCTCTTTCTTTAGCTGAAAAACAATTTCCCGAAATAATAGTGGAAAATTCTCCAGCCCCCACCCTCTGCGCACCTTTACTAAAAGTTCAAATAACATTTTCCGAAAACCATTTTCCCGATGTTGGTGATAATTGTGGCGCACACACACACACACACAGAGAGCCCGCAGTTGGTGGCAGAACCCGTCGTTACAGCTCTCCCACCCCCCCTCTTGAGTGTCTCTGTAATGACCCTTATGTGAGCGGCACAAACCTCAAGTCGACATTTGCCACGCATTCCACACGCCACACAGCCATTGGAACAAGAAGCTAATGATCATTCGATTTATTCATTCAAGTGGGAGAACACTGTAAATTATGATGGTTCTCAGAGAGACAGAAAGAGAGAGAGAGAGAGAGAGAGAGAGGGACAGAGAGTGAGCACTGAAATTCAATTAGATATTTATTGATGATTGATTTTTACAGAGTGGGAACACGATCTTTCCCTCCCCCTCTCTCTCTCTCTCTCTCTCCCTCTCTCTCTCTCTCTCTCTCTCGGTCGCTGTGCATGTGGGAAAAGTGACCGCTAATTGTCTTTAATTCAATTACAGAAACAGCCAGCACAAGTTTGCTCCTCAATTGGTTGCTGACCTAACAACCCCATGCTCATACGACTCCTACTCCCCCTCGCTCTCACTCTGCTCCCCGATTATGCCGATTTCATATTGCAGATGATATTGAACGATTTTTTGTGGTATGGATAGGCTGGATTATGTTATATTTCCGCTGTTTAGATACGCCAAAACGATACGAATACGAGAATACAAATAAAGCAGAAACAGAAACACATGCACGGCAGATAAACAGACTGAAACAATCTATAAGTTTATTGATACAGTCACTGATATACGTATCGCATCACACACACACACGCCATTACCATTATGCTCCTGCTCTGCTGCTGCTCTGTCTGTCTCCCTGCTTTCCCCTCCTTCTCCCTGCCTCTTGCTCTGTGTCACTCAGCCGTGTGTCATTTCAACAAGCAAATCAAATACGAAAATATTCATAAATATGTGCAATTCGATGAGCCTCGTTATCGGTTCACATTTTGTATATGTACGCACCCAGATACATGCATAAAATAGATACCAGCGAGACAGTGGAAATTCCTAAATGAAGAAACAGAGAAGAACGAAAGCCACAGAACAGTGAAACTTTTAGAACGAGCAAAAATAGTGCGAAAACAATTACGAATTACATTATTTTGTACACTCTCAGGAAAACTTTTACGTGCGTCAATAAAAATTGCACTTTTCAAGGCCTAAAGTTCGCGTTAAATGTGGGAAAACTGTCAGAAAGAACATTATAATTTCTATTATATGGAATGCTAGAATAATAATAGAAATATGGCCTAATCTAAGCGGATATTTCAATATTTTTTATACACTAAAAAAATGTAATTAAATTCCAAGTCATATTTAAAACTAGGATGTTTTTTTTTTATATACTGAAGTTACAGTTGCTGCATTTAAAATTACAATTTAAAATGAATATCTAAGCTGGCAGCAGTCACAGCTACTCTAGGCTCCACTGTATCCCCATTTGTCTACACAAATATCTGGGCCATTTCTGGCAAAAGCAAATACTAGACTCCCTTGACTTCGTATGACACAAAAGTCTACTTAAAAAAGTTCTGCCAGTCGCAGAGGTTTTACTATGCCTGTAATATCCATTATTTGTTTACGCTTTGCTTTGCTTTGCTTTGTGTGTCGCCTTAATTTGAAAGATATTGTAAACAAATATCGTTAGGGACCATTATCAATCGATAGATAAGAGACACAGAGAGTCTACATTCCCCTCCACGTTCGGGGAGGACAGCTGACAAAACTCGTGCTCCCCATGCACCACTCACCGTCGCTCTTCCTCTGCAGCTATCGATCAATGAGAGGGATCGGAAATGGATCCATCCATGTGGTCTCTAGGTGCCTCTGGCCTACCGGGCCTGAAAGAGATAGAAAGGTTGCTGGGGGCATGAGAGACTGACTCTCTTTCTCCGTTTTGGCGTTTTGCGGAATGCAATTGTCTGATCGAAGCTTCCCATTACACACACATGTGTGTGTGTGTGTGTGTGTGTGTAAGAGCATGACTTTGCCCAAAGTTCTGTCTCTACGCCTTTGCTGCTCTCCCTCTCTCTTTCTCTTTCTCTGCCGTCTCTGTCTTTCGTTGTTTATTGTTTTAGTTGCTTTTGCTTTTGCTCTGCCTTCGCTTCGCTTTGAGCAGCTGCTGCTGCTTGCTGGCTGGCTGGCTGGCTGGCTGGCTGGCCTTAGGGCTACATATGCATACTCATACATATATACATACATATGTGTGTATGTACGTGTGTACATACATATGTACACGGTTCATTTTAATTGACATCGATAATTAAAAAAAAAAAAAGAAAAATAAAAAATAAAACAATTTTCTGTTGTACTTTTTGCTTAGTTTTTTTTTCTTTGCCGGGCGCGCTGAGCTCAACAGTTTTATGAAGCGAGCAGCACACCACAGCACCACCACCACCACCACCACCCCACCCCACCCCACTCTCTTTGTATTTTTCTTTGCATATTCCATGATCTATGACCTCTGTCTCTCTCTCTCTCTTTTGGTTTTGCCATTGTCTATGGGAAGTTGCTCTACTTTCCCAAGCCGCTCACTACTTCTCAAGCTGCGCTCCCTCTCCCCCCTGTCACTCTCTCTCTCTCTCTGTGTTTCTGCTACCAAAGGTCGAGGTGAAACACTTCAACGACAGCGATAAAAGTTGTCTCACTGTGTCTCTCTTTGATTCTCTATCTTTTCTAATTACCCAACAATTAATAAAGTTTTGATATCTCAACGACGACAGTCAAGTGTTGTGTTTGGCGGGCACTGATTACCCGAATCACAGCGAATGCCTCTCTCTTTATCTGTCGCACTCTCTCGCTCTGTGAGAATGCGGAATGACTTGGAGGCACATCAGCAAATCGTTTATTGAAATATTGATAAAATTATAAAAAAGAAAAGGTATACAAGAAGTACAATATTTTATGACTCTTTGGGCCCACGCCATGAGTTTCGTGGCTGTAGATAAGAAATGCTTGCCCCCAAACGGTAGCAGCAGGCGATTGCCGTGGCGCCTTCTTAATTGAGGTGCAATTGAGGTTTTTGGAGGTTCTTTGGTTTGGGGGTTTTTATGGTGTATGAAAACTGATAGAATGTGCTGTAAAAGTCAGGGCAGGGAATACTTTTACTTAAAGGTTGTTCCACTGGTGACTGATCGAGGAGACCCTTGGAGATTTCTTTCCTAACTGAAAGATCTTTGCAGATCTGCTTTTTTTTTAACTCCAACAGCTGTAAATATCTTGCTAAATTTCGTAATTAAATTACTTTTAAATATATCTTTCCTCACTTGCTCAAATTCCAACGATCAAAGTTGCCTTTTAGAGTTCTAAGATTTTTCATTGGGCTTGAGTTTGAATTTCCATTTTTTCAAGCTTCACATAATTTTTAATGGCACCCAAATGACTCAATCCCCAAAGCAAAAGTGCCATAATTCTCCCTCTACTTGTATTACAATAACAAAATCACACACTCGCATCATACACTGCCTCAAGGCGAGAATTCCAAGAGGAATTCCTAGAAGCAGAAACCCAGAAACATTTGCCAGCTCAAAAAGTACAACTTAGCCCAAGATAAACAATATATACATGTACATAGGTACACTCATACTTGCACATAGTATATATTTCGGTTTTGTTGTAGTCTAGTTTACATACATATCAGTGTTTTTTTTTTTTTATCGTCACGTCGCAACTATAACGCATTATATAATGGCGCTTGGGCTTGGGCTCCCACAGTATCCCCCTGCTGCCAGCCAGCCAGCCCCAGTCCTCCGATAAGAGTTCCAGGCATAATTTGTGGGTCAAGTACAAACCGCCAAGAGTGGGGCGGGGAGTTTTGTGGCGAAGCAGACTCTGTGATCCGCTTAGCAATACAAATATCTCTTCTATCTATCTATGAATACTTTTCAGTAAATCGGTTTACAATTTACTTTTTTATTGTATTGCAAATAGAACCAATAGAAATATAGTTTCTTTTTTTCATGATAGTTTTTCTATAATTATTTTGATTGGTTTTCTATAGAATTTTTGTACATTTGTATTAGTTTTGGTATCAATGGAATTTCTATGGATTTGCAATAGATATTTTTAATAATTTTGAATGCTTCTCGTTTGGATTTTTAGATTTTCGGTAATTGCTAATTTCTTTCTCCTTTTCTTTCTTCTTTTTGTTTGTGTGTAGTGTGTGCAAATATTTTACCTTTTTGTTGGATTATTATTTATTTATTTATTTCTGCCGCTCTCTTGCTATTTTCTGCCGTTTGCTGCTGCTGCTGGCACTGTTGCCTGTCACTTTTAACTGGTTTTTATATAGCCAGATTGTTGTTGTTGTTGTTGTTGTATTTGTTGTTATTTTTTGTAGTTTTACTTTTCAGCTGCACTGTAATTGAAATTTTTGTTGCCGTTGTTGTTGTGGTTGTTGTTGCTGGTTGTAGCTGTGTGGAGCATTTCAAATTGTTTTGCACCGCCCACTTTTTGAATTATATCTTTTCTATCGCTTTTGAATTTTTCGCTTGATTTATATATGTATATCTATCTATGCACTGGGGTGGATACACACACACACACTCTGACACGTTGTATATTTCGATTTTAGTTATTTTTCTGTTGCGTTTTTTAGTAAATCAAAATTTTTGTATCACAATTTTTTGGTTTGTTTTTTTCTGCTGCTTTTTCTTGCTTTTAGGATTTCAAATCAATTCAATAATTTAATCCTAGAGGGAGTGGAAAAAGTGTTGGGGTTATATCATCAATGGCATTAAAATCGTGTAATCATTAAGCACTTTGTCTGCAACAAATACAAACACACAGACACACACACAGACACGCACGCCTTTTGTGTGGCTTAAAGACTGAAAGTTCTTTTGCATCTCACAAGTAAACCTGTTAGCTAACGCTGTGAACCCGAACACAGCGCCACAGCGCCACAGCTGATTTATGTGGCCAAGAGATAGACATACATATTATATGTATATCTGCTGTACTTGTGGTATATTTGTAGAGAACCTTTTGCCCCAAGGAACCGGTTCTTGGACTTGGACAACAATTGATACAATTTGCGGTATAATTTTAGCTGTAGTTTTCTTTGGCTTTGAGCGGGTGTGGGAAAGCCAACCGGACCTCTGGAACACTTGCATAATAATGAGCGGAGTGCAAGCAGGCCGAGCAACTACATTCCCAGATACAGTTCAGAAAGCAAAACAGAATAAAGGCACAAGTCAACGACTTTCACACGCCCAAAACAGAGCTCCAAAGCCCCCACAGAAACGGAGACCTTATGATGTGCTATGTGCCCAGAGACAAAGCGCGGACCTAATGAGGGGAAAGGCAGCAACGACGCATTGACGGACGCAGAGTTGAAAAGGTCAGAGACATGGGACATGGCCAAACAGAGTTGTGGGGATCGGATCCCATGTCTGCTGCGCAATGCTTTAGCGGAAATAATCGTTAAGTAGTAAGGTACAACAACCAAAAACCATGATTTCTGGCTTAGGGTTTTGAACGCAAAAGAAGACCAAAGACCAATGGAAGAAAGACGGCACAAGAACAGACCATGGCCAGCAAAGGGGAGACAGAGCAGAAGAAACTAAAGCCGAAGCAATGGGCATAAAATAAAAGTTTAGCGCAAAACGGAATTGAAATGAATGGACTGGGACTGGTGCTGGAGCTGGAGCTGGAACTGTGGCTGGGGAGGGCTCCGCTGGCCAAGAACTAGACGACTCGCTGACTCCCCAGTCTGTGACTCTACGCTCGACTGTGTTGTTTGAACTTGACTAAAATAAATAAAGCCATACAACCGACCCGACCCGAACCGACCAACTGGGCTGGGCGGGGAAACCAACTTCAGACTCGACTCTCTGCGTGTGCCCCTCGGGGGGGTTGGTGGGGTGTCGGCAAAAGTTTTTTGCGCTGGCACAAAAAGTTAACATTTCGCACCACCAAATGAAAATGAAATAGTTTTTCCTTTTAGCCAGTTATGGGCCACAGATCCAGATTCCAGATACATTATAGATGTACATATGTATATGTATGTATTTATCTTTATTTATTTTTTGGGGTGATTTATTGGCTTCCGATTTATTATTTAATTTGGCTGCTAATTAGTTGGCAAAATAAAAGAAGGAAAAAAACTCCTCAATTAATTGGGTTCTACTGTCTCCAGTTGTAGATACTTGTACTTGCAGCACATTGCAGCACGCAATGTGGCACAGCCAAAGGAAGTTCTCCCTCTCTCTCTTTCTCTCTTTAGAGTGTGGCAGGAACTGTTGCCATGGGGGCTTTGGATTTCAATTTGCGGTTGCAGCTGCCTCTCGGCTGCCTCTCCCCCCCCACAACCTTCATGGTGCCACTGCAAATGAGGAAAATATTTGCGGTTCACGTGTAAGATTCTTGCATAAGATTGCTGTCAATCGCCCTCTCAAGTAACTAAGTAAACAGTACCACACCAGAGGAACGAACCCTCATAACTGAAACACACACACACAACTGCAGCTGAACGATTGGATATGGAAGAGCAGAACTTTGGAGCATTTTTCGTAAGAAAATATCGCGTTTTTCTGGGAAATTTGAATGGAAATTTCATTGAAATTTCATGTGAATTTCAAATTTAGTTTTCATACTCTAGAAATTCTCTTGTATTTTTCAATTACATTCAAGAAAATAGTGAATTAAAATGGGGACCACACATAGATGTATTTTAGACCCGAAAGGTGTTTCTAAAATTATTATAGGTGTCCCTTAATGAATGAAAATTCAATTTATTTGTTTCTGAAATAATTAAAACATTTTTTTAACATTTCTAGAATGAAAAAAATTGCTTGCTAAATACATTTAGATAGATAAATAGAAGATAAATCTTGAAATGCAAAGTCTTAACCTACGATTTTTGTTTGCTATGAATTCGATGTGGAATTTTCATGTCTGAGACTTTTCTAAAGAATTTTCTAGGAATTGTTCAAGAAAGTTTAATGCAGAACTCTAATATAAAACTCTACACTTCTAATACAGAAAACTTCAACATTTGATGCAAAAAATAGAACATTAAAACTTCAATTTCCTTTAAAATGTATTCCCGAAAAGATCGGCCAAAAGCAGCTCAATCTATACAGGGAATCCATCTTATGGTAATCCAATCTTTCATTTCTCAGTTCTTCCTCTGGTTGGATCCGCTCTCAAGTGATTCCTCTTCTCCTCTCTCCATCATTCCACTTTTGTCGGTTTGTGTGAAAAATTTGCATAACTAAATATGTATTTAAATATTTATTTAGTTTTTATTTTGCTTAATGAATTGCTGGAGTGTTTTTTTTTCGGTTTTATTTTTTATTTAATTTTCGTTTTATCTGCTTTGCATTTAACCCATTTAACTCTTTTCGTTTTGGTTGCTGGTATAATTTATTTGTTTTAGTTTTTGGCGAACTAAAAGAACTGTCCAAACGTGACTCATGTTTGTATATTTTGTGCGGAGTGGCGTAGCTGTGTGTATCTGATACACGGGTACTTGGATCTGGAGAATTGCACACCCAAGCACTCCCTGCAATTTGTTAATAAACAATTACAGTTCGCTTTAATTGTTTATGTGCGCAATTAAATGTTGAATTAGAGTTTCGTTTCGGTTTCGGATTCGGTCAGGGGGACTGGACTGGGCTGGGTATTGTGAAATAGAGCTTAGACTTTGGAGCATTCAAACCACACGAAGCGCAAATCACGAATAATCATGGATAACAAACGAATTACGAATAATTGCGAATGCATTTCCGCCTTTTAATGATTTCCGATTTAGTTGTTTTTTTGTTTTTTATTTGTATATTTTTTCTAGTTTTTCCACAGAGAATGGAGTTGGAGTTTTTATTGAAGCCAACAAAAAGTAATCATAGGCATTTCTTTCAATTTCTGTGTGAGATATTCCGAGGGTTCGGACAAATGGCTGTTTAGGACTTGTAACAGTTTCTTATTTTGCCCAAAATTTAGGAACATGGAAAAAATTCCCGTTATATCAGCTTTTGTTAGAAAAACTGAAGATAATTAAAAGAAACGTTGGAAATTAAAGTTCCATAGGCAGAGGCAAAACTCTTTAAAGTTTCAGAAATATATGATTATAATCGTAATAAATCTGCGACACAAAAATTAGCTTGTCGCACACAATTATTTCTGAGGATATTCCAACGAAACTTTACAAGCTGAAGTTCAATTTTTGACTGTGTGATTTGCATAGTTTACAAACTATACAAAGTTTTCAAAGCGATCGTTGGTTGCGAAGTTAACTTTTCTTTTCTCTAATTGGTTTCCTATTGTTTCTATTCATTTTTCTATGACTGTGTTTGCTGTGTGTTCTTTTTTTTATTAATGTATTGTATTTGTTGCAACTTATCGCGCTTTTTGACTACGTTTTTTTTATTGTTGTTTATTTTGATTTACAATTTTCTCAAGTATTAACCGCTTTGTATGTTGTTGTTTTTGGTTTTTTTTTTTTTCGTGATAGTTACAGTTATTGCAATTTGTTGTGATTAATATTTATTATTTTTGTTGGTTTTTTGCTGTAGTTTTTTGTTCCGCACGATAGACGATAGAGAGCGCCAACTGCGTTTCCTTGTCCGCGGCCCGAAAAAGATTGAGGCAACAAAATCGACAGTGCCTCGCATTTCCATAGTACCAGCCAGTACATTTTTCCCACCGTCCAAGCCGACGGCGCTGCTGGCGTCGCTGCCAGCGTCGAATGTTGCAAGGGCATGTTGCCAAAAGGTGGGGACATAGAGGTAAAACAGCCAGTAATGTTGCAACTGATTGGTGTGCACCGCACCTCACCTGCTGTTTCGTTGACATACCTTGTATTGTTATTTTGAAAATACTGCTCAATATTGCGCGTCAAGTATGAGTTTCGGGAGAGGAAAAGAGCGCGCGACGTCACTGGACGAGCAACGGTGACATGTTGCTAAGCTACACCTTGTTCTCCCAATCCACCCTGCAAACGTTTTTACGAGCAACATTTGCTGCCCGCACCAAAAACCGAAAGAGCACGAACCACATGTTCGTGTCTCTTCTTTGCTCTCGTGTGTTTTCGGCCAACTTCGGTGCTCTTTCAGCCGAAGTGTAGCGGTAAAAACGGTTTCCATTCGGCATTTTTCTCACATTTGTTTTGCTTTCGCAGTTCGCCATGCAAAAGAGAGCCGCCGCCGGCGTGTGGATGCTAAGAGAGAGAGCGACTCCACCAATGTGTGGATGCTATCTAACTAAGAGAAATGACAGTAGCGTAGCCGCAGCCGTAGCTTTGTGCTATTTTTGGGTACCCTTTTTTTCGAGTGGTGGAGTGTACCGTTTGAGGTACTTGAAAACATGAAAGCGAAAATGTCCTGAGACTGAGACGCACTCCAAAAACAGAAATGGGAAAAACGGGAAACCAGCAAAATGGGCACACTAACAATAAATCACGTGCGGTGCGGTATGGTGCGGTACGTACCCCTCCCTACCCTCGCTTCACCTTTCAGGTGTGTGTGCGTCAGCTATTTTTCCAATCAAAAGGGAAAAGTGTAGAGGGGACGGAATGGCTTGGGGATGTCATAGAAATGGCTAACAAATCATTTGCCATATTTAGAAAACTACTTGAACTGTAGAGGGGCGTGGTGGGGTGGTGGTTGGGGTTATGCAACTCTGTCACCAACTAACTTTAATAGGCCCCCCGCTCTCTGCTGCTCTGCTCTTGCAGCTGGAATGTGGGCAACTGGAACGCGGGATCTGTGGAGCGTGTGAGAAGTGGACTTTGATTGGCAGCAGAGCTGTGGAGTAGGAAGGAGACAGTGCGATCTGTGGAGAGTGTGAGAGGGGAATGGGATGAACGGCAACTGCAATGCGATCTGTGGATTCCATGAAGCTGGAGTGGACTTTGACTGAATCGAAGCCTTTTAAAAGAGAGTGACCTGAGCAAGAGTGCAAGGAGGGGGAGGGAGTGTATCGAAATCTATTGGGGACTGGTTCCGCAGCGACCCATTATGGAGTGGGGCAGCGAGACCCAGGAGTGTCCCCATAGACACCGACGAGGTACGAAAATTGCCATGGACCACAGGCCATGAACAACACTTAAAACTTCATTCGGTGTACGCTGTGCCGCCGTGCACCCCTCTCCGTCGCTGCATCTCCCACACATGTTCCCCTCGCTCCATACATTTTTTACTAGCTCCTCCCCGCTATCTTCCCGCCCCGCTGATGGCCTATGTTACTGCCAGAGTTTCGGGTTTTTTACCGCTGTTTCTCCTTCGCTTCTTCTCCTTCCTTTTTCCCAGCGTTTTCTTCTCCTTTTTGTTTCGGCGGTGTGGAAGTTTGAAACTTGCACTTTTTTTCATGGCATGTGTGTGGGAGGGAGCGAGGTAGAAGGGTTGGGAAGGGGGCAAAGAAAGAGTGGGAGAGAGCGGAGTCTAAAGTGTAAAAAGAGGATTTGGGATATATGCAGAGGCAGCGTAACAACGGTAAATGGGATCAGATGGAGTAGGAGCAGGGATAGAGGAGAGCAGCAGAAGATAGAGAGAGAGAGAGAGAGAGAGATGTGTATTAGAACGGTGCAGCGATGGGGAACAGCGTAGTTTTTTGGAAAGAAATCGGAGTACGGGGATTGTGGAAGAAGGGAAGAGCGCAGAGTGGGCTCTAAGGTTTTGAGTGGCTCTCCGCGCCAAAGTTCATTAGCTATTAAACGAGACAGAGAGAGAGAGAGAGAGCGAGTGAGTGGCGCTGGCACAGGAGCGAAATGAAAGGCCACTTAATTCCACATGCATGACCGAATATCCCATCCGATAGTTGGAATACAATAAAAAGCTCTTCCGAGCGGGATAATCAATATAATAGACCCATCACAAGACAGTAACCCTTCCGAAATGTGAACTATTTTAGTCCCATTTTACCCCTCCCCTATCCCTTACCCCAAGAACATTCATCAATAATTCATAGACGTTTATAAGCGCTTCGTAAACGTTAAATCAAAAATTTCTACCCGTCAAACAGGACAGTGGACGGGGGCTCTGTCAATACATAATTCAGTAGTCGCCGTAACAGTTGTAACCGAACCCATGGAAAACTAACCTCAAACTAAAAGAAACCCGTAACTGTAATTGCAGCTACTTTTCCCCTGCCACCAATCCCTATAATATATTGTAGGTATATATTACAAAAAAAGTGTTGTTTTTTTTTGTGTTTCAGCCATCCGATAATTTGTCATAAAAATTGATCAAACAAGCCAAGCCAAGCCAAGGTGGAATAATGACAAAATGCAATTTGCATGTCATGACAAAAAGAGAAACAGAAACCCTCCCACCTTCTGCCTACTTTGTGTGCCGCCCTGCACCTGCCCTCCTTCCTGCTGCCTATATCATTTATCCTTGAAGAGGCATATTGCATGTGTGTGGCTCATAGCGGGGTGGGGGATGGGGATGGGAATGGGAAGTACAACGACAGGCAGTCACGATAAACCATTTACAATATTTATTTATTCATAACTCACCAAAGCAGAATTAACTTTGCATACACAAGATTCCACCTTGTGCACAATGTTGCAGGAGTTACTTATGTGTAGCTGCTATGTTTAGCTATAGTTATAGTTTTTGTTCCCCCCTTTTGGTTGGTTTTTCCTTTTGTTTTTAAGGCTGAGCGCTGAGGTTTCATGTCAGGCCACAATTTCCTAAGCGATTTGCGTACACAAATTGAAAATTGTCGCTCCACGTCTCTGACGTGATTGTTAGTCATAAGTTTTTGTGTTATTTATTGGGTTTTTTCTTTTTGTGTGTGTTCCAAAAGCAACTTATCAAGGGGCAGTCCTTTAATCTTGTTTATGCATCGAAAACAATATACCAAAGATTGAATTTTCCTCTTGCTGTCTTATGGGAAACCAAACAGTTTGAGTTACAAGTACTTCTTTGAGTATATTATTGTGGGCTGTTCAAACACATCATAGGCATTGGCATAGCCTATGGAGAAGTACCTTAGATATCAGGTAGAAGGCAGACAGCCGGCAGGGCAACAGTCGGTAGGCCAACAGCCGGTCCTGGTCCTTTTGCCGCCTCTGTCCGATGGCTCGCACCAAAAACACAAGACAGGTGCAGGCTGGCTGGCTTCGACTTGGACTCTGAGTTAAGGAAACACATGCCACGAATTCAGGTGTTTTTGTGTGTGTGTGTGTGTGTGAGTGTGTTTTATTTTCGGGGCATATGCTTTATGTACATAAATACTCATATTTTTTCATGGTTTTCTCGTTTGGTTTTTTCTTTTTCGGGGGTTACTTTTTACACATTTCGAGCAAGGTGAATGCACTCCACGCTGTGGGATATTCGTATTCGGGAAACCAGTCCAAAATGCGAGTCAGTGTCCAGTCCAAGTACTCGGCACTGCAAATGCAATTGCCAGAAGACAATGACAATGGTCTGGTCTGGTCTGGTCAGGTCTGTGGGGTACATAGGAACACAGCCACATAGACCCACAGCCAGTACTTACACTAAGGGGAAAAAGTTGAACAAAAAATATGTTTTGGGGACTTAAAATTATGATGAATATTTCTATTTGAAATAGCAAACATTTTAATGGAAATACTACTTTTAATCATAAAAGAATTATTATAATTAAATATTATATGATATTAATTAATGGAAATAATATTTTTAATTGTAAAATAATAAATAGAAAATAGAGAATGGCAAAGCATTGTTAAAACGTTTTTACTGCGCTCATTTTAGTCTTAAAATGGAAGTAATCCATTAATCCCCTGAAAGTAGAGTTCTGAAGGTAGGGCAGATGAAAAGTAAAGCCAGAGTGTGGGGTAATCGATCTAATATATACAAAATTTACATCTTCAATATAAAACTATTGAAATACTCTTTGTTTTAGGTTCTCTATAAACAATTTCCTTGACTTTTGCATGCATAAAACTCTACAGAATTCTCTTCGCTGCTTCAAAGATCAGTTGCTACATTTTCTTTGCAGTGTAGACACTGAAAATTCCGACCAGTCAGTCGAGTCATTGCGGGGCACTTACTTGCCATGAGTTTGCCACTTTTCCTCTTTTTTTTGTTGTTGTTGTTGTTGTCTTTTTACTCTATGGAACGAAGTTGCAGAGTTGCGGAGTCGGAGTCACAGAGTCGCAGACTCGGACAATGGCAATGACCACCACAAGCGACGGGGCCATGTCGGACACATAATGCAATAAACAATCATAGAAATGCATAATGCATGTCAGATTAAGAAATTATTAGCCGCATGCGCAAGTTGATGGAAGTTTCGTAGTCTCCGTCGTCGTCGTCGTCGTCGTCGTCGTCTGGCTAGCGGTTCTCTAACTTTAGCTGCGCCTCCCTTTTACAGGAGGGAGTGAATGGAGCGGGAAAGAGTTTTTCCTAAGCTAATTTCTCAGCGAAATTATATTAGTGGAAACCGAGGGGTCACATGGTCATATTCATTAGAAGTTAATCGTTTTTTAAGAGGTGAAACTGCTGGTGTAAAAACAATATATAGGATATATAATTACGGTTGGAAATTATAGCCTGGAATTTGTTTTACTAGCGGAAAATTTTCAGAAATCATTTCTATATTATTTATTAAACATTTTTCTTTTAGAAATGTTGAAAATGATTTATTTAATTCTCTATTGTCTCTATTTAATTATCCATTATATGTTCACAGAATAAATCGAAACAGGAGCATGTGGAATGGTAAGTCAAATTTTGTTTTTATTCTGGTAAAACTTTATTATATTTTTTACTTTTATATCTACAGATAAAAGTAGAATTTCTTACATTTTTATAACCATAAATCATAGAAAATATATGCATAAAGACAGCCAAACTTGTAAAGCAAATTTTATTCAACATTTTCTACCAATTCGAACATTTCTCTTTATTTTGGAAATAGAAAGAATGCCACATGCAATGCGCTTTTTGACCATTTAATTGAAGTAGAAACTACAAGCAATAGATTTCCATAGAGTTTCACCCTTTCCGGCTGCTGATTGACTGATGTTAGATAGGATTTCCATTCAACGAATGACAGACAAAAGTTTGTGTCAAAACCCAAACAATTGAGAGTTATGCAATGCGTCTGTCTCTCTGTCTGTCTGTCTGTCTGCCTGCCTTAAAGCTGCTGCCAAACCCCGAAGCACAGAGCCATAAGAGCAATAATTTGAATAGTTTCGGTTGGGTAGAGGGGCAGGGCGTGCAGTACGTGGACGGGCAGGAGATCTGTGGGAGGGTATGGCAGGCAGGTCGCACAGCTGGGGGAGACAAATGTTGTCGGCCATGCTTCAATGCGTGCGCAGCGGCGAATGCTTCCGTTTCCGTTCTTAATAGCTTTATTGTGATTTACTCAACAACAAACAACGGGCAGAGAGACAGCAGAGACAGCAGCGACAGCAGCAGCAGAAGCAAAAGCAATCAACGGAATTACAACAGCGTTAAAAAAGGCAACAACAGCAGCCAACAGCAGCAGCAGCAGCAGCAGCAACAGCAGCAACGATAACTGATAAAAACAACAATCAATGATTGAGAACAATTGAGGAAGAGAAAGATACGAACAGCAACAACAAAATGTTAAACCCAACCCAAAAAGGAAGCAAGAAATTTAAATGGGGGAAACACCAACAAAAAATATAAACTTTAATGAGACAGGTGAGAAGCCCAGACAGAGGGGTGTGTCGTCCGTCCGACTGTTAAATGTGCAGCAAGGATAGCGTTAACACTGAAAATAATATTTAATATTACTTAAAGAATAGAAAGTATTTTCTAATTCAAATCCAACACACAGACTGCCTATCAAAATAAATTAATTAATTGTTTTAATATATTTTTCTCAATTATTTCAACATTCACGGAATTTATTTACACATTTCCCCATAGAAAAGAGTCGCTTTTTGGACAACCCCCCAAGTGATCTTTACAAGCAATTCGAACCCTTGTTCTGTGTGCCTGATATGCATAACCCATATATGTGGACTGACTGACATTTCAAGGCTAACAAACACACACACGACAGAACTTTTAAAGGCCACTGGGTGAACCCTTTTTGTTTTTTCCTGACAGAGTTACTGTGCAGGGGAGGTTGCAGAACGGCTTATGGATGGGGGTGTAAACAGACCGTCAATCAAGTAACACCCCCTTAACCAAATGGTCAAAGCCTGAGACCATCACTTACGTCATGCCAGAGAAACAAGGGGAAATATCATACAAAAACCCCAAAAAAAAAAACAAAAGGAAAAACGAAAAACTGAGTTTTAAAGCCCAAAAAATGTTACAATTGCAGTGCCAAGAAGCACATAAAGCAGGGAATGGAAATGCTATATATTGCATATAGAAGAGACAGATATGTCAGTTGGTAAATGGTGGTAGATGGTTGGTAGTATGTACAATCATGCATATATATGTATGGCATATGGCAAAGTGGTGGCTTGGCTGCTTTGGCTGCTTTGGTAGCTTGGCTGGCTGGCTGGCTGGCTGCTTTGTTGCTTGGTTGCGTTTGCAAATGCTCAGCCAGGTGAGACGCCGCGCGTTTGTTGTATCCACTGACTGTCTGCCTCTCTCGCTCACTCACTCACTCACTCACTCACTCACACTGTGTGTGTCTCGCCAACTCAGGTGTGACAAATAATTATACCATATACCTGTACCTGTGCCTGTGCCATTGCCTGTCTGTATATAAAATATACATCATACTCGTGCATATATTTTCAGGCAGCAAAAGTTCATTAAAAGGCGCTCACTATAGAGGCACCGCACCGCACCGCACCACCTTTTCAGTGGCAACAAACAAACAGTGTCTGTGTTGGGGGTTTTTGTGATGTTTGTGTCAAAGCCTTTTTGCCGGCCGACACTTTTCTGACTCATTAATGCCCGACCTGCCGCCTGCTGCCTGCCGCCTGCTGCCGGCTGACTGCCTTCCCGAGAAGCAAATTTTCAATTAGAAAAGTGCGTTCTGAAATGTGGAAACTCCGATCAAGAGTTAAAGGCCACAAGCAGCAACGGGAAAAACTGTTGAGAAAAACTGTACCAGCGGCTGCAGGGGGTCCAGGCCATGGCCTGTCCGGTGTGTGAGTGCTGTGCTTTTCGGCCTGAGCCAATTGTGCAACAATTTGTGGCATTTACGCCGCAGGGAAGCAGCTCGCTCTCCAACTTGGTTTGGGGAATTTAGATTTCTGGGTCTTTTTTGGAAGACGTGGCCAAGTGCTCAGGCGCTTCAAACGGGGCGCCCAATCAGTGTAAGCGATTTTTGTTTCATTTCGGATCAAATCCCCAGAGGCGGTGCAGCAAGAGAAGTTAATGGCCCAACCATGTGGCTGAGAGGATACAACTGTAAAAGCCTTTAAACAAATAATGTGTTTGGTTTGGATTTTTGTAGAATCTTCGTGATTAAGCAACTGTCTGTGACTTTGCGGTCAACCAACTTTACATAAATCTATTTTCAATAATTATCTATATAATTTATGATTTCCTTTCTCTCTCTTTGTCAGCCACATTTGCATACGAGATTAAGCCATCAAAGGAGTTAAAGCCCAAAGCCAAAGAGCCAACGAGCCAACGAGCCAAAGAGCCAGCCATCTAATTACATTCAATGCAAATGAATAACCAATTGTTTTGCCGCCAAATGGGGCTGCAATTAATTGATTGCATTTGCTGGCCGCCTGAAACACAATTTAGTATTTATCATTTTGATGAGTAAGCAATCAATTGATTGACTCTCTAATGCTCGGTTCGATTATCGTTTATCGAGCACACACACACACTCACCTTTTGCCAATCGGAAATTTTCATACAAATTTCACGGAGCTTCCTTCCGTATTTTTTATTCTCCCAATTAAAGTCTGCAAATAAATAGAGAGGGGAAAACAGTTTAAACTTTAGTTTTTTGCAGTATTGATTAAGGTGCGGTGTGGAACATTTTTGGCAATTGACTGGCACGCCCTGCACGGGAGAGCACGGGACAGTGCGGGACAGTGGAGTAATGCAATTTCCCATAAAATAAAAGAAATAATCCCTTAGGCCTTACTTAAATGAAAGTTTGCCAAGATTTGAATTCGATAAAATGGAATCAATAAATGTATCGATAAATTATTGTTATCGATATTGGTTGCGTTGTTTATATACCCACATATTTATCTATATTCTATCAATGAAAATTTTATGATCGATAAATTTTGATATATGTTGAAATTGATAAGTTCTGAAGTATATTTATCGATAAATTTATCGATCATATTGAAATAATCACTATTGATAGTCGATGTGTCTCTTTTCAACCAAGTATGATTTTATTTGAATCGATAACTGACACAGCTCGATAATTAGTAGCAGTACGAAAGCTGATTTTAATTAAACGAAAAACACCTTTAATCCGTTTTATTTTTTGTTTGAGTTGAACTGCAATTTTCAATTCAATTAACTGCACTGCTGCCCTTACACTATTCAAACGCACTGTATGAATGAAGTATCCGGGCACCAAGAGCGTGTGCTGGAGCTGCCTGCTGCTGCTGCTGCACCTACTTTTACCCCCTTCCATTGCTCGAGCAGCAATATCTCAGCTCCATCCATTGATGGATTCCCCAATCTTCTGGCACCTTTTTTCGAGCATCCTTTGCGTTTTCATTCCTCCAGCATTTTGTTTTTATTGCACTGCAATTGCAAAATGCTCTCGCTTGCAGTTCAATTCAATTTATCTTTGATTTTCACGGCAGCACTCTCGCCATGTGAATTCACTTCCCCGCACTGCCCGCACTCCCCCAGGGCACTTGCCGCTTCCCACCCACCTTTCAGTTTGATTAATTTTGTATGTTTTTTGAGTCTGTCCAAGTGGAACGTGGCAGCATCTTCTACGGGATTTCATTGCGGATGCGCGGGGAGGGTGGCCAAACTAATTACAGTTTTTGTCAGGACTGGAGCAGAGAGCAGAGCCAGAGCCCAGTGCCAGAGAGGTGACTAAGAGCTTACTTTGTCCATTGTCCGTTTGCTTTTTAGTAAATTGAATTTGCAATTAGCGACCACCGAAATCAATTTGCCTTCTCCACAAAACTCTTTCGCTTGTTGCTGGACCTAAAATGCTGTTCCCTCTGCTCCCCAGCTGCCTCTTTGGCTACACGTTTGCTGCTCAGATGCCTCTCTGGTTCCTCTGCTCGTTTGCTCCCCAGATGCCTCTCTGGTTCCTCTGGCTGCTGCTGCTGCTGTAAATTTTGTGTGTAGCCTCGTCGTAAATCGTCCTTTGGTGCTGCCAACTGCATTTATGCAGCAACAGCAGCAAGGCGCTCCTGGCGAAAAATTGCAGCTGACAAAAGGCCACAAAACAAAACAAAAATCAACACAAAAACCGGCACACGGGCACGGTGCACGGTGGGCACGGGGCACAGCTACCAAACTAATTTTATTACAACGCCACAGCCAAAGAGCCCCCACAGGAAGCCATGGGAGGCGCACGGGAGGCGCACGGCTCTGGAAAAACAATGTCAGTTTTACATTTGGTCATTTTGCTTTGGCCACTGCCACTGCCACTTCTGCCAGCTCTGCCTCTTTTATTTATCTGTGTTTTTTGTTGTTCCTGTGCCTGTATACACGTTGGAAAATTTAGCATATGTTGTTTAAATGTTTAATGAAATCCGCCATAGTGCCACACACAGAGTTGCACTTGCCATGCCCAAAGCCTACCCACCCACCTCCCGTTCCTCCCACCCGTTTTTTGTTGCGGCATCAGCGGGGGGGCTCAATTTCCTAAGCCAATTTTGTCGCACACAACACAAAAATGGGCTCTAAAATTTCACTAGCACTGGCAACGGTGAGTGAGAGAGGGGAGAGGGGGAGAGAGTGAGAGGGGGAGAGGGATTTGTGGGCTGCTGCACACTGCACTGCCACTGCCACTGTTCCACTGCAACCAAAGTGAATCTAATAGAATAGTCAAAAGTTTTTGTTGGCAAAGTGCTGCAGGCGCCGGACCGCCTGTCAATGGCAATAGATTGTTATGGTTATAGCAGGGGGGGGGACGGGACTTAAAGGCAGCTAAAGATAATCCCCAAGTGTATGGCCAGATAAGGTGGGAACATAATGCTGTGGCCATGCAAACGAGTGTCGAGTCGAGTCGTGTGCGAGACCAGTCCGAGTATATTGCGGCTGGCTAACGAATCTGAATCTGAAACTGTCTGGAGTGGCATTTAATGGTCGATTTTTGAGGGAAAGTTATGGAGTTCTTTGAGCTTATAAAGCTTGAGTGGATTATTCCTGTTTGGGCAATCGAATCGAAACCACAAATCGGCTATCCTGATGATGGGACACGAGTGCGTATATTTTCCATGATTTACGATTGATTAAATGCCTTGATTTTCCTGCATTACCGATTTCTCTGTGAAAATCTTGTACAACTGGTAAAGTTTTTGGTATCTTAAAGTTGTCCATTGATTGCTCTCTTGAGATCTATATCCTTTCATGCGCTTTACCAATCGCATTTGCATGGCTCTTCAATCCATTCCCAGAACTCCTGCTGCTGCTCCTCCTACGACTGCTGCTGCTGCTGCTGCTGCTGCTCCACTTACACGCGTCTGGTCTTAAACCCTACTTGGGGGGGTATTTTTTTTTCGTTGCCATAATTTGAAGCCAAAAGTCGGAGATGTCTGTGCAGGCGAGTCACAACAAACTCAAGAGAGCTCGTTTTTTTCCCCACCCAACTGGGTTTTTGGGGGGTTCTTCTCGAAGCCAGCATCGACAGGCTGTCAATTAAAATGGAAATGTTTAAGTTTCGTTTGCCATAAAAAAAAGGCTGGCAACGGGCTGGGTCTGGTACGGCTCCTTGGCTCCTGGAAACGTAGGCAGTGCTGGGCTGGGAGAGGACTGGTACAGGACTGGTACAGGGCTGGTCTGGTCTGGTGGTTTGGCTCGTTCATTCATCCAGAAAGCGGCAAGTTTCTTCCTGCAATTCCTTCTGGTGGCATTTTCATGTTGATTTTGCTCAGCTCCTTTATTTTTTTTAAATTTTTTTGTATCACAGTTGAACTTTGACCCAATTTGTTGTTCGCTCCCGGCTGCAGGCAGGCTGGCAGGCAGGCAGGACGCCTGTCCTGTCAGCGGCGTCGTCATCCAGGATTGCCTCAGTCGTCGTCGCTTGCTGCTGCTGCTGCACAACACTCCAAGTCGAAACCAACTCCTTGTGTGCCACAGAGCCCGCTGATTGCACGTGGCACACACACACACACACACACACAGACACAGGCAGAGATAGAGATATACATATGTATGCACTATATAGTAAAGTGTGCTACAAATTGAAGTCTTCAGCAACGAGTCACGAAATCTAGAGTAGTAGTCTCTCCTCTCTGTCTCTGTACTCCGTAGTACCACTGAATATGTGGAACGCTCCTCCTGCCGCTGCTACTAGAACGTTTCAACCGTTGCACGTGTATTATATTTCGTATTTCACATTTTCGCATTTCGTTTTCCCTTTGCGTTTTGTTGAAAGGAAATCGTGTGATGTGCCTAGTGCCTCTAGTCCCTGGGCTCTAGAGAGCCTCCTCCAATGGTGGAATGCACAGGGGGAAATCGTGGCTAAGACGCAAACATTTTAGAGGTGTTTTTTCAATCACAAAAAGAAGCTTTTTGGGAGTCTTTTGAGGGGTTATATATTTATAAGTATTTTACAAGCAAAATTCTATGGTAGCTACAATTTTGAAGAAATTTTGCTGAAATTTGGAGAAGTAATGTAGAAAGATCTGCCGTTCCACCAAATTGTATTGCATTTGAATTTAATTATAAGAAAAACTCAGCAGGAATGTTTTTGGTCGACGCACACTCCGATACTCAGTTGTTTTGTTTATGATGTTTATATCACTCATTATTAGGGATTATCTTTCCTACTCTGCCATAGAATTTTCTTGACTGTATTAGTTATCCGTGCACTTTCTGTTGAAGCTTTTCTCTCAGTGCAGTCACAGTGCTAATAGCCGGCAGCTTGTTTAAGCCTTCACCAGCCTTGCCTTCTTTTCTCGCTCAGATTGGGCGAGTGAGCGAGCGAGTTGGAGAATAGTAGAGTGCCCGGCGACTTGTACCTGCTGCAGAGTCGATTTTTATATGCAACTCTATAACAATTTCCACACACACACACACAGAAGCAGAGGCAGAGACAGAGGCAGACGGAGGCGCAGACACGGACACAGATGGAGACGACGACGACGACGACGACGACGACGATGACGATGGTTACGTGCCATTCTGTGTGTGCCAAGCAATTTCGCCTGGGAACATACTCTTTGCAGGCACTGTGTGTAAGCCTCTGTGTATCTGTCGCTGTCTCTGTCTCGCATGCAATCCGTTTAAATACAAAGATCTCTGCATTTGAGCTTGTGACCAGCTGGGTAGTGGGTAGGGGTAGGGGGCTACGGGGGGTTGTGTGTCTGCACCTTTCGTTTCCTTTTTGCATTTCGTTTACTTTTATGAAAATTGCTTCCATGTGTTCTGGACGAGTGTTTTTTAAGGATTGCGCCAATGTGTAATGAACTGTACTGTACGAGGAGGTCCTGACCGAGAGAGTGAGCATGAGAGAGTGCTGGGGGGTGTCGGAGTCCTTTGCTTCGGGGCAAATGCCTATACTTAAGGCTTAGCATTTGCTTCAGGCAAAGAATTTTCTTTAGTGTCTGGCTCTGGCTCTGCTTTGGGCCCTGCCCTTTGCCTTCTGCCTTTGCCTCAGTTTCAGTCTCAGTCTCAGTTTTCAGTCTACGGCTTTGCTGCAGTCTCTGCCTTGAGCTGGTCCTACACGCTTCGTTTTTAACCGACGGAAATCTATGGAAATTTCATTTCATTATGTAAAGTTTTTGAGGGCAGGAAACATGTGGAAACATTTTAGGACAGAATACTTTTTGGCATGCCACATACTGGCATCAAAAATACTTAAATATCAGCATTTTTTAATACATGAATTGTATTTTTTAACTGAAAGATTTGATTGATTTAATTGGGTTTCGAATCGGTAAAAATCATGGCAGTTGGGTAATATTTCCTGTTGATGTTTCCCCACAAATCATTGCATTATATGCTAGCCATTTTATTAGTTTAATTAGCCCAAAAACCATCGTTAAAAAACGTATAATTTAACAGCGGCTCTTGTGCCACTGCTTCAGCCTGTCCGTTACAGCAGAACTTCAAGGGGAGTGCATCGAGAGATGCTTTGGTCATTCTTTAAAACTAATTTTATTTACAGGTGCAGCATGGCCACACGCCCTCTTAACGCCTGCCTACCGTAGCCCACCCCCATCCCCACCGCTCTTTCGTTATTCCATTTTTGTTCCCCCTTTTTCGTTCTCTACCTCTCTCGCTCCCTGTCTGTATGCTCACTTTCTGGCACTCGATTTATATTGAATAAATGCAAAAGGCGTGTTAATTGACAGACCATGAAGAAGGAAAAATATTTTTGCACTTTTCTCGTTCTCTCTCTCTTTCTCGCTGTCTGCTCTCCCTCTTTTGCCGCTCAACAGTAGCTCTAGGAACAACAATGGCTAAAGAGAATGAGAGGGAGCGAGCGTAGAGGGGGGAGGAATATCATTTAAGCTTCTCTCGTGCTGAGCTGCAAAATGACCAACTAAATGAATGAGAGGGGGCGGAAGGGCAAGACCAGGAGGTATGGTAGAGGTAGAGCAGAGAGAGAGAGAGAGAGCCAGAACCATAGCGGACAGAATGCATTAAGTTCTGCTATTCGTCTATTTTTGTTTTGTATACTTTAAGCTTTTTTTTTACTTGAAGTGGAGTCCAATGATTTGGTTATTCAATTGGTAAAGCAATCAGGTGAGAAAACAGTTTATGAACAGAGAGTAACGGCCAGGCCAATTTGCTAATCAATTGAAAGTTGCAAATAGTTGCTGGTGTGTGTAAAAGCTGGAAATGTTAATGGTTTTGATTTGAAAACTAAGCGGCTTAAATTGTTTTAAAAGTTGTTAACTATTTTATTACTTGGAACAGCATGCCATGTGTAGGAAAGTTCAACTAAAGTTGGTGATTATACCCTGATGCTATGCGGCACTTGGCTTTAAGGCTTCGGCTACGTATGCACCAAAATAAAATAAATAATATCAGCTACGCTCACACGTCAATATGGCTGGAAACTAAAATAGGCAACTGTAGCACCGAGTACCTTACCCTATTTGAAACACAACTTGCCTGCCTACCTGCCTGTCGGCCGCCTGCAGCTTAGCAACTCTCTCACTCTCTTTCTCTCTGTCCCTTTATTCTAGTAAGAGCAGCGACGATCTCCAGATCGTTACACAAGATAAGCAAAGCAAAGCAAAGCAAATTATGGACTTAACTTGAAAAAGCTTCTGGCGGGGGGGGTGGCGGTGCTGGTGCGACACTTTTGGTTTTGCTTATCTTGTTTGTCGCTGAGCGAGCGCAGCAGCGGCGGCGCGGCTGCTCTTCACGTCTGTTCATGTCCGTCTGCAGTCAGTGCTTGGATCCTTATCAGAGTATGCAATCTTCGTTTTGTTTTGGTGCGCTCGCTGCCGCTCGCTTTTGCTTTGCAAACTTCTTAAACTTGAGCGCATGTTTTGGTGAGAGCACTCTCACCCGCACTGTGTACCGTTAAGCCGTTCGGTGCAATGAGCAGAGGCAGCGGCAGAGGCAGCGGTAGCGGCAGGGCAGAGGCAGCGGCAGCGGCAGAGCAGTCCATAAGTAGATGAATGGAAAATGATGCAAGCAATTATGGTAATTTGTTGCTGTGTTGCTCTGCCAATTGCTAACGTTTTTTTTTTATAGTTTTCTTATTAATAGTCAAAGAAAAAGAGAGGGCTGTGGTGGGGTACGCGGTACGGGGTACAGAGTGGAAAATAAGCTTGAGGAGGATGGCGGCGTCTATAAATCTGACGGCCAGCGGCGCATACTTTTATGACGCTTGGTTGGGTGGGCTCTTCTCCTCCCTCCTTCCTCAATCCTTCTTTTACTTATTTTCTTTTGGGGCAGTACCCTCCCCTGGCCCGTTGGTCAAGCCAAGTTGCGTGCGGCACTAAATCGTTCATATTTATCTATAATAAAGGCAATTTTGAGCCATTCCCCATGCCATGCCCACCATGCCACACACCCACCCACCATACCACCCACCCATTTCGTACCATCTACACTCGTTTCATGAGCGGGCCACATCGGAGCTTGATACTGGCAGAAAAATCGATTAAACAAATCGAGTAAAGTGTTGCCAGTGCCTGCCAGGCACGCCATATAACAGTATATGGTATGCTATGGAATATACAGGACGCAGATACACATTTACACATATTTACATACATACATATATATATATATATGTATGTATTTATTTATATGCATATAGGTAAATGGTGTGGGGTGGTACTATAATTATATGGCCCAGGATATGGCTATGGCCCCCTTTTTGGCCCAGCTCGGACGACGCCTCTGTTTGTTGGGGCCACAGTGTGTTGCCTTGGCTACGCGTCAATAAGGCAACACACACAAACACACACTACTACAAAAGACACACACACACAGGATTATAGCTGATGGAAATTCAAATAATATTTACTTAATTTAATCGCCAGTTAAAATTTTACTTTGCACTTGCTTGAGTTTTCCTTTATTTTCTAGTTCCGTTTTTGAATGTCTCTCACCTTTCTAGACCTGCAATCGTCGAGTCCTTGCGCAATTTAACCGCAAATTTCTGGTAAAATTTCTGCGTATAACTCTTAATTTTATAGATCTTTTGACCCAGCGACATTTTCTTTCAGACCCTACCACTTAATGTTTTTCTTTTTCTTTGTTTTTGTTTTTTTGTTTCTTTTATAATTCTAATTATGTCACCATTTTGCAGTATTTTATTGGTTCTCTTTTTGGGTGCACAAATTGTTCATTTTTGGGTTGGTATTTTTTGTGTGGTTGTTGGTATTGTTTTTTTTTGGTTTTTGGTATTATTTTGGTGTGTGCCACTGCTGGTGGTGCTGCCTGCCACTTGCCACAGAGTCCAACTGCCAACTGGCATGCCAGGACAGTGCGTGTTTTTGTTATGGCCTTCCCCAGTACTGCGGCGGTTCCTTCGTTCGGTTTCCCATAGCAATGTGTTGGAATTTTTTGCGTGCTGACTGTAGGTGGTCCTTGGCATGATGGTGTTGGCCTGGCTAAGTCCCCTTAGCCTAGCACACATAGTACATCCTGTGCATGTCCTTCGTTCGGCTAGCCCTCGTTCATAGCCAAAGAGAGAAAGCAATAGCAAAAGAAAGAGAGAACGACGGAGCGCTAAGCTGCCTCGTTGTTTGGGTAGTACCAACAAGAAATCGTTAGGCTGTTGCCAAGGCAGCAAGCAGGCCAAAACCGCCTGCTAGTACCACTGGGGAATGTGTGGAAGTATTTACACTGAGAAATATGCAAGCCCTGAATATGATATGCAATGAAGGGCATTGGGGATAAAACCATCTAGAAACGGCTCAAAATGGGATTTAATTGGATTTAATATTGAATGTGAAATATTTTGCATTCAACAAAATGTTCAAAAAATGTTCAGAAATCTGCAAAGTAATTGGAAAATATTGTTTATCGATATTTGATCAAAAAATCGTTGATCAACAATTAAACTTGGATTACTAAAAATCTAATTATTTCTGCCACAAACGGTTATAAAATTAATAAATTAAATAAAATTAAATATAAACAAAATTAAGAAAAAATCTGGCACCATTCTGCTTGCTCGGACTACATTATCTGCTTGCTCCAGCTCTGGCCTAATTTTTCTCAGTGTATTTATTTAAAATGCTCAATAATTTGGCCATTTTCTTTAGCCTAAAGATTTCAATTAATGTAAACGCCTTCAAGTGGGCCACAATTGCGGTAATTAGAAGAGCAATCACAGTGACACAGAGGAGAGCAGCCAGGAGCCTACGCATATCGATCTAATTTTTGAGTGGGGCAAGGCGGAAGGAAGGCAGGAAGGAACCAGAGTACTTTAAAGGGGAGGCTGAGGGTGAGGGTGAGGCAGTTAGTGGCTACAAGGATAAGTGGGTGGATGATTGCATGGGAGTGGGTGTGGGTGTGGGAGTGGGTGAGTGTCTGGTTGGTGGTGTTTGGCTCATTGTTTCAGTGGTTCTGTGGGTTCAGGTCAGACTATGCAAATTTACTTGGCATACATCGCTTTGTCTCTGTCTATGGGTCGTTTTGGCTCCCACTCCCACTCTCTCCCACTCTCTCCCCCTCTCTCTCTCTCCATCTCTCCTTTCTCCCTTTAGCACTCGCTCATTTGCTGCCTGCCCCTGCCCACTGCCCACTGCCCTCTGGCCCATCCGCCTGGCATAAATAACAAGAGAAACCTGTTAATCGAGCTAATTGCATAAATTATAATGGATAATGGGCACGCACGCCGTGACAGGCAGCAGCAGCAAGGACATCCTCCTAGGTACCGGGCTGGCACCACCCACCCACCACTCAAACAGCTGTTCGTTCAGCAGCTGACCAAAAATGTGACCAAATTTGCTCAGACAAAAAAATTATTCAGAAATTGTGTAATATAATTTTTAACATTTGTTTTTCTTTTGGGCTCTTGGCTAAATGATTCGTTTGCTGCCGAAGTTTTATTACTGTTGGTTAGTGATGCCATTCACACCCCCCATACCCAATAGCCAATACACTGGCAATACACTGGAAATTTAATCTACAGACTATCTACACTGTCTACACTTTGATTCTGTGATATTTTTAAATACTATTGGAAATGCAACGAAAAAATACATAAAATGGGTTTTGTTTTTTTTGCATATATCTAAGAATAATTATAGCACATTTTCTATAATTATTTTTATTGTTGAGCTGCCTTTGTTTCCTTCTGCTAAAAGTGTCGGCGAACAGCCCAAAGTGTACGAATTTTATTGTCATTATTTTATCGTCTTGTAGAATTAATTTGGCAGAAATTTTGTAGACTGAAATAAAATTTCCAATTATGCAAAGAAATTTTATTGTTGGCATAACAAAATTATTTCTGACTTACAAATCGCTGCGCTTCCCGCTGCCTACCAAACTTCCCTCTATTTCTTCTGCCTTCTCTTTGCCCACTTTGCTCTTTTGGTAGGCATTTTTCCGCTGTCAGAGGCACACACACACACACACAGCGCACGTCTCCAGTGGCAACAGCACGGCGGGAAAACTTCAAAGTGAAAATCAATTTCACTTTAAGCAATTTCCAATTGAATTGAATTTTCATTAGACAACAGCACAGCAGGCAACGGCGTGGGCAGAGAGCACAGAGCACAGAGAAATAAACTGAAAAGGGGAGCGAAAGGGGGCGGATGGCGCGAGCGCAGAGCGTTGCCAGGACACAACAAATGGCGATTGAATTTCCATAAATCCGTGAACTCGGCTGCGCTCCGTCCCCGTCCCCGTGCCACTGCCTTAACCCGTTTGCCATTTACTGGCACTTAAAGGATCCTGTCGGGATCTCAAGTTGAAGTTTTGTTTTCTGTTTGTTTTTTGTTTCGGAGTTTTCCCAAGTGAAAGGCGGGAGTGTGGGGAGAGTGGAGAAATGCGTATGCCAAAGGGTTGCAGAGACTGAGAGAAACAGACTTTGATTGACGTCTTTTGCCGCTTGTCACTTGCCAGGACATACCCATACCCCAGCCGCTGCCCCTTCTACTCCCACTCACTTGCCGCTGCTGCTGCTGCTGACAGTCTCCCCGGCAGGGAGGGGGCAAAAACCATATAACTGTAGAGCGTCCTCTGCTTCGCTCTGCATAAATAAAATGGAAAATTTGTGTTGGGAAAATGGACAAATCGTAAAGGGGGAAAATCTAAAACCACTGGGCACAAGGACTTAATTCTGTAAGAGCGTCCAGCCTGTGTGGCCACAAGTATGTCACAAATAATTTTAATTATTTAGGAAAACTCAACGAGCAAGGACATCTCAGCCAGCCAGCCAGCCAGCCAGCCAGCCAGCCAGCCAGCCAGCCAGCCTGCCAGCAAGCCCTCATCTCCTTGGGGAGCAGCCTTAGCCAGGCTCTCTCCCACTCCCGCTCACTGGCAATAAATCAAATCAAAAGCTTTCTAGTGCACAAAACTAGGGCTGGGGATTTGGGGGGTCGGGGCCCATTGTTCGGTCTGCTGCTGCTGCTGCTGCCGCTGCCGCTGCCGCTTGTCTCTGCCACTCATCAATTTTTGAAAAATTATTAAAAATTTAAATTGAATACCAAAATACTTGAAATGCACTCCACGCACACACACAAAGGACACTACTTCATGCATATATACATATGTGTGTGTGTGTGTATAGAGATGTATGTTGGTATGTTGTGTCCTGTCCATCAGGATGAGTTGTGTGTTGTCGGTGGCATGTCAAAGATATTCGCCCATTCCACACACACACACACACACACACACACACAGGGGTTGCGTATGAAATTTTAATTTTAATTGTTAGCACACACACACACACACACACGTAGCAATAACAGTAAAGGATATGGCCTGAAAGGACACTTGTTTTTGGTCGAGTGTACAATTCAATATAGATTTACGGCCCAGCGTGGTGGTGGGGTGTGGGGGGTGTGGGGAGAGCTGTTGTGAGTGACATTTTAATGGCTGAAATGAAAAGCCTTTGACTGCTGCAATTCAGATTTTCCAGCCCACCGAACCCCACCACACACACACAGCCCGCCCGCCCGCACAAGAAGAAGCATTTGGGGCAGCAAGAGAAGTGGATGCCCTCACCGCCCCACCCCATATATTAAGCCCCCTGCGGCACTTAATGACTTCCATTTTATTGACTTTTTCTTGCCGCAGTGCCCAGCGGCCAATACCGGGCAAGGGCAAGGACCCGAAAGTGTCCTTCATTAGTCGACAATCCGAGCCGAAAAAAAAACAAAAAAATCCATAATTATAATGCACCTTACATAACGCTTCATTAAGATAATGATAATGAATACGTGACCGCAAAAGAGAGACAGCGAGAGAGGGAGAGAGAGAGACAGCTAGAGAGAGAGACAGTTCCGGCTAGTTAATGGCACGCATGAGGATGTGTGTACGTGTGTGTGTGTGTGTGTGTGTGTGTGTGTGTCTGTGTGTGTGTAATGTAACCCAGCCTCGTAGGCACCAGCACCACCCCCCCCACAAATGGCCAGCGGGCAAGTAGCATTAACCACTTACTGCCCCCCCCAAAAGGCAGGCAACGGTGGGAACGGTCGTCGTCGTCTCTGCGTGACAGCGCACTGGCCAACAGCCGGACAGCAGACCCACAGACCCAGGAGCAGGCTCTGACCCACACAGCAGAGGCAGTTCCAGGAGCAGGGCACCGGCCCAGAGTATGGCCTCCTGGCTCGTGCCTCGTGCCTCCTGCCTGAGCCGTAAGTCCTTCTGTGTCTCCTGCAATGCCGCGCGTCGCATGAAATGCGGTCGATAATTTACATACAAAAAAAAGCAGCACACACACAGAGAGAGCGAGAGAGAGAGAGAGAAAGACAAAGTAAATGAAAATGAAATAATATTTCATCAGGTAAAGGTTCTGCTCAGGCACTGGCACTGGCACTGGCACTCGAAAGAGCTCGAGAAAGTCCGCTCCTCTGACAGCGAGCTGGCAGCCTGCACGGCCACACGACGGATCATGAAGGGGCTATCCGTTTTTGGAGGGCATTTTTACGGATTGTGGGATACGCGATGAATCAAAACGCTGACAATTGAGAGCCGAACAACGAGCAGAGGAGACAATGTGCAGACAAATGACAAAGAAAACTGCAACACAACAAAATCCACACAACTTTATTTTATGCGGTCTTTGATTTATGCCTTAAAAGTTGATTGAATTTTTGTCCACTAAAATGCTGCTTTATTCTTTTGCTCCACAGCTAAGGGTATCACAGATTATTCAATCTGAAACTTGGCCAAATATTTTAACTTAGTTACTTTGGATTCTATTTTGGGGAAATTCTCTTCCTTTCTGTGCCTCTATTCTGTCCGCTCTTTATCTATTGCTCTTTCTTGCTATTCATAAACCCTTTTCGACAGTTTATTGAGCCATGCTTGGTTATTTTTCTACGTAAATCCTACAGCTATCCGCTACACATTTCCCATTAATTTCTCTGTACATATTTATCTTTTTGTGCCTCCACAAAAACATTTCAATCTGAGCTTTTAATTATTTATTTATTTCTATTTATTTCTATTTATTATTTATTTCATTATTTTCATTGTGTAATATATTAGCAGCAGCAGCATTCCGCACTTCTTTGCCTCATTGTCTGTTATCAGAACTGCCCTGTCATATAGATAAAACCCCACTAAAATTCCTAACTATTATTTTATTTCACTTTTGAATGTATTATTCCATAATTGTGTCCATAAATAGATTGTCAATAATCTTTTATGCCATTAAATTCGACCAAAATTAAACCAATTTCCTTGTCAATTTCGTTCTCATTCCATTTACAGTACAGAGCCAAACCCATAAAGCACTTTTGTGCCCACTTACCCACTTAATTCTCACTCTAAGAAAGAGTGGGCGGGGGCGGGGAGGAGGCATTCAGCGCTGATGATAATGTAAGCGAAACCCAATAATCATTACACAACACCAGAGAGACAATGTCTGCCGCCAGGCGTAGAGTGTGGGCGTGGTCAGAGGGCAACCCTCCTACAGCTCAAAAAAAAAAATATTGGAAAATGGATTTGATTACTGTTGTTCGCTGCCTCTGAACTTTAACCTATTCGCTGTCCAAGGACAAAAGCAAGTGACACAAAACCATTCATCAATAACGAAATAAAATGAAACGCAAAGAATGGGAAAATATGAACAATAATTTGCTGTGGGTAAAGTAAACAGAGCGAGAGGGGGAGAGAGGGCAGAGCAGAGGTAGGCAAACGACCCATCATAATTAATTCACTTGCATGATAATCAAAAAATCATTTGATTAATGCCTTGGTTGTCTGTCTCTCCAACAACCCACCCGCCCCACCCCCCAGGAAGAAGCTTACGCAGAGCAAACAAAATGATGTTTGCTAACAAAATACGCTTTTCTTTGGCTCCCTATTTAAAACATGGCCAAGAGCGTTGGGTTAAGGGGGAGCTTGAGAGTGGAGGGGAAGCTTCGAATGCGGTGGGGGGATGTGGGCATGTGAGATGTGGACCCCATCAAGCCCAATGGCAAATGAGTTTTATGTTAAGAGCTAATTTGGGTTAATGCCGTAAAATGTGGCGCAGTTAAACAAATGCCAAAAGGGTGAGGAGGCAGATGGCATGGAAGGGGAGTGAAGAGGCTGGTAGAGGGAAGAGGCAGGCTTGTGCAGTGTAGATGGGAGTGTGAGGCTGTACAGTGTGTGTGAGTGAGTGGGAGAGAACAAACTTTCATCTGGCGGCTGGCGTGGCCTGGTCTGGCCTGGCCTGGCCTGGCTGGCAGCGTTTTTAGCATGCTCCTCAAAAGTATGCTACATAAAATTGCACAATATGCCACAAGAAAGTCACAAGAGTCGGTGTGTGTGTGTGTGTGTGTGTCTGCAATCGCATATGTACATGTGAGTGTATAATTCCTCATTCTCATATGCGTATGTAAGTGTGGGTGTGTGTTCATTAGTGTGTGTATGGGAGTGTGTATGTGTGCCTACCAAGAACTGTGTGTAGCATACTTTTGTGCGTTTCTGCCTTTCCACAAAGCGTTCATTATGTATGGGACAGCGTGTAAGACTGTATGTATGTATGTATGGTATATGTTTCAGTGTGTATATTTCTCCCAGTGTGTGTGTGTGTGTGTGTGTTTTCCCTTCCCCTCTTTTGCTTCGCCCCCGAGGCTTCCATTTTAAATTAGTCAAAATGTCAACTTGACACAGATTCTTTGGGGCAAGAAACATACACAGACTCACACATGCACAGGCACACACACACACAAACACACACACACACACACACACACACAGAGAGAGCAATGAAAAGCGGTTTTTGCGGCTAAGATGCAGAAGAAGAACAGTGAAACAGTCTGCCTTGTGCTGCTTCCACTCCAAAGTTGTCCGTGGGCGATAGCGGGGGCGCTGGCTATGCCTTAAAGGCTGGCTTAAGTCTTTCAATTAACTTCTTGGCCGGCAACCACTCTTGGCTTGCGCTCCGGCTATGGCTCTGGGTCATTGGATGCCGCAGCAAATAAACTCATTTAGATATGACAGCAGAGCAGTGGAGTGGCTCATCATTGTTCTCTGTCTTCTCTGTCTGTCTCGCTCCTGCTTGCTCCTCCCCTCAGCGCAGCTGAGAGTGGAATTAATCAGTGGCTGTGGGCAAACTCTTGACTATTTGAATCTTTACAGCATTCCATTCCACTCCCCCCCACTAAACGTTCACCTGAGAGAGCGCAGCACGCTGATTTGCATCTACTACTCGTACCTATCCGATTGCGATTGCTCCTCCCTACCTGGGACAAATATTGACAAAACTTTTGCATTTTCCTTGGCATTTTCCTTTGCATTTTCTTTTGCCTTTGCGCTGCTTTCGTCTTCTCCTGTGACATGGCTTCTGTAAGCTCTGCTGGCGCTGCTCTTGCCGCTGCTCCATTTGCTTATCTTAAATTACAAATCAGTCAATATCGAATTGAAAGCAAACAGAGAGAGAGAGAGAGATTCAGCAACAGACAGACAGACAGACAGACAGACAGGTAGGTAGAAGAAAATTTACTGGAAAAAAAAAGAAACTGCAGCCAAGGGGAGCCCCTGACAAAGAGGACGCTGCAGCCAAGAGTGTGGGGCAGCAATTGGAATGCACTTGAGGAGCTGTGGAAATCAGTTTTGAGGCACTTGAAATTTGAATATTCTTTGCAGAAAAATATGAATAAACTACTTAAGGGGCAAGCGGGGCAAGCCAAGTGGCAGCTGAAAGCACTCCGTTGGGCCCCCATCTCCCCATTATTATTACCATCATTTGCATGTCTAATAAATTAGTCCAATTTGGAACTCGTTGTGCTGCCTTCCTGGGGAAATCTCGACAGCTGTCGAACGTGATTAGAAACTGGACGCAGTCCCCCCCCGTTAGGCTTGAGGGTTGTCGGTTGAGGGGGTGGTGTGCGGTGTGTGGTGTGTGGTTCGGTCAACGCATCTGTTCATATGTGAAACTTTTTGAAAACTTTTCCCACTGACCCATTAAAAATTAAGCCTAATGGGACAATTATAAAAAAGGAAGGCCTCTGCTCTGTGGGAAAAACAACAGAATGTTGGGGTGGCGGGCGGCGAGAACGCCAACCAAAAGCAGCTGTCAATCAGCAGTCAGTCAGTCAGCCAGCCAGTCAGTCAGCCAGCCAGTCAGTCAGTCAGTCAATCAATTTCCTACTGACATGCCAGCATATACAATATATTATATCCTGGTATATATGTGTAGGTGCCTGTGCCTTGGTTTTCCTGTAATTTTCATAAATATTTTATATATGTGTGGCTCGAGGCTATGGTACATAGAGGATATGATACATACACACATACATATATAGAGAGAAACAGGACCTGCCCGTAAGTGACAATTATCCAATGGCTCCCCAACCCCCCCGGCCGCCTCTTGCCAGTTCCTCGTCCTGGGCGGTGCGGTGCGGCGTCCTGCTCAGTGTGTGAGTCGCTTCTTTGGCGGAGGTTAGCATTAAGTGTAATTTTTTGTTAGTGGCAAACATTTCATGAATTAAAAATGAGACAGACACACACACACACACACACACACAAGAGGGTAGGCAAAGCCAAGGAGCGGGCGCTGGAGAGGGGTTGGGAAAAGTTACGGGGATGGAAAAAAAAGTGCGTGGCAGTTGCCGCTGGGCTGTTAGTCATCCGAAAGTTTTTTTCTTGCTTTTTTTTCCGTTGGGTACCGCCGACAAAAATGAAATGTTCTACTACGTCATTGTCACACGTTGACATACAGAGAGGTAGGCAAATAGATGGGCGGGGGGGCTGTGTAGTGATAGCGGGGAAGGGGGGACACCGAGTAGGCGTGTCATCTAATGTAATGAACCGAAAAGAGACAGGGACAAGGAGAGACAACGAGAGAGAGAGCGAAAAAGGCAGCAAAGGTTCGACTGTGGCTGCTCCTCGGCTTTTTTCGCTTATTACAGGCATGGGAAATATTTTGTATGCCACGAAGGTTCTATCTTTTTTTTTTCTTGGGTCTCTTATATATATATATTTGTATGAATGATGTATATGTGAGGGGCTGTAGGGGACAGGGCAGGCCTGTCATATGACAGGTTGAGGTGCCCCCCAAAAACGTAAGCTATTTAAATGATTGCTTCACACAGATACACACGCACACAGACAAAGCCTAATTGCATTTGTTTCGGGCAGCGAGAGAGTGAGAGAGAGAGAGAGAGAGAGAGAGCCCTGGGAAGTATGCTACATGAATTTTGATTAATTTGCGATGTAAAAGGAAGTGAAGGGGAAGTGTTTAGGGCGAAACAAAAAGAGAGAGCGCGATAGAGTGACCTTTGACACCTTAAGAAATTACTTCCACTGAAGCTCCCACGATAGCTTGGCGCCCGCCTCTGCATTCCTTTCGGCGATAGCTGCCCGCCAGTCTGCTGTAGCTGCTGCTCCCACTCCCACTCTCTCTCTCTCTCTGCTATGATGACATCATCTGCCTGGCCAATCGACCTGCGTGTGCCTTCAAAAAAATGCCATAAAATATGCACTCTAACGTTGAATTACAGCTCTGAGCAGACGACTGCAGGAATACCCCTTACCAAATAAAGCAACTACAAAGCAATGCACAGAATACAACAGAGGGAAAAGCAACTCTCACGCAATGGCGGGGCTCACGCAAGGTAGTGTGGGGTGGTGGCGGGTAAACTGCCACAAGAAACAGAAACACACACGCGGAAAAAATGTATAAAAAGTAGCAGAAACAATTTGCATGAAATGTCGACACGATGTGGCGGACTGAGTGCAAAATTACCTTCACCCACTTTGGTGGGAAAGTTTCGCTGCTGCTGCTGCTGCTGCTGCTGCGTTCCCCTGAAGCTCATTTTTGCAGTCATTAGACGATGACGCCTGAAAGTGTGCTTGCCCCAAAGACTGCTTGCTGCTGCCCTGCCCCGCCATGCCCCATGGCTGAATAATGAAGGGACGTGGAAAAGTTGAAAAGTCGAAGCAGCTGCTGTTGCTGTTGCTGCTGCTGCTGGCTTGCTGGCTGGCTGCTGGCCAGTGGGTAGTAGGGGCATACATATTTGATGCTGCTGCAAATTGTGGCAGCTGCAACGAGCGTTGCCTTAAAGTGGCTGCGGCTGCTCCTCCACCGTTTTAATGGCACAAAATGTAAGCCAAACAATTTGCTTAGAGTCAGGCCAGGGCTCCCTCCCTCTACCTTTTACCGTCAAGGAATTATTCAATCGTTCGGTTATTGTTATTGAAGCGTAGAAAATGCGGTGCCCAACGGGCGCGGTGGGAGGTGGAAAAACAAACGTATAAATGCCCCGGAAACCCGCAGTAATTGAAAATTAAATTTAATTTTATGACCAAAGTTAAACATTTGCCAACAAAACACACACACACACACACACACACACACACACACACACAGGCACATGGCACATGGCAAACGACACATGGCAGTACGCAATGCATGGGGTTAGAAGAAGCCTTTTCTGTTGGCGCGGCACCGCGGCTTATGGCTTCGTCATCGTAGGTGTCCTTAGACCTCCACACACACACACATGCTGCTGGCCTCCTGGCTAGAGGGGGCTCTGGGTCCGTGTGAACTCCAACAATTGTTGCGGATTTTCGCAGGCGATAATCATAAAAATGAAAATTTTAATAGCGCGCGTGGCGACGCTGGTGACGCCCGCGGCCGCTGCCGCCGCCTCTTCCCTCTCTCTCCTCTGACAATATCCCTGTGCCTGTGTGTGTGTTGGTAGATTTTTCTAGCTGTTTACCCACAGCCCACACACCCTTGCACGCATATTGATTTTGTTCCAAGTTTGTTTTGTTTGTCTGTGTGTGTGGCTTGCTTTTAGGCGGCCACGGCTGCAGCAACAAATTTCACTTCGACAGGCTCATTACGGTTTAACGCAAAAGGGAGATAGCTAGATGGAAAAAGAGAATGGGAGGGAGTAAAAGAGAGAGAGAGAGGAAGCGGGAAAGAAAAAGCGTATCCCCGGGCCCTTCGGTCTCTGTTGTGTTTATTTTTGGGCTGTTTTATGGATTATCCTACCTTTGGCTCCTACTCCCCGCCGTGGCTTATGATTGGCTCTGTGGCATGGGTCATTTTTACGGCATTATGAAATACCATTTGGTATGCAGACAAAAATATATTTAACTATTCAATTCATAGAGAAATTTCCTCTAGAAAATTGTGCAAACTAAGAGCTGTAGTCAAGGATTATTCATAGTAACTTTTGTGGTTGAAAATTATACTTAAAGCATAAGAAAATATAATGAGAATGAAGAGCAGCAGTAGATAGAAATAGCTGTTATTATTAGTGTCTTAAAGATTGGCATCTGGAGCAGTCTGCTACCCTCGAGGATCCTTTGCAGAAGGCCAACTTTTGCACAGAGCTGACATTACCCAAGTAGAAGCTTCCAGCTTCCCAGACTGCGAAATTCTACATTCCATTCTATATGGAACTATGGATCGTGTAATCATTGTTTTTTTTTTTAATCAAATTTAAATATAGTTTAAAAAAATGCTTACCTTTTTGGCATTAATTCCTTTTGAATGGTTTGTCGTGGATTAACTCCTCTCATAAGAAATTGGTCCTCTTTTTGTGTGCATAAAGTAAACAACAGAAGATCCTCCTCTCGTACGAATCTTCTAGCCTTAATCCTTCCTTAATCTCTACTTATAATTGATATGTTTTCTGTTTTTTTTGTTCACTTGTTTTTATAGCTGCTGCTGATGAGGCAACCTCAATGATATGTTTTGTGATATTTGTATATATCTTCCTTCTTCTACTTCATTCGTTAACTGATGTAAAATTTCTAACAAAAGTCTGCTGCTGCTTTCGCCTCTCTCGTAAGAATTCCTCTATGTATAATTTGTAGATACTATCTCTTAGGGTTAGTGTGATCTTTATGCTAGGGTTTTGCTCTTTGGAAGAGCGTTTGATATGTATGCGATAATTTGCACAACGTTTTTTTTCCTTAGACTAGTTCATTTGGTTTGGGGTTCTCCTCGTTAGGGATCTAGATAAAAGAGCTTGGTTTCTTGGGGGTTTTCAGCAAGCTTTTACATGATATGTATGTGTGTTTCGCTGAGTTTTAATCAAATGTTTTGTTACATCTCCTTTTGCTTTTTTGTTGTTGTTATAAACCTTTCAGTAATTTTATTTTGTTTTCTGTTTTTGTTTTCATTTATGGACTTTCCTGGAAATTTTCTTTATTTTGGCTTAAATCATTTCCATTTCTCTGGTTTATAATCCTTTTCTCTTTTTTCTCTTTTTGTTTTTAATCCTTTAAAAAATCTTTTTTTTTTTTGTGATATTTTCGATTTCAATCAGTTGGTTTTTGCATTTCCTCTTATTTATTTTCGTAATCTGTTGAATTTTCTGGTTCTTATTTCTTAATCAAAGAATTTTCAGCTTTTCCTTTGCCGTTTGTTGTAAACCTTCGAACTGCTTTGCTTCGGTTCGTTTCTTATGGTTTTAATCCATTGATTTAAATATTTTCCCGTTTTTTTTTGGGTTTGTTTTTGTATTGCAAACCAATTTTTCTTAGTTTTAATGCATTGATTTTAAAATTTAATTTAGTTTTTGCATCTCTTTGAAGATATTTCCGTTTTGTTTATAAATTTAGCTTCCACCTGGAATGGGTTCCACAAGATCCACACTCGCTCTTGTACTCTCTGCCTCTCTATCTCTCTCTGAAGCTCTCTTGGTTACTCTCTTTTTGGGATGTGATGTTGTTGTTACTCTCCCAACTCCAGCGCGTACTCTCTCTCTCCTTGCACCTTGCGCCCTCTCCTTCTCCCACTCTTGTGCTTGCTCTGCTTCTTTCTTCCCACTCTCCTCCCTTCCTGCGTTTCAGGCGGCAACGGCAGCGGCTACTTCTCTCTGTCTCTCTATGTATTCTTTTTTTTTTTTGTTGGCTTTTTCTTGTATTTTATTTTATGTTATTTTATTTCTTTGTTGGTATTTTCAGTAACTTTTTCCCGATTCCGCTTTGGGTCCACATTCGCTGTGCTCGCAATTCACCGAAAAAACCGAGCACTCCGAGAACCAACAACCAACAACAACAACAAGAAGTCGCACGCAATTATCCTGTTTAGGCACTCAAATCATTTATTCAATTAAGTTTTCATTGCTGACTTATATTACTTTTTTGTGTTTGCTTTTCTATGGGAACCTTTGCGGGCCTTTACTGCTCCCTCCTTTGCTCTCCCACTCCTAGGCCGCTGCCGTTACCCCGGTCTTGTCCCCGGTCACCCGCACAAATCGGCAATGTAGGAAATTATACAACCGACGCCGCGTTGGAAGGATGCTGCTGACTGCCTGCCTGCCTGCCTGCTTCCAAGTTTATGTAGCACTCGCGATGTACGGACTCGGGATTTTTGTCTCGATTTAAACGATTATCCATTGACTGCGCCCTGCGGTATGCAGCGATTTATTTATTGCACAATTGATAGAAAGATTCTTTCGGTAATTTTTTCGTTTGCTTCTGTGTGTGTTTCTTTTTTTTTGTGGTGTGTCTGCTTCTGTGTGTCTCTCGCTGCGTGTGGCAGAGTCAAAGTGTTGTCGTTTACTCCCGAGCCAAGGCTGGCTGTGTGCGATGCCAGGCCATGAATTTTTCATGCATTCTTATTAGAGATTTTCGTCCCCATCGCTATTGAGATTGCTCCTCCGCGCAGAGGCAGAGCACACACACACACACACACACACACACACACACGCAAAAAGCATCCAAAAAGAGAGAGAAACAAATCTGAGAGAGAACGCGCTTTTTGGGGAGGTTTATTTCACATTGGAAATTGTTTTTGTGGGTGGTGTGGCGTGGCGCATTTTTTGAACGAGATTCTGGAGTTCCATAAAAGACGCTTTGGGTTCTCTATAGAAGCAAAAATTCTCTCTCGCATTTTCTTTTTATTTTTAGATGAATTTTTGTTCTTTGTGTGCGCTTTTGGGGGGTTGTTTTGCTGCTGGGCTTGGATGTGTGGGTGTGGGTGGTGGCGGTGGACGGGCTTGGGATGGGGGCGTGTGGCATGCGGCGGCTTTCTGCGGGGGTGGCTTTATCTGTTTATTTTTCCGCTCTGCTCACACAGCTTTTCTATTGTCAGGCCTTAGCTTGTCACTTTGACATTTCACTCAGCTGGAGAATGAGCGAGCGAGCGAGAGAAGCGTAAGAGAGAAAGCGAAAAGTTCTCTCTGCTCTGAGAAGAGTTTAAACTTTCTCTGCTGCTTCTTTCTGGCTGGTGGTTGAAGTTTTGGCTCAGCTTTGGGAGCGTAAGCACGCGGGTTGTTGTCCTGGCTATTCGGAACAATTTCTGAATTCGCCGCAAAGAGCGAATTGAAGTTTCTACAATTGGTTTTCGGATGCTAGGATATTTTATTGGGATAGGATATTTATTCTAATGCAGCACAGGAAAAGGCACAGGGAAATATGAAAGCATAATAAATTGTATATTATTTAAGAGCATTTTCCCACCATTCGGCACTGGGAATAGGCGACGGAATTGTAGGAACCTTTTTTTTTATTTTATATATTTTTTCTTTCATGGCGTTTTTCTTTGCACACTTTTATAATCATCATAATTATTATTGTATTGTGGATCAGACATATTTACTGAATAAACACAACTAAATTTAATGCAATTTTCGAACCATTTTGAACAATAAAAATACTCAGCGCTGGAATGCAAATCAGTATGAAATATGACCAGTTTTATATGCCATAGATGGCTTCTATCCAGCCCAATCCTTTGCCTAGCTAATAAATGGAATATATTCCCCTATGCTTAAATATTTCCATATCCACAAAACAAAATTCAATAGGCCTAATTTTGGATATACAAGCAGCCAGAGAAATGCCCCAAACCCCAAAAGAAACGAACCGAAAACAAGCATAACTTGGATTGTTGGTTAAACAACAATAGAACAACAATAGAAATATTCAAATAAATCGGACTGCTTATACGCTGCTCCATGCTCGCCGTACGACGCGTATAAACATAAGTACTACGCGTAGTACGTAAATAGAACCAATGAAGTACACTGAGGGGGCGGCAGCTGTGCAGCTGATTACGGGAGTCGAGTCGAATCGAATCGAATCGAGTCGAGGTAAAGGCAAACAACAAAATTAAATTATACCACGATTATACGATTGGTATACACTTTGATGCGATTTTATTTACCCAACATTGCCCCCTCTCTCGCGCGGCATAGGACAATGGCAATGGGCATCCTTTTGCCTTTTGCTGTCTACCATTAACCTCAGCCAGCAGCAGCAGCAGCAGCAGCAGCGGCAGCAGCATCTGTGGAACAGTCGTCGCACAGTTTCCTTCCACCCCCCTGGAGCTTTTCCTCTGCCCCGCTTTAATTGCGCCACTCGTCGGGGCATCTGTTGTGGGGTCGTGGGATTGCCCTTCGTCTGGTGTCCTAGCCCAAGTCTTTGCTCTGCCTGCTGTGACTTTTCTTTGGTTATTCTTTTCTTTTTTAGTTAAAAAATAATCAATAAAAAGCTCAATGACGTCAGTCGCTTACACACACACACACACACGCGCACACACAGATAGAGATACAATGTAAGAGAACGTAGGAACGGCTGCTGCTGGCCACGCTTCAGGCGGCCACAGACTCCCACTCTTCCACTTCCACTCCCACTTCCGCTTTCCACCCTCTCCTCATGTTTCCGCAGGAAATCAAATTGCGCTCTCGCCTGGCTCCCTCTCGTGTTTCTATGTGTGTGTGTGTGTGTGTGTCTCTCCTTTGGAGCCGAAGACATCGCACGTGAACAGGCTATCAGGAATCGTTCTACAGAAAGTATCTTTCTGTGTTCTGTTTCTGTTTTGTGCTGCCTTTAGATAAGCAGCAACTAGGGGGGCGGGCTACGAGTGGGGTTAGCGGTTAGGGGCTAGGGTTTGGGGGTTGGGGTTGGGTCATGGGGTGACAATTTACGCTAAATCTTATGATGGCTGCGATAAGCTGGGGCAGAAAAGCGGCCAATGACAAATGAATTCAACAGCGTACAAAGTGCAAAATGTCTGCTATTTTGGGGCGTTCTTTTTGGAAGATATTTTCGGATATCACGTGATTTTTTGTATGGCATCTAAGAGGTACGCAAAACACAAATTTTATCGAGGGAATTTCAAAGAGATTCAATTGGAATGAAAAGACAACACTCGTGACTGAATTTGAACAATGAACAAAACAAAATTTTAAATTAAATAATTCGAACTATTAATTGATACGAATTTCCAATGATTACAGCTTTGAGCATAACTTTAAGCAACCCCTTGTAAGTATATTGTCTTGATCAGCACACTTATCCAGCCGTACAGCCTCAATACTCCAAGCAAGTAATTACTTTAAAGTTCGATTTGTGCCTTGCCTTGGTGCTGCAATTATATTTAATGCAAAATGACAAAGCTCTTCCAGTCCCTAACAAAAATCTCTGCCCAAGCACACACAAAAGTCCCCGCCCTCACCCTCTGATTAGCGCTCATAAGTAGGCCATAAAAAGGGATGAGCTGCCCCCGTGGCAGTTCAACCAAAATGCATTGGCGAATGGTTTTTGTTTTGGCAAAGGCAGAACGATGAAAGGACTAAAAACAAACACAACCACGCCAGAAGCCAAGCGTAACTAAAGAATTTTTGTAATTGTTATGAATATGCAACATGATGTCGTGCCCCCAAAAATAACTACATGTATGAGACATGTAATGTGCCTCCAAGGGATACTCATTCCCCCCCGTCCCACAAGAAGTAGTTGAGGTAGGGTGAGCCAAGGGGGGTGGGTGGTGCGCACACACAAGCGAACATTTATTCCAGCAGTTAGTTTGTAGTAGGTGTTAAAATTGCACATGAAATATGAAAAGCCACTCATAACTGTATTCACACACACATGGACAGCCCTTCACTTATACTGCAATCACACACACACACACACACAGAGCAGGCAGGCAGGAGAGAGAGAGAGAGAGAGAGAGAGAGATGTGCTCCCTCTTGAATACTGAGGGGACATGGACATGTGCTCCCTGTTTCCCGCATAAGAAGAGTAGATGTGTCACACACACTGTGACATGTGCTCCCTGTTTCACACGCACACACACACACACACATACACACTGGCAAGTGGCTCCCTCTTTCGGGCGCACACATAAAGGAACATCTGCAGAGAGAGAGAGAGAGGCAAAGGCAAACGTGCTCGTGGGTTAACAACTCCCGCGGACATTTCACCACAGTTAACCAACTGAGAGAGCAACACACGCCAGCACAAAGCGCCAGAGAGCAGCGAGCGAGCATTAACCAGAGAGACAGAGCGAGAGATGAGCACTTTGTGAGCGTGAGCGTGAGAGAGAGAGAGAGTAACTCCGTGAACTGCTGACGACAATCAAAATCCAAGCGTCGGCGGCGCCGTCGTCAACGTAGGTGGGCATCGGTCGTGGGCATCGTTCGTGGGCATATCGCGCTGCCCTCAGCTTCAGCTTCAGCTTTAGGTTCTGCTTTCAGTCGTTGTCGTGTCGTCGTGATGTCGTCGTTGCCGTCGTCGCAGTCGTTGTCGTTGTCGTCGTCGTCGTTGTCGTCGCAGTGGCAGTTGTTGTTGTAATCCATAGCAGCAGCAGCAGCAACAGCAGCAGGCAGGAGCAGCAGGCAGCAGGCAGGCAGCTGGCGGGGGGCAGGCAGGACTTCAAGCTTCATTCAACAACCAACAAATTAACAGCAACAACAACTACAGCAGCAGCAGCAGCTGCAGCAACAACAACAACAGCCACAACAACAGCAGCAGCTACAACAACAACAACCAAATAAATAAATAACCAAAAATATTTAACTGAAATTCAACAATGAAAATCTGGAAATCAGAATAAAAATTTTGTATGCGCATATGGAATGCACATACGAGGCAAAAACACGGCCTTATATAGAGAGATATATACATATAATATATATATAGATATATATTTGCCTATGTTATACACACACAAATCTATATAGAAAATCTAAGTGCAAACCAATTGTGATTTAAGCTAATGACAGCAACTACCAAAAAATAGCTAAAACAACAAAAACACAGCAACCAACAACCAACCAAACCAAACCAAACCAAACCAAAAAGTGTATGAAACGTAAGGCAGCAAAAATAATTAAATTTTCATTCTTTATTTTTTTTGTGTAGGGTTTTTCCTTGGTTTTTTTTTCTTTCTTTTCTGTACACACAACGCCACGCAATCCCACCCAAAAAAAAAAAAAAAAAAAAAAAGAATAAAGAGGAGAGCAGCAGCAGTAGCACTCCGCTCCAAAGCTCCTCTCTCTTCACTCTATTTTCTCCCCTATGCTCCTCCACACTCTCTTCGCTCTCCTTTGTTGTGTGTGTATGTGTGCTGGCCATGATCTCGTCTCTTGTCTTGCTCTTGCACTCATCGCCAGTGCGAATGAGCGCATTTCATATGCAGAAAAGTAAAGCAAAAAAAAAAAAGAAAAGAAAACATGAACAAACACACGCACACACACACACACACACACATACACGTAACGGTTAAACGGTTTCATCCTTGAGAAAGGCAAGGGAAACTCGTTTGAATAGAAAAATTTCATTAAGCAAATGTCTGCAAATGGAAAATTGGTGCACTAGAATTCGAACAAGGGAAGTCCCAAGTCCCAAGGAAATTAATCAACATTTTGTGTGAAAACAAAGCAAGGAAAGGACAAAAGAGAGTGAAAAGGAGTGAAGGAAACAAGGGCGAAAACAGAGTGACAGAGCGAGGGAGAGAGAGAGGGAGGCAGAGAGCCGTCACTCACTCACTGCGTTAAAGTTCACCACACAAGCAGAAATAGTCGCAAAAAAATCAAACAAAATAGATAAAAAAAAAGATTAATAGCTAGAAAAACTAAATTAAATATTATGCCAAGCGAACAACAATAAAAAATACAAAATAAAATGTTAAAAAAAAAACATTTTGAAATCACAGTGCGTATGATTGATATGCGCTAACCCCCATGATGGTTGGCCTTTGAGCAGCAGAAACGAAACGAACCCAGTATCCCATCCACACACAGAGTCGCCCCACAATAAACATCCCAGTATTTCCTGTCAGCTGCATTGGCGCTTCTCTCTCTCTCGCTGTCATTCTCTCTCTCTCTCTCTCTCTCTGTGTGTGTTACAACAATAGCAGACAGAGGCAGACATCAGGAGGCAGGCAGCATGCAACATAATTACAACTCAACTTCAAAGTTTCCTCTTAGACGTCAATCGAAGCTGGCGAAGGCAACAACAAATTCCCACAGAGAGACAGACGGGGAGGAGACAGAGATAGATGGCTTGTGTGTGTGTGTCAAAAGTAACTAAAATTAATTTATAAAAATATTATTTTACGTTTCTCAACCGAAAAAAAAAAAAGCAGTGACATAAACAAATATACAACAAAATATCTAAAAACCCAAGCCATAAAAAGCATTGTAAATAGCAAACAACAAACAACAAAAACAAAACCAAAATCCAACTGAAAATTCTTATATGCAGCATTGCTTTTACTACGAGTATAACTACAATTAAATTCTAAACTTCACGTATATAAACAAGTGTCTCGAAACAAACAAACAAACAAGCAACAATTTTTCTAATTGATAAACCCAAAGAAAGCGGAGAAACAAAAAGCTTAAAACAAACAACGAATGAACAGACAACGCCGTTTACACAACTCTACAACCAAAACAAAAACAAAACTTGATTGAGAAATGCATGTAAGTGGATGGATGGATGGATGGCACGAAGAAAGTTTTGGGGGAAATTCAGGAAAATTATGACTAAATTTTGGGGAAATATTCGAAGAATTTATGAGAAATATTAAGTGCATTTCGGAAAAATATTTAATGCATTTCTGAGTAAAATATTTTATAGTTTTAAGAATTCAAGCTGAAATTATAATTTCTAAGAAATTTTTAATTAAATGTTAAACAGAATTGGGGCCATTGTGGCCTGTGCCATAGACTCGATTTGGTCATTCGCAGAATTTTCTGTGCTCAAATAGGGTGCACTGCTGAAAGGATTACGCACTAAGCTCTAGCTGTAAGGGTTCTTTGCACTAGTTGCTGTTAATTAATTGAATTATGAAGTATTTAATATAATATTTATTTATTATTATTTATTATTTATTTATTTATTATTATTTATTATTATTTATTATTTTTATTATTATTTATTTATTATTATTTATTTATTTTGGTTACTTCGTTTTCACAGTTTTCTTGCTATTTTACTTGATTTCATTGCTTAAGTAGTCGGAAAATGTTTACTAAGTTTATTATCTCCATAAGGTTAACCCTCCATCTATATCCCATGAACAATGAGTGCAGCACAAGCCAACAGCAACAAAAATCAACAATCTGCAACAGCAATTGCCTGCCCCCAGAATTAGAAGAAGAAAATTCTAAACAATGGCCAAGAAATTGCCACCTTGTTTTGCCTTTTGTTGCTGCTCTGGCTCTGGCTCTGCTGCTCTGTTTACTGGGCAATAATGCAGGGGAGAAGGGCGACTTAAAGGAGGTTTTGCCTACATCGATGGGCGTCAAATTTAATTAAAAGGTAAACTAGTTACGGAACACAGCAAAACAGCGACACGAGAGGCGATGAGGCAGCAACAGGCAGGCAGGCAGTCAGCCAACGGTACACAGCACGAATCGATTTTCTTTTCGACTTGTCCGATGGCAAATGGCAAACGTCACTAGGCAACAGGACAAGGCAGGGGGCAGAGTGTGGTTTTAGACAAATGATTTGTAATGACGACACACACACACACAAAAACAGACACAGAGACAGACAGAGGCAGAGACAGACAGAAAGAGAAAATAAGAGACCTAAATGGACGTCATAAATGTTTGACAATGCACACGAGGCGTATGAGTAATGGCAATGGTTGCCAGCCCGCAGCCCACTCTTTGTATGCAATTGCATGTGTGTGTGTGTGTGTGTGTGTGTGTCTGTGTGGGTGGGTGGACATCACTATCCATTGACACAGCGCACTTTGCACCCCCTTCTGCTGCTGCTGCTGCTGCTGTTGCTGCTGTTCCCCCTCTGGAGGGTCAATGGGTGCATAAAATTGCTTTTTATGCTTCGATGTCATTGCCTCTTTTGACATTCGGTTCGAGTAGCAGCAGCGGGGGCAGGCACAGGGAGGGGGACGGGGACGGCGACACCAATTGAACACATGGCCCTAGACTGTGCCTCTTGTTGGACCAACTTGCAGCATCCTCTGTGCCCCTCCTGCGCACCACTGACAACTTTGTGGGTCGTGCATTTGTTTGCCGTTAATTGCATGGAAATTGTGCAAGCAATTGAAAAAGTTAAACGGGAAACAGGATGGGTGGGAATACAGGCAGCAGGACATTCATTTGTTGCAGAGGTTTCCCCTGGCAGCCACAACCAAAGGAAGAGGACACCGCACGACGGCGAGCGGCATGGAGCGGAGTGCAATGACTTTTGTGCTGCGAGTATGAATGAATAAATATAATTATATGCCCATTGGAAGCCGCGCCCCGTGCCCTGTGCCATGTGGCATGTGTTGTCCGAGTTGCCACTGAATGCAAAACGGTCATTAGTCAGTGGGGCACTCAAAAGTAGCCCGGCGGGGTGCGGAAGGGGTGGTGCTTTGGCTTTTTGGCAGCCAAACGGCAAACAGCCACAAGAGTCGCCAAGTCATTGCCTCGTTTATAGTTTTTGGCTTTGGCTTTGGCTTTTGCTTTGACTGTGGTGTGGCTTGGCCACGTTTTCTTTTCTTTCACCAGACTCATGAGTGTGTGTGTGTGGTGTCGTCGTCGTCGTCACCCCAAGTCGACTTGCCGCCAAGTCGTTGCCCAAAAGTCCATTGCACCCATTGACGGGGGCCTTATGACGGGCATGAGAATTTAGTTTCAGCTTTTTCTTTTTTGCATAAATTTCTCACACACAGCACAACACACACGCCAGGTGACGTCACAGTGTAAAACTAAAATAAGATAAGAAACAAACGGCGGGAATAAACGCTGTAAAGAGAGCCCCCCCCACGCCAACCACCCCCCCTGTTGACAGGTGTGTGATGTCAGCTGATAAATGACCCAGTTCCAGTTCCAGTTCCATCCTAAACACTCGAACAACTAGTTGATGGTTTGCTTTTGCCCTTTTGGCCGCCAAAACCAAAAAAAGAACAGGTTGGGTTTGGGTTCGGTTGGAAAATGCAGAACTACAAAAACTGAAAATAGGGGAATTTTAACTGGGGGGAAAATAGGGCAAGGGAAAAGGGCTAGCATTGGAGAGAAAGTTTTAGGGTGAGGGCGGGTGTTCTATATATATTTAAAGGCAGAGGGGGGGATAATGAAATAATTTGCAAAGGAAGTTTTTTAATTAAAGAAGTGCAAAACCTGTTGCTAGGAAACTGAAAGATAAGTTTGGGACAAGGGAATATATATACAAGAAACATATGATAATAAAGGACCAAATATCAGATAAGTCAAATGATTAAAGGGGTGCGAAAAATATAAGAAAATACTTAAGTGGTATGGAAATTAATTTAAAGCTTACGGCACTCGTTGTGTGCCAGCAAAAGCGTTGATATATTAATGAAAGTTAGATGTAAAATGACATAAAAAGAGTAAAAATAATATAGTATGTGTGTTGGATGAGCATAGGGTACTACTCATTTATGCATAGAAGATTTGCTACTGTTTAGTCATGGCAGAAATAGTTTAAAGTTTGTTTTTTTGTTTTATACAATTAAAGGGATGAAAAACAAGTCTTCTTTTTTCGTCAGAATGCAGGCAATGAAATACAACAAAACACACACTTCTTACCGCTGAATGATCGTTCTGTAGTTGCCAAAAATTGTATAGCCAATGAAGTTTACGCGTTTTAGAGTAGTTCAGATAATGCCTTATTATGGAAAGTTAATTAGTTTGCTATAAACGAAAGCTGCAAGGCAAATAAGCAATGAAAATATACCCAGAAAATCCAGATTTTATATTAAGATTTCTACTTAGTTAATTGCATTCTTGCACCTTGAAGTATCTGCAAATAACTATGTTTCAAGGTAAATAGATGCTAAGACCATAGCTTAACCTATTTTTATCTCAGTGTACTGCTCGCTCCTCCGCTCCTGCACACTTCCCAGAAATATTCATAATTTCCCTTGCCGTGCCATCGTGGGATATCAAATGGCATTTTCCCATTAAATATGTATTTATACGCTGGACTTGACTTGTTGGAATAGTCTGAAAATAGCAGCTAATCTTTTTTACCAAGAACTGACTGAAGTATCCAGGAGCCAGGAGCCAGGGCCCAGGACCGTTTTCTCTGATTGCTTGGTATTACATTTATTTCTTCTCTCGTTTCCCTTTTCTCTCTTGTGTTTGTGTTTTTTTTTGTATTCCAACAATTTACATTATTCTCGTTTTTTTTTTGGTGGCAAGCATTTTGCATGTTGACCTTTTGCTGTATGGTTTTCTTGTGTTGCACTGCCCCCTGCTCATGCCCACTCAAGCTGCCCCCACTGCCCCCACTGTTTCTGTTGGACATTTCAAATGCATTTTCAATGCGGTTTCGCTGTTGCCTCCTCTGACTGCTGATTGCGGTGGCTAATTGAAAGTGTCAATTATCAGCTCGGGGGGGAGTAAGCGGAACAAGCAGCAGTTGCAGCAGCAGCAGCAGCAGCAGCAGCAGCACTGGCTGTGGCAGTGGCACGTTGGCCAACGTTGGCAGTGAACTTTCACATTTGTGTTGTGTTCTGTTGTGCTGTGTTGTGTGTGTGTGGGGGGGCTAGCAAGCGCCGTATGTGAGCTATTTGCTTCACTCGTAGGCGGGCAGCGGGGTCGTATGCGTAATGTGGCATAACCTTGGCTAATGACCAGAGGGAGCCCAAGAACTGGCCTCCTTGCAGTGCGGCACAGTCGCCACTTGCCGCCTCCCGCCTCCCTGGCTTTTCCATTATTATTATTATAGTTTATCCTTGTGCCTGATAAGTTCTTCCTCGGCTTCCTTCTGCCTGCGCTTTGGGGGCTTTCCTTGCCATCCACTTCCTTTCACTTTTGGCTGTTCGGTCAGCGCGAATATATTTCAATCTACTCGTGCCCTGAAGTAAACGGCAGAGGCAGTGGGGGAAATTAATACGGGGAATACAGGGAAATTTATATGGGCATTTCTCTCTCGCTCCGCTCTGGTTCTCTCTTCGGTGACCATTCGCCCTCGCAAGCGCGCGCATTGAGAGCTGCTTCGTGGTGAATTGTTAATGTGCCGCTCTTCCTGCCCGTGACTTCAGTTGCCTGCCCCTCTCTTCAGACACTCTCACTCTCCCACTCTCTCTCTCTCTCTCTCTGCCTCTCTGCTTTACTGCTCTCTCACTGCTGATGCTTGTCTATTCATGATTTACTTGATTTATTTGTTTATTCAACTAATTAAATATAGTTTTGAATACCCGAGAATGAATATTCATTTGCGTGATTTATGCAACAGACAAGAAAAACATGCAAATTATTAAGGAAACACATTTTCAATTGAAAAATCCAACTATGGCAATATAAAACCCAAACATTAAGATTTTTTTACCATAAATATTTCACTGCTTAGACCCAAATTAATATATTTATATTATTTTTGTCTCTAGCAAAAGCAGTTTAATTTGCCCATTTAAATGGAAACCTTGCAAAGATGTCTTCAAAATATTATGCAAAATTTCTGTAGATATAAACTGACATTAAATTAAATACGGAAAACCTGCTGCTGGCTTAACATTTAATGCTGTTTTAATGTACGTTCCATGCGCTCCCTCGTTAGCCATTCAGTGTCCTGGTGTCCTGGTGTCCTGATTCCGTACTCGGTATCTGGTGGCATAAAGCAGCCACTTAAGTCTCACACAGCTGCCCATCCCCATCCCCAGACCAGAGACCCAGCGAACCCAACCCGAACGCCCAACGCAGTCATCAATTTTGCATGGACGTTGTCGCTGTCGCTGTTGTTGTTGTTGTTGTTGCAGGGCGACATGCTGCATTTGCTGCATTATCAATTCATGAGCCACAGGGAGCACAGGCCTGGATGACTGAATATATAGCCGGGCGCTGGCACAGACAGGCACAAAGACAGAAAGACAGACAGACAGACAGCCGCAGGCATAAAGAGCTGGGCCCATAAACACCACTGGAAGCTGCTGGATTTTATCTCGCTTGAACTACATAAGTTATGGGCCAAGCGGAGGGGGGTCCATGATCCACATGTGTAAGACCCCAAGGATAAGACAGGAGCAGCAAGCAGCAGCCAGCAGCCAGCAGCCATAAACCCGCAATAAATATCCATTCAGTTGAGCAAATCAATTGGTGTTTCGTTTTGTTTGTTTTGCTTGCATTTTGATGTGTGCCCTGAATGAAATTTAATTAAAAGTGAACGCCACTGAACGAGATGTGCTTGCCAGCCCCCTTTTTAGTGCCATCTCTGACCTGGCCAAGCTGCTGCAATATTAATGCAATCAAAGCTGCTGCCTGCTGCCGGCTGCTGCTGCTGCTGCAAGTGCTGTGGTTGTGGGGCGCAGCAGCTGCTGCCGATGCTGCTGCTGCTGCTTCTAATCCTCTTTCTAAGCTCCTGCCTGGCCGCAGATTAGAGGTCGATATCCTCTCTCGCTCTCTCTGCCTCTCCCTCTTTTTGCAAAGTTTTCCTTTCCTTTTTAACTTTATTTGAATTCCATTGAAGTTGTTCCTTCCTTGATGGGATTTAATTACGTTAAGGGACGTCGATTGCTTCCTGTCCCACGCGTGGCATAAGGAAATGGGGCACATGAAAGCTTCTTGCTGGCGTTGCCGTTGCCGTTTCCTAAGTAAAGTGTCTGCATCCGGTTGCATTTTGCACTTTTATGCAAGTGGCAGCCCCGATCCCCGATTCCCAACCCCGACCCACCCCACAGTCGCTTGCCACGCCACATCGTTTACCCCTTGCCAATCAGCAGGAGGTGGTGTGGGGTTTGTCAACATAAATAGCAGCACCGCACCGCACCGCAGCTCCCCCATCCCCATTCCCATTCCCCTGCGTCGTCTCTTCCGTCTGGCCAGGCAATCTCCTCCTTTACGCGTGGGGCGCTATATCTAGTGTATGGGTGGGAGAGGGGGGCCGTAGGGGGTGTGTGTGTGTGAGCGGATGGCCTCGTATATATTTTCGCATTTTGTACGTGCGTCACCGTGTCAACCGCAATGTCCTCTCGCTAGCCCCTGCGCCCCCCTCTCTCGCTCGCAGGCACTGCGATGGGACGCACCGACCCAGCCCAGCCCAGCGACCCAGCGACCCACGACTACGACTACTTGCCCCGTTTTGCGGCCGGGCTGGTTGTTTGCCCTGGCACGTTGATGGCCATAAATACAGTTACATATGTTTGCATTGCGGCCAGATACTTCACCCCCTCACCCACTCCACCACTCCCCTCTCACCCGCCTGGCAGGTCCCTTGCCTGGACCCTACTCATCTCGTTAAAATTTCTCATTTCCGTTAGTTCTGTTGTTGCTGTTGCTGTACTCATTTTTTCTCATTTATATTTTAAAATTTTTCCTTCACATTGCATTTTACGTTTTACGTATTTTAATTAAATGGCCAGCAAAAAAAAAAGTCCAGCTGCCTGCTTTTTGGGCTGCAAATTAAATGTTTTGCAAACGTGTTGCAATTTCGCGAAAAAAGTGTGAATTTTATGTTTAGTGGATAATTGGGAAATGAAATCCAAGCACTGCCAGCTGTGGGAATTATCATGAAAACTTTTGCTATCTTTTGGTTGCATTTCCATCCAAATTGGAATTTATATTCATTCTCTGTATTTTGAGCTGCATTACTGGGAAAGATTTGATGTGCCAAATAAATACTATCAGACTTTCATAGAGGAATGCAATTAATCCCTGTGCTCGTTATGCGCAGCTTTTTTTTCTAGAAAAAAAAATGGTAAACTGAAATGCAGTAATTAAAAAATTTCTTACCTTTTTTTCTATGTTTCGTTATAAAATGTCCATTTATTTAAGCTCTCTTTTGTCATGTTAAAATTTAGACATACAAACTTTATTTTTTGATTAATTTTAGTTAAGTAATTTATGGATGCCATTTGTTGTACTGTTTCTACTTTTGGAGTGCATTTCGAGGAGAGAACTTTCCTTTAAAGAGATATCTAATTTATAGCCTATTGGAAAAAAAATCCATTAATTTTAACTCTCTCTAAAAAAATACTTTAAATAACTTTACAGTCGTTCCCTCTTTTATTTGTTCTATTTTCTGCACTTAGCTGAAAAAGTTGTATAGATCAATAGTATAAATAATTGATATACTCGCAAAAAATACTCGTAAAATCTCCTAACCCCATTGTTTCCGACATTTTTTTTGGGGCACTTCAAAGGCGATTTATGCATAGATTAAAAGCATAAATTATATGCCATTTCTTGCTGTTTTCTTGTGAGCTGCAGCATTGCTCTATTTTCAAACGGAATTGAAGCATTTTTAAATCTTATAAAACATGGACAATTTCGCATTTTCTAACCCTTTACTTGCTCTGGGTTTTTGCAGTGCTAAACAACTTGAAATTTACAATTCCCCTGTGTACCGAGCGGAGTGGAGTGTGGCGCCTGCAAATTGGAAAGCAAAAATGACGCAGCCACGCACAAGGCAACATCCACAGCAGCAACAGCAACAGCAGCAGCAGCAGCAGCAGCAGCAACAACAAGAACAAATGCAACAAAATATACAACAACTTAAACAAGAACAAAAACTGCAATTAGAGTCAACTACAAAGGGCCGGCAACGATACAGATACAGAGTGGTGGCAGTAGCGGCAGCCGTGGCAGCAGTAGAGCAAAAATGAAGCAAAAACCAAAGGAAGAAGAAACGAAAAATTTTCCACACAAATTTGCATTCAACCAAAGAAATACAAAAGTCTAAAACAAAGGGAAAAAGGAAGCCAAGCACACACAAACACAGACACACACGCACACACTCAAACTCACAGCACGGACGACGGGATATTGTACAAAAAGGAAGTTGTGCGCCATCCAACCAACACAAAAAAACATAAAAGGGGGTCAGAGGGCAAGGCAGACACACAGCAGCACACACAGCAGCACACACACACAACACACAAAGAGAAACGAGTGCATTGTGAACAAATTTTTTCAACGAATTTCCAAATGTCTACAAAAAAAATCTAACAACAAAACAAAACAAAAACAAAAAACAAAAAAAAAAAACAAAAGAAAACAAAACAAAAAGACCATAAGAAATTTTGAAATTTGCTCTGTGATTTTCTATCAGAATGGTTTAACAAGTAATCCACATAATAATTATAAATAAATAATATTTAAACATTTATAAATATTGCTAAAAGAAACAAAAAAACGACAAAAGCATTCCAAAAGCAACAACAAATACACACAAGAAAAACAAGCTTTAAATCCAAGTAAAAAATTTCTATAAATATTAACAACAACAAAAACCGAAACCAGAAAGTTTACCGATACTTAAAGCTAATTAGTGCAACTAAAGTTAGTTTAAAAGGTGCAACGGTGAGGCGAGTGGGAAGAGCATCAGCAAAACATAAACAGAACTCCAGAACCACGCCCCCTCCACGCAGTAGAGCAATCAGCAGCCATGGACGACATGCCCGATCTCTCGCATTTGACACCCCACGAGCGCATGCAGATCGAGAATGTGCTCATGCGGCAGAAGCAGGAGGAGGAGGCACAGAATGAGATAATGCGGTGAGTTTTCCGCTTTCCGCTTGCCCCTCTGCCAGTGATTGCATTTTTCTATATATAATGGATTTTCTCCATTCCTCCTCTCTCTCTCTCTCTCTCTCTGATGCAGTCGCAAACAGGACGAGGTTGTCACGCTGGAAATGCAAATCAGGCAACGCTCCGAGCAGCAAAAGAAGGCCGGCGTCGAACTGGATGCCACCTGTCACATCTGCCTTAAGACCAAATTTGCCGATGGCGTTGGACACATTTGCCATTACTGCAACATACGCTGCTGCGCCCGTTGCGGTGGCAAGGTGACACTGCGCAGCAACAAGGTGAGTGTCGAGTACTAAAGCCCATTCCCCCTCCTCCCTATCCATTTGACAGCTGACTGAAGCTCTGGAGTTTGTGTGTGTTCGGCCTTCAGACCCCATCAGACCTTCGACACTCTCTCGCGCGTGGCAGCAAGTAAATGCCTTTTTGGGGGGTTTTCTTTTTTTTTTGGTAAGAGAACAGCCTCATTTTCCGCTCATTGATAAATAGGTCGGCGTTGCCAACAAACGCCAACGTCTCTGACGCCAATATAGCTGGCGACTGGCGGACCCCTAAGCAGCCATCACTCATACGCCCCATTGCCCCCGGTGGCAGTGCCCACTTCCAGTGCCCGTCGCTTGTTGCCAACTGTCCCAAGTGACGCGTAGTGCGCGCATAAATAAACGCCACAGTCTCCTCCGCCCAGCGAACGGGGGGCACAGATAATTGGCGAGCGAGGCGGCAGCCGAGTGGGTGAGCTCCATGAGCTCTGGGGACACAGTCCTGGTCCCCACTGGCTTGCTGGCGCCTCAAAATTTGACACGCATTATTTGCTACAAAATTGTTTTTGGTAGATAAGCGGAATATAGGCCTTTGAGTGGGTTCCCACTAAAGGTCAGAAGATCATGGAATAACAGCTTTAGTTTTGGGATATTTAATGGAATTTCATGTACAAATGGAATGGAAGAAATTTGGTTTGAAAGGCCTGCGGAAACTGCTTGTAGTTTAATCAAAGTCTATAAAATATCAAGAGATTTCGACGCTCGATGCTTTGTGGTACATTCGAGCGGGGTGCTGCCACTTTATTTCGCTTTTGGGCTTTCCTTCTGCTGCTCGGCTTCGTCTGCTCGTCAGTGCCTTGGGTAGCTGAGTCCGAAATGCAGCAACAATATGCACATTAATTGGCGAAGTGCAGCAAAGAATCGAAGAACAAAATACACAACACAATCTTTGGCGATGCTCACAAGCAAATACAATATGCCCGTGTGAATGGTCTGTGATATAAGTCTACGAGGATAGCTCTTTAAGAACCCCAATTCCAGGCGGAAACGCAACTGACTTTGTGGCGCTGAGGAGTGCCATGAAGTGCCCGAAACGTATAGCTCAAAGGGTGATATGCAAGCAGGTGAAGCATCTTCAGCTTTAACTTTCACAGCTCTCGAATAATTACGTTGCAACTGAGAATTCTTTCATGCAACGTTTACACGTGACTGGCAGCATTCCAATCAGTTATTGAATGAGAGAACCATTCACGGGAGAACTGCCTACCGCCCAATCGATGAGCATGCACTGTCTCTCCCTCCCTCTCTCTCCCTCTCTCTCTCTCCCTCTCTTTCTCTCGCTTTTTTTGGCATTGGAATACCTTTCAACGGTCTATAGACTTCTAAGTCGCACACCCCGCAGTGCATATGCCCCCCGCCAGCCCTTGCAGTGCATCGCATTTCAATTACATTTTTTCTTTTTCAATTTTTTATTTAACTCAGTGAACCGTGTCCGTTGGGGGTTCCGGTCTCCGTCCCCCCGCGAGCTTATCATCTGCTGGCCGTGTTGCCAAACGTTTTTCCATCGTTGAACTGCTGCCAAAATGTCACACAACCTCAGAGACGAAGGAAGATACGCCAGATGTCTGAACAGGGGGGTCCCCTGAGAGGGGGCAGGGGTTCTACTTCCGTTGGGCTGTGGGACGATGGGCAGGCGGTAGCAGGACGGGGTGTCGTTTATAGAATTTCAATTGGATTTACAATGGGACCACGAATAGGAATATTTCGCTGTGGTGTCCACAAGCTTGTGCCACGAAATATCACCGATATGTGGTACCATTGGAAACGCCTCAAATTTAGTCGTGGATCCAAATAGTCGCCCGCACGTACAATGTGGAAGTTCCAGAAGCCAGCAAAATACTCGAGCGGTAAACGCTCCACATAGGTGACCATGCGGATGTTCCAGTTCCAGAAATGCCACATTTTGGTCATGAAATAGAGCAGCGTTCCGGCCGCAGGTCCTTCCTGTGGCTCCTCATCCGCAATCGCAAGCAGATCGTTCAGTGTTGCCTCTTCCATATTCAAAAATTTGTTTTTACAGTGTCCTACAGTTAGATTTCAAGCGACAAAAAATATTGATTGAAGTGGCAATGCTGTGTTTCTCTTTCAGGTGATTTGGGTGTGTATACTGTGCCGCAAGAAGCAGGAGCTGCTCTCCAAGACGGGCCAATGGATCAACAAGACAGGAGGCCAGCAGGACGGCTTCATCCGCCGCATCGAGCCCGATGGCAGCAGCGTGAGTACAGCCCTACGTTTGAGCGCAAAGAAGGCAAGGCCTATAAAATATATCTCTGCACTCTTTCCTCTAGGACATCTCCCAGCAGGCCATTGTGGATCCGCACGACACGACGGATAAGCGACCCAAGCTGGAGCGTACGCGCAGTGCCGCCGAGAAGGAGAACCTGCCCATGCAACGCGCGGGCAGCATGCTACGCAGGCAGTACTCGCAGCAGGAGCAGCCCACGAATCGCCGTTTGTCCGTCTCGGACAGTGGCATGGATCCCATGATGAGCCCGGGCCAGCATCAGCAGCATCAACAGCAGCAGCAGCACCCACAGCAGCAGCGTGGTCGCATGCAGCCCATGAATCCGCAGCAGTCACAGCAGGCATACGGGGGCTATGGCATGCAGCAGCAGCAGCAGCAGCAACAGCAGCAGCAGCAGAGATCGGGTGGGGCATATCCAGAGGATGATCCGCGATACTATCAGGTGGAGTAAAGATGAAGCTTTCCTTTTGACTATATCTTATGACTATTTCCCCCACCAAAAAGGGCGAGCTGGATGGCTTAATGAGGCAGCATCCCCACCTGGCGCATCCCAGCCAAGTGCAGCCGCAACATTCGCAGCAGCAGCAGCATCCACAACATCAGCAGCATCCGCAGCAGCAGCAGCAGCAGCAACAGCATCCGCAGCAACAGCATCTCATGCCGCAACAGCAGCTACGTCAGTCACCGCAGCAACATCCACAACCGCAGCAGCAGCAGCAGCACCCACAGCAACATCTTCAACAGCAGCAGCAGCAGCACGCACAGCAGCAACATTCACAGCAGCAACAATTTGCGGCGCGACAGCAAACGTATCAGGCACAGATACACACACCACCGCAATCCCACATGCAGCAACAGCAGCAGCAGCAGCCCCATCCCCATTCGCAGCAGATGTCCATGTCCCAGCAAATGGTTGGCGGCTACCAGAAGGCGCCGCCGCTGACTCGCAACCTGACCATCAGCGGGGGACATGCCATGGATAGCAGCACCTACGGCCAGCAGCAGCAGCAGCAGCATCAGCAGCAGCAACATCGCAGGCCGCAGTATGCCTCACAGCAGCAGCGATCCTTCAGCAGTTCGGAGGAGGAGTTTCAGAACCAATTGCTGCAGGCACAGGCACAGGCGGCAGGTGCGGGAGCGGGAGCCACTGTCAGTGCGGGCTCCGATTACGATGGTGAGTTGAAACGTTTTGTCCAATTTGGATCTCTCTCTCTCTCTCTCTCTCTCTGTTGTTCTATCCCCCCCCTCTCTCTGATTACCTGAGCGATCTACTCTCTCTCTCTCTGTCTCTCTATCGCTTCAAATTTTAATGCTCTCTTAATGTCCCCTCCAACCACGCGGCTACCAGCCGCAATCAATTGATGTTTTACTTCGAAATATTTCACCACCTCTCTCTCTCTCTCTATCTAAATCTAACTGAAAACTGTCTTTGACTCGCTCGCTCAAAATAACAAAAAAAAAATAGAAAAGAAAATTACCAAAAATTAAAAAAAAAGATTTGCACTCTCTCTCTCTCTCTTGTCTCTCATTGGTGCGTTGTCTTTTTCGTTGGCTACGTTTTTCCAAAGCCAGTAATTGATGTGTTTTTCCAAAAAAAAACCAAAAAAAACAAAATCAAAAATCTTCAATGTCTTAAACTTTAGTTTTCCTCACACTTTGATTTAATTCGTGTAAATATTTAATGTTACTTTTGTTTACTTTGTGTACATACATTTTGCATATCTCTATGTGTCCTTTCTACCCTTTAAATGTGTTCTAAGTTAGCCCCTAAGTTAAGTTCTTAGGCCTGAACCGTTTAAGCTAGATTTAAGCTCTTAGAGACTGCAACTTAAAGTTTCGCACTTTCATTCGGTGCGCGGAAAATGCGGGAAATTTAAACGGCTAACTGCGGAAAGTTTGCCCACACACCGAGTTGCCTGCAAAATGCCGGGGGGCTATAAAAAAAGAGGGCAGAGCGCGCATGCATGCGGTACACTGCACAAAACAAGCTGCGGGCCTCAACGAAACTTCACAGAAATCTTAAGCTTAACATTAGAGTTGGAATATCTGAAATCTTAAGCTTAACATTAGAGATAAAATATTAGCCAAAAAAAGAAGAATAGCCACAACTCCTCCACAACTCAGACTCCTACTCTCTCAGTGTACGCGTATTCTCGTGAAATATGGAATTTGTTCCCGAATTCTGTCGAATATTCCACTTTTGAATGGGAAAATCTAGACTGAAGTTGTGCATTTGTTTCGGGTCAGCTAACTTCTATCGTAGAACACACTTGAGATGCCGCTCTGCTTTCTGTCAGTGTACAAATTCGCGCATATTTGCACACACGTGCAATGAAAGAGTACGAAGAGGAAGCAGCAGCAGTAGCAGCAGCAGCAGCAGAGGGCGGCGAAGGTGGCGGAGCAGAAGCAGAATGGGGGGAAGTAGAACGAAGAATGTTTTGTAGCGGAAACATTTCGATGCGCTTATCTTTGGTGGTGTTTGGGGGAGGCCAAGGCACTTGACTCGACGCTCGACAGCAGCCAGCAGCCAGCAGGCAGCCGGCAGCGAATCTGTATCGGCAAAAGATGAAGTGCAAAAAGAGTGCAAAAGGAAGAGGCAGAAGTAGCTGAAAAAGAATAAAAATAAATTGTTTACAGTGGGGTAGCTGAAAACGTAAACGAAAACGAAAACGAGGCGAGCGCGCGACAAGTGCGCACTTTTGGACGCTGCACACTCTTGGGCACTTTTGTTGTGCCGTTAAATGCAATCAGCATAAATTATAGGCCAGGCCGAAAACCAAGCAAAAGATGGAAGAGCGGGGAAAGGCACGAAATGGGGAGGTAGGTGGGAATGGGATAGTGGGACCCAAGGAACGAAAGGTGGGATAGTGGAGCAGCAGCACCAGCAGCAGCACCAGAAACGATAGGTAGGAAAGGAAAGTATGGCTGGGGGGTGGTAGGTACAGTAGGCCCCGTGAAGGCATAGAAGGAAGATGTGCCGGGCGGGCCGGGCATGAAGGTTGCCTGCTTGCCTGCCTGCCTGCCTGCTCGATGCACACAGCTGACCCGAAAACACATTTTCCAACAAACAAGCAGCAAGCAAGAGGCAGAGGGAGAGGGAACCCTGAACGACAAGCAGCTTTTCCTTTTTGGCAGCCACCACAAAACATCAAGAAGTTGGCCAAGCAGCTGCACTTGGCCAATAACTGCGGGGGATGCAGTGGCAGGGCGGAGTGGGGAGGGGGGTGTGGAGAGGCTGTCCTGTCCCCATGGTTGCGCTCTTCTTCTGCACTTCATGTATTTTTTTTTGTGTGTGAAAGATGCGACGGGGCGATGCTTGTCAAGTGCGAGATGCTGGGCCAAAATTTATTATCCTAATTAGAAAGTTTCTTGTTGGCACTTGCTGGTGCTGCTGCGGCTGTTGCAGTTGCAGTTGCAACATCCAAACCAAACCCAAGACTTGTGCGGGGTTCCCCTGCTTCCCCTGCTGCTGCTGCTGCTGCTCCTGCTGCGACAAGAGACTTTGCTGTATGGCTGTGTAGCGCCTACAAGTATGCAACATGCGGCGCTGGTGATTTAAATTTTTTTTATTGCTGCACATTAGCGCGCAAGTTTCTGGCAAGCATGTTGCACTTGCCCCACTCGACAACTCCCCCCTCTCTCGCTCTCTCTGCCCAGCTGCTGTCATTTTCAATTTCCTCCAGGCAAACTAGCATATAATAATTATTGATTTCAACTTTGGCCCCTGCCACACAGTGTGCCACAGAGTGTGTGCCATGAAATTGCGCGCACAAAAGTTGTGTCTCCCCTGCCCACTCCCTGCACTGCTTCCTTCCTCATCTGTGCGGTGTGCAGCAGGCCGATAAGATGGCTGGGCCACCTGGTGGCAAGTTGAGGGCCAAGAGCTTATGTCCTCTCAGTGTTTGCTGTAAATTATGTGTGGCAGGGGCAGTGTTGCAAAAACTTATGTCTGCTCCTCAGTGTTGTAAATCAAATGTCAGTGTTGCAGAACGATAAAACCCAAGAAAAGAAAGCAAGTAAATAAATCCCAAGAAAGAGGAAACAGAAGCAGGAACGGGAACGGGAACGGGCACAGCGAGTGGGTGTGAATGTCACTGAATGCCACAGTCTGAGTGGGTGGCATGGTGTATGGGCGGTACTTGCCTCAGTCTGAGTGGGAGTGGGAGTGCGAGTGCTGTGTGGGTGCCACCTCGCATGTTCTCGGTGCAGCTGCACGCAGCGGGCCCGAGCCAAAAAACCCACCATAGTCGCCGACACGCGCCTCCGCCAAAACCCAACACTTTGTTGCCAATTCACAATGCACGCGCGGAGCGGCACGGAGCGGAGCGGCACGGTCGCTGTGGCTGTGGCTGTGGCGGTGGCGGTGGCGCGGCCCCAAACGTCATGCGTTGGAATGCGCCTTCCATCGGTCTTGGAAAATTCCCACACACAAAAGTGCCAGCGCATGCGCTGCTCCGGCACTGTCCCCTGCCCACCCCTCGCTCTCACTCTTTTACACCTCTTACATATTCCATGGTTCTGGAGGTGTGGGCTGGCAGCAGCAATGACAGCAGCAGCAGCAGCAGCAGCAGCAGCAGCTGATGTTCCCGTAGAGGAGCGCGCGTAAAAGCAACAACAAAATTCGTAGTTGAACTTGAGATTTTTCTGTGCGGGAAATGTTGTGTATTGTTGTTTCGGCGGAACCAGTTCAATGGAACTTCTTTTGCGAACTGAACTAGTTCTTTGGGGGGAAATCTCAGTGAAGTTAATTTGTAAAGCTAAATTGTATTTTTAATGGGTTTTACTATGTGCAGGCAGTATTGCTGGTAGCTGAATACATTTAAGGCAAATAACTTGAGGAAGTCAGAAGGCCTTAAATTGAATGTTAAGTAGCTGCACCTATGTATCATAATTCCCCATGTGATGCGATAAGTTAGCGTACGTTTAGTTCTCGAATTTCCCAACTCATTCTGCCCGACTCCCCATTAGGCTTTGCTTTATTCAACTCAAACTAGTTCCATTGATGTTTTGAGCCAATGTTGTGGCATTTGATGAATCAACTATTTCATTTCTAGTGCTCCAAATTACATGAAACACTCGCCAACTACCAACTAGAGGTGCCGCCTGCTTCCCGTAGCTCTGCCCACTCAAAACTGAACCCATTACTCGTGCAACTGCGTCACGTTTGTCATTTGGCTGTCGATTTATTGGGCTTTAGACCCTAGACTCTTCCTGCTCCACTCTTTATTCTGCACTCCCTACGCTGCCATGTCCCACGCCCCGTCCCGAAATGCAACCTGCCACACGACGTCATTTCATTCAGTGCATTTGCTGCTGCTCAGTGCAGCGTCATGCTCTTTACTACGAAACCAACAACTAATGCAAGTTGCAACCCCAGCCCCAGCCCCAGCCCAGCCCCAACCCAGCCAACCGAAACCCACCATGCAGCCAACACGCGCGCGCCTACGCTGCACCACCCCCGCCCACACACCACACCACACCACACCACACCAGACCACCCAGCAGCGGGGTAGGCACCCCACCCCCCTGGACTGGAAAGCAAAGCCAAACACGTTGCTTTTGCCTCTGTTTTGCCTTGAAGGTGGGCAAAGGCAGCGCAAAGACAAACACAACACGAGAATGGAGTCCAGTCTTTGGCCCACCCCACACCCACCCAGCCGTACCCCCCTGTAGAGCTGACCCCAACGTGGGGCAGCAGCTGTCAATGTTATCGCTGCTGGCGTCGCAGTGGCCGCTGCAGTCGGCGCTGGCTTGGCTGTGGCAGCAGCAGCGTGGCCACGCGCTTAACTTTATTTTTAGTTCGGGACTGGAAGCGCCATGGGAAAGTGCCCCTAACGGTGTGGCGGCAGCAATCGCGTTGTAACATTGTTATTGGAAAATGTGTTGTAGGCTCTCGCTCTCCTCCAGCGCAAGAGAACCGAACGGAACGGAACGGCTGACTGAAAGTGAGACTGAGACAGGCAGCAGGCAGCAAGGGAAAGCTGCCTCTGCATCTGCCTCTGCTGCTGCTGTAGGGAAAAGGCTGTAGGAAATGGCAGCGTAAAGGCAAAAATTCCATTGAGATTTCTGGTACGAAATCGAAACGAAATTAGTTTTCGATGAACTTTAAAGGCGAGTAAACACACTGGCCGCAACGGACGCGCTCACGCATGTGGCACGTGTGTGGCAAGCAAATCAACAAAAAAGAAATAAATAACCAAAATACTACAAAATACACACACCGAATAAATGAACAGCACGAAAGCAATGCATGCAAATCAAATAAATAAAATCTACAACCAAATAAACAACCAAATAAAATTAAATAAATTGAAAATAAAAAAATAAAAGTGTGCGAAAAGTGAGAGAAAAGAAATTGAAAGCGAAAGCGAAAGCAGGCGAATGGCAACTGCGAGAAAGTGAACGAAAGGGAAAAGCCTTCGCTGCTATTCCTGTGCGCTCTGTGCGCTCTGTGTGCTCTGTGGGCCATGTGAAATGTGAAAGTCGTGCTAAAAATAACCTTGGTGTGCAGGTTTTGTTGTTGTACAAGTAAACGTAGCAGCAAGAGCAGCAGCCTGAAATGAATCCTGGTGGCTGCTGGCAGCAGTCGAAGCGGGAAAAGGAGTTTCAGTCGCACGGCGTTTAGCCCCCGGGAGAAATCTGTTTAACAAATTGCACTTAATTGGCCATGAGGCCACCGTGAATAATTGAGAGCTTTGACATTGAGCAGCAGCAGTGTAGCAGCAGCAGCAGCAGCAGACAAGGCTAATTGGCTGTCACAGAAATACACACAACAACAGAAAACCATAAAAACACGAAAATCCAATGAAAAAGTGATTGAAATAAAATCCAAATTTGAATTTCAATAAAATGTGAAAAGAGCAAACCTCAGAGAGGAAAAAGGTAAAAAGGTAAACGCAACCTTGAAGCCGCTTTAAATTTGTTTAATTGAGCGAACACCAAAAAAAAAAAAGGCAACGCAAATTTGCTCCTAAATCAGTCAATCGACTAACAAATACACTGCGCAAATTGTGGCGCCCATTGGACGCTTTAGCATATGGCCAGCCCACTCAAAAAACCTCGGAAGACCCACACAAAACCACCCACATGAAGGGCCTTCCTACACACACCAACACACACACACACACACCCACACTCGAAGGCAGACATCAAGGCAGAGGCAGAGCCAGAGCCAAAGCCAGAGCCAGAGCTAGAGTAAACTCAATATTATTGTTTTATTTTCCTAGAGCAAAATGCTCGATTTGTTTACTGTACAGCCACGCAATCTCTTCTCCTATTCGAGGGTGTGTTTTCCCAAGTATTCCCACCTGAGCTTTGAGTGTGTGTGTGTGTGTGTGCGTGTGTAGGTGTACGCGTAGGCCCGCTGCTTACATGTCTCGCAATTTGTACAGCAAATTAGGCAACACTGCAGCCAAGAGCCAAATGTGAATAAAAACCACGAAAAAAAAGGAAAAATTCTAAGAATAAAATCCAAAAAATCCAAATTATAAACACCAAAGGATATTCCTATTCCAACCATAAAAACAACTTAAATAAACGAACAGAAAAAAAGACAAAACTTAAAAGAGAATTAAAATCAACCAAAAGATAAGCAAAGAAAAAGCCGAGTTTAAGGTGAGTGTCTGTCGGTTGCAGCTGCTGAACGCTTCTCCAGATTGCACCCACAACAACAACTACAACAAACCAAAAGAACAACTGCCACACACTAGCCTACACTGCCTTAACCCACCCACCACCCCACAACCCACCCACCCTACAACAACCAATCAACCAACACCAAAAAACGCTTAGACAGCCAAAAAAAAAAAAAACGGAATATTTAAATGCAAAATGCAAATAGATTTGCGCACAGCGAAAAAAGCTTATAGCGTGCATGCAACAACAACAACAAAATGGTAGGGTCCATGCCAAAAAATCTAAAACCCTGCAGAAAACAATCAGAATCACAGAAACAGCAACAGCAACACAGCAGCAGGGACCAACAGCATTGGGACAGGCAATAGAAATCTTTAAAGCTGTGGGCTGGGAGGTTTACACAAAGAGAAACTTGATTGTGAAATTCTAAAAATTCTGTAGCCTAGTATGCCAAAGAGTGATGATGGAATGATATATAATTGGGGTGTAAGAGACGGTGAAACATACCGAGAGCTTCCATCAAACTTTTAGGAACCCATTAAAGCACAAGAAGTGCGATTTAATAGGCTTCAACCTTAACGGAACAGACTGGCAGGTGCTTCAAGAGTCATGCAACCCTTTTAGGTAGCTGCTGGGCCTTGAAATTGTCTTAAATTAAATGAAATTCGTATATAATTAATTGCCTACGACCAAAAGATAGTCTCAAAGTTATGCCACTAATGCACAAGTTACTCCTCAGCCGAGCCTGAGGTTGTGCTTACTTTCCAAATACTTAACAATTATCTAGAAATAAGTTGAATGTTGAATACCCCTGCAGCTACATATTCAAGGCACTTTAAGCAGGGGAGCAGCATTCAATTGGAAGCTCAAATGCTGCCTAGTAAAAGGGATCTAAATCTAAGCATCTGTCAGTCTCGCTCCCTCTCACTTTCGGTCTTCCCAAACGATTAGCTACAAACTTTTTGTACGAAATGAATTACATTTTCGATTAAGCACAGCAAATCAATAGACCACCAAATTGAGTGATGGGGCTGTAGGGGGGATAACAGGATAAAGAGCAATAAAAACCCAAAAATACAAACAGCAAAAAAACACCATACAAAATGGCAACCACAACATCAACGCGAAATGTGTCGCATATGGGCGCTGTGACCAGGCTGTGAATAAGTAAATATAGACCGCATTTGTGGGTGCTTACGGATGCGGATATACGGGACTACTAGTACGAGTATGTGTGTGTGTGTGTGTGTGTGTGTGTGTGCTGTGTGTGTGTGTGTGAGTGAGTGTTTGACTATTTTAAAATGTGACCAACTGGCGAGGCGGGGAGGAATGGGATGAATTTAATTAAAACGTTGACCAACACCAGTTGACGTTGACGTTGGTCGCTTCCCTGTTGCTGCTGCTGCTGCTGTTGTTGTTGTTGTTCGTTTGCATGTGCAACTGTGCGTATGAGTGACATTAATGCGAACATTGAGGCCCGCCAGGAGAAGGAGAACGGAGGCCGAAGCCAAAGGCAAAGGACGCCAACGCATGTTGTGCGTGTGCGGAGGTCCCTTCTCTCTCTCTCTCTCTCTCTCTGTCTCTCCTTAGGTGTCCCCACTTCTCTGTCTCTCTAGGTGTTTGCTTGTGTGCCTCCTCCTATGCGTGTGTGTGTGCGTGCGTGTGTGTGTGTGTGTTTGTCGTAGTCCCTGCTGCTTCTAGGTGTGTGTGTGAGTGCTCTATGTTTGTTTTTGTGGTTGTTTGTGTGTGCTATTTATGCGCCTGCGTCTGTCTGTGTGGGTGGGTGTATGTGTGTGTGGGTGTATGCGTTGGTTTAAAAATAGCACAAGCTACTGATGCTCCCTCCAGCTGCCGCTCCCGCTCCCGCTCCCTTTGCTCCCTGCCGCCTACTTCCACTGCTGCTCCCTCTGCTGCCGATGATGATGATGATTTTAGTGTCCTTTTGGCAGCCCAACGCCCATTACACCTACATACCCACCTCGACCCACGCTCTGACCCCCTCCCCACCCACTCCCCTCCCTTTGCCAGTCAGCCAGAAACTGGCTTGAATTTATGGCCAAAAATATAAAGCAGGAAGCAAGCAAACACACACCCCACACACCCCACCAACGTAAACTTTGTTTGGTTTTTCGTCTGCGCTTTGGGTGGGTATTTGTTGTAATTGTTTTGCGATTGCACAATGCACGATGATTGTGCAGAGAGTGGGAAAAGAAAACACCAGCAACAATAGTGACACCAACAACAAACACAACAGCGACACCAATAAAATCACCAACAGAAACAGCAATGAAGTGAAGCAAATCGCAAACACCAACAGCAAAAACAACCAACAAAAGCAATACCTACAGCAGCAGCTAAGCCTACGCCAACACCAACCAACACTAACACCAATTACAACAACACAAACAACAATAACAATTACAGCAGCAGCAACGCGAAGCATAGGCGAGGCGTCGGGCACAACAACAATAGAAAAGGTCGCCAAGGGACAGAAATGACCGTGTTTTTGTATACTTTATTGATTTTTGCTTTCTCCTTTTCTTAGTCTGCGCCTTTGCACACAGCCACCCCACCCCACCCCACACCACCCCACCCCATTGTCGCCTCTTGCTGTCCATCTACCTCGAACAGACCGCCCGCCCCCCCTCTTCAGTGTGGGGTCTCGCCTGCAATTGTGCGTGTGGTTTGCCTGCCACTCGCTTCCCAAAATAATTTACTTTACTTTACTTTTGTTTTGTTTTATTTTCTTACCTTCTTTTGTTTACATTGCTGTTGCTTTTGTTGCTTATACATACATACATATATATGTATGTATGTGTGTATGTAATTTTTGGTGTAGTTTCTTTTTTGCTGTTTTGTTGTTGGCCATTATGCGCACAATAAACGTTTTGTATCGTGACCAAAGTCAAATGAAAGTATGCCAGGGGTATGGCCCACAAACACGAGTGTATGTACGTGTGTGAATATCTATCTCTGTGTGTGTGTGTGTGTCGGAAAACTAGTTCTTTTTCTGCACCCAAGGCGATTGTCTGAGTGGAGGTTTCGCTTTCGTATGCGTGTGTGTGGGTATGCAAGGGTAAGCATTTGTTTTTAAAGAAATTGTGGCAAATGCGTTGCCTACTTTTCAGGGGCAGCAAAAATAAATACGACATTTTTGTTAATTGTAAAAATTGTATCGAATTTTTGTAAAAAATAAGAAGCTGCTTTAAGCTGCTTTTGGGGCACTCCGAGCACAATCATTTAGTTAACCAGTTCACCCAGGAGCAATCACTTAGTGAACTAGTCGCAGACAAGAACCAACACCGACACACAAAGTCCCTATCGTAATTAGCATTAGAAATGTATAAGTAAGCTCCCATATTAAGCTAAATTTAGTAAGAACTAGTTCATGGTTCACCTGAGGGACCAGCTCATTTATTGCTCATATTTTGAACTAGATTAAGTATTTCAACGCTAGTTTAAGTCTACTTAAATCACTTTTACCAATCGTAATTCACTTTTGTGTGCTATTATTTTCATATGTGTGTTCTCCACTCTTTCTCTCTCTCTCCCCCCCTCTCTCTCTCTCTCTCTTACTCTCTGAACTGTCCCTCAACCAAAAATCTTGCCCGCCACAAAAACCACTATACTAATATGCAAAAAAAAATATTCCCATTCCCCTTTCTAAATGTACAAAAAAATTTCAAATCAAAACAATCAAAAATTATACTAAAAAAACCACAACCAAATAGCAGGTAATTTTGGCGGCGTTCAAGGTGTCCAAAAAGTTCTCTCGCCCGGCGATCTACAGATTCATGCAAATGTAAGCAAAAAAGAAAATTTTCTAAAGAAAACCAAACAAAAAAAAAATTAAATTTGAATGTGTGTGTGTGTCTCTTGTTTATATATTTATGTTTATTTCTTATAAGTTGTCTCAATGTCCACAAAAAAAAAAAAAACCAAACAAAAAAACTACCGAATTCAAGGAATGTATAATGTTTGTTTCCGTATATGTTGTTTACTTTTTCCAAGCACTGTCGTCTAACAAAAAACCCACACACCTTCTCTCACCCATCTTCTACCCCGTCAACGCCCCAAACACTCGCCCTAGAATTTTTTGAACTTGCAAAGCATTTGTTTTCCATGATTATTATTATAATATAATGATGATGATGATTCTCTGTGCTGTGTTTTCGCTCTCAATCATCACTTGATTTATATCTCTCTCTCTCTTAATTACTTACACTGGCCACTGTCCACTCTCCACTGTTCAATCTCCACTGTCCACTTTCCACTCTCTTTCCACACACACAATCTTTTGGCTGTGAACACGTTAACTAAAGAGATTTTTTACTACCAATTCCAACACACTGTTTGTATACGTTACGTTTTCTGCCTACGTTTTCATTTATACTTTTTGACTTATTCTGTAAATGTGAAACCAAAAACCAAAAATTAAATTTCAAAAAACCAAAACCAAAACAAAAAAGAATACTTGGTGAATAATTTGCATGGATATCGTAACGCTGTTTCCTGTTTCCTCCTTACTACAACATACAAAAACAGAAATGACGCTGCTTAACACACTCACACCACAACACACACACGAACACAGTTTACACCGTCCAACCAAGTCATAGACCAGCCGTAGAGGCCCCCCTTGAGATCCCCTTAAACATAAACTTAATGCTCTTGCAACTTTTAGCCAACACAGATAAGTATTTGAAAGCCCGCCCCCCCTTTGAGCCAGGCACCCCAACCCCGAGTAATCTAGAGCACACACCCCGCAGAAAGCAGACCAAGCAAACCCTTGGCACTTGTAGCTCTAATCCGTAGGTCTACTTATGATATCCGTATACTACTTAGCTTACTCATACTAGTACATCTAACTAACTAAAACACCGAGCGAACATGCCACAGGATAAGTCTACTCCATCCACACCGCCCCAACCCCCTCCGTTTACGTATTTATTTCGAATTACTATCGTACTTTTTTGTTGCTTTATCAAACCATAATTTTCCAAGACAAGCGATCGATTAATATTTATTTTTAAACATATCTTAAACAATTCGAAAAGGACAACAAACTAATGCGCAGGCAAGCAGCGACGTACCCCACAAAATCCAGAGCCCACGAATTCGTTTTTCTCTCTCTCTGTTTCCTCTGCAAGCCAATTGTAGAATCCGAAGCCCCAGCCCCGAACCCTTAGAGCAATCACCCCCTTGTACACCTCTACATCATCATCTACTACCATTCTACAGGCGGCCGTCTACAGGTGCGCACCTCAGTGGACCCCTGGCGCCAGCAGCGCAGCCTCAACGAGCGCGATCTACTGAGCAGCAGTGCCGGCGCCACTTCCAGTGACTACCGCCTGTTGGCGCACACCAGCCAGCGGCTGTACGCGTCGGCGGATCAGCGCGATCGCTACGAGCTGCAGCTGCAGCATCGCGAACGCCTAGAGCAGTATCCGCTGACCAGGACCGCGCGGCTGGACGTGCAGCAGCGCAACTCGCTGAATCGCACCAATCACGAGCGACAGTTCGGCGCAACGACGACTGGCGGGGTGACTGGTGGGGCTGGCGCCTACCGACGTGCTCCGCCCTTGGCCGCAACCGGTGGCGGTGGCAGCAGCAGCAGCAGCACCAGCAGCAGCTACTATCCCCAGGGCCAGTCCAAGCCACAGATTGTGATCGGCTCGGGCGCCTATGAGCGTGGAGGCGGCACCATGTCCGCTGATCAGAGCGGCGGCAGCTCGAGGGGCAGCCTGAGCAGAGAGCGGGCCCTGTTGGGAGCCAAAGGCCTGGGCGGTGGCGGTGGCAGCAGCTCTGTCAGCTCCACGGAGGCAGCCTACTGGGATGAGCCCGCCGGGGGCAGCACCTCCTCCTCATCGGCGGCCCAGGACTCGCGCCGCTTCACCGAGCGCAGAATAAAGAAGACTGTGCGCTTCGATGCCCACGAGGATGAGGCCTCCATTATGGCCGGTGCCGGCATGATGGGCAGCGGAGCGTTGCCACCGGTGACCACCATTCTGCCCTCGACAGCGGTGGATGTGGGCTCGGCCACGCTATTGACCAGCGGCAAGATGGGCCAGGGACAGGGCCAGGGACAGGGACCACCACCCATGGATGGGGCTAGTGCTGTGGACTGGGCACGATGGGAGGCCGAGCGACAGGGCAGCCAGGACTCGGCGACCAAGGACTCGGGCATCGATACGAGCAGCACCTTCACCAGCAGCGAGGACTCGAACCGCGGCGACGGGCCCAAGGTACAACCCCCAAAGACGCAGATCCAAAAGGGGGACCAAGAACCAAAACCAACAACCAAGAACCCCCCTCCGCATTGCATTGTGTTTGTGTAGAGTCTCTCTGAGTGTGTACTCTCTCTCTCTCTCCCGCCCCCAAAAATCTCCCTTTTCGTCTGTCTGTGTGTGGCCCAGCGAAGAACCAAACCGAACCGAACCGCAGCGAACGATCCAGCAACCTTTCTCTTTACCTTTCTCTCTGTTTGTTGTTCTTTGTCATGTCGCCCGTACCGCCCCGAAACGCATCGTAGAGACGCCTTAGACTGAAACCCCCAATCCAAAATCCAAGATCCGTATTCCTTAAACCGTAATATCATTTTTGGTTTGTACACTAGCTCTCCCTCCCCTCTCTCTCTCTGCGCTCTCTTCTCCCTGTACTCTCTTGACAATTTTCAGCCACAGAAACAGAAAAAAAGCCAACAACAAAAATACAACAACTTTGCATGCATTTTTTGTGTATTTCTTGCATGGAAATCAAACTCCCCCTCTCTCTCTCTCGCTCAGCACACAGCAAAAGCCAGACTACCCCATGTAACTTGCACGTACTGTACCCCTTTTTGCATGAACTCTAAATGTTGTGCCCGTTGACCAACACTGTTTTCACCGTAACCTTTAACCAATAATATCGCTACACAACACTCCCGCCCCGTAATGGGTGCGAGGAATGACTCTTGAAACGTGTGTGTTCTCAACCCAAAACAAAAACAAAACAAACCAAAAAAAAAGTTAGGAACAAAACCAAACATGAATGATACTCGTAAATGTGCAAAACCGAACTATCTACTCGTATTTCTATCCTACATATCTATGCGCTATGCCAAACTATTCGTAATTGAAAGTAGAAAATGTTTATTAGTATGTAAGAACCAACCACAACCAACGCGAATGAATGTAAAACGAAAACAGAAAACAAAAACCAAAACAAAAAAAACAAAAACCAAAACAAACTTTAAACTGTACAAAATGTTGCTTACTAATTGCTGTTATTTGTTTTTAATACGTTACCCAACTCTATGTGTAAGATTAACCAATTTAGAGTGTAAGTCTCGCTCTCTCTCTCTCTGTCTCTCTCTGTCTCTCTGAGAACTTTATGTGTGAAACAAATTAATAACTGAAACTTAACCATTTACTACTACTACTTCCTGCATACTGATGGCGCGCCCACAAAATAACAAAAACGACACCCCATCCACGATATCCACCACCGAATTCACACACCGAACAACAACAAACAACAACAACAACAACAACAACAACCAAAATCTATGCAAAATTGACATTGCACGATATATCATTCGTATAATCCGTATAATCACAATCCAACCAAACCACCAACCACCCCGACTAACCACCAACCACCAACCACCACCACTCCACCAACCACCACTGTATCCACCATGTATCAATCGAATCGCATCGAATCGAATCGAATATCAAATCGATTTATATAGAATCCGGTGAATTGGCAAACATCCGCGGATAATACTCGCTTGATTGGGCACATGATATTACGTAAATACTATGATGGGGAAGATATATTAGGCTTAAAGGTCAACGGCGGCCAGCCCATCGGCGGAGGAGGAGGAGGAGTGGGAATTGTAGGAGGAGGACCATTAGGAGCAGGTCCATGCGGTGCTATTGTGGAGAAGGTGAAACGCGGATCGGTGGCCGATCTAGAAGGCCGTATACGACCAGGTAACATTTGCCATTCCAACATTCAAGCCATTCGATACTCACTCATACGACACTCTCTCTCTCTCTCTCTATCTGTTCTCTCTCTTTCTGTGTGTGTCTCTCTCTCTCGCTCTGTGTCGATCACACATCACCATCACACCACATCAACAATCGAATGTCATCGATCGATTTGGATTCATCAGGCGACGAGATCATCGAGTGGAATGGCCGAAATTTGCACAACAAAAGCGCAGATGAGGTCTACGATATACTCGACGAGAGCCGCCTGGACGCGCAGGTGGAACTGATTGTCAGCCGTCCGATCAGCGGCAGTGGCGGCAGCAGTCAGAACGTCAGTCCCAGCAGTGCCTCCAACGCCCACATCAACAGCAGCAGCAGCAGCAGCAGCCAACCGACGGTTCGCCGCTCCTCGGCCAACTTTCCGCACAGCGGCCTGGCCAGCAGCATGGCTGGCAGTGCGGTGGTTAGCAGCGGCGGCCGATATCTACAGCGCAAAGGTACACAGAAAAGTTCCCCATTTGTGTGTCTGAGTGTGTGAGAGTGTGTGTGGCTCTGTGTGTTTGAATGTGTGTGATAAAGTGAAAGCTTGGTGGGAGAAAGTTCTGGCTTAAATTACACAACTAGTCCCTTGGGCTTGGGTCTCCCCTTGAGGGCATAAAACTACACATTTCATTCAAAAGTAGCTACACAATTCGAGCTTTATTGTCAGGGCAATAAATCAAGCAGAAATGATTGTCGCTAGCAGCAAAGAATTCTACAAATTCCAATATATTTCCCACAGTCTACGAGAAACTTGAATTACCATTGAAACGTATACCAAACTAACGATACAAAACCCGACTGAAACCGCAACAGCAACTCACATTTAAACCAAAACTCCAAGCCAATATTAAATGAAAGCCTAACCATATCTCCATTTGTCTATCCCTTGTTGTAGCCCCAGCAGTTGAGGCCATTGAGATCCATCGTGATAAGCCGAGTGTTCTGATAACCTCACCCGGCTCGCCGGATATCCACGTAACTGCATCGGGATCGTCGGGCAACGGTGTACGGAGTCAACGTGGCGGCGCCTCGCAGCATACACAGCGCCTGGGACCCAGCCACAGCACTCACAGCCACAGCAGCAGTGGGAGTGGCAGCGTCAGCGGCAGCAGCACCACCAGCAGCGTACACGCAGCGTCCAGCAGCCTTCAAGGCGTCACCGTTGCCGCCGCCGTCGCCGCCGCCGCCGCCTCCGTGTCGAATTCTTCCTCCGCCCCAGGCGGAGGTCTGCACGGCACAACGACGGCGGGCCACCATCATCATCACCATTGCCACCAGCCATTGCCGCCCGCCGCCCATTTGCATGGCAGCCACGGTCCCCTGGGCATGGGTATGGGCAGTGGGGCGGGCACGACGACGCAACCGATACCGATCGAGGGGCGGCTGCAGCTGAAGCTCGGCTACGATCAGAACACACTCCAGCTGATTGTGACGCTGGTGTGTGCCACAGGCCTATCCCTGCGCCAGAGCGGAGCGGGCCGAAATCCCTATGCAAAAGTGAGTACGAGATTAAAGATTTCCCGAGGTGTGATTTAATGTATTTCCATTCGCATTTTCAAGGTGTTCCTTCTGCCCGATCGCAGCCACAAGTCGAAGCGGCGCACCAAGACGGTGGGCACCACCTGCGAACCACGCTGGGCCCAGACATTTCTCTACTCGGGCCTGCGCCGCTGTGATCTTAATGGACGACTGCTTGAGGTGAGTGCCAGCTAGTTGAGTACCCCAATTGTTCCTAATTGATTTTCGGTATGCTCAGGTGACGCTGTGGGACTATGTGCGTTATGGAGCCAACGATTTCATCGGCGAAGTGGTCATCGATCTGGCCCACCACATACTGGACGACGAGGCCGAATGGTATCAGCTGCAGCCGCATCAGGACACCTCCTATCTCGTATGTCTTGGCCAGGCGTTTGCGTGTTTCCATTCCGTTTGTTTCATTTTCCGTTCGTATTTTCGGTTCGATTCCGTTGCGCTCTTGAGTCTAGTGTTGGTAAACGTAAAAGAAAACGATACAAAACAGTGACATAAACACCCCAAGATAAATAATAGTCATTTGGGGCCGAATTCAGGCCTGGCTGAAAGTTTGTGCGAGCGAAAAACTTAACACAGATGTAAAAATTATTTTATTTTTTGTTTTTAATTTTTTATTCTTTTTTTTTTGTATTAGATGTAAATGTCTTTGTCCCCCTCGCCCGTACACCCTTGCCCCAGCAGCAGCTGTGCCCGGTTTGAACTAAATTATTAACTCTCAGCATTTGCCATTATCTTTTCTTTTGTTGTGCACACCACCCGCAATCCGAAATAACCATAAAAAAAAAACAACAACAACGAAACTACACCACCACCACAACAACAACAACAACGACCAACACACACGTGCGCTCGCTCGCTCGCTCGCTCTCTCTCCCTCTCCCGCTCTCCCGCTCTCGTTCTCGCTCTCGTTACGTTACGTCGTTCCATTTTGAACCCAAACATTTCGACGCAAAATTTATGACAACGACCAACCAACGCACCACCCAACCACCCAACCACCCATCAACCAACCCACCACTCCTGTACCACCCGCCCCCACTACCGATGTACAGTTACGTGACGAGGGCAGCGATGTGGACGGCCTGATACTGACACCGACAGATCATTTATCACCGCCGAGCACCATGTCGCGTATGAGCGACTCGGACACGACGTCCGACTGTGACATCGATGGAATGACGCCGGTGGCCAGCATCTCCTCGATGGGAAGCTCGGCCAGTCCGCCGCCCATGCTAGAGGTAAACAGCAAACAACAACAACAACAAACAACAACAAACCACTGCAACAATAACAACAATAACAACAACTAAAAACAACAACAACAGCTACAACAAAACACTGAAAGAAAAAAAAATTAAATCAAATTTATTATTTCTTATATATGTATGTATATAGTACACACACACACACAGATACACGAGCACAGAAAGTACATAGTGAGAGAAAAAAGAATATGAAGAACAGCCAGAAAAACCAACAACAAAAACAGCAACAGCAACAACAACAACCAACAGCAGCAGCAGCAGCAGAATGACAGCAACAAGAGTGAGGACACCTCTCACGCATACAACAAACAGACACAATGGCAAGCAATGGCAGGCAGCTTCCACTTCCACTTTCGGTGGCACTTGAACACTCTGCTGCCACACAGATACCAACACACACACACGCACGCAAACATATGAACTTCCTCTCACTCACACCTAAACGCATAACGACTGTTGGCTTCGTGTTTTTTTTTGTTCTGTCTCGTTCTGCAAAAGCACAAAAAAAATCGAAAAATAGCGACCAACCTTGTCTAGTTTTGGATGCTCGTAACTATAAAGTACACTTGCTGAGGGTATAGCTAAAGGATATATCATTAGAGTAAATTAAATGGAATACTGAGATAGTTTTGAGAGAAATAGAAACACAGATTTTTACTGCTGCTTCAGTGTACAGATATTGGTGTTCAGATGCTGCAGTTAATGTAGCTTTTTCGGATTTAATTTTGAGATAAAAATCTAAGTTAGATTATTGCAAAATCAAAGTAAAATCAGACCAGTAAATCGCAGCACTAATCAGTCGTTCAAACACAAAGCTATGTGGGTTTTATGGCAAGCTAAATCAAACTGCATATACTGCAACCATTTCTTATAATGCTCTTCCATGGATTCTTCCACAGATTATCCATAGTTACTTCAATTACAGTTGAACTATTCACAAGATCATAGAGCTGTGCTCGAATGGCACTAGTCCCAGTGGAAGCTGCCAAAAATTAGCAAATTTTCGTAATAGAGAAATAAAAATATCAAAACTAAAACAGATTACTCTTTCCCCATAACCAACAATTATATATAAAAATACTAGATTTTATTTCATAACTATAAAGATAATATTCTTGCCCAGGCAAAAAAGAGTATCCAAACAGCGAGTGTGCCGTGCCGTTTACTTTTTGTGCTTTCAATTGTGCGCTTTAGTTAAGTTTCGCTAGTTTATTATTATTATCTCTCTCGATGTGTGTGCGTGTGTGTGCCTCTTTTTTGTAGCTGTATCTCACATCTCACACATGCCACGAGCAGCAGCATTCAGCCTCAGACTGAGCCTCTTCAGTGGAGGCCGGGAAACTGGCCATCCATCCGACATACGCACAGCAAAACCAACACACAAAGGACACAAAGGCACAGATATGACAAACAGACACACACACACACATTCATCTGGCAGCTGCTCCATCAAAGGACTCCATTTGGTGTGCCAGTTCCTGTTCCTGTCAGTTATCAGTTTGCATGCCACTGCAAATGCTGCACAGCCACAACACAGAGACAGACGCAGAAACAGACGCAGACGCAGATACAAATACACACACACACATGCATACATGCACACATACATACATACATAACTGGTTCATGGTCAGGGACAGAAGCAGAAACAGAAACAGACAACAAACAACAAACAGCCAGCCAGAGACAGACCCAGGAGACACCTTTATACACCTTCCAACAAATTGTACAAAGTAATTTTTTGTGTTTCACGTTTGTTTTTGTCATTTCGTTTTCCAGTTCTATTCAAACTAATTGGTGTCGTTGTTTGGTTGTGTGCGTGTGTTAACTTTTTCTCTCTCTCTCTCTAACTCTAACTCTAACTGTCAGTTCTACTGTTCTACTGCGCTCTAACTAACTAACTCTATATACCATTAAAGTCCCGCTCAAATTCGAGTTTTGGTCGCGTCTTTTCAGCTAAACGATAAAAAAAAACGAAAACAAAAGAAAATAATTGTTGCATTTAAGTTGATGAGAGTCTAAGTCTAGCCTAAGAATGTTTTAAGTTAAGTTAATACGTGTAAAACTTTCCAACTTGAGAACACATACTGCCCAAGGGGATCGCGCGATCTCGAACTCTCTGCCCCTCCACCATATACTGTCTCAACTTACCCTGCTCCCCAGCTCCATCAAACTCCACTCGAAAGCCGCTTATTGCATGCCTCTGTGTAGAGTATCGCTTATGCCTGTCCACCCGTATCGTATATCAGCCACTTGTCACCACCCAGCCAAAGAAAACATTCGTACATATATCCTTAAGGCTTTCCTTGTGGCTTTCACCTTTTGTAGCTTTAAGTGTGTAGCTTTGCGTATACTTGATATGTGTTGATTTGATCTAAAAAGAAAAAAACTCACCAGAGATTAAACCCCAAACACAGACCACCCAGAGACACTCCCACAACCCACAGACTCACACAAACACAATGTAATATACATATACACCACTACCACTACCACTCCTACACACACACACACATATAAATGTCCTACCCCTCCATGCAATTGACTTTTCCACTCATTTTGAACCATATGTAAATTTCTTGATTATTCTACTCCTTCTTTTTCTCTCGATCTCTCTGTCTCTCACGATAACCCCCACCCACACCCAACACCCGAACTAAAACCTTTCGTCCCAAACATCCCCATCCATAAACGCTTCCGTAATCCGTTCATCCATGATCCAGCTCGATCTAAACGAGCGTCGATCCAGACGCGACATGTCACCGCAGGGCCGCAAACGGGTGGCCGGAATGGTGGCCCGTGATTATCGCACTGTATCTGGCATTGGACAAAGTTATCACAATCAGGTTTGCACCTCCTAAGCTAAATTAACGAACACAAATAGAAAAATTGCAAACAAAAAACAGAAAAAAAACAGAACAGACAAAAATTAAACACTTTCAAGTTAGAGGAGGCTTCAGAGCGAAACCAATCCCGCGAACACTTCTCACACGCGCCAAGCAAACAGAACAGATCAGTCGAAACAGTCGTAAATGTAGCCGTAGCCCGAGTTCTGTTAGTTCGAATCACTGCCAAATAATTACTGCACTTTCGCTACTCTTTAACTCGAAAAACTAATCTAACTAATCAACCTACTAATAATCGAAACTAAACTAAACCAAACCAAACCAAACCATTTCTGCACCTTCATCGATCAGCTCAGCGGCATTCCATGTTGAAGATTGCAGAAAGTGCGGCCTTTCTCTCTCGCTCGCTCTCTCGTTCTTGCTCTCAATGTATTTTGATTGAACAACTTTTGTGCCTCTCTCTATCGCACTCCTATCGTAATTCAGTATTCTACGTATATCCATTATATATATCCAAGTATCAATGTTCCAGTAGAAGTTGCAGTAACCAACCAACAAATACACTATCCACCATACATACTCACACCCAGACACCCAGACACCCACACACACATAGTTTGTGCCACTAATACTACTCAACCGAACTACTCACTCACCCACTCACTCACATAAATATGCCTAGTATGTAAGCTCTAATTCAGTGGGACTGTGACAGGCATGGGATGGAAGGAATATGCCTTTTGGGGGCACTCTCTTCATTTTGTCGGGGCTGCCTGCTCCAGAGCTGCACTAAACTTGACTCTACTTTCCATATGCGTTGCTGACACAACAGGCATCTGCCACGGGCTACTATCGACGCGGCGGCGGCGGTGGAATCGGAGGTAATGGTGTCGGCGGCGGCGGCGGCTCCTCCTGCATGGGACCCGGTGGCATGAGCCTCAGTCAGCGCAGTCATTCGGCGGCACCCAACGACAGCTACCACAGCGGCGGAGTGGGCGGAGGGTCCTCCGGTGGACCAGGCTACGGCTACAGGAGTACCAGTCCGCGCAGAGGCTCATTGTCGCCACCAGACGACCGGTATATAGACTATCCAGTGCTTCCAGTACACGGCTCACCCAACGCACCCTCCGTATATCCGGGCACGGGTCCGGGCCACACAGCCACATCGGCCACACAGCAGCAGAGATTCCAGTCGCGCTCGGCCACAGCCACGCCCACAGGATCGCCAAAGAAGAGGCAACTGCCACAGGTGAATGGCAACAAAGCGCAGTGCCTTAGCCCATCTAATATCTCTATTTGCTTTCTTGTAGGTTCCTCAGACCTCTCGTAGCGCCATGCTGCGTGACCGGCTGGGCCAGGACTTTGACGAGCGTCTGGCCTCGGGCAGCCGCTTTGGGCGGCACCGCACACGCCAGCCGCACCATCAGGCCACCTACCGCAGCACTGGCATGGGCGGCTGGGAACGCCACTACACAGGGCTGTCCGACAGCGACCTGCACTCGATGGACGCGCGCATGCGACCGCGTCACTCGCTGTCGCCGGACAAGGACTTTATGGGCGAGTTCGGTGACTCCGACATGGAGTCGGTGGTCAGTGTGACGTCCAGCGCGTTCTCCACGCAGTCGGAGCGGCCGCGCACCTCGCGCGGACTCAGGTGAGTGGCAGCAGCAACCGCGTTCGCTTCGTTTTAGCCAAGCCAAAGAAAAAAAAACAAAAAAAAAAGCTTAAGCCAAGCTAAAAGCAACGCTGCCAAAATTATGCTGAAAATTCCGCTCTGGGCCACGAACACGAACACGAATTGGCGCCACATTCGCTGTTTCTGTTTATTCTTTTTGTGGAGTAGAAGAAGCTACAGCCAAATCCAAAATTTCCCCCTCAATTAGGCTCTGAATTAGTCGACTAGAAGACAGAGCGCCTACCGCCTGTAGACACCAAAAACACACACACACACACAGAAGATACACAACAAGCAAACCAAACAAACAAAAACTAAAACAAAACAAGTGCAAGGCAAGGCAAGCAAAAAAAACATAAAGTTTCTTTTCTGCATTTACTTTTTTGCGTTTACCAACCGACAAAACGAAAACAAAAAAAAACAAAAAACAATTCAACTCGCTCTCTCAACGCTCTCTCGCCGCTCGCTCTTTGTCGCGCGCGCTCTCGCCAATCTCTTTTGTGTTTGAAATGCTTCTCAACACACACGCTTACACACGCCACCCACTCGCCAACACTCGCCACAAAATAAACCACACACCACACACAAACCACATAAACTACGAACCAAAACCAACACGCTGACCTCGGACGCCGATCGTCGTTTCTATTGTATATTCCATATATATATTTGTCACATGAAATCAACATCCACAAATAACAACAACAAATGAAACATTCCATCGAACCCCACCACCAACCGTTAAACCACCACACGCGCTGAGTGCTGCCTTCCAACCTGCCAACACCCACTCGTCATTTGCTCGTCATTCGAAATGGCCAAACGAAACGTAAACCACACACTTTGCATGAATAATGAACCCCGAACCCGAACACCACCACCACAAACCCCGATATAAACCACAACCCCCGATATAAACCACACCACCTACCACCACCCGTTACCAAAACCGTTACCGTTACCGTTACCGTTACCCGATAAATAACCGATAGCTTCGCCCACAACTGGCGCAATCTCTTTGGCGTACGCAACAGCTTCTTGGGCGGTGCCAACGGCGGACCCGTGACTGGACTGCGGCTGATGCAGCATCCCTTGGAGGCAGCCAATCGTGCCAACACCATTGAGGTGGATGACTGCGACTATCTGTCGCATGTTGCTGGTGGCGGCGGCACACAACAGCTGCTGCTGCTGGAGCAGCTCGAGCAACTGCAGCATTTGGCGGCCATGGCGGCCGCAGACTCCCCACCCATTTCGGCGGGACTCGGACTCGGAGTTGGAATGGGTTGTGGGATGGGGATGGGAGCACCGCAACGTGTCCTGGTGACGGACGCGAACAGCGGCGAACTGGTGGAGCAGTTCTTTGTGGAGCCGGCCACAGCGGCCGAGGAGACGTCGGTCATTGATCCGCTCGATCCACTCGAACCACTCGATCCTCATGTGCATCTGCATCCGCATTCCGTCTACTATTCGCCTCATTTGTCCTCAGCAGTCACCAACAACCACCATTCGTCATTTCTGACGCCCAACGACATGTTCCAACGACGGCCCAACGGACAGACACCACCCGCCTCCGCCTCAGCCTCCGCCTCAGCCTCAGCCTTTGCTCATGCCTATCCGCTGCCGCTGCCACTGCCCAGCTTTGAGCAATTCAAGCGCATTACCACGCCCGTCATGAATCTCTTCCGCAGCTCCTCGCCCATTCCCAATGTCCACGCCCACGCCCACGCCCATGACCACGCCCACACGGTATCCTCCTCGCCCAGCTCGTACGTGGGCTATGTGCGGGATCATCTGGACAAGAGCTGCAGCCACTGCCAGAACGGCAGCCAGCCGGTGGTGCTATCGACGAACACGGCCCTGGCCATGCCCGGACTGACCATCGGAGCCTGTACGGACCCCTGCTGCCTGGTGGACGCACATCCGCATCCGCAGCATCAACCGATCGCATACCCGTACAGTGCGGAGCAGCTGCTGCGCCGCCCCTCGCTCTCCGCCTCGATGTACCAGCCGAGCAGCTCGGAACCCTCGCTGCCCACCATGGACCCGGCAATGTGCGGCGAGTGCGTCGACCAGCACTTCCTGGGCGGCCTCACCGGCCCCCAGGTGAACCTCGGCGCCGTGCCCACCTATCACGTGCACACGCCCACGCCGACCGCCCATCGGCGGGCCAAGGCGCAGCTGGCGGCGCCTCCGTCGCTGCCCACCCAGTCCGTGCTGCGTCTGTCGCGCCAGCTGAGCGAGGACGCCCTGGTGTCCGCCGTGCCCATCTCTGAGTCGACGGCCAGGGCGCAGCCCACCTCGATCCTGAAGAAGCCGAAGCTCGAGCGCCGACGCATGTTCCACGAGGGTCAGTCGCGCTCCCTGGACTACGACGATCTGCACAACAAGAGCTGGGGCCGTCGCCGCATCCGCTACGAGGACGAGGTGGCCCAACACGAGGCGGCCGCCTATCCCTATACCCATTCCTACCCCTATCCCCACTCCTCGACGTCCCCGGCGGAGGGACAGCTGCCCATGTCGCGGCGCTACGGCTCCGAGACGAACATCCGGCAGTCGTACATGGGCGCCAATGTGGATGCCCACAATCCGCTGAGCCACTCGCATTTCCTTGTCACCGACGACAAGATCGTGACCATCACCTACGACTCGGACGTGGGCTGGACCCGCCGTGGCGTCGCCCCATCCCTTTTTCGCGGGCCGCACCGACAGCAGCGGGGCGCCATGTCGCTGGATCTGCAACGGACCAATCAGCAGAAGCTCTACGGCCCGGCGGCGCCGTATCTGAAGCGTCGGCGGAATCTGCCACATCCGCCCAGTGCACAGAATGCGCACAATTTCTCGCCCATGGAGGCACGGGACGGTGGATCGACGGGGATGGACTATACACTGTCGCAGCATAGTGGCGAGCAGCGGGGCGGTCACAACGCAATCGGAATCGGAAACGGTAGCGGTAGCGGGGGCGGGGGCGGTGATCAACACAACAATATGAACAGTTACAGCAACAGTACCACACTCAACCACCAATCACACCACCAAAATCACACCACAACCACCAACCACCACCACAATAGCCAACAACAACAAGCGAGTAGTGTTAGTGTTAGTCAAAGTCACAACAAAAAAGGGAAAGAAGGCATCGCTATCGGCGGAACGATGGCATCATCGGAGCAACAGACGAAATCTAGTAGTGGGAGCGGTGGTGCCACATCTGCTGCCGCTGCTGGTAATGTCGTCGTCGGTGGTAATAATGCTAATAATGCTTCTTCTTCCTCTTTTGCAAATCCCCCACAACAACATCATGGTGTCGCTAATCAACCAATTACAACAAATGCATCACCCAACACCAACACGAACACCAACATCAACAACTATAACAATTACATGAACAATAACAATAACAACAACAATAACCGTGCCCAATCATCATCAACAACACCACACCAACAACAACAACAACAACCAAACACAAATTCAACAACAACACCAATGAACCACAACAACAACGAATGACGTTAACAACTTGACTCATGACGCAACAAATCCCACACAACAATTACAACAACAAAATACATGCACAAATCTCATCAACAATACAACAACAACAATCACAAATTCAACAACAACAAACACATCGTCGAATGCAACGAATGCGGCGACAACGACGACGACAACAACGACAACTTCAACAACAACAACAACTGCAACTAATGCAACAAATGCTACAACAACTGCCACAAATCCAACAACGAATACAAATACAACAAATAATACGAACGATACAAACGCAACAACAACAACAACAACGAACGATGCGGATGCGGATGCGGACGCGGATGCTCCGCTCGACGCCATCGACTGGGATGCCATCGATGCCATGTTGGATGACGACTTCAGCGAGTACGACAAGGACAAGAACGGCACTGGGGGCGGTGCCAAATCCACAGAAGGTGGCGCCGAAGGAGAAGATAAAGCTGGTACAATTTCTTTTTTATTCACTCCAAGATCTTGTATCCATTTACTAACCCGATCTCTGCCTGCAGATGGAAGCCAATCGGATACCGCCAATGATCGCAAAAAAGGCGGCACCGTGGACCAGGAACGCTCGCCAAAGGGCGGCAGCGGCATGGGCAAGAAATCCAACTCCACCTCCCAGCTGTCCGCAACAGGTAGGACAATTTTGAATCCATTTTTGTGTTTGCGCTCGTTTACAGTTCTCTCGTTCCGTTGCCTTGTGTTTCGTAATCGATATTCAGACAATCAAATCGGACAAGCCAGACAATCAGTCTGTCTGTCTGTCAGTCAGTCAATCAACCAATCAGTTATCAGTTATCGATAGTCAACGCATTGTAGGCTCTACCCGGAGACTATATCCGGTTGATGCAGCATTCCATCGCCGTCTTTTGGTTTCTACACACATTCTTAGATTTATTTTTACGTTCCTTACAAACCGTATTTAAGCATTATAACCATTGAAGCTAACCCCCATTGCTATACTAACCGATATCGTAAAAAACTAAAAAACAAACAAAAAAACAATTAAATAACATATGAAATATGTGTATGTATGTATGTGCCGTACTCGAAGGTCGTAAAAGACGTATGGGCTTTGGAAAGAAGGGTAAGAACTCGTTCACGGTGCATCGCAGCGAAGAAGTGCTGCCCGGTGATATCACGCGCGAGCTGCGCGGTGGCGGTGGCGTCGTGGCTGCCGCTGGTGGTGCCAGCGGTGCTGCTGGCGGAGGCGTTGGCGGCGGTGGCCTCTCGCGTGGCTCGTCCTCGGAGGCGGATGCCATTGAGCAGTTTTTCGTCGATGGTGCCGGTGGGGAAAGGTGCGCACAAGTCCAACTTACTCTCTATCTCTATCTATCTATCTATCTTCTAACTCTCTCTCTCTGAACTCTAAACTCTATGCTATATACTACTATCAGTTCGATTTTTCGGTTCACTTATCATTTTTGGTGACTTTCTTTTTGAGTTTTTAGTTGCCTTTGTTTTTCGTAAAGAGGAAAATAAGAAAATGGAAGGAAAATCAATGAGAAACGAAAAGCTGATAATGACTAAGATGATGATAAACATTAGTTAGCCCAGAAAACAGTAACAGTAACATTAACAGTAACCGTAACAGTATCTGTAACAAATACCAGTAACAGTAACAGTAACAACAAGAAACACTCCAAGTAAGCCTCCAAAATCCAAGACTCCAACAAAAGAAACCCAAAAAAAACTCCCTTTAAGCACACAGGATGTCATGTCCTTCTACTCGTTAGCTGTAAGAGCTTTTCATCAACTTTTGCTCTCTCTCTCTATCTCTCTCTCTCTCTGTTTCACTCGCTCTTCCGCTCTCTAATGCTTTTCTGCAAAAAGCTTCAATTCAACCAAAAGCTCTCGCTCTCTCTCTTGCTCTGACGCTCTGACGCTGCAGGCATGACAAACTGTACCCTGTAACTGTACCCAGCCTCCTCCTGCTCCTGATTTACTTGATTTATGATTTCCGTTCACCTTGAAACGCAGGCGCAGCAAGACCGGCCAAAAACAAAACAAATAAAGTAAAAACCAGAACAAAACCCAACCAAAAACCAACAAACCAAAAACCAACAAACAATCCAAAGTCGATACGTATTTTTAGGCTTAACAGGGAATACTCGAATGGAATTCCCAAGGCGATGAAGCGAGGCACACACCAAAAGCTTTGCCTGGCCACAGTTGCATGCCGCTGAATCGGAGCAAATGCGGCACAACGCAAAGCTTTTGGCTGTGCGACAGACAACAGCAGCACACACTTTTCACGCTCACTGTATTGTGGTGTGTGTGCTCGTGTGTGTACATGTGTGTGTGTGGGGGGGCCACCACTGTATTAGCCCCCGTTTTTGCATTTTACTTTCGTAGCGAAGAATAAAACTTAATTAATTACTAACCCCCCGTTCCAATTGTTAATGCCATTTATCGATAATACTATATTGATTTCTATAATCCCACACATATATCCAACATTTTAATCTAGAATTATGTTCGATTTGCATGCATTGAGTTATACCAATACCAATACCAATACCTAATACCTATACCTAATACCAATATACTCTTAACCACTCGTACTCGGCATATCCAGCTACCTGCCAATCTCTTACAGCCTTCTTATCCGTGTTGCATAATGATATCACTATACTCGTGAAGCTTTAGCTTAAACTTAGATACGATCCCCATTTATGTAGCTCGTGTCGTGTCGTGTGCGGTAAGAGTTATTCCGACATTGTTCATGCTCGCCGGAGAAGATATACCCACACCCACACCACATACACATCTGTCCAACATTGTTCAACATTATCCAACACCGAACAGATTGGTGTGGACAGACTCGAAACAGAGTTTCAAGCATGCCCGAGGATCTAGGATTAAGCTGATACCCGAACCCATGTCAACGAACTAATGTTTATCATCTGTTTCCTACAAGATTTTTCTTCAGTTTCATTTTGTTTTGCGAATTCAATTTGGATATATCTATTACATACATAAAAAAAAACATATATATACAGGGAGCTCTGTCACAGAAAGTCAACAGCCATGCCATCCAACAAAACAACAACAACAATCAACAACTAACACACATTAAAAGCTCACCACAACAAGAACAACAAACAACAAACAACAAAACTACCAACAACAAACAAAGCGCAGCATAGCATCCACCAAAATGAATCATCTGAGAATTTGCCAAACAATACAGCAACCAAATTCGCATTGCATTCAACCAGCGATACCAGATACCAAGTGCATCACCAGATAATAATAATAAAAATACTCTATAAAAACTAGAAGAACACATCCAAGCAAAGAACTCTTTAGAGGAGCGAGCTGGCGGAGGTCCAACTGGGCATCGATGCCAGTTCTTTCAATTGCAACAAAATCCGAAAAAAAAAAAAACAATCAATCAATCACCCTGCAAAAAGTAGCCAATGAGTAAATGTTTTAAGTTGCGCCACTGATTTTTGATGATTTCGCCAATATATAAATATATATATACATATAGGATAATGTATATTTAGTCCATAATGTTCTATGTTCTTAACGATATTCAGTTTCAGTTTGTCGTTCTCGCTTTGGTTTTTACTCTTATATTTTTGTACAATTTAAATTTACGTTTAAGACTCTTCTCTGTGGCTTTGATTTCTGTACTGTACAGTTATTTCGCTACTTCTACGGGTGCCAGCTTCGATAACGATTACGATTACGTTTACTAATTCGATTTCGATGTAGATTCGGATCCGGATCCGGTTTCCAAGAGCCCAACGTCGATGATAGTCCCCCAGGCCAGCGTCGCAATCTCACTTCACTCTGCATTGTTGCTGTTTGTTCGCTTTTAAGTTTCGATAACGATACGATACGATAACGATAACGTAACACACCCTTTTGTATATATATATATATCTGTACCATATGCCACCACACATACTTGTACGAGTAGTATATATGTATCAATATATATGTCAATATATATATATATATCTCTATATATGTGTATAAATATATCGTTGTTTCCGACAGAACAAGAGCAGTATCAGGCACAGTATTCAGGCAGCTCGACTAGCTCCGCTAGTCAGCACCATCATATCACACTACCACCACCACATCCATATTACCAACGGCAGTCGCGCGGCTCGGCGGGCAGCATCCAGCGATCGGTGGAGGTGCCGCCGGTGCTCACAGTGACCCGTTACAGTGCCGGCAGTATACACTCGATATCTAGCTCCGAGGGTTCATCGTAAGTTTTCCCGTTCGACTGTTCGGCATTCTGCCGTTTAGCGATAACGATAACGATAGCAATTAAATTAAATTTCCATCAACCAAAAAAAATATCTACATATTAAGAAATTGACAAACTCTCCTCTCCATCTCTCTGAACTTTGCCTGTGCCTCTTCTCTTACTCTCTCTCTCTGTGTGACTCTCTCCTCCAACTCTAATAAATAAAACTGTTTTTTCGATTGGCTTTTGTATATGGTAATCTATGTCGCGTTCCTAACTATAATTTTACTCTAACTCTTACACTCTCTCTCTCTCTTTCCCTCCTTTCTCTCTCTCTCGCCTTCAATATTATCCTATAACTCTCTTTGTGTCCTTTCTTTGCCGTCATCTTAATTGTTGTCTATGTGAGCCTTGAAAAACCGTTGAAAGCGAGAGCCTGCATTTCCGTATACCCAACTATATTTTCTCTTAAATGTATTCCACGTAATTTTGCTTTAGTTTCGTTTCGATTCTCTTCCACGACTTCTTTGTGTATTTTTCTGTAACCACGTGATTTAATCTTGATTTAATCTTTTTGAGTTTGCAGCAATATCTATATATATATGTATATGTATATAAGAAAGTTATTCTCACCTCTCGATGTGTGTGTGTCTGTGTAAATAAAAGACAACTGTCGAGTACTTAGAGTACGATTTAGATCTAGGCACCTAGACCTTTCCAGCACTGTGGCTCTCTACAGGGTACTTGCCCACCCACCTCCTCTCCCAAACAAAGCATAGACCTTCCATCTCTTGGGGAAGATCGTATAGACGCTTAATCCAAGCGTCTCCCACTTCCAGCTAGTTTTAGTACCTTCTCTGCACTTTTGCTCCTGGGAACGCTTCGAACGCTTGCATGCCACCATCTCGTATTGCGATCTGTGACTCTCTACTTGTCTCTCCCTCTCTCTCTCTCCCTCTCTCCTTTTGCACCGCCACAACCACCTGTCACCCAACCACCCAACCCAAAACACTCAGCCACACTTTCAGAACACAAACAGATGCAGTCGCACCAAACCACCAAACCACCAACCACCAAACCACCAACAACAAACTACAACTACATTTAACTGTCTTTCTACAACTCCCTGTGTATAAGAGTTATTTCTTTCTTGACAAATTTGTTGTGAATTATTATGATCTCTTATTTAAATGATCTCCAAATGAGAGAGAGGTTTACCTCTAGCTAATAGAAATCGCAACCACCACGAATCAATACTAATCTATACTCTTTACACAATACTCCTCCCATCCTGCGTCATGCCCTACCCCACACCCCAACTGAAAACATACAGATTCTCTCCCTCGTTGCGCAATGATGGAGCCCTCAATGAGTTTGTGGAGGGCCTGGGACCCGGACAACTGGTGGGTCGCCAGGTGCTGGGTGCACCCTCACTGGGCGACATTCAGCTATCGATGTGCCATCAAAAGGGCTTTCTAGAGGTGGAGGTCATACGAGCCAGAGGATTGACGGTACGTTTTAGATATTCACCCAATGAGCATACCCATAATAATAATGGAATATTTCTGTGTAGCAAAAACCCTCATCGAAGATGCTGCCCGCTCCATATGTGAAGGTGTATCTGGTGTCGGGAAAGAACTGTGTGGACAAGATGAAGACATCGACGGCGCGTCGCACCCTGGATCCGCTCTACCAGCAGCAGTTGGTGTTCAAGCACTCCTACGCCGGTTGCATACTCCAGGCGAGACTCTTTGAAATATATATTTCAAATCGATTTGCAACCGAACTAATCGTTTTGGCACTTTCTCTTTTAGATAACCGTTTGGGGCGACTACGGGCGCATCGAGAAGAAAGTGTTTATGGGCGTTGCTCAGATAATGCTCGACGATCTGAATCTGTCAAATATCGTGATCGGCTGGTATAAGCTCTTTGGCACCACCTCACTGGTCAGTTGTTCTAACATAGGTTTAGGCTCTAGGCGCTCATCTTTAGCCTCACTCGATTCACTCAAACTCTAGGATTTAGCGAAACATCTGCGAACTAAATTCGAAACGTACAAATACCAAATGCAACTTAGCTAGAACTTGCACTAGCAAGTGGTTGAAAAAAGCACACTTGCATTATTTATGATATTTATATATAAAGAAACCCAAAGAAACCCACACGCCAGACACAAGATATATATTTGCATACGTATGTCTCGACATTTAGTTCCGTATTGATCGTAATGTGCAAAGTAAACCAAGTAAACCAATTTACCAACAACATTAACCAGCAACTTAAATTAAACAATTTGTAGCGTAGTCAAATCACACAAAAACAAACACCTGTAAAATCAGCAGATCAAAATCAAGCGATTGATTCGATAAAAACAACTAAAATAGTATCGATAAAATAGTGAACATTTTCAAATGCATTTGTTTTTAGTTAGCGAATATTTACATACTACATATATAATATAATATAATGACACAGCCACACGCACTCCTGTAAATGAAACGCTTGTTATATTCACACACACAGACACCGAAACACCCACAAACACCACAACCATGAGGCCAACAACAACAACAACTTCCACATCAACAACCAGAACATGAACAAGAACAACACCAATTGCATTGTATGCTGAAAAGTGTAAATGAACAACAATGTTGATCGCAACCAAAAACGAACCAAAATCAAAATCAAAAATGAAATATATATATGCATATAAATATGTATATCCTCTCTCGCAAAAGTCACCATAAATCTACCGTTACTCAACGTAGCTTTCACATAGACTCGTTCAATACTCATATAGGTATGTTTCTCTATCCCCGAACTACCCAACCACAAACCAAAATACAATCGAAATACTCGTAGAAACCCACTCACATTCTCACAACCATTTTGTTAAGCATTTTCCTAGTGCATGCCCCCCGTAGATGATTTTAAACAAGAAAATATATCAAATAAAATATATTCTCCATTCAATTATCATTTGATAGCCACAACTGAATTGTCAGTAAAGTGGTGCATCATTGCTCACAGCACACACACACACACTAACATTACATATATAAAATGGCAAATCATGGCTAACAATAAATAGCACACATACAATACACATAAAACTATAAACTAGCTTTTGCTTAGGCTAGCGCTTAACAACTTTAACAACTAATATTCTCTAACCAAAAAAAAAAGTTCTATAAATGGTAAATCAATTTTAAAACTGCCACACCAGGGTCGTCCGATTGTTTGGGCCGGTGAATCAGTCATAATGGAGGAGCCGGGTGAATAACACTTTCCACACTAACAACACCACAACCAACAACAACAACAATAAAAACAACAACAACTACAACAACAACAACCACAACGAAAACACTTTAAGCACCCAAGCACAATTCCAATTCCAAAGCGAACTCAAAACTGAACTGAATTCAGTAAGTGAACAATCTCCAATACAATACAATTCCAATGGCGTTTTCTGCTTACACACTCTCTAGTGCGCTAGTCAACACACATTCTGCCACTTTGCCATTTTACAACACATTTTTAAAATAAACCGATTAAAACAGAAAACAAAACCATATAAAAACCCAGTTAAGCCACTTCCAAAAAAGAACAACAAAAACAATTAACAGCCAACAAACATTTCGCTGTGTGTAAGGCATGTGTGACTAATATATTTGTGAATTTTTTCATCCCAATTCTTACAGTAACCCTTGCAAAGAGCTGCCAGCCAGGCAGCCAAATAGCAAAGGACCAAGGTCAGCCTGCAGCAGCGGAAGCAATGCGGCCGCCGCCCGATGATCCCCATTCGTCATGTTGCTGGCCCAAGCTAAGTCCAAATCAGTAATTTTTTCTATTCTACAACCAAAGGAGAGGAGGATTTCCAAAGAAAATAAATTAACAAAAAAACGAGAAAACCAAAAACGAGAAAAAAAGAGAAAATATCTAATTTTTGTAAGTCATGAAAACAAATGCATTTAACGAACCGAGAACCGAGAACACAGTAAAATGATTGAAACGTAACTATGGAAAACAGATAAAAGATATATATACATATAAACGAGGTCATATATATTATATACATACATATAAACATACATATATATAGTGGATAACATTTGACAAAAAGGATACTTGTAAATTATGCATATTTAAATTAATTTTTACTACACACCTAAGGTCACTATTATTTTCGTAATACGATTAATACGTTTATTATTACTTAACAAGAAACTATTATTGATAAACGAGATAAACGAGAAGGAGCAGAAAACCAATAACCGAAAACCAAAGAGAAATTATGTAAGGAGAGAAAGTTCAAGTGCTGTCAGTCATGCCTAAGCCAACGCTTAAGCTTGAGCAGCGTGCGGAAAGGGAAATATAAAATGTTTAATAAATAATTAGCTAAATCTAAATCGAATATCTGTAGAAGATTTTCAGACGATGCGATGGCAGTTATTTAAGTACATATACATACATATATATATATATATATATATTAATATAAATCTATATATATATATATAAATATATTTACAGTTTAAGCAAGCAAAGAACCACTAACACTTAAATAAGCCTAACTTACGATTAAACCTAAACTTAAAGTTCAAGTTTAAGGTTTGGGTAACTACAAAAATGGGAGATTAATTCTAGAGATATGTATATGATGAGATGAATATGTATTAATCGAACAACAACCACAAATATTTACCAAGCGAGAGATGAGCAAGTTTAACTTAATACAAATTCTCAACTTAAGCTGTACATAGGATCAATCCACACACACCCAAACACAAACACAAACACACACACACAGCATAGACACACGTTGCATAGACACACCACATCCGGACATTCGACTGTCGATTGTCGTTCTTTATAGGCTTTATAGAAATTTTGTTTAGCTCTGCGCTCCGGCAAAAACTCCACAGCAACCCCAAAATGTGCGAGTTTTTGCCGGCTAGCGATGGGCACACACACACACACAGACACACACAGCTATGTATTATATAATTTAAACTAGAGCAATGAGAAACTCTCTCTCGATCGGTCGCTCTCTCTATCTCTTTATATAGACACATACTACCAAATACTGTAACGCGATTTTGTTGTAGCTACCCGCGCTTCCCCCTTTCACGCTTCTAGAGAATCGCTATAGAATCCGTTTGCGCCGCTGACTCGGTTCCAATCAATTTGCCTCGAACAAAACGCATCAAGTACCTTCAAGTTAATAGTGTGAGCTGTAAAAATCGTTACCTGCTTGCCAAAGACACATACATACAAACATTAACACATAGCATCGTAACACATTAGCATAAATGGAAAAAAAAATAGGAAAAAAGTGAATAGAGAAAGGAGCAAAACCAAAGATAGTTTGCAAATTAATATTACATTTTTAGTTCGAGAGATATTCCATTGTCGTTCTTTTGGTGCAACATTTTGCAATGCATTCCCAGGGGGAGGAGACTCCGCAATTGGTTCACTTTAAGGGAAACATATCACAGGCCTGTGACAGACAGACAAACAGACAGAGTGATGGATGGCAGCAGTTTACTTTTATACATACATACATATATAGTATACTCGTATTAGGACTATAGTCAAGCAAATATATAAATAATATATACGAGAAACGTAGCTATTGTTCCTATCCAGTTATTTAATGTTCGTTCTTTTTGCTTTCACTCATGGCTACGGATATTAATTTGAACCTTTCCGTCCATTCATTCAGCTTTCAACACACAACAAGATAAAGTTAAATATATAATACATACATTGCATACAGGTGCATATCCATCCAAGCTGCAGCTTCCTATATCAGAACTACGACAACTACAGAGATACGTAAACAATTGCCAAATCACGCAGGGGAGAATGCATTCAAAATGTTGCTGCAAAATAACAACCAGAACAGAGGAAAACCACACATTAAAAGGAAAGTCAGAAGATGAAGATGAAGAAAGTACGAAGAAGAAAAAACTACCAGCGAGGTTTCCAGCAACTAATTATACGATATATAAATCAAATCAGAGATACATACATACAAAAAAAGCATACAGACATTATAGATAATCAGATTTGTACACTCCACTCCGATAGACACGAACTTCATACGAACTATTCTATGATAAAACTCTCTCTCTCTCTCTATCTCTATCTTTATCTTTGTATTGTTTCCACTGCTCTACTTCAGAAAAACATTCGAAGTTGCTTTAATTAATCAGCAAACCAGCAAAGAATATGAACAGGAAGTGCAAAAAACGGCGGCAAGAGCCGTTTACAATTGCAATGATAGGGAATTTTATAGGAGAAACAATTAAGTTTACACTTCCTGGGATACAGTTGCGGAAAGGACATTTTCTTCGTTGAGACATAAAAGAAAATTCTTATTAGAATTCCTCTAGAATTCGTTACATTTAAGTCACACAAATGACAACAGCATATAGAAAATGTTACTGAAGCAAATGAAGATATATTACGGCAAGTTATTTCAAGGGCAACCAAAAACAAGAAACAAAACAAAACAAAACAAAAATGCTATCTACACAACAACCACAAGAACAACAGAAGAATATATCATTTATTGCAAATGTTGAACACAAAATTGATTAGGAGGCAGGGGCCAGCGCTCGCTGGGCGCTCTGGATACCTTGTATTGTATTTTAATATCTCGACAACAATCGAAGGTCGAGAAACGACAATAAACTGTGAAAAGAATATGTAAAAAACAAAACAAAAACAAAACAAAACCAAAAAACTAAAATTATATTATTAACAAAGATTTGCAGAGAAGGCATTATTAATATTGATGAACACAGAAACTTGAATTGTGTAAAACTAAAAACTAAAGAGAAAATCTTTAATGAAAAGCAACATTTAAATAACAAAACAAAGGAAAATTCATTAAAAATTGTTTTCTAATAAAGCAGAAAATGGCGTTTCATTTGCCCATGGATGTCCCCAGCCAGCAAGGTAATGGAAAACTCGCAGATTTTTTGGGGTTTCACATAAAGCGGTGGTATTTCTTTATTTACCATTGATAAACCATTTAATCCATATATAGTATGTATAAATAATTTAAACATTTATGCATTTATTGATTTATCATATTAAATATATTTAGATGCGTTTATCCGTGTGCCATATCGGGTATTTGGGTTTAACCTTACTATCATTTACAATTTTCGCTCGCTTATACAAAAAATTTGACCCAAGATACAATTATACGTAATAATTAAATTGGTGTAATTTTTTCTGTATGCAATACTTAGTACTTTTACTTTTATTTTAGGGTAGTTCATATTAATTAACTTTTAATTGAATTATGAAATTATGTTACAAAAGTTTCTCGTTTGCTTAAACGTTGCTATCCCGTTTATTTTAGTGCGTTTCTCAAAGGAACCAAAGTTAAAGACGACATACTAAACTATATTTATGGCCTATTCTCTATCGTATCAATGCATAGGATTTCTAAAGATGTGATTTTTGGGGGTGTCTTGTATAGGTTCTGGTGTATGTGAGTGCCTTTCAAATTGTTTTATAACACTAATCAGTCTTTATAACGAAAATAAATACGATCGGCCTATCGAATCCTCTACAATGATGGTGCGCGCGTGCTGTCTAAGAGTTATCTTCAACAATTATGCAAAGCTCGATCCCTCCTCCTTGAAAAGATTTCCAGACAAGTTATTATACTATAAGCATGGGCTTTCCACTTGAGACTTGCTGATCTTTATCAAAAGTTCCGAGTGAAAGTCCTTAGTCAGGACAGAGGACATCAGAGGTGTCGCAAACCACAAACGCTAAAGGGACAATATCCTTATTGTCCTTGATTGCCAAACGACCGGGCATATTCTGCCGATCACAATAATACATGACAACCCCTGATCAGCAGCGTTCAAAGGCAATATCCTTATTGTCATTGATGAAATCGGGCATATTCTCGCGAACACGAGAAAGCGCGGCATGTCCAAATCGGAACAGGAAAGTAAGTATGCCAAAGTTAGTATGGGGGAAAAATATCCTTTGTTCTTGGTAAGAACTCCATCAAATCAAGGATTTTCTTCCAATCACATGAAGACATCGCACGTCCCGATCGGGACACAAATAACGAAGAAAACAAAAACCAAACTGGCCTGTTGTAATCTGTTGTTTTTGTAGTTTTTTGTATAATAAAAGTAGTAGCTATTGTTCTGCAAAAAAAGTTCTTGGTTTTGTTATTGATGGCACTCGAAACAGAGTTTTTTCGATTTTCAGATTTGCAGTCGAAAAGAAATAAGAAGAAAAATTATGTTGCATACTTTTAGTTACCACATAATTAAAAATCATAGCATACTTTTGGGGTGGAAATAATTTTTAAAAAAATTGAAAAGTTGCTATCTGCTGATTTCTGTTCGCCTGGTACTCGGTCGAAAATTTCTTCGGTTTCGGCATTTGGTTGGTTGGTTTTTCGTTTGCTTATATCTCGACTATTTATGGGCCGATCTGGGCGTGGCATGTCTGCTTGTGACCGGGAGAGTCCTGCCAATCGATTAACACCCAAAAAAAGGATAACAGGATACTTTTAGCCAAAACCGTTAAAAATGTCCTTTTAGTCCTTTTTGTCCTAACAATATATTGGCAGGACTCTCCTGATCGCAAGCAGACATGCCACGCCCAGATCGGCCCATAAATAGTCGAGATATAAGCAAACGAAAAACCAACCAACCAAATGCCGAAACCGAAGAAATTTTCGACCGAGTACCAGGCGAACAGAAATCAGCAGATAGCAACTTTTCAATTTTTTTAAAAATTATTTCCACCCCAAAAGTATGCTATGATTTTTAATTATGTGGTAGCTAAAAGTATGCAACACAAATGTTCCAATGTTTTATTTTGTGCACCCCAAAAGTATGCTATGATTTTTAATTATCTGGTAAATACAGGTATGCAACACAGTTTGTATTTGCATTTACTGAAGTTGCTTTCTGCTGATTTCTGTTCGCCTGGTATTAGCAAATCTGAAACTCGGAAAAACTCGGTTTTGATCGCCACCAAATTGAGACTTGTTGTTGTACAATAACAAGAACAACTTTTTTTGTACAACAAGAACAACAACTTTTGTTGCACAAGGCTTTTATTTACTGCCAAAAAGGAGATTTTCCCCTAGTCAAACTAAATTCAACTCCTTCGCTATTGGCGTGCTTGCTTGCGATCTTGCGAACACTCTGATGGGGTCCTTATCAAGGAGCAAGGATCGATCAAAAATACGTAAACGATCGTTTTCGAGTTCTGTTCAAAGATAATAAAATAGAACAAATAGTTCTGTGTGGCAGTGCTGCACGATCGCCAATCCTTGCTGGGTGAGAGTGAACCTTTCGCCAATCGAAAATGCACAAGAAATAAACAATAATAATATATCTCTGCGGCGGCTAGACGACATTTAAAGCAGTGTGCAGGAGGTGTCCAAAGTGGAAAGTCTTTAGAGTTTTTGCTTGTGTGTGTGTGTGAGAGATATGTATGGGGGCGTGGATAGTAGTAGTAAGTATATCATTTGTATCATACATTAAATAATAGTATTCATATTGTCGCTTTGTTACATTACATTTTACATCCATCTTAAACGTTAAGCATTGAGAGACCATAGAAAATACTCGCACATATTGTGTGTATGCAGAAGCCTTGCTGGGTTGTCTATATCCTCTATATCCGACTAGCTGAAGCATATTGGGTTTTTTGTTTCTTTTTTGTTAGTTAATGCCATTAAATTGTTTACCATTTTACAATACAATTACTAATCCTTACACTTAAAAAAAAACCATACAATTGCTGCTTAAATTCGTATGCCTTTTGTTCCTTCCTTTCGTGTGTGTGTGTGTGTTGTGTGTGTGTTGTGTGTGTGTTGTGTGTGTGTTGTGTGTGTGATTTAGTTTTAGAGAAATTGCTTAGGGGGAAAAATACTTTGAGAGTGCTTGCACATGATCAAGTTATGATATTTGTTGCTTCTGTCTAGATTAATGCGTAGATATAGGTGTATGGGGTTAGTCTTACAGTTAGCTACATATATATAGATATATTCCATTCATACATGTATGTGATATGATAAACTTTAGTTTACATTTGATTACTTAAACACGATTAGCTTATTATCTTACACATTGTATACGAGCATAGCCATGTATAAATATATATGTATATGTGTATGTATATGTATGTATGTATAGATATAAATATAAATAGATTTTGGATTTGTTGTAGATTTAGATGCAGTTGTAGATGCATGCAGGATATAGTAGGGATCGTACAGTTTTAGTGGTTTCATTGCGTGGGCGTTTGTCATCATTCATCAGCTTCGACTGAGTGTGGGATTTGTGCTAGTTGTATCATCGTTTAGGCAAAGCAATCAATCGAATATAATAATTAAATAAATATATACTCGTGTACATATAGCCCCCAATCGGGACTCGTTCTTCAGCCGATCTCGAGTGCATTACTTTTGGAAGATTAATGGATTAGTGGTGTGGCTTCTCTTGGGCACGGAGCTGTACAAAAGCCGAGAGGCTAACTTAGAAGAGTACGGGATTACGGATACGTTTAGGGCACTACGCTGCTAAGTACTACGAAAACTGAGTAAATAGGTGATGGGTGATGGAGCTTGGAGCTTGTCGCCTAGTGCAGCTGGGCCGTCACGTACAGTCCACAGTCCTGATCGGAGGCCATCGAATAGTTGGCCGAGTCGCGATCCTCGGGTATGGTGGGATGCGTCTCATGGGGCAGCTTGGCGAAGGCATGATGTCCGGCCCCGTAGCCCAAGTGGCCGTACGGGGACTCCGCTGCCTTGGTCATGTGCGGCAGGCGGCGCAGGAAGTGCGGATTCGAGTAGCGAACGCCGTTCGGCAGGGTGGTGTGCGGCGCCTGCATCTGACCATTGCCCAGGGCCACTGCAGCGTTGGCATAATGGATGCCGATGCCGATGCCGGACGTCTTGAAGCTGGTGACCTGCGACGGTGGCGGCGGAATGCCACCACCCCCACCCATGGAGGTGGTCATGGCCGAGGTGGAGGCATAGCCGCCGTTGCCCGAATTGCCGGCAAGCTGCTGGCTGTGGCAGCCCACCGGCAACGGCATCGTGCTGCAGTGGGCCGTGTAATCGAACTTCTGCTCCGGTACGCTGCGCTGCATCGGCAGCGTGGCACTGTTCATTCCGTTGGCGGAGCCGAGGGAGGCCGAGGCTGGGTCGGCATTGAAGCTGGACATGCGCATGTTGGTGCAGCGGCCGTACGGTTCCTCTTGGATGGGCGGCTGTGGTGGACGCGGCGGCGGCTTGCAGCTGGCCCGTGGCCTGATGATGACTTCCAGCTCCCGTTCCTCGCCCGAGTGCACGCCGCTCGAGGACTCGGAGGGTGCGCGCTCCGGCGGCGAGGTGGTGGTGCTCTCCGTGATCGAGGTGGTGTCGCTGCGTGGCGTGAGGGCCTCGTTGGGTACGCCCGAGTCGGCGCGACGCAGGCAACGGGGTGTGGAACTGGAGGCGATCTGGATGGACGCGGGATACAGACAGAGAGAGAGAGAGAGAGTTGGGAATCAGTGAAAGTGGCTAAGGAGTCGGCTATCGGATATTGAATGATGGGTGTGGGGATGGGTGCGGTGTGGGTGTGGGTGTGGCTGTGGCTGTGGGCTGTGTGTTCAGATGGGCCGTGTCTGCAAGTGAAAACGAAATCAAATCAAATCAGGCGTCTGTAGGGGCGGTGCCGATGTCGGAGTCCTCCGCACTGTCTGGCACCATCCATCAATCCGTGCACTGGCCCGTGCACTAATTCGGAGCCTTTGCCCTGGCACCCTGCCACCGTGGCACCCCGCCACCCTGACACCCCATTCCCACTCCCAGCCATGTCCCTGTGCTGTCTGTGGCCCTGGCACTGATTTATGCTGTCTCATAACAGCAAACATAAATCTCCTGCATCGCTCGCCTGCACTCTGCCGCGTAGCTGTTGCTCCACGGGCGTGACATGCAACACGCCCCAAAACATGGCGCACGCATCGCCTCGCTACGTCTCTGCTGTGGTCCGCAGTGCTCGCCCGCCTCTCCACCATGTAAATCACAAACAAGAACATGGAATTATCCCGTGTCCGTGGCATAAAGCGAAAATGGAATACTCTAGCAGAACTACTGCCAATGGAGAGGGCATCTGACATGTTGCTTGGAATTGCAGGGCTTTGGTTTGAGGCCATAAATTTTGTGTTGGAATCAATCCTATCGATTGATACCGCCTACAATAAATTCTTCAATAAATTGGAAGCATAAATAAAAATCCCCACGCTAAGCAGAACTTTCCTTGTAAATTTGAATCATTTTTCTACCATTCAATATTAATTTTTAAAATGGAGAACTATTCCTCAGATTTCTAGTAGATTTTCTGCTAGCTTTAACCTTCTTCTTATCCCCTCTAGATCGCATCCGTAAGAACTATAAATTTAAATTTTAAACCCCACTGCTGGTGGTTGCTGGTGCTACACTTACATGCGCCTCATTTGTGTGTACGGCAACCGTGACGGGCGCCAAGGGGCTGACTAGATGCTGATGCGGTGGATTGCCCTGCTGCTGCTGCTGCTGCTGCTGGAGAGGATGATGCGGTGGCGGTGGCTTCTGCGGCTGGAGCGGCTGCTGGAGATGCTGCTGTAGATGCGACTTGTGATGGTGCTCGGGCGACAATTGCATTATCTCGGGCATGGCTTGGGGAGCACGTCCGTACGGCCCGGCATGGGGCAGCAGCGCCGGTGGCTGTGGCATGGGTGCACCCTTGACGGGCAACGGCGGCGGTGGTGGCGGTGGCTGGCTCGCTGCCGTCGGCTGTGGCTGTGGCGGCTCCAGATCTCTGGTCGAGGCATACGTAATGCTATCATCGCGCACGCAGGCCAACAGCTTGCCCTCCTCCGAGATGTTGTCATCGCTGATGCCGCCCAGTCCGCTGAGGTTCGCATAGTCGTGGGGATGTCCATGGGCAAACTGAGGATGTGGCTGCTGGTGGTGGTGCTGCTGCTGTTGTTGTCGCTGCTGCTGCTGCTGCTGCTGCTGGTGTTGTTGTTGCTGGTGGTGATGGTTGGTTGGTGGTGGCGGTGGCAGCTCATCATACTCCGACAGGTGGAGCAGACTAACGCCCACAGATGAAGATGAAATGCTGCCTCCTCCTCCTCCTCCTCCACCGGCAGCAGCGCCAGCAGCACCCAAGCCCAGGCCACTCTTCATGCTGCCCATGGTGATGCCCACAACGGCGCCAGCGGTGGCTGCCCTTAGTGTCGCGTACTCGCCGTCGTCAATTTCCCCCGCAGCACTGGCAAAACATATCGAGGCTCCACGGCTCGTATGGCTAAATGGGGAGGTAGATTAATCGTTGGATTATGGATTATGGCTTGGGGTTTATGGTTTATGTTTTTACAAGAAAGTGTGCGTATTGTTGCTACGTGTTGGCGTTGCTATGGTGGCTGGGCTTGTTCCGTCACTTGGGAGAGATAACTACTAGTGGAACTAACAGAACTGCGGCTACTTTCATGGATCTCTCTTCACAGAGTTCGAAGTCTGTTCTGCTATAAATACGCAATATAATACAAATATCTAAGGTGTAAGGAGTTCTAAATGTAGATGGAAATACAGCTAAGTGAGACTTGCTTATAGATCGATATATTTGTTGTTATAAATGTTACTTTTAATTCGACTTGGCTCTCATTTTGCGCCGCTAATCTTTTTCCTTTCCAATTACACATTTCGCGCGTGTCCTGCGGCAGCGCCCCTCGGTTGCTTTGGCTTATCTACCGCGTAAAAGGCTTCCTTTACATTGCACATTAATCTCCTAATATTTATCTGCATGCCATCCTGTTTATTCTGGTGATTTTTCCATGTTTCATTCTCACTTCCCTAGCTTGAAAATGAAGCAATAATTTCTTTACTTTACATTCACTTTAAAGCGCAGAAATCCCTACGTTTTTTATTGCTAAATACATTTCCAATTTGGCCAACAATTAGTTCGATTCGTTTTAAATGTTTTATGTGGTCGGAACAAGCCCCTGCGCCTCTTTTCGTTGTGTTAGTTTAATGGTTTTCGTTTTCCAGTTAGTTAAACAATTTACTACACACGACAATAACAACGACAACGACATCCAGCAGCAACAACACACAAAAACACACAAAAATTGTGCGAAAGTATTGGATTGGTTTTTAGTATTTTGTTAATTGTTAATTGAAATGCACTTCTGCCATCACACACTCAATTAGCTAGAGTTAGTTGTAATTAAGTTCTAGTAAATTATTAAACAATTCGAAAAATCACAAACTCAAAAGGAATCTCTTTTTAGTAGATATATATATATAAAAAACAGGCGACAAGCGGAACAAAAATAGTTTCTCTTCATAATTTATCGTCATCCTCAGTTCATCCTCTAGACATACAACACATCTACATACATATATGAGTCTTCTTTATATGGTAGTAGTAGATGTAGATTATTTATAAATCGTTTTAGTATGAACAATCAGATCAGGTTTTAGTTTTTAGTTGATGGACAAACACAAAAGTTCGAACTTAAACGGAACAGAACGGAACGGAACACAAAATTATCGAACGTCAAATGCACGAGACGAATATCAAAAAAAAAAGAAAATGGAATGGCAAGAAAAAAGTGCGGGATAAATGTGTTGGCGCAAATTTGGTGTTGCAAAAGGCTGCACTAATGACAACTAGTGTTGGGCAATTAGTTTTTCAATTGGATTTGCTTAATGAGACGTGCAAAAGGAATACAAATCCACACACACACACAGCTACACCGACAGCGAAAACAGAAACAGAAACCGAAAACCAAAAAAACGAATGGAAGTGGAAATGGAAGTGGAAATGAAATTGAATGGAATGAAACACAAAAATCACATAACGACCAAATGGGAAATTCCTGAAAATTGTGCATTGCTTTTGCCGTTAATGGGTGTGGGTTTTGGTGGGTGGGTGGTGGGTGGTTGGTGGTTTATGGTGTGTGTGAATGTTTTTTGTTTTGTTTTTGGGCTTGGTGCAGTGTGTGGACAAAAACTAAATGAAACTAGATGCTAAGGTTAATACAAAGAAACGGACAAATATTTTGGAGCTGGAGCTGCAGCTGCAGCTGGAACCCGAGCTGGGCTGCTCTTTCGTTCCGCCAAATGCTTTTGGTTTTACTTTTTGGTTTGTTTGTAACTAAAAAACGATTTTTTACCGCTTGCCATCAGTTTGTTCTTGGTCACCAATTAGTAGGACATCATCAGACGTACTCGTAACTTCATTGAAGGTGACCTTCAGCTTGGGCGAACTGGGCGTCAGCTTGGGCCAGTAGATGTCCTCTTGGGCGGCCAGACCCATGCCCATGCCCATGCCCATGCCCAGCTCCGTGCTGGTCGCCGTGCTCATCATGTCCGGCTTTAAGCTGGAATCGTGGCCGCCGTTCATTGTGGTGCTGGTGGAGTTGCCACCGCTGCTCGAATTGCTGCCCGTGCGCTGGCCACTGGACATCAGCAGTGGCTGGGCGCTCGCCTTGTTCAGCAGCCCCCCATAGGTGTTGTCCAGCGGCGGCAGCTTGAAGTGCCAGCGCCGCTTGATCGTCAGACAGAGCCAGACGACAATCCACAGCAACAGATGTGTGACACCAATGAGCGCTGCAGTAGCCCAATCCAAGGGCAGTGCACAAACGAAAGGAATCAAGAAAGAAAGAAGAAAGGCAGTTGAGTTGAGTTGAATGGAAATCCAATATTAAGACTGAGGCAAGCGAATGACAGCTTAATTGGACGTCCGTCTGGCAGCACATTCGAGTGCGACACTCGATAGCCTTTGCAGTGGCTTTGTTTTTGGTTTTGTTTTTGTTTTGGGTACCCTAAGCCAGCCCCCTTAGTGGGGGCGATTAACGTTTTAGCCACAGAACGTTTGTGCGCTAATTGGCTTAGGGGTTACAGACAGAGACAGAGGCAGACAGACAGGCAGACAGACAGGCAGCCAGAACCGCAGACAGGGTTCGAGGTGTTTTTTTGACACGTTGCGGTGCTTGGCCTTCCAGTTAATAATTTAAACATGCGTTCAATCGAGAGCTTATATCGTTGTGTTCTTTGTTTACTCACCTGCCAAAAATGTGGGACAATGCAAATTGTTCTTGTAGGTGGCACTCAGATCGTTGAGCAGCGGCGCCTTGACCACAGCCAGCGCCAGCACAAAGCACAGGGAGGCGCAGTGCGCAAAGTAGATCCAAGTCTCGTTGGCCTTCAGCGTAATGATGGAGCGATCCCGCATGCGGGTGGCCAGACGGCCATGTCCGTACAGATACATGACCATCGAGGAGGCCAGCACGAGCGCCGTGGCCAGCAGATACAGAGCCAGCGTCACGACGGCATTCAGAATGAGTCCGGGCTGATGCACGGGCATGGCCTCGGCATAGATCTGCAGCTTGTACAGATTCGAGACGCCCACGTAGCCCAGTACGATGTCCAGGGCGGCCACAATCATCTGCACACTGAAGACACAGGCGAAGGCCTTTGAGGTGTTCCAGAAGACGGCCGGATAGCGCACGGACCACACCAGCAGGGCGCACAGCAGATTCACAAACTCGGCACTCGGTGGCTGGGCAAAGATGGCCACGTCGATGGGCTTGTCGATGCCAAAGAAGAGCTGCAGCATTCCGGCGAAGCCATCCAGCCGCACGTAGTCGTTGCCGGGCGTTGTGGTCGGCGGTGCGGGCGTGGCTGGCGTCAGGGCGGGCATCGCCTGGAAGTCTCCCTCCTCCAAGTCGAAGTCCTCGCTCTCCTCATCGGCCTCTTCCTCATTCGACTTGGCCACAAACTCACTGGAACTGATGCTGCCAGTTCCGTCTGCCAGCTGATATTCCGGTTCGATTTCCACGCCTGCGGCCCGCTTGCTGATCCTGCGCTTCTGGTTCTTCGGCTTGATGGCTATGATCTTGGAGTTGCTCGACACTGGCGTCGAGGGTATGATGATCTCGGGCAGCACCTCGGGCCGCACGCGGTGTATGCTGCTGTCCCGCGTGGTGGTCTCCTCCAGCTGCTGCTCCCCTGCTCCCGGGTAGCTCTCCAGCATGGCCTGCTCGTGCGATGCCACGTGATGGCGGCGCGCTTGCTGCTGCTTCTTGTGGTGCTGCTTGTGGTGCTTTCGGGTCTTGCTGTGATGATGATGTGGCTGCTTGCTGGTTGTTGCTGCTGCTGCTGTCGCTGCTGTTGCTTTGGTTGTTGTTGCTTTGGTTGTTGTTGTTGTTGCTGGCGTCGTGCTGCTGGTTGTTGTTGTTGTGGTGCTTGTTGCTGCTGCTGTTGTTGTTGTTGGCGCCTCAGTTGTGGTCGAGCGCGTGGTGGCTATGCCCCTGCCCTTCGCCAGTGTTCCCAATGTCTGCCAATTTTCGATATTTAACTTGTTGCTGTCTTCGCTGTCGCTGCCACTGCTGCCGCTGCTGCTGCTGGTTGTTGTCTTTGTGGTTTTCGCTGCAAACTCATCAAAGTCAGGCAATATAACAGTGCCCTGCTCTTCCGACACATCCCCCTCATCGTTGTCATCGTCCCCATGGATGGCCTCCTCCAGCTCTTGGCGCTCCTCCTCGTCAATATCTTGATTAATTAAATCGGGCACTTCAAAGTATTTGCCGCCCGCATTCAGCTTTGTGTGTATGGCTGTCGTTTTAGACGTTGTCGTTGTCTTTGCCGCAGCCGACGAGGACGCCTTCTGCCTGCCGCCACCATTTGCCGCCTTATCTGGCTGAGGTCGCAGGTCGAACAAGTTGTTATTGCCGCCACCCAGGCCCCGTATGGCCGTGAACATGGTGTCGTTGTAGTAGTCCTCTTCGTCCTGGTCCTGCTCCAGACTGCCGCCGTTTGCTGCGGTCATGTTGAAAGTGTGTGGCTGGTCCTCCCCCTCCTGCTGCTGCTGCTGCTGCTGTCGATGGTAGTGCTTGGGCAGTGCTGTGGGTCCCACCACCGATAGGGCCATCAAATTGCGACGATTGATAACAACAAAGTCCATTTCAGTGGCCCAAATTTGTTCTACAAAGGATACACAGAGATAGATAGAGAGAGACAGAGTTAGAGGAGGATGAGTGAGAGAGAGAGAATGTTTGTTAGTAGAGAAGCCAAAAGGCTCTGCTGCCTTGATTGATGGCTGCTCAAGTAGATGGAATTAATTGCTTTGAACTGCAGAGCATCCTGCGCATCGGTACTCGCTCTCCGCATCTCTAATTGGAATACATCACGCAGGATTACATGCAAAGCACCTGTTAGGGATAAGACACACACACACAGCTTCGCCTGCCTGGGCAGTAAATAAACCTGAACCACACACACACACACACAGCCCGCACACGCTCAAGCCTCTCTCTCTCTCTGCTCTCCCTCTGCTGCTGCTGCTGCTGCTGCTGCTCTTCAGCAATCGTTAATTAAATGAGGCATCGATGGGGAGTCTAATCCACCGCCCGCCCGCCCCGCCCCGCCCCGTCCAACACTGATTAATAAACATGTATCCATGCTGCAAGTAAATGTATCTGCCCGGAGCTCCCAGCTGTATCTGCTATCTGCCAGCTAGACTGGCTCTGCTGACTGACTTCCCCAATCAAAGCCTTCACCCAACCACCACCCACCAGCCCAGCCCAACAAATCAAGGCACACGCCAAAAAAAAAACCCACAAAATGGAATGTTGCACACAAACACAAACACAAAGCACAAATTGTGCCACTGGCCGGAGAAATTGTGGCACTGGGCAGCAGCGGCAGCGGCAGCAGCAGCCATTGTGCGGACAAAGGATTTGGCCAGGACAAAAAAGCGTACAAAGCAGGAGCGAAAGAGAGACCAAAACTATTCCCATACAAATCCCAATTTCCGTTCGCATTCGAATGCTGAGGCGAAACAATGGACAGCAACAGAGTTTTGCGCTCCACCATTAGCGGCCACGCGCCGTCCCGCCCAGCCCACACCCCTCCCAGTCGGTGGGCACTCCGCAGAGGACTAATTAAACGCGCATTTGCAGCATATGGTGGCAGCAGCAGCAGCAGCAGCAGCTTGCTCCGGGATCTGCTTATGGTTTTATCTGGCTATCCATCGTTCCCCTCCCATCTAACTCTAAGCATAATAATATCGATGTTTATTACGGTCAGGCATTCATTCGACCATGCCATTTATTCGAGTGTACTGTGGGGGCCATGGCAAATGGGCACTGAGGGCGATGGTTGCCCTGGGTAACATGGCACAAGCCTCCATCCTCCCATGCCCCCACCATCCTCGAGCTGCAATCAGAAGCCAAGCCGAGGACATGCTGAAATCTGAGCGCTGCACCAACATTTCTTATGGCACCAACAAATATACAAACAATGCAAATATGCATTTCAGCATCAGGGATTAGTGGCGCTCCTCCCCCACCGCGTGGCATGCGAAATTCGAGTGCGCAGAAATTAATTCAATTAGGAAACTATTTGCTTTCTTTATACTTGAATTATCCCCAAGCGAAATTCGCTTAGAGTTTTTATTGTGGCTTAAAGTTGTGCAGTGAAGTTGTGGCTTCTGCATTCAGCATTTCATTGGAGCTTAAGCCGGAGATATTTATGCGACTTGTGTGCCAATTATCTTCAAATTGTATGTAGAATAGTCCTAGCCTGAAACCCGTGCTAATTTCCACTTGAAAACTTAAAACACAAAAGCTTTTAGTCAACATTAATGAAACGTATTGACTAAGAAGTGGTTCAGAAATGCTGACAGACTCAACGGCCCAGGATCTCTTAAGCCAGAACGTTGCTCATTGAACGGCAATCAGGCATAAATTAATCCTGCTGACAGGCTGCCAATCCCATTGGCGACACTCGCAGGGCAAATTGGGAATTGATTAAGTGGGGAAACCCTTCAAGATTTTCCCCCCAGTACTCTGTGCTCGTACCTTTCTCTGCGGCTCCTGTCTAATCCCTTGTTGAGCGAGAATTTGTTTGTCTTGGAGCCGCTCCTCAGCTGCTGCACTTCGATGGGTAAATTTCTAGAGCTCGCTAATTAGTTTACTTTATGATGTCGGTTATTGCATGTCCTACTCCCACTCCCACTGCTATGGCCACTGCTCTGAGGCATCCCATGGAATGCCCCAGTTAATAAAGGGAGCGAAAGCAACGCGAAATTTGCCAAGTTAACACTTTCATAAAATTATTTATTAGTTGGGGCAGGGACACGGCTTGCCCAGCGGGCAGCCAGTCGCTCGTTGGAAATAAAAGAAAGTCCTCAAAATGGGAATTGCCAAACAAATGTTTAAGACAATGGGGACACGAGAACTGCGGATGGGACGGGACGGAGGCTGAGGCTGAGTCTGAGACGGGATTACAGCAATGGATGCCATAATAATATGTCGCTGCCGTTGGTGTCGTCTTTTCGCTCTTAAAGGGGCTACAGGAATGGCAGCAGGAGCGGCGGCGGCAAGTGGCTCGTAAAACCGACAACACCGAAAATCTCAAGATTAACCCGGGAGGCAGCCACACACTCTGCTCTTCCCTCTGCAACGTGCTGGTGCTGCTCGTGCTTTGACTCTGCCGCCACCTCCTTGATTATGGCAATGACAATAACACCAACGAGAATGAGCGGCCAAACGAGGAGCAGCAGCTAGGCAGCAAGGAGCAGCAAGGAGCAGCAAGGCAGCAAGCAAGCTCCAAGGATAAGCGTAATGAAAATGCGCAAATCCAACTCGGGCAACGCCCACTGCTGGCAGGCTGGCAGGCTGGCCCCATGCCACATGCGCCCATGGAAAAGGCAGTGGAAGTGGCAGTGGCAGTGGCAGTGGAGGCTGCCATGGGGCTCCTGCCAGTGAGGGAGCGACTTCCCGCTGTGGTAATAGTTGCGATAAGACGACCAACAGCACGGCTGGGCTCTCCCTTCAACCCCAAAGCCTGCGCGCTCGTTAAGTCTTTAGCATGAATAATGATAAGTTTCAGGGGCTCGGGCCAAGAGCCGATATGCCGGAGACGAGCCACGAGCAACGAACCAGCGAACCAGCGAAACAGCGACCAGCGAACGACGACCAACGACCTACGGCCGGGGCTCAACGTCTTTAGCCACTTCCGGAGGACCAGCATCACTCCATCCGTCCGTCCCCTCCATCCTTAACGTAATCGGAGAGGGCCTGTTTAGCCAGCCTTTTATGCGCTCAATATGGCGCAGGTCCAGGCTCCTGCCCTGCCCTGCCCTGCCCTGCCCTAGCGCCTCCCGCCTCTTCCCTCTCTCGCCTCGGCCATTACATTTTTCATTTGTTTTTGCTATTGAAGCAGAGATGTCTGCATTAATTATTTATGAGTGCAACATGGCGTATAAGTGATTTTCGCCATAAAAATTGTCATCCTTCTTGCGCAGTGATTTTTGTGTCATCTATTAATGAAATTAATTAAGGAATTGTGGTGTTCCGCATCCAGTCCGCCCGGCACTGCCCCTCCTGGGATCCTCCCTCCTGCCCTTAGACGATTAACGCATTTTCATTGTCTTACTTTTTGTGCCGCTGCCGACAACAGCTGCCCGGCCTTAGCAAGTTTCCTCCTCCCTTTTTTTTTAATAAGTTTTTCTTTTACTTTTCCCGTACTTTCAAGTTGCGCGCATAAAAGCAGCAGTTGATGGCTCGACGGGGAGTTGGGTTTTTCTTTGGGATATTTATTTTATTAAGGCTCAGAGTTTGTTGAAGTTGGAACGCTGCAATATGGCAGGGTATTGCAGATAGGAAAACAGATGCAATCCTAGTGGAAACTCACTGTAGGAAAGCAGTTTTCCTACAGCACAGCCAGAGATAATTCAAGGAGGATATTTGTGCATAGATCGGAACTACAAACGCTGCATGGCCTAGGCTAGGAGAACGTTAAAGGATGAGCTACTTATCATACTTAAAGTCACAATTTAAATATCTAAATAAATTCATTAAAGATTATGATATTAGGCGAAAGATCCATTTGATATCAACCTGAACTTAAATGGAAATATACGTATATTACTGCGTACGTATCTGCCCTTCAGCTTTCATTTGGTAAGCCCTTTATGCCTTCCTTTCGCAGCTACTCCTTCCCAGTCCCTGTCTTAACTTTCCTTTATTTTTATAGCCATTAATTTCCCTATCCCTCGTGGGTACAAGGTACGCCTTCACCCACTGATTTATCACTCCCTTTCAGTCATCAAATATTTGGCGAGTTTAATGCAACATAATCATAAAATGCATTTGTGGCTACAGTTGTGCCAACGCCCTCCGTTTTTGCCCCCTTTTGATGGGTTTTCCCGTGCAGCTTTTTATGCGAGTTGCTGGGAAAGTTTTTAAAAGCATTTTCGCTTTTTTATGATTGGCTCCCCCACCGCCTGCCTAATTGCTTCATCTGTTTGTTCCGATTTCGTGCTAATATAAAAGTTGCAGAAAACATAAAAATGTAAGGAAAGAAATTCCATAACCCAAACACTAATCATTTGCCTGTCAATCGAAGGGGGTTAGGGCGGTAAGTGAAGTGGAAAAACTTGTGGAAAATGCTTCTAATTGCTTGCTGAAAATTATAATTCTGCGACTTACAGGCATAAGCGCATCAGAAAGCGGAAGCGAGGCGGAGAGTGGACGTCTGACAGGCCAATCTTGGAGAGCTTAAGTCTTTAAGGATGTCAGTGCCTCGTTGACAAATTGCCCAGAGAGAGGGAGAGGGAGAGAACTGTGGCAGGCAGCAGAGAAATGCACACAGCGGCGGGCTGGGGGTGTAGATGGAGTGCAGGCAAAGGCTAGCAGGCAGTCAGCCAAGCGTGAAAACGGAGCCAAAAGGAGTCGCGAGTCGCGAGTCGCGCGACAAGGCATTGCACTTAGCTTGACCAGCTGCCCGCCGGCTGCCCCCCGCCGCCGGGCACGCCGTGCATCGGCTCCTTGGGGCTCTGCCACTTTTCATTTCCCCTTTATTTTTCTATCAACTGCAACTTTAGCTTTGACTGCAGGATTTTATTTGTGCCAATGATTTTCTAATTTACGAAGGGTTGGGCCGGGGTGGGGTGGGGTGGAAATGGACAGGAAAAACGACGGGGATTCAGCTGCAAAGTTGTGCGAAAACAATTTCCCCCAGCATGGATTTTCACATCGACCACGGGACGAGCAGTGCAGAGAGGAGAGCCAGACAGTGAGAGAGGGGCAGGGAATGTCTGGCAGCGACAAGAGATTGACTTTGTGGCAAGTGGCAGGCAGGCAGCGCGGTAAAAAGGCGGCCAAAGCAGCGGCAAAACAACAAAAATAGCATCGAAATTAATTGAAAAATCACATAGAGCAGACAGCAGAGGAGGGTCAACCAGTCAGCCAGTCAGTCAGTGAGTCAGTCACTCAGTCAGTCAGTGAGTCAGTCACTCAGTCAGTCAGTCAGTCAATGAGTCAGTGCGGATTTAAACTCATCTCGTCATGGTTTTTATGATGCCAATGCAAGTTGCATGGGTGGCCCACTCCCTGCCCATCGATGTCGATGGATCCTGTCGAGTCCAACTCCAACTGCGGACTCCCTGCCACATTTTTAATTTACTCCGCGAACCGATGGCTGCCTTTGTTCTCTGCCTCTCTGCCGCGCTCTCTGTCTCTCTGTGTGTGCCGGTTCTCCGGTTTCTCCCTTTTGGTTCAATAAACCCCGACATACAATTCCCCGGCCATCTGGGACTGGGACTGGCACTGGCACTGGCACTGCGAATGGCACCCCCACCGACCGGACTTTGACTCACTTTAAATGTAGTTAATTTTGATTTGCCTCTGGCTCTGACTCTGACTCTGGCCCTTTGCATCTCTCTGGTGTGGCTGCTGCTGCTGCATCTGCTGGCCATTATTGTTTCATTTGCTTTTGTTGTGCCTTGCTCGGCAATTGTTGCTACTGCTGGCCTAGTCCTGGCCATTTAGCATTTAGTATATTTTGTATTTGAAAGGGTTTAAGGGGTATGTCTACTACCGCAGCCGGCTTGCTGCAGAGGAGTGGCTTAAGCCTGGCTGGCCATGGGAAGGAGATTTCTACTGAGAGCTGTCTGAAGGAATTATATTTAGAGGAAGTCAGGCGCCTAGGAGAATTATCAGTGTGCAGTTTCTCAGGCCCCTAGAACTTTATATTCTCCTTAGAATTAAATTCCCTGAACTCTTGGTTACAGACCTAAAATACATTTTCCTTTTTATTGGTGAAAAGAATCATCCTGGACTGGAATATAATCTGTGCTGCTGATTTCTGTTCCATAGAAGCTTCCCCTTGACTGTCTCTGAATTAATTTGTTGTTTACTTAGTAATATCTTGAAGATCCTTTCTAATTTGCAGGCTCTCATGGCTCTGCAGAGCATCCCCGGATTCGTCCTATGCAAACTAATTTTGCCTGCCTTCCAGTTCGTTTAGTTTCTCTTGTTTTTTGCTGTTTGCCATTAACTGTGGAATTAGTTTACTATGTCTGCCATCACATGTGAGACTCGTCGATGCGACTGTACACAAACCAGCACAAACACAGACACAGCCAGAGATACACACACACACACAGAGGCCTTCTGCTGCTGCTGCTGCTTCTGCTGCTGCAAGGAAAACAGCACTCGGAGTCGAGCCCTGGAGTCAGTGCTGTGGCGAGCCCCCCGTGTCCTGCCTCACAGTTGGCCAACATTTGCACAGAGTTTTGGGTCGCTTGGTTGCCTTCCGCTGCCACGGATATTGCCGCCTGCGCCCTCTGTTAATAACATGGCTTATTGCTGGCCAGCATTATGGCCGCCACACCGCGTTCCCTGTCAACCTGGTCTGGCCGGGGCCCTCTGCCCGCTGCCGCTGCCGCTGCTTGTGTGTGTCCTTTTCTGTTTGCTCCTGCGGTTGTTAGCCTGTGCGCACCGTCGTTCGGTTGTGTTTTTGTTTGTCGAGCGGTCATGCATACCATATCGTAGTACCTCGTACTACACCCACACACACACACACACACACACACACACACACTCCCATTGTAGATGTTTGGCTAGCAGATTTCCCCAGCGATTGCCTTTGAAGCTGTTCCTCATCCGCCTTCTCGTCCGCCTCCTACTGCCGCTGCTTCCTCTACTCCTACTGGGCTGTATATGTATATTTTTTGTACTCATGCATATTCCCTTAAGCTCGCTTTGTTAACCGCCCTTCAGAGCATCCTAAACTCCTTGGTTAAACAGTTTGTGACTGCCTGCATGGCCCTACCATATGGAGAATGTCGGAGTGAATGTATTTAAATGGGAGGGCAGTCCTGCCGGTCCCTCCCGTGCCTGTTCGTTTGGTTTCCTTTTAAGCACACACATAATTTAATTAAAATGCAGAATGGCAGACTTAACAGCAAATTGATTGCATCAACAATGGCAAATTATTATTATTATGATTGATTTTGCAGCCGACGCGACGAGGCCTCTGTGCCATCTGCATTACTCTTCAGTGTGTTGTCTGTTGTGTGTTGCATGTTGCCTCCAGTCATGTTGTCGGTTTAATAGTTGTCATCATTGTCATTGTATGGATGGGGGGGAGGGACACCAACGCCATCATCAATACGACAATGTACCGCGCGGTGTATGCAGGACAGACAGACAGACAACAATAAAGCTGAGGATAACTGCAATCCTCGCCAGGCAACAATGTGCCCCAACACAATCCTTTCCACCTACAATCATCAGTCCCCAAGCAAACCTTTAGCTATAGTTGTCCGCCAGCTACCACGCTCTCGTCCCCTTCCAATCCTGTGTGCAAGTGCATAATCGAAATGCAATAAAAATAGTTCACCAAGAATGCAGCCAGTCGTGTATTGCGACACAAGCACTACCCTGTTGCTGGGCTTTATTGTAATCCAATAAAGACTTCTTGTATTTGCAAAATGAAGGGTATTAATAGATGTTGAGTTAATAAGAAACTGAGAATAGAGACGGCAACTAGGCAGCAGCAAAATAAAGTGCCGTTCCTTATTTGCTGAGAGCGAGCTTGGCGCTACAGTAATACTTTGTGCACGCGGAGAGGAGCAGAAGCTTCAGTCGGACTGCTGTTGTTGCTGAGAGAGCGCTGGAATTTAGATCTTGCGAGAGAGGAACGCAGCAAAGCAGAGCTTTGGCATGGAATTGCGACGCAATACAAGCGAGAGAGAATAACCAACAACAATGCAAGCATCGAAGCAGCTCTCTTATCTTCATTGCTGGCAAACTGCAGAGTTGTTGTTGCCGAGAGCGCAATAGAACGGAAGCAGAGTACGAGAGAGTGTCTTTTTGCGTGCGCGCAGCACTGACAGAGATCAACAGATAAGACATTTTCGACTCACGGCAATGCAAGCGAAATATAACAACAACAAAAATGCAAAGAACAGTGGGATATTCAGAGAAATATCACAGCACATTCTAGTCATCCGATCGTCTTGATTTTTAGAAATACTATTTCGATTTTTTACACTATTTACTATGCTAGTTACTAGTTATCCCAAATTAAATCCCTTCGCTTTTTCGTGCCATAAAATTCAGTGTCACATACTGCACCCTCTGCCTGTTATATCCATTCCCAAACAGATACAATAAGTACAATCTTTTGTCCCTTTGGAATGACGGCCATAAAAAAAGTATCAGCGATGCAACAACAGCGCAGTGGCGGCATCCTCTCGCTGCATACTTAAACATTTCCGCTTCTGTTGCATGCGGCTCTCAGAGTGACTTTCTTTATGCTCCTCCAGGTGCTGCCACAATGTATGGCAGGCATTGTGCCTCTGTTGCAGAGAGATGGTCAATTAATTATGCTCACCTTTCGGCAACAGTCCGTTCTCGATGATGCGTGCCTCGAGCAACAGCCGTGGCAGCAGCAAACAAAGCGCAATCAGGATATGGACAAAGGCCGCCGTCGGTCCGCCGTGCGTCCACAGAGCACGCAGCGTCCCGCCGCGTGACTCCTCCTCGAGGCCGTCGTGGGGGGCCAGCGTGCAGCGTCGCTCCCTTGCGCCTGTGGCCAATTTAATGCCGTCGTTTGCCAAGTTGCCAACCTGTCAAAAAGCCATCGAAATTTTCGGGGTATTATTAAAAGGAAAATATGGAGAGAGAAAATATAGTTTATTCAGTGGACTGGAAATGTGTGCGTTGTCTGTGTGCCAGAAAACGGTTCATATATTCATATACATATGTATGTAATTTGCCAGCTGGAAAGGATATTCAGAGTTTGGTGGTGTGGGCAGAGTCTTGGCAATGTCTGCTCTGATTTTCGATTGCTTTCCCTTTTTGGGCATCGAGCGGAAATTGAAATTTTCGCAAGAATATGCTCTACTTCCGGGAAAATGTAATTTATTGCTCCCTGATAGCTTTCTTCTAATATTTTAAGCGACAGCATATAACAGTATATTTTGTTGTTTGAAGGGTGAACAAAATAATTAAGTTTCGTTTAAATTTATTTGGCGCACCACAAAAGCCCAAAATGATGCACATTTTCCATTTTAATCACAGTTGCGCTTTTAGGCATCCACACGTGTCCACTGGGTGGGGGGGCTTCCATTATTTATTCTCATTACAACATAACTGGTGGATGTTTCTATCTATTGTGAAAAGTGCACCATTTGCTGATGCTTTCGGCGCATACAAAATAACATTTCCTTTGTTATAATTTACTAAAAATTCTAATTGAATGTGGAGTGCATTTTTCGAACAACATTTACAAAAATGTTGCATGCATTGATACAAGCAAGAATTATAGAACACGCATAGAAATCATGCTGCATGTGAGTCGAAAAGTAAACAATTTTCATTTGCGGTGGCGAGGCCAGGGGCACAAATGAGCAGTCAACAATGTCTAACGAAGAGCATGAGAGAGTAAGCCCATATTTTTGTTCTGTTTATTTTAATACCAACAAAAACGTACTTTTAGCTTTTGGAAGCCTCTTTTGAGCTTTAGAATCTATAAACTTATAAAAAACTGCCTTCCATTAGTAAAATTAAAGTTTAAAGCACGAAAAACAATACATAGAAAAAGGAACCCTCATTAGTTGGAAACCCTTTAACTATTGCAACTTTAAACAGTTTGAATCTTAAGCTCCAATGACATAAAACGACACACATCAGCTTTAAATAAGCAGCATAATTAAAAAAAAAGTTCAATTAGATAATTAAACACGTCTTAGGCGGACCTCCCCGCCCACAGCTGCTTTTCAGCTTCATTCCAATCTGCAGCACTCCTCTGAGTTTAAGCTTCCTGCCAACCACACACACATTTCAATACGCAATCAAAATAAATTCGAAAGATTTAACCAGACCAAACACTAACAGGATATGCCGAATATCCAACTCCTTACTCAATCCTGCCATCAATAATCCAGAGCCAAAGCCACAAAGTACTCAATTATTCGTAGTTTGCCTAGGACTTCAGGCAGTCAAATGATATCTATCACATCACACAGACACAAGATTTTCATCAATACTGTTAGCATAATTATCGCATGCAGCCAGAAAGGAGCCTTCAGCTTGAATCAATGTAAATTATTGCTTCAATCAATCTTCAGTGTCTGGAAAATACAATCGCTTTAAATTACTGAATATCCATCCAGGACTCCTATGGCTGCCATTTGGGACCATGTTGCTTCCAAGCACTTGACTCTACTCGGATTTTATTGCATAAATTACACTGAAAAATGCATAAATCATAAAACCAGCAACAGGCAGGCGAACCACCAGAGGCTCGTCACAGAGTAAAGATATCCCTCAGCCATGGAGGTTGACCACACAACCGATTTTTGCTGACCTCTAGGGCAATTAATAAAAAATTTATATAAAAATATAAAAATGACCAAAAATCATAAAAAATGTAAAGTGCACGAACAAACATTTGGGTGGGGTTTTTTGTGTGTGTGTTTAATGCATTTTTTATAAGTATAATAAATTGCAAACACCGCGCGATTTGATAGTGAAAGAGACACAAAGGACGTTGCGCATACGACGCGTTGGCGCATAAACAAGAGCACAAAAAAAAGAAGGGAACATTTTTGCACGTGACAAATGGCAAAATGGAATATTTATATGAACGGTCGTACGTATGTATATGCCACATATATAAATCCTGTGGAGGATACACTTGCGCACTCTATGGAACATAAAAATCACGTGCAGCATGCAGACATACATATATAAATAAATGCGAGCTGTCGGGCTTTTAAATTAAAAAACAAGGGGCGCCACGCTCAAGTCGAGTGAATCGACAATGGGAATACCCCCCACGTACGCACTGCGGACAAGCATGAGGTGCTGGGAAATCGTATTCTATATTTTATAAACTACTTGGGGAAAATAGACGTTCATTAAGGAAAGAAAAAAGTAAGCAAAAAAGGTGCCTGGGAGTGCTTCGCCGGGGAATTTGTTCTCCTAATATTTATTGGAAAATGTACTACATGAAGCAGTCTGAGGCTCTCAAAGGGCACATAGAATTTCATTCGAATCCATCATACCCATTTATATGCTGCCAAGCACCGGGTAAAACAAGCAGACATCAGCATGATGAAGGAGCCACATTCGGAGCAGGATGAGTGCCCAGGAGTAGAGGAGCAGCAGCAGCAGGAGCATCGGCACCAGCAAATGGTTCACTTTGTTTGGCTTGCTCTGGTTTTGGCTCTGACGCGGGGTTCTGGTTTCATTTTTGCCTTTTTGCCTTTTTTGGTTTCGCTTCGTTTCGTACAGGCAACAATGATTGCAATTTGCAAAAAGCGAAAATGCATTTGAAGTGCACGCGTGGGAGGGGGCGGGCGGGCTGTGTGGCAGTGTGGCAGTGTGGGAAAGTGGTAAAAAAACCACCCAGCAAGATAATACATTTAAATGTGCCAGAGCAGAGCATTTCGCGGTTCTTTCACTGCCGTGGAATGAACTCAAGCTGCCAGCTGACATGCCCCCAAATTAAGCTCCCATCAGTCTCACTCTCTTTGGGCTAAATCCTTTTCCATATGTGTGAGACTGCCTGGGGCTAACCCCCTCTCATTAGCCGCTGTTCATGGCAGTACCCCCAGGGGGGGTGCTTTAGCTTTTCTAACATTTATTCGGTGTTCATATTTTTGTAAGAATTAACGCGAAATGCAGCAAATGTTTCAGCTTAGAACTTTATCAACTGCGCTTTTGTCTGCAAATTGCATGCAGCTGGAAATTATGCATTTAATTCTATAATCCCTGGAAAATGTACACTCATTATTCGCTATGAAAAAATGAGCTGCAAGCATTTTTATTTTTAGCTAAAAAATATCAAAAATAAAGTGCAATTTTATATTTAGATTTTCATGGAAAGTGTTGAGCCTTTGGGGCATTTAATTTTGCAGCTTTTGATACGTTACATAATACAAATAATCCAGCAGGTAATTCCCAAATATACAAAGAACTATGGAGCATCAATAATAATAGCAATAATAGCTTAGCTTTCCCCTTTTTAGATGCAAGTATTACAAGTATTACAAGTATCTTCAGGGAGATATTCTTTAAAAGTATCATCCAAATACTCCCTCTCTGAAGTTCTCTAAATGCAAAACTTCCTCTAACGCAGTGTGCCATAGCGAACTGTGATCCATTCATATGAATATTCCATGTCACCATACTAGTCCTGGTTTTCCACTTTGTTGCACCTCCCCAGCCAATGTTGGTGAACCGATTCGTTACGTTTATTCCCCCAAAGCCGAATGCGGTTATCCAGACATGTCTCTGCACCCCTACCAAAAGCCACCCCTAACCAACACTCCGAATTGTCTATTCCCCAGTCTAGCATTCTCTCTATTCTCTATCTTTATTCGTTTAATTTCGAATGCTGTGCAAATATAAAAGTCGCAAAAAGTTTTTGTGCATTTCGTCGTTGTTATGGCTGTGTGTGACAATTGGTGCAGCTCCCTGTCTCTGTCTCGGTCTCGGTCTCTTCCACTCACTGTCTCCCTCTGTGGTGGGGTGGGGCGGACTCCCCCTTATGCTTTCTGCTCTCTAAGCCTTATCGGCTGCCACACCATAGACGTAATTGCGTCTGTACTGTACTGCCTGAAAACTAAGCAAAAACTATGCAATGTTCCTGTTTCCTGTTCCTGCTCCTGCTCCTGCTCCTGTCTGAAGTGTGGGGTCTGGGCTGGTCTAGCTCTGATAGCCACGCCTCAATGGTCAATGTTGGGATTTCAGTTTTCAACCAATTTCTGTTTGTTGTCATTGCTGATGATGATGCTGCTGATGCTGTTGATGCTGCTGATGATGATGCTGTTGTTGCTGCTGTTGTTGCTGTTGTTGCTGCTGTCTTTTATTAAACGTTCGCCGACGTGTGATGAACCATCCATCCCATGCACACTCTCTCTCTCATCTGTCTGCCTTGTTGCCATCTCTTTCTGCTCGTTGGCGGTCTGCGGATTCCCTCTCTCAGTTTCTATGGCGGTCTGTCTGGCCGCTGACTGATAGCCGCTAGCCTTTGAACGGTTTATATTCCCGACTGTTGTCCCCGTTTGCTGGCTGGCTGCCTGCTTGGCTGCCTGCTGCTGGTTCGTTGTCGCTATTGTGGTTTTTTTTGGTGCTGTGGTGGGGGGGAGCAACACTGGCATACGAATATTTGCATACAATTTGTATACCCTTTTTGGTGGTTTGGCAAAGTTGGGCCAAATAGATTTCTGTGAGCTGTCAGAGCATAAAACCCGTAAAATGTGCATTTCCATTTGGCAATTGTCAAAACTTTGATGAATAAAAAATAGGTTCTGCGGTATAGAACCGTTTAGAAAAAGTATTTCAACATTTGAAGCGGCTGAAACCGTCAATAGCACGAGCGCATAAACATTATTTTAAGCATAAATGACGTTGCTTTTTGGGATTTTTAAATAATGTCAATTGTTTTTTTTTTAATGGGAAGCGGCTAAACCTTGTGCAGGAAACTTTAATCGCTTAGAAATATATGTTTCAGCAGGCCTAAAGCCTACTTTAAATTTGTAATGTAAAAGCCACCCAAAAAGCGGATTAAATAGTTTCCAAAAACCAAAACCATCTGCTACTCCATAATTTAGCCAACAATTTATTGTTTATTAATTTTCTGTTATCTGTTTGAAGCCACTAAAATTATTTTTTAATTTAAATTAGTAAACTTTCAGATTTGAAACATTATAAAACCAAAAAAAAAAAGGAAATTCAACAAACAAATATTCAATGGGTGATAAATCTCCCTAAATTGCGGTCTGTAGGATTTTCAACTGCAATCAAAGCAGATAAAAACCCGCAAGCTTAATGATCCTGTCTGCACACATAAAAACTTGTCATCTTTTTTGGCACAACAAAAAAAGTACTCCAAAATGGCATTCAAAATGTGTTGCAGGAAAAGCTATCCAAAAGTTGATTTCCCTTATTTGCACACAACAAAAATGCCCTAACCATTTCCCGCCGCCCCTCCCTTGTCAGGCAAAAGCCATAATGAACTACTGTTTTGGCGCACAGGACACACACTTAATGGAATTATTTAGCATTTGGGCCAAGCGGAATGGGTAGCTGCATGCAGCTGCCTGCCTGCCTGCCAGCCAGCCAGCCTGCCTGCCAGCCAGACTCTTCCTGTGATAGGAGCCCTGGTCAGTAGTTGGCCTGTCACATTCAATGGGGCACCGCAAGGGGCAGACCCCAAAGCCAATTCCCGACCCTATCCTGTTCCATCTTTCGCTGGCATTCAGAGCCGTGTACTGATAGAAACACCCACCCACCCACACACACATCAGTATCCCCGTTGGTCTGTCTTCCCTTCCATTTCGCTTGTTTTAAAAACAAGCCAATTATTTGTGAAAACTTTCACAGAGAGCGCCAGAGCGAAAGGGTCTGGGGGGATGCACACAGCAGAGGGATATGCAGGGAAATGTCCCTCATATGGAGAGTAAATGCATGCATACCCCCCTAGCCCTCAGCCTCGCCGTGTTTTAAGTGGCTTTTACCAGGAGGGAGAGAGAGAGGAGTAAGGTGCCGCTTGTTGTTCATTGGTATGTGTGCATGTTTTGTTTTCTATCAAGCTTTTGTGGGCCATCATCAGCTGCCATACACTTTATAGATGGCTGATAAATAAACTACCAGCCACAAATATAAAAACAACCATCAGATATGTCACATCATATGTACATATGTATGTATGTATATAAAATCGGTACAGGAACGGAGCTGCAGCAGGTCCAGCAGGAAGTATAGGTTTGGTCATCAGACGGTTCGGGTTGGGAGGGAAATATGAGAGAGAAAAAGCCATAATTGCATTTATTATGCTGATAAAAGCAGAGACACTAGCAGCCAAACAGAGCAGAAAGAGGGAAAGGCTGGGTACGAGCAGGGTAAGAGCAGGGCGCCCGGGGAGAGAGAGTTTGCCAGAGGCAGGAGGCAGGAGGCAGCAGGCAGCAGGCAGGACACTCCACAGTGCAGCCAGGCTAAAGGATAACCAACGCAATTGCCAGACAACACTACGAGTGTCCATGTGTCCTGCTCTATCTGCCGCTGTGTGTGTTTGTCTGTCTCTGTGGGTAGGTGTGTGTGTGTTCTGTCAGCCATTTTGTGGATGCTGCACTGAAAAGGAGCCACAGCGTATGCTCCCTACACTCCTGCTGCTGCTGCTGCTGCTGCTGCTGCTGCTCTGGCTGCTGCTGCTGTTGCTGCTGCTGCTCCTCTGGCAGCTCCTGCTGTTGCTGTTTTTGTTTGCAAATGAATTTAATAACGACGAATAATGCCACTAAAAATAATTCACACAAACACACACACACACACACAGACAGAAAGGGTGGGAGGGAGCGAGGGAAAGCAGCTAGGGACAGGCAATATGGAGCACCACCAGAGAGACAACAAAAAAATTTAATTATTGAGTGCGGCCAGCCACATACTGATATAAATATAAAGCCAAAGGACAAAGGACTCTCAGCACCGGGGTACAGAGTTAATTATTGCAGGGGGGGTGGGGGTGGGGGCCATGATCCCGGTTAAAAGCCATTTGCAACAAAAGGCCGCCACACGCCATCCCCGTGCAGCCACAGAAAACTCACCTTAAACACCGCCGAAGTGAAGAATACGGGCAGCAGAATGAATACCACGCCAGAGAGCACTATCTGTAGATTCAATTCCGCCACGGGCTCAATTTTCCAGGGTATCAGAGAGCAGCCTGGCGAAAGGGAGGAAAAGAAATTGTTAAAAAAAGACTGCAACAGAAATGTAGATATTTCTATATTCTACTAGGAGTGCTTTTGGCATAGCACTTTGGATTAATACGGCAAAGCAGCTACAATTTTATGGTTGGAAGATATAATAGAATTGCACACCTACGAAATATTCCCAGAATTATTATATTCAAACTATTTTGTCCATGGGATTTACGAAAACTATTCAAAGTTCCCTTGGGCTTTCTGTTATTGTTTCCTGATATGTGGGTTTACTTTGCTTTATTTTTTGTACAATTACGAAAGAGTTGGCGCCTCTTTAGATTTAAATCTAACTAGTTTATGCTGTTAAAACTGTGAGAGGTATACCAAAGGTTCTGCAACATGGATATCTATTCCCTATTCCCCTTGCATAGAAAACTCCTGAAGCTTTGGCTGTACAATGAACGCCACATGCACAATGGAAATAACCAAATTCCCTGCCTCTTATTAAAACCATCATAAATCATATATGAAAAATAGTAAGCCACAAACTGTGTATAGCAAAATGCACAGAATCCACCTAATGTGGCAATCGTGTGTTGCAGCAGCAAACACAAAGGGAAATGGGAAATTTATTTAGTGTACTGCTGAGGAAAATACTCACCCAAGAACCTGTAGGCGCCGTGCATGGCCAAATAGCCCTGGAAGAGGGTGAGCAGGACACCGTACCAGATCGACCAGAGCGAATTCAGATGCAGATAGCTGCCAGAGTCGTGACCAGAATGCTGCAGATTGGTGTAGCGACTCTGGTGGCGCTTCGATTTGATGTACTTGGCCTGCAGCTGCTGCTGCTGCTGCGTGAGGCTGCTGCTGGTGGCTGTTGTGGCATTGGTGAGCACCGAATTGCACATGCTCGAGTTGAGACTGCCACCGTTGCCGTTGCCGTTGCCGTTGCCGCCTCCAGCGGCTGCTCCTCCTGTTCCGCCAGAGCCGGCACCATGATGATGCTTGCCACCCATTTTCACTCTATGTGGCGAAATTCCTTTGTTTGTCTTTCACTCCTTTCAACGACACACTCGCTTTTGTTGTATATTCCCACTGCGTTTTTCCTCCTCCGGTTGTTGTTATTCTGGTCTCTCCGCGCGACAACGAATAATGTTGACAATCAATTTCTGTCTGTCTTTCTGTGTGTATGTCTCCCTGTCTCTATCTTCTATATATGGATGGGATGTAGACCTTCTCCCGTATTTGTATTGATTTCGTATTGATTTTGCTCGTTGATTTTCTATTTACTCAAGAGCTGCTTTTCCTGGTGATAATTTTCCTGCTGCTGCTGCTGCTGCTGCTGCTCATTGTTTTGGCCTTTTCCCACCACACCCACTCACTCCCCTGTCGGCTGCTTGGTCGCGGATAATATTTGCACGCTGATATGGCTCATTATAGCATCGTCCGACGATTCTGATTCTGTTTGCTGGCGCATATTTGTGGAAACTCAACTGTGCACAGCTTTCCACCTCCTACCGCCTAGCCTTGATTGCCACTGATTTGATGATGCGACGACTGCAATGACACAGAGAGAATGTGGAAGCGTGTGAATTGGTTGTGGGTGCACAAATAAATAATAGGAAATGTATACGGTACATATTTCAGGGGGCAACAACAAATAAAAAGCAATTCAGAGGAGATTGATAGTGATTTATACCCTCCACATATATTGGGAAAATTATTAGGAAATGGCAGAAATATTATGGGAAAATTATTCTTAGCGTGAACAAATTATTGTGTAAAGATTAGACTTACAATTAATTGGAAATATTCAAAATAAAACTATAACTAATTAATATGTGATATGAGAACAGAATACAGATACGAATGGGCAGCTTAGCTTGGCCCAGCATTCGGTAGTTAAGCCGTATTCAAAAATATAACTAAATTAATAGATTTTTATTACTGGAGACCCGCAATAGTTCTACCCGCATATATTGCAGATCTTAAGGGACTGGCGCTTGGCCGACATATACGGCTGGCACCACCAACCTTATCTGTAGTGCCGAGATCGTTCAGATGGCGTATGGTCTGCTGCTGCGCTCCCTCCAACTTCTCAACGTTATCATTCTTGCAGAGTAAGTCCAAGCAGCAGAAATGAAGCTGTGCGGCCATCCTACACCCTGCTGGCTGGCAGCCACGCAACAAATGTGGCAAGGCAACATTTCGGTTTTCCTTTCATCGCCACTGTGGAACTCTTATCACAACTTTGCGGAACTTTCTATGTAATTGTTTACTGTGTGTTTACCGTAATAACAAAAACGTAACGTAAACGTAACAATAACTTTGAATTAACATGTTTAGCAGCCTTCATGGACACACAGCCGAATATACTCTGCCATCTCTGTGGCACTCGGTAAGCAGTTTGCTCGATCACTTGGGCAGCGTGAGCTCCGTTATGTTTCATTCCTTCATTCTCCCACCACGCGCCGAACGACACTGCAGTTGATGTTCTGCTGAAGTGACCGAGAGAGAGAGCGGGAGAGCAGTACAACAACAAAACATGTATGTATGTATGTGTGTAGTTGTGTGCTTCGGTTCTTGCTTTGCTTTTCGCAGCAGGCCGGCACACAAATTGCAACAACAGTTTTTCAGAGTTTTGCTGTGTCCGCCTCTGCGGCTGCCTAAGCGGGAGCATGCACGGACATGCAAGGCAGAGCAAAGCGCCATTTAGTATGAGGTGTGCTTGTGGGTATTTCAATAAGAATACAACAGCGCAAACATATGTACATATGTATGTAAATATGTATGTATGTATGTAAGTACTATCAGTAATTAATGCTGTCTATTTTTTGTGCAGAGAATTGCACACGACTTTCTGCAGCTAATTTGAAGCATACTGTCGACTCTGGTATGAACATTTCTCAGTACAAAAAATATTGCCACAGTTCGCAAAATATCCCACCGATCCTAGTCACTCTGCTGCGCGTATTTTGTACTACTTTTTTGTTGCTACATTCATCATCATTTAATCATCAATTTGCACGCATGATAAACCCCTTTCGGAATCCGGCCCATGGCAGGGTATAATCAGATCATTAAATACTCACACAATTAAAACAAATCCCTTTATAAACCGACAACTACAACACACATACATATATGTACATACATATGTATTTGCCTCTATTTATGTGTGTTATTTGTGCGAATTAAGTATTAGATTATATAATTAGGGGGGCAGACGACAATTATCAATCTGTAGAGCGCTTTAAAAATTCATCAGCATTTCACAACACACTTAAACACATGAATTATTTAATGGCGATGAACGGAAATCCAAGCCGTCTTTTAATTAGTCAATGGAGTGGCAGAGAGACGCCGACACAGACGCAGACACAGACACAGACTGTGGCAGTGGCAGAGACTGGCCCATTGGCCAATGGCCAAATTGACGCGTTCAAATTGGCAACAATTTAAACAAGATTACAACTGGCAAATGGATGAGAATTGGGGATTGGAGATGGGGGATTGGAGATGGGGGATTGGGGATTGGGGATTGGGTATTGTGGATGCCGTGTGGGATGGTGCCATGCAAACTATAAATCAATCCTCAGGGGCAGCACAGGAAGTGGAAGCTGGCAGCGGACTACAGGAGGCGGCAGCCGCCATGCGGTGTCTGTAAACCAATTTGGCACATGGGAGTTGCAGAGTTGTCACAGTCTGCTCTGCGACTGCCAGGGTTGCCTTTGGGTGTTGCAGTGTTGCTCTTGGGTGTTGCTGCTGCTGCTGCTGCTGCTGTTGGGTGTTTGCCGCGCTGTCGCATAATTAAGGCACCGTCGCGCGGCAGACACACAAAATGCGATTCCAGAGAGAGAAAGGGGCGGAACGAGTGGCGTGGCGTGGCGTGGCAGACAGACAGAAAAGGAGAAGCCTCCAGGGAGGAGGGTCTTTGTCTGGGGCCCTTGTTTAATGCGTCGCGCCTCGAGTTCTGCCACATTGGAGGCAACATAATTATAGGCCATAGACACACACATCCGACAGAGAGGAAAAGGAGTGTGTGTGTGTGGTGTGTGTGTGTGAGTGTGTGTGTGAGTGTGTTTGTGTGGCAGGTAAACTATTTGCAGCTTTGCGTGTTGCAGTGTTGCAACAAAACATGTGTAGCGGAACCGTTAACACTGATGCAGCAGCGGCAGCGACAGCGGCGACTTCCTTTCAACAAAATGTTGCGTTTTGTTCAACATCACCGCAAAAGAGAGAAAGAGAGAAAAGAGAGAGAGAGAGAGAGAGAGAGAGAGAGAGAGAGAGAGTGAGATGTAGTGAGAGCTTATGTTGCCCCAAAGGGAAACGCAATTTTCTTGCCTCTCTTTATAGCATTTGGTGGGTACACTCCCCCCCTCCCCCTGTTTTGTTATGCAAAAATAATAAAATGTTTGCAATTTGTTCGAGTCCCCAACGCTATTTGTAATTAAAAAGTGTTGCACAGCGCAAAAGAAGAGAGAGAGAGAGGGGAGAGAGTGTGAGCGTTAACAAATGTGCAACCATGTTGCATGCACTTTTTTGTTGTACTTCTTTTGGCCCAGTAATGGACACGATTTAATTGATAATTGCTGTTGTGCGAATGAATGTTATTCAGTGGTGAATGGGCATGTCAATGGCCCGACGACACAATGGGAATGCAAATGGGGGATTCAGCATCCGAATGCGAAACGGGCAGGGGATATCACTTAACCGAATGCCATTGATATGCCATGGAAATCTCATACTATTGACGATTATAACATGAATTTAGGAGCAGAATGTGAGCTGCTTGCAATGTTTAATAGTTGTATGGAAAATGCAGTTTGGAGCGAAATCAAATTTGTTGCGTGTCGTGGAATAAATAAATAAATATATGTACATTCTCAATCATTTATAAATCAATTATACAACAGTTACAAAGCGGTTACAAATCGGTTACAAATCGGCTATAGCCAGTTCACACTTTTTATTGTTTAGCAGCAGCTTTAAGTCTATTTTTATGTCAGTTAGAAATTAGTTGAAAATATTTGAAAATAAAATAAAATATTTTTACAAATTGCACAACGACAATAAATTCATAAAATTCCATTTTATTAGCTATGCATATGAATATCTATGAATCGTTTTAGCAACCGCTTTAAATGGATTTTGAAATTCTGTTTTGCAGCGCTGAAAATACTTTAAGGTCAGAAAACGCAGCTAAGCTATTTTAAAGGTTTGTCTGCCAAATAGCCTTTGCTGGTAAATAACTTGCTGCATGCCAAAGTTTCAGCATGGAAATTCCGGACAATTTTGAGGTGTCAAATTCGGGCAGTGACATCTGCCATAAGCCGACAGGCACTTGTCAAGACAGCGCACTCGGACACACTGTTACCAAATTCAGAGACGCAGGGACACAGAGACGCAGAGACACAAAGACGCAGAGACACAGAGACGCAGGGACACAAAGACTTCCGAGGCAAGAAACAATCAACAGACTTGTAGTCGAGAGCAGCAAAACCCAGCAAGACCTTATCCCATCAGAGCAGCAGCTTTCCTGCCCGTTTCTGCAGCGTCACAGCAGCAGCATGGGCTAAGACCTTTCCGTGTTGCCGCTGCTGCCAGGAGCTACTCACATGTTGATATTAATTTTATGTTAATTACAATCTCCACCAGCTTTGTTTCTGTGTCTGCCCCCAGTAGAGGCATTTTCTTCATCTCGCATGCCCTTCTGTTTCATGTTTGTGTTTGCCCGGTGTCCCCTCCTCGCCCGGCAGCCATCGGGCCGTGTGGTTGGGGTCGCTTACTTAGTTCATCTCCCAAGGAAATGGAGGGTGGTTAATGTGCCCTTCCCCTTGGACTGCTGCCACTGCTGCTGGTATTGCTCCGAGGGTTTCCTTCCTCCTTCCTCCTTTGCCTCGACGCATACTCCACATCAGATTAGCCAGCCGCAAAAGTCATAAATGCAGATGTTTACATTTATTTTGTACTCCTCCCACTGCCAGGGCGCTCTCCTTGGGGGCATTTGCTTTGTCTTACAGTTGGATTCCAAGCGCCCACGACCAGGACTTTTTTGTTTCATGTCCTTGGGGCAATTTGTCGCGTTCGCACGACTTTTACGCAAATGAAACAGCCACTTTATGGCTGCCTGCCATTCGGTGTGTGTGTGTGTGTGTGTGGGTGTGCGTGTGTCGTCGTCTTCCTAGAATTTTCTTTTGCGAGTCATGGCGTAAAATTAAAATGCTTGCCCCACTCCCCAATGCCGCTCGGCTCTTCTCCCTGCTGCTAATGCAAATTAAAAACTTCACTCAACTGCATTTATTTGGTTAACATAGTTGTCCCGTCCCCCGCCCCCCCGCTCTCCCTCTCTCTCTCTACCCAGCTCGACCTTCGCTGTGACTCATTCTGTCTGCTCAAAGGCGCAGACTCCACTTCACATTGCCCCCCAAAAAGGAAAAGAAACGAAAAGCAAGCAGAAAACGCACACAAAATATGCTAAATGGCACTTGGCACCCTGCTGCCAAGCCATCCCCCCTAAGTCTCTTCTGGGGGCACTCACACACACACACACACACACACATTATGCCTGTGGCATGCTCAAGTGCTTGCCACACTCCAAGCTAATTTATATGGCCAGCAAGCAGGCAGGCAGGCAGGCAGCCAAGCAGCTTCTTTCTTTCATTCTTTCGTGCATCTTTCCACTTCATTTGTTTTGCACAAAAATTCCAACAACACTCTGGCTGTGGGTTACCCCAGCCCCCCTCCCGATCACACATTTTCGTGATGACCAAAGCAAAAGACTGTTTGGTAAATTGTTGCAGAAGAGTTGCACAAACACAGCTGCCGCATCATGGCCCCATGCCTCCGTGCACTTTTCATTTCTGATGTTTTATAGATATTTATTCAGCTGACTTTTGTCTGCTTTTCATGGACTCAAAATGCTGCACATTTGCAACGAGTATTTTGCTCATCATTTGATTTCATCTTTCTTTTGATTTTGTGTTGCTTTTTGCTAGCTTTTTGCATTCTTTTGTTCGGTTTTTCCTGTCCTGGGGTGGGGTGGGGAGAGCGTGACAAATGTGTGCAACAACATCAGCTCCGTACCGGGCCCCTCTCGTTCATCATTCTAATGCTGAAGCATCGTGACTCACTTTTTAAATGTATTTTCAGCAAAAAGTTACCAACAACAGGGCAAAGGAAAAGCAACTGGGAATGCCATAATCTTTATATATACTCAGAGTCTCTGCGACAAAGAGACATCCTGTACTCAGTGCTCGCAAAGGAGTATTGGCATTTCTTAGCGTTTTTCTTCAACCAAAGAATTTTGTTAAATTTTTCTACGTAGATGAAATCATTCAAACAATTTCCAACAGAATTGTTTAAGCATAAGCATCAGAGATGATTCCAAACGAAAATGCTTTTTGCTGTTATATTAATCAACGAAAAACAGTTATTTTAACTACATTTTTACGGTGTTTATGGCACATCTTTGGTCTTAATTCTCTGGCCTGTCATGCCCCTTGGCCTGCGCCCATTTAATGGGTACACAAAAGAGAGGAATTTATTTCTGCATTGGCTGGCAGGAAAAAGTTTTTTGGCAAGTTGTAGCAACGGCAGGCAGAGCGCCTCCTCCTTGCAGCGGAAGGTTACAGAGCGGGGTGCTGGTTGCCGGTGGGGGGGTGCTACATGGCGCACGTGGCTTGTTTTGAATTGGATTTACACATGTGCAGAGTTAATACGTGTTGCCCCAACGCCCAACCCCCAGCAACCCCAGGCCCTGCCAGCAGCCCAGTGACATTTTTTCAATTTAAACTTTCGAAGCGCGAAAAAAATACGTGCGCCATGTGCAAAAACGTTGCCTACTTTTTAGCGTTCAGCAAAAAATCCCTGTACTAAAAATGGCAATTTATTTTGATTTACAATAAAAGGAATATAAATAATTAAAATGGGAATGCGAAATTATACAGCAACAACGCGAAAAACTAATGCTAGAACGAAATCCATTCTTATTTGGCCGAGTGGAAAATTGGGTCAGAAAGCTAATAAACCACAAAATCCAAGGCAACCCCAAAAATCAAAACAAAAATTTCAGCAATAAAGCAAAAATATTGAAAGGGGGCAAACAGAAAACGGGCAACAAAACAGAGTGGAAGAGGGTGGGGGGGGGGGGAAAAGAGCCACAGAGTGTAACCAAATTTATGACTGCAATTAAATTGCGCGACCAGCGGGCAAATAAAATTAAAATAAAACATTATAAACTATATAAATTAGAATGAAAATCGCATAAAACGAAAGAAAGGCCAGCACAGCACAGCACAGTTTTGGTCTATAAATTATCGTATCGGTGTGCGCTTACCAGTGTTGGGTAACCCCTCGGGCGTTGGTGTCGGCGAACCCAAAACAAGCCACATGCCAACGCATTCTGCCACGACCCTGCGACGCTGCTGCTAAGCCAACTAATGCGTTGAAATGTTACCAATTGTTGAGAGCGCTTAAATTGCTTTACTTTCTCCACAGCTGGCGGCGTATCGGGTGAAGGGTGGTGGTGGGTGGTGTGTGGCGGTTGGCTCTGTGCAGTCGAAACAGTCGAAACAACCACCCCAGAAGAGACCTGCATTTGAACCTTTTGCCTGCCCTGCCCCTCACGTGTTCCGGGTCGTAAAAATACCGGGGAATTTATCGCTTTCGAATGGACTTTTTGGGGGTAGAACTCTCGACACAAACAACATGATGGGGCGACTGTTCTATACACTTGCTAGGGGCTACTATGCGAGGTCTATCATGCAACATAGAAAAGCTTTATTTATTTATTTATTGTAAGTAAGAGTATACCAAACAAATTTTGTTTGTGATTTGTGTGGAAATTTGAGATTTCATTTCAGTTTAATTAAATTAAATTGAATAATTATATAATTAAATTCATAAATTAAATAATTAAATATTTTTAAAATTATGGAATACTATCTGGAAGGACTCTTATATTCCAAAATAAAAGCCATTAAAATTCGTATCTTGATAATTTTCTTAGAAATGAAATCATCTGTGGGAAAAAGCAATTTTAATGCAAGAAACTTCTCGTACTTTTTTTGTGTGGTATCTGAAGCTTCGTTGTATGTTTATTTTTGTATGCTTGTTTTGTTGCTGTTCAATTGTCGTACTCCGGCTGCTGTTCCTCTGCGTTGTTGTTGCTATTGTTGCTGTTGCACGAGTGCTTTTTGGGTAAACTCTAACAAATATTCAAAGCAAAACAAACAAAAAAAAAAACGTTCGCCGCTTAAGAAAATCGATGAATCCCTCAACAACAAAATTCTCCATTCGCCCCCCACCACACCCCTCCTTTGCCTAACCCACACGTACAGGTGGGTTACTGTTGGGGGGTGGTCTAGAGGGTGCGCTGGGTGCACCACCATTTCTCGTATATGGATCAGGACACGCCACATTAAGCGGCATTTTGTTTTGACATTTCCGCAGGCGGCCGGCCAGCCAGGCCCCACAACAAGTTCCACAGCGTTGCCTACTTTTGCGGGCAAAAAAGGGAAAATACCCGCAGAAAAAAGCGAAAGAAAACAGCGGGGGGGAAAACAGAATGTTGGTTGGCAGGGAAATTGAAACTGCGCACTTGGCAGAAAAACAGTAGACGAACGAAAAACCAAGGGCTTTCATCAAATGCACACGAAACGGTTGAGCGAGCAGGTCGAGCAGGTTGTGGGGGGCTGGAATGCTACCCATTAAACAGGCTTACAGATATTTCTGATACGTGATATAGTCGACAGGAGAATCGATTGGCAACTGATGCGGAATATACGGATTAAATTTATATTTAATAACTTTTAACTCTGAATCTATCAATGAAGAATTAAACACATAATTGAAAACGCTTCAAAAATTTACAATTCTGCATTCTGATTAGTTCTGATAAGTTCTAAAAATTCCAAAATACTTTGAATAATATTCTGAAATAAACTGTAACCAAAGTTTGGGATGATAGAATAGACCAGACCATCCAAAACTCTTCGACTCTTCAAGCCAGAGAAAGGATCTACAAATATTCGTTGCTTAAAGAAACTTTTCCTTTTTTTCTGTCATGTTTTCTTTTTGTTTACTTTCGTTTTATTTGTATATATTTTGGGTTGTGATTATACCCAGACCCTGGGGTTGACCACTGCCCATTTCTTGACCAAAACTCGCCCCCTGCTTTGACCTTATTTCTACCTAGTAATGGGCCTCCTGCTTGCTATTGCCTGCCTCTCCTTATTGGCCTTATTCGCCTTACTGTTTGCCTTTTTGCTTTTGGGCCACGCTCCCCATACGTTCTTTTGGCCCACCTCATTTCCCCTATGCTTTTGGCCCCCTCGCCACCCGCATTCGTTTTTCAGGCACAATAATTTCCTTTCAATTTCAGTAGCTCAGATACGAGTAAAATTGGTTTTTTAATTAAGTCTGAAGAAAAAGTAGAACTATATATCACTGGCACTGATATACGTGCTGTCCCCCCCCCGCCCGCTCTGTTTTCCCACTGTTCTTCTCTGCCTTTCGCTGCCATTTTTTGTGGTTTTCATCTATTGACTTCTTTTCTTTCTTTTTTTTCTTTTTTGATATGCCATCAGCAACAAAACAGAGTCTAACCGACTGACCGAACTATGGCCCCATCAGGGCTGTTTCATTTGAGTTGAAAACAAACAGAAATGCAGGGGGGCGGGGGAAGGGGGACAAGCTACAAGGAAAATGGAGTGCAAGCCTGCAGTCATATAGAGAGAGAGAGAGGGAGAGGGAATGGGAGGAGTCCTGCCTGCCTGCCGCCACATAATGATTTCATTTCCAACTGAAAGCGGGAGGGGGGCGTGGCGCAATATTTAATCATAAACACCCGCTATGTGTGTGTGTGTGTGTGTGCGTGTGTGTGTGTGTGGACTTGACTTTCGAGCCACAAAAGGGTTTTAATTGATTTTGCATTGTTTTGCGTGTTGAAAATTGGTAAATCTGCTACAAGCATTTCCACTAAAGCCATCAATAAGCTGTTGAATAAATTATACAAAAGCACAGACACACAGCAGCATAGCAGCACAGCAGCACAGCTGCACACACAGGCTGCATATCTGAAATATTTAGCAGCCAGATGTCAGAGAGCCAGCCATAAAATCCAATAAATTGAAAGCAATTTCAAGTTTTGGGCCCGAAACCACAGCCAAAAGGAAAAACAATTGCAAAATGTGTTTCGGGATTTATTATGTGTATGACATTGTCAATTATTTCACTCGAGAGAGATTCAGTGCAGCAGCAGCAGCAGCAAGAGGCAGTGGGGCATGCAGCCAGCCACAGCCAGCCAGCCAGCCAGCCAGCCATCCATCTTGAGTGTGGAAATGTGAGACGAAAGTACGAGCATTTTTCTCAAGGATCAGACCGCAAATAACAGCAGCAGCAGCAGCAAAAGCAGCAGCAAAAAAAGCTAAAGGACAAAACCGCACGGGCGATAAAGGATCAAGCAGCAGTAGCCGCAGCAGCAGCAGCGGCGAGAAGTGACAGAATCGACCCGAAGCTCAACCTCAAGCTTGGAAGCTATTAAAAATTGCACATGCCACATGCCACATGGAGAGAGCAAAACAAAAGAGCAATCAGTCGAGGAGCAAAAGTAGGTTTCAATTTCACTTAATATCAAAACCACAGAGAAAAAGAAGCGGGAGAGAGATGGAGCAGGAGGAGGAGCAGCAGGAGGAGCAGCAGGAGGAGCAGCATGAGAAGCGTGAGGCATGAGAATTGTGTAGAAAATCTTGTGGTTGCAGTATGGCAGGAGAATGTGGTTTCGGGACTAGCCCACTGAATGGCAGGCGAATGGAGCAGTCACTGGTCACTCCACTGTTCACAACTCAAAAACGCCAACAAAAACGGCAACAAAATTGTTGTGCCAACAACAGCAGCAGCAGCAGCAGCAGCAGCAAAAGTGTTCTGGCATGTGGAGTGGGCCAGTGCAACGAACACAAAGGGATAAAAATGGAAACCACAGTTGGCAGCTGCTCCACCTACAGTGGAGCGCCCCTGCTACTCCCTCTGTTTGCTCTGTTTAGTGAGCAAAAAAAAACTAAAGTAAAGCGTGAGCAAAGTCAGCAAATCAAATGGCATGCAGATGCCAAGTGCGTACGGGGCGGGCAGGCAGGATAAGCGGCGGAGGGGGAGCGGGAGGAAGAAGCCAAGCCAGTTGGTTCAGCTGCCTGCCACATGAATGCCGATAGTTGTCAGAGATTATGACACGAGAATGCCACAAGCAGTCAGGCAAGGCAGGCAGTCAGGCAGTCAGCCAGTCAGGAGGCAGGGCAGAAGGGCAGAAGGGCAAACGAGTGTGCGGAGCATGGGGAGAGGGTTTTGAGGTTGGGAAAACTTTCAAGCAATGAACACATTTGCGCATATTTGCATAAAACTCGCTGCAAAGGAGGAAAACTGCAGCAGCAGCAGCAGGGATGAGCAGCAGCAGCAGCAGCAGGCACTGGCGGGGAGCAGCAGCAGTCACTGGGAGGCAGGAGCAGGAACAATCACTCGATGGAGCAGCAGCACTGCCGGAATATTAAAGGAAAGAAATGCCAGAGCAAACTCAAACATGGACATTAAAAATGGGCTTGCACTCACTGCTGTTGTGGCAACATCACGACCCACTGATGCACTCTCTCTCTGCCTTGCTCGCTGCGGATGCCAGAGCGGCAGGTCGTGCCATGTGGCAGCCGCATCTGAAATGCGAGTTTCCAAATGGAAATCCCACAGTAAAGTGTGAAAAGCGGAAATTGCTCAACGGAAATACAGCAACAGTCGCTGTCTCTCTCGCTGTCTCTCTCTCTCTCTCTCGCTGTCTCTCTCTATGTCTCTCTTACGCGTAAGTGACATTTCCCTCTCTGGAAGATTTCTTGATAGCAATTTTATTGACGCCAGGAGATTATTTCAAGAAGATACAAAAAAAAGAAGGAAAAAGTAGGAAAAAGAAGGAAAAATAATAAAATTGCATTTTGTATATTTTTATGATGTTGCACCATTTATTTGGTATCTTGTTGCATCTCTTTGTGTGATATATATTTTTATGTGGCATATTTTCTGCCTTTACTTTCCCTTCTATCTCTTTTTTCATGGTATCTTTTTATATTTTTTATATTTTAATATTTTTGTTTACTGCTTACTTTATTTATTGATCATTTATCTGTGCAGCTAATTGGCATCCATCTATTTTGTATCTATCTACCTTGTGTCTACATTTTATACCCCATCTGCATATTTTCTATATCTCTCTCCAAGTCTCTCATCTGCTCAAGAGTATCTACAACTTGCATCCTGCCGTAACCACAGTACCAAATGCCACTCTCGCTCGCCGGAAAATATTCAACCATAAAACTTGATCAACTTGTGTGAACATGCAGCACGGCAGCACGGCAGCAGGGCAGCAGAGACAAGAGACAGTGGGGGTGTGTCCCCTGGTACTTATTGGGGAAATTGTGGAAGTTCATGTCTGTAGAAGAAAAACTCATAAAAACTGCTGACAACAACAAACAGAATTACAAAAATGTATTCCCAGGATGGCTTAAAGTCCTGCCACATGTGTGTGTGTGTGTGTGAGAGGAAGATAAAGATGCAAAGGACACATAGGCCACCCCCGCATCACCCCCTTCATTGACATAGTCTATAAGGTTCTATAAGCTACGATTATTAAAAATTGAAAATATTTTTCCACTAGCAAAGGATTTGCCAAGGAAAAAGGCAAAGTTCCTGAAGCTTTTTTCTCTTTTTTCTGATTGCAATTTATGCATATGAATGAAGTTGTTTGGCATTTAAACTGCGCACAAAAGATGTCAGCCGATGGAGAGCTTTGAGACAAGACAAAGTAGGAGTTTGTGGAGGAATCAATGGGGCCAATGGGAATAGATAAATGAAGCCACAGCAGCAGCAGAAAGAACAGGAAACACTATGGCAAAAAGGAGGAGCTATTAGCACAGGAAGAAGTAGTAGCAAAGAGCACAAAGAAGAGCTAAATAAAAGCTAAATAAAAGCTAAATAAAAGCTAAATAAAAGCCAAAGAAAAGCCAAAGAAAAGCCAAAGAGAAGCTAAAGAACAGCGTCCAAAGCGAATGGCTAAACGATTGACCATTTACATTGAAATGGAGCAGCAGCAGTTGGGGAAGGAAACTCAATCCACAGAACTAAAAGGGAAAATGTCACCGAACACAGAACGCAATTAAATTATGAAGCAGAGACAGCAGCACAGATACACAAGAAGGGGTTGGGGGTGCGCCGTGGGGAATGCCATTTAGTTGCTAACTTGGTTAGTGACTGCGGAGGGGGCGGGGGGGCAAGTATAACTTTTCGCGCACAAAAAGAAACACGGAAAAGGTGCAGGCAGGCGGGCAGGCAGGCAGCAGGACGCACCATCAAAGTTGGCTAAATTGTGGATAGAAAAAAAAACAAAAGAAAAAAAATGCAATGCATTATTCATTTACTGCGAGTCCCCCGCCGCCCCTCTCGCTCTTACTCTTAATATATCCCTAGCCACCCCTGCCTCTCACTCTCTCTCTCCCACTCTTTCTTTATCATTCTTTTTCGCTCTGAAGTTCCCCTCTGCGCCCCCGCCCGCTTTCAGCCATTAGTCAAAGCGTCAAGCGTAAAATGCTAAACTGAAATTTTGTGTTGAACAAATGTTGACAGCTAACGCGGCAGTCAGTCCCCTGCCGCCACCCTCCTCCACGCTTCACCAACACTCTCCTTTTGATGGGGCAGCTCCATTAGGCGGCAGGCAGCGCCTTGACAGCTGCTTCTGCTGCCGCTGCTGCTGCGACGAGTTGGCAGCGCTGCGACAAAGTGACGCAAAGTTTAATTGAAATTCTAAAAGGAATTTGCACAAAACTCAGGCTTGGGATAAGCGTGAGGCAAAGCCAGGGAGCAGCACGGGAGGGATAAGCAGGGGGAGGCCTGGAGAAAACTTCCCGCAACTTCAAATTAGTTTTACATATTATTATAAATTGAAGGAAAAAAAACAAAACAAAAAAAAGAGCGCGCACAAGCAGAAAACTCTTCATAAATTCAATGTATATTTATTTGTTATATTTTGTTCGTTCGCTCTACATAATTATTGGTGATTCTTGGCATACTTTCCATGAGCGCCAAACACTTTAGCTACGTCTCAATTGAAAAGTTTAGAAGAACTTTTAGATACGAGTTCCTATTAGCATTGCCAGATGTTCAGCGGAAGCACTTCAAGCGGGAGATGCACAGGGAGATAAATTCAAGCTTTAAAGTTGAAAATATGCATAAATATTAAAAAGCAAAAGAAAGAGAATAAAATATAAATACAAAAATTGGATAAGATTCAAAAATGTTGTTTAGATTTAAGTGGAACAGAATAATAATTTAATATTAATATTTAATATTTAATTTAATATTTTAACTCTTGAGTGTTTATTGCATTAAATGCAAAATTTACTTGTGGCGCTGGAAAATAATTTAAATTAAAAACTAACCATAAGAAATCTATGAAAAATCGTTATTGGAAATCTTCTTTAGATATTAATCACTTAAGTCTTTGCCTAAATTTGTTTTTATTGAACTACAAGAGTGCCTCCAGTGCCTACAAATTCTGGGAATTTTTGCATTCCCAAAATTCTATTTAATCTTTATTTTAAAATCAAATCTCACTTTTCTTTTTCTTAATTTTTTGACATTCATTTATTTTTCTTTTTCCAAAAATACCTTTCCTGCTCTTCAGATTTTTATTTTCTGCACTTTTCAAACATTTCTTCTAAAATTTCTCGCAGTGTTTCGGTGCTTGTCGAAAGCTTAATGACCAAAGTGCCCTAATCAATTTTTATATTCCGCTCTCAGGCTGCAGCCACAAATTGAAAAGCTCAACTCGACTCGCATTCCCTTTGATTCATCAGCCGGCAACGGCAGCAAGCGGCCCACACACACTTCTCGCTGGTTGTGGTTCGCTGCAGGTCGAAAGCCACTTGAAGAATGAAGAATGAACATTTCCATTTGGCCTTATGAAAAATTAAATGAAGCCAAAGCCGTAAACTCTGAACTGCTGCTGGCTGCTGCTGCTGCTGCTGCTGGCTGCTGGCTGCTGCTGCTCCTTCATCTGGCAGTCAGTCGACTTTCGTCTCTCGAGGTAAGTGGCAAAAGTCAAGTGCCGCAAACGTTTTTGGTTTCAAACAGCAGGAGGCAGTGGCAAGGGTAGGCAGCAGCCAGGGGGCAGGGGGGCACTCTCTCATATGGTGCAAGCTGTTCATAATTTCTTGCCTCACAAAAAAAAAAAGGAGGAGGAGCCACAAATTTTTCCTGTCCTCAGGGCCTGAATTTGAATTTTGAATCTGAATCTTTTTGCTTTGAGCCCCTCCCTCTCTCACTCTCCCACTCTCTCCATCTGCGTTGTTTTTTGACAAGTCTCTTGAAGTTTATTGGGGCAAACTTCTGTGGCACAAGTTGAAGATTGCAAGACAAATTTAATGTGGCAGATATCCAGTGATAAGCAAATTTATAGACTCACACAGAGACTCTCTCGATTCCGAGAATCCAGCCAAAGAAAAAGGAGGCTGCCCGCCCATCGTTTGGTAACATGAAACTTTCTCTCTTGTTTTTTGCTTTGTGTTTTTTTTCTTTGGGTGTGGGGCATATAGAATCACGACGGCTGGCAGTTGAAAATAACACTTATCGCCCCATGGAATGACACAGGAGAAGTGGCCAGAGGAAGCGGCAGCAAGAGGCAGGAAAGGGGCAAGAAAGGGGTCTGAATGGGTGCCAGCAAGAGGCAGGAAATGGGGGGCCTGCACGGAGGCCTGTATAAAAGTTGGGCTTACAGATATGCGATCTTTGCTTTTTATTGGCTTTCAGGGGGTGTGTGGGGGAGTGTGTGTGGCAGAGGCAAGGAATCCAAGGAGCAAGGCAGTCAAAGAGTTAGTGCAGGGAGAGGGTGGAGAGGGTGGAGAGGGTTAGTGTCCAAAGTCCAAAGGGTTAGTGCAGGCACAGAGCGCAGAGTACACCAAAGGGAAAGGGGCTGGGGGTACGTTTAGAGGCAAAACCAAAAAGCAGAGTTTAAGGAAAAGCTTCCCCACACCCCACACCCCCCACCCATCGCCAACGTTTTGTAGTTTTCTTTCTTGAACTTAATCCTTTCTTATTGAAAACCGAAAATGCAGCAAAAAGAGTTTGGGCCTTCTTCCCACTCAAAGATAAATCTTTATGCTTATAGCCCACTGCTCCCTCTCTTTCACTCATCTTCAAACCGCTCCCTCCCTTCCTCCCACCCTCGTTTTATAAGCGTGTGTGTGTGACGGCACGTGCGGCCTCTGAAAACGAGTTGGCAGTTCGTTTGGAGTGGGCTGGGCTGGGCTGGGCGTCTGTCGTTAGGCGGGCATGTCGTGGCAACGCTTTAGACCAATTCGCATTGCGAGCAAATTTATGACTTGATTACAATACGCAGCGCATACAGGACCCCGGCGCCCTGCTGCCGCGGGAAACGAGAGGCTGGAAGGGAAGCAAAAGTCGTGGACAAGTTTTGGTTGAAGGCAAATGGCAAATAATGTCACATTACGGCCAGAGAAAAGCAGAGCCGATAATGTAACAATCACAGCGATGGGGTGCTGGATAAGGGTAGGGGTACAGAGAGGAGGAAATGATATTGGAGTAACGGGGCACAGCTATAGGCGAAGAAGCAACTCCATAGAAGAGAAGGGAAATTTAAAAAAAAAGAAGAACAAATTTGGAACAGCGGAAAATATTTACAGAAGAGATTCAGTTATCAGAAGATTTATTTGAAAAATAAAAGAACAGATTCTAAAATGCAGAAAAGTAAATAGAAACGAGGGAAAGATGTGCTGGGAGAGCATTAAATATGTAAAATGCAGGCAATGATATAACATGAGTCTTGAAACCAAATTTGGTTCCCCTAACTCTTATAGTCCTCTAAATCCAAGCGCAAAAAAAAAAAAAAAAAAGAAAAGAAGGGCAGAAAGAAAAAAAAAAAAAAAAAAAATTTAAAATTTTTTATTTAAAAAAAAAAAATATATATTTTTGGTTAGAAAAAATTTTTTTTTTTTTATAAAAAAAAAAAAATATTCAAAAAAAATTAAAATATTTTTAAATTTTTTTTAAAAAAACGGAAAAGATGTAGAAGCAATTCGTATGGAAAACTACGGATATGAGGCACAAATGCAAATACAGAAAGTAAGGAAAAAAGGAAAAATTCAGCAGAAATTAAAAGTGGCACAAGGTGAAATCTATAAAGGAGGTGAATCATAGAGCCAACAGATATATACTCGTACATACCTTCCCATACATAGCTACTAATAGCTGATCAAAAGAAAACCAACGAAAAAGTTTGAAACAAAAAGAGCCGTAAAGCCCGCAAAATATGGGCGGTGGGGGGTGTAAAAGGAGACGCTACTTTTGCACCCAAAAAGCGTCGCTATTAGGGCGTGGCATTGTAAATTGTGGCGACAACAATTCAATTTAACGCCCCAATGAACACCAATTCGATTTGGGGGTTTTTTTTTATTTTTGCTGTGGCTTTATTTCTATCTATCTTTGTTTTTTAGTGTAAATATCTCTGTGTGTGTGTGTGTGTGTTTTTTATGACAGTTTAAACTTAATTCAATTGGTTAAATTTACTTTTGACTCCCTGCTGCTGCTGCTGCTGTTGACAGGCTGCACGCACAAAAATATATAAAAATATGATTTAATTGTTGTTCAACATCACAAAATCCGAAGGAAAAACTTTAACGTAAATATATGTATATAGCACATACATAAACACACATGTATATACATATTATATATCTATATATATATATATATATATATATATATCTATATATTTATATATATATCTATATATGTATATATATCATTATAAATCGCATATTAAACAATGTCCAACCAGGCGTCACGTCAATTTTTAATATGACAGTGCAGTGGCGCTGGCTATTGATTGATTGATTGATGGAGCAATTGATGGATGGAGGGATGGATGGATGGATGGACTGTGCACTGGGAGTGAAATCAATGAGCCGGACTTTTGATTCTTGAGTGGCTGTCAATATCCTTACTGCTCAGCCGCCCGCTGCTCCACGCTCTGCGGCTCATTTCTCATTAAGAAATCGGTTTCATATATACACATGCACATACACATACATATATATGTGTTTCTGTATGTGTGTGTGTGTGTGTGTGTGTGTGTGGGAAATGAAAAATTATTTCGTCTGCAAATAAAGAAATTTGTCATTGAATCGAATTACAATTCAATTGCCATCAATGGCATGTGTTGTCCTGGTGCTGCAGAGCTTCCTTCTTTTGCTTGCCTGTTTGCCTCTGCAAGCTCTCTCCCCTCGCTACCTTTTCCGCTGTTCCCTCTCTTAGACTCGGGAACACATTCACAAAGAAAAACATGTTACACGGTTACATGGTAGCCAAATCTAATAATCAGCTTTGCACCTAACAAATTTTAAGTTCAGAACGGGAGATGGAATGCGTAGGAGTGAAGTAGGAGTGAAGTAGGCAGAGATAAATACATATGTAGGTGTTGTGGAAAGAGACAAGTAGTAGGCAGAGAGGGAGCAAGAGAGAGAGAGAGGGAGAGCGAGATGTGGTAGACAAAGAAAGATGTGCAGACGTGTGGCAGTGAAATGCGTTGTAGCGGGAGGATTATTATAATGAGAGATGCAGTAACGAGAGTCGTAGCCGTATAGAGGAAAGGCAGAAGATCTTGCAAGGAGAAACACGAGAAGGAGCGCTTAATCCATTGAGCTGCAAGCAGATACATATTCTGTATATTCTTCGCATTGCGTATGTGCTCATGTGTCAGTCGAAAGCTAAAAGTGCTACAGCTGCTATTGCTGCCACTGCGCCTAAATCTTCTGCTGTGAGAAGAATTCCAAATTAAATATTCCAAGGCTGTTAGAGCAAAGGTATAGAGTACAGAGTAAAGGTACAAATCAAGAGAGCAGAGACCAGTACAAATGGAGAAAAAAGGGAAAAGCCATTCCTGCGATTCTCCAGCCTGCAGCTCACATCTTGGAATTTTTTCGGGCCATTTTAGCTCAAATTTCTCAATTTTTTTTGGTTGTTGTTATTGTGAGTGCTGTGTGTGCTGTGTGTGTGCTGTGTGTGTGCTGTGTGTGTGTGCTGTGCGTGTGATTCTTTGCGTGGAGTGTTGTTCAACCCAACTCATGATTGTTTGGCTTGTTTTTTTTCGGCAGTGGCACGGCGGATTTTCTTTCATTCCTGTCCAGTTTTCTTTTCTTTCGGTTTTGTGTTTTTTTTTTTTGCTCTTTTGCCAGAAAATAACGTGACATGCATAAATAATTGAGTTTTCGGAAAATGCGCCATGGCAGCTGTGGGCTGTGGGCTGTGGCAGTGGCAGTGACTGTGGCAGTGCCTGTGCCCGAGCGACATGACAAACAAACAAAGGAAATGGGGGAACAAATACAGCAGCAACAAATACAGGAGAAAAGCCGGAAATGAAATATGGCGGAATGGCAAAAAATGGCAAACTAGTGGAAATGCCAAAATGGCGGCGGCCACCATATTGTGTTTTGTGAGCGGCAAGCGGAGACAGAGAGAGAGAGAGAGAGCGCCTACAAAATGCTATAAAATATTTATTTGCAATGTGACAAAGCCTAAAAGGCAGATGGAACAGAGAGATAGCAGGGAGAGAGGGAGACATAGAGAGAGACATAGAGAGTGCCTTCACTGGATCAGCGAAATTTTCAAAATTCTACCCAAATGGCCTACACTTTTCCTCCTCCCCCCACAGCGTTTTAGCTTACGAGCCAACTGCCAATAAAGCCCAAAAAGGTTTCTGCGACAAATATTGTTGCTGATTGACAATTAATCAACTTAATGGAACTGCCGCTGTAACCGTTTTCATTCAAACATCCAAACACACACACACACACACACACATACACACAAATATTGGGATAGAATATTTCTATGCAAAATGGACAAATCAATTTGCCAAAATGAAAGCCAAACAAAAACCCCGCCCCGCCCGCGATACTTGGCCCAAAATAAAGTAGACCCACAGACAGGCCGGCCGGGCGGCCAATGGACTGGATTTCCTGCCTGGCAAGTGAACTACAAAAAGCCGAAAGCATAAATATTTAGACAAAATCTATTTTATACAAATAAACTGGAGAGGATTGAGAGGAGAGCTCAGCTCAGCCGCCAACAATTGTGGGCTAAACTTTTACAACATTATTGAATACTCATTGATGGTAAAGGTGCGTTGGGGCATATAAGGCTATTGGGTTTTGTGTGTTTCTAAAATATGGAAGATTTGTAGGCTAGTCTTATTACTTTGCAGACAGTTAAAGCCGTTTAAAAGCAAACCAAAATATTGACTAATCTATTTTCTGTGAGCGTAAATATTCTTTTAAAGTTTTGGGCTATGATTTCTGCTTGTAATGATCGATTAATAGCTAATAATCAACATTTCTAGTTTCATTAACATATTCTAGTATTTTAAATGAATTTTCTAGAATATTTATATTTTGTAGTTTTTTTCTAATACTTCGATTCATTCAGATATTATTGCCATTGAGTAGCTATTTATAGTCCCCCTAAAATTTCCTTGGGTAGAACTCATGCCATCAACCCTTTCTATGGCTGCTGCTCCATTTTGCCCCACAATTTGTCGCAAAGTTTTCCTTTTGTATTTGGTGTGCCGCCATCGTCTCCTTCTGGTTTTAATGGTCAATTTACAAACTCTGTTCTGTTCTATGGCTCTGAAATACTTTTACTTTATTTTGTGTGGCATATAATAATTTATAAGCCATTTTTATGGAACTGTTGCTGGGGCACAGGCTGCCCCCTGTGTGCCACACATGGCAGAAAAGCGTTTTTCGAATGGTCAATTTGTTGGCAGAAATATTTAATGGTTGGGCCGGCATTGTTCCACATTTTTGGGTAGTTTTTGGTTCTATAGCGCCTGATCCTCCGGATGTTTGGTTCTGTCTCACGTTCGGGGGGCGCTCCCTTCCAGCATTCCTTCAGCCTTCGGGAGCGCTCCTTTCCAGCATTCCTTCAGCCTTCGGGGGCGCTCCCTTCCAGCATTCCTTCCGCCTCCTTTCAAGAGTTTCGAGTAAATTCAATTCTGCTTAAAATGTTTTCCAAAGTAACAATTTGTGTGCTTTCGGCTGAGCCCTGTAATTGCATCGAGAGCGAACGTGTGTGTTGTGTGTTTGTGTGTGTGTTTGTCTGTGGTGACATATGCCAAAAATGTGACTGCAATGAAACCGGAAACGAGCAGCCGTACAGTCACAACAAAACACCAACACTATCCATACATTTTTGGGTTGGGTGGAGGGGCTGGACATTGTGTGCACTCAACTGTACCGAAAGTCTTGAGTGTGTCTGTCTCTGTGTCTGCGTGTGCGTGTATTGTCCTCTCTGCTGTTTGCCTTGTTGGGTTCTGTGTATTTTATGACTTGTGTAGTGTGTCCCCCCTGCCGCCCCCCCTGCCCCCTCCTCTGCCCACCATCTTCTTGGCATTTCAAAAAGTTTTTGCAATGGAATTGCAAGTTCCACATTTTCCACATTGCTGTTGTTGCTGCTGCTGCTGTTGCTGCTGTTGTGGCTGTTGCTATTTGGGTTTTTAGCATGTGACGCCATTTGCGGCAGCGTCCAGTAGTCTCCCTTCCCAGTGCCGCCCCCAGCAGAAGCTCCGCACACATTGAAAGCAAAGGCAAGGGCCCCCCAAAACCCAATACGAGGACTCTTTTTTACATCCTCAAGAAAAACGAGACACGAGAGCAGGAGACGAGAGACGGGAACGAAAACTAAAAAGGATGTAGAATTCTCAACCAAAAGTTCTGTCGCCCGTTCCCTACACTATTCCCCTTCCCCATTCCCCTTTCCCCCCTCTCTCGCTGGGCGCAGGGAGCGAGCGAGAAAGAGCGCTGCTTGTGGGAGGTTTCCATTGTTGTTGCTGCTATTGTTGCTCGAATGCATACCCTGTAAAATGCAGGCGCAAAGTGGGGCATATCTTGGGTGTTACAATAAGTTTAGGACTGGGATTAAGACTTCAGCTGCTCAGGGAGAGTTGCAACTAAGCCCTGGAAGGTGCTGGCGCTGTGTTTAACAAAGTTTGGAGAGTAAGTCAGTACTAGGTCAAAGAAGGTCGAGGGAAAGGAGCAACAACTAGAGGCAAGAAACGGCTTAGGAGGTTTAGTTGAGGCGCATTTTGTACAAGGAATAAAGGTGCAAATTAATGATGTTTGGTGTGAAATATACAAAGAAGATCTTTAAGAAACTGTCATGCCCATATAAAACTCGAATAATTCCCGAAATTAAACCACAGACATTTCCAAATACCTTTCCGTGCGGGGCATTCCGCATGTCTAATAATTTCGAAGCATTTTTGTGATTGAAACCTTTTTCACCAACTAGTCTCCGGCGTCCGTTTTGTTGCTCTGCACTTGTATTCGTTGCCGCATGCCACCTGCCTCTTTGCCCACCTTTTTCGCCTGGTTTTTTCTTCGGCGGCAAAAAGTAAAGGGAAATTCTTGGCTATAGTTTTGTTTTGTGTTGCTTTCTTGTTGCTTTCATTCAACGCTTTGTTTACGGCCAAATCCAAAACAATGGCATTTTTGCACATGAGCGCATTTAAGGCCAGTTCTGTCGTCGTCGCAGTCGTCGATGCTGTTGGTGTTGCACTTAAACTAAACTTTACAGCTGCTGCCACTGCTACCACTGCCCGCTGTGGCTCCTGCTGCTCCTCCTGCTACTGCTCCTCCTCCTACTGCCCCTACTGCGCTCCTTCTATATGACTCCTGAAATGTCTTCCTGGTCTGCGACTTGTGTGTTGAATATTTAATCCTTTTTTTCCCGTTTCGCCTCTCCTGGCCGGAGAGAAGTGAATTATTACGGAGCATCTTTCCGCCTCAAACCGAAAGGCAATCTAGCACACAGCGGAAGAGTCCTGCTGCTGGTGCTGGTCCGGGTCCTGGTCCTGGTCCTGCTCCTGGGTGTGTGGGTCCTATTTGCTCCTTTGGAATTCCAATTGCCCGAATCATTCGACTCATTGGCCATTGCCATTTTACTTCTTCTCCTTTTTTCTACCATTTGCTCTACTGCTGCTCTTCTTTTTTTCTCCCACTTGCTACTGCTGCTCTTCGGTTTTCTCTCCAGTTTTACCCCAGAAACCGTTTTCAGCCAGCTCATCTTTGTTTGCCCTCCGCATTAGTAATACAAATTGCACATCGAAAGAAAGTTCAACAAACTGCATTTAAAATGGAACAAACACACACACACACACACACACACACACACAACACAGCGTTCCAAAACTCTACATGCAGAAAGACGGAGAATTGGCCATTTGTAAGCATTGCTCTTTTATCGATTCAAATAGAGCGAACAGCTCTAACGAAAATTTTAAATTAAAGCCAGAATTTGTGCAGCACAAACAATGGAATACAACAATGGAATACGGGATGGAAGAGGATTTCAAATGAGGCAAGAAATACAAGCATAAAGCTTATAAGAATTCATTTAATATGGTTAATATTTATTTTTGTTTTTATTTTTTTATGTTAATAGCTATAAACTAATTTGCACGCTATTTCTGTTTACAGAGAAAGTGAAACAAAGCTTTACAGTACTCCCTTAACAGTGTGCTGGAGTGTTGCCTAACATTGCTATCCGTTACAGTGCACTGCAGTGTTCCTTAACAGTGTTCCTTAACAGTGTTCATTAACAGTGCTCCTTAACAGTGCTCCTTAACAGTGCTCCTTAACAGTGCTCCTCAACAGTGCTCCCTATCAATGAGAAATAATGCCACAAATCTCACATATTTATGCAAAGCGGGCATACATATTTCAGCGATTTATTGTGAGTTATTTGAATTATTCCACGCACACACACACACACACAAATGCATTCGTTTAGCCTCACTGCAATGTTGATCCTCCGCCCATGGGAATGTGTGCATATTTTGTGTCTTTTATTTCCCCAAAAAATAAATACTTTGATTTCACAGCTCTAAAAATTCTTTCAGATTCCTTTAAATATTTATGATTACATTTTTTTACTGGAAACCACTTTTATTTCTCACTTTTTTTTCAGCAAATAATAATCCAAAAATTGTTTTAAATAATTTCTGGTTTTATGCAAACTCGAATAACTACTCGTATACAGAAATGCATTTAATGCTTGCATCATTTTTCATTTGGTTGACTTTTATACACCTGATAAAAATATAATTGAATTTTATGACTAAATAAAGTTCAATTTATAGAAATTACAATTCATTCAAACCAAAAAAAAAACCCAACCTCAATGTACATCTACTGAAAATGAAGTAAGAAAATGTACAAAAATATATACAAAAAATCAACGCACCATCAATATTAATTGGCGGAACCGCAACGGACTTTGGTTTCAAGATTTGTGTTCCGATTGGATTGCTTCGATTTTTGTTCGATTTGCCTCCTGCAAAAACAGAGAGAAGAGAAATGAATGGAGGGGATATAAATATATATACATAAATAAATTGATTTATGGCTGCGGCAAGAAATCGAATGAATCAAGCGAGCAGTTAAACAATAAAGCCAAAAAGCCGGCACTTAAATAAATGACCAGCCAGCCCCAGCCCCAGCAGCAGCAGCACAGGCTCTTTGTGCTCAAAATGGGAAAAAATATAATGATGATGATGATGATTACCCCCTGCAAGGACAGTGGTGTAGCCCAAAGAGGGGACACACTTTTGGAAGCATTCAGTCGTGGAAATGGTGAAGGAGCATCGAGGTAAAAAAAAGCGCAGATTTAGGGATTTTTAAATATTTTTACTACTTAAATGCATTGCAAATGAATGCAAGGGCTAGCATGTAATTTTCGTAAGGGATAATTGGGATGATTCCCCTACGCCTCTGTCCACCAAATTACCCCAGAAAAACCCCCACAGGCAGACCCTCCCCACATCCGTCAACTCATAAACGCGGGACTATTATCTAGCAGGGCAATTTTGTGTGTTTATTGACTTTATCGAGTGTCAAAAATAGCATCATAATCAGCAGAGCAAATAAACACACACAAATACAAGAGTGGGCAAACACTCGCACTCCGAGAACACCACAGGACACCAAAGGACACCAAAGGACCGCCCCGCAAGACAGAACCATTAGCGAGTGAGGGGCGAGCGGCAGGAGGAAGGAGAACAGCGAAAACAATTTCCAGCACTAAATCAAAAAATAAAATAGAAAAAAACGAACCCAGAAAACATTATGAGAAATCAACAACACGACAAAAGGAGAAGGAGGAGGAGGAGGAGGAGCAGCAGCAGCAGCAGCAGGCACCCAAAAGATGAAAAGGGAACAAGTTGGAGCCCCCGACTCCACACAGCAGGAGGAAGGCTGGGCGGGGGGGGGGGAGAGTACTCATGTCATATTATTGACGATGATGGCAGCGGAATGATGGCAAACGAAGCAGCAGCAGCAGCACCAGCGAGTGCCCCTAATGGAATGGGAAGGGTCTCCTCTCTGTCCTGTACATCCTGCTGGCTGGGTGGGTGGGTGGCTGGGTGGCATGGGTTGCATGGCTGTCGGCAATTTCATCAGCTTAAACCGATGACAGTTGAAAAATGTGCTCCAACTTTTTGTTGTTGTTTGCTTCGTTTTTTTCTCTCTCCCCCACTCACTTTTTGTTCGCGGACATTTTTCCTCACTTGTTCTCCTCCCCCCCTAACATTTACAGCACTTTCCTCCGATATTTTTGCCTCACTTATTCCACACATTTACCACACTTTTCCTGCACATTTCCATTCTTTTTTGTGGCCCATAGATATACATTTAAAAATTCCATAAAATGGCGGTTGACGTTTGACAGCGGGGCGGCGGTGCACCGCGCTGGAAGCTGTCAATGTGGCGGGGCAATGTTTGAAAGTTGGTTACGAGGCGACACAGAGAAGACAGGGCGCCGGGGCATGGGGCAGGGGGCAGCCTGCCTGACATTTCATAAAGTGTGGCATATGCCGTGCCAGCGCCTTATGCAAATGACGCGTCGCTTTCCTTTGTGTGTGGCTGTCCGCGCGCAAATCGAAGCATCGATTGAGCCCCGCAGTTCTACTGCTTGGCCGCAATGTGTCTTGGCCATATCAAAGGAGAATTCGGGCCACAAAAAACACTGTCAAATATGGCCAACCACGACCGCAACTCCTGCCCACAAAGCCCACAAAAACTTCTCCCCTGCTGCTGCGATCGATGCGCAAAAACTTTCACACGCCAAAACAATTTGTTTCAGTTGCCAGCAGGAGACAAATCCCTCGGTCCAGGCGATGTCCTGTGCATAACAAATATTGCCCGTAATTTAATTAATCCTCGAAATCCACGAAAGTATCAAAAGTTTTCGGCCAGAGCAGCCAATAAAATCGGAAAATTGGAAATGAGTGGCGGAGGGCACGAGTAAAGGGCTGCAGAAATGGGACTACAATAAGGCGTAGAATGTGGGCTAGGCAGGCAAATGGGAGGGGGGTGCGGATATCAATTAAATGCAAAACACAAACACCAAACAAAAGCAGAGCGGGGGAGCAGCAGAGCAGCAGAGGAGGGGAGGTGGCCCAGTGGCAGAAGCTGCGCAAAGTGTGGGCGAAGGACGGTAGGGCGGTAGGGAGCGGAGGGGGGCTGCGGAGTAGCAGAACGATGAGCGGAAGAGGCGCCAAAGCGATGGAGCGATTTGCTGGTGGCAAAATCTATTAGTCCAGCCCCGGACCCCGCACCCACTCGGCAAACTTTCCACCATGGCGACGACGACACACAACACACTTTGATTAATTTTAAGACAATAATCATAAAGGAGGTTTCTCGGTCTATCTATTCCGCCCACATCCTCAGCTGCTTCCTCCCCTGCCTTGGCCTGCACCGCCAGCTCGTCTTCTCCCGCTCTTTCACACTCATTTAAATGCGTCGAGGGAGCACGTGCCTGGGGGGAGCATTTCCTATAGCATACTTAGGCGAGTTTTCCTCTTGCACAGCCCAGGCACGTCTATCGTTCTGCTGCTCCCTCTCTCTGTCCCTCTCTCACGCTCTTTCTATCTCTTTCGACGTGGGTTAGTTAATTTTCGCCGCCTCGAAGTTCTCATGGGCGATAGGAAGACAGAGGCAGACCTAGAGAGAGAGAGAGAGAGCAGAGAGAGAGAAGGGCGGAAAACTTTAAGTCGATGGAAAACTTAATCAAAGTTCCTTACTGTATTTTCCACCGGAAAAGTTTTCTGCAACCGGCCAAAAGAGTTTTCGGGCACGCAACACTTTTGCCTGCTTCAGGCGGCGGCGGCGGCCAGTGGCTTCGTTAACTCGTTCTGGTGGATGGGGATGGGGAGGGTGGAGGGGGGGACAGGGGATAGTGCCCCCTTGCTCTGTGCTACACCCTGTGGCACCTGCCACAAACTGTTTGCGTGTTTGAATGTTATTTATAATATGCTAACCGCGCTGCTGCTTCGCTGCTTGGTTGGGTCCTTCTGCTGTCCTGCCACCAGTCTCTGCTAGGGGTGGGGCACAGGGTACTGGGGGCGTAATCAGCCTTCAACTTGACCAAATGTTCAACATTTCAAGCATTTCATCCTTAAAACCACTACAAGGGGGGACGAGGCACCCTACTACCTTTTTCTTTTGGGCGCTGCCTTTGTGGCGTTTAACTTTTAATTGGATTTCAGCTTTTTTGGCTTAGTTAATGGCTAAATAAACTTGCTCCACTACACCCTCCCCCTCCCCCCTGCTGTTGGCTGTTGTGTGCAAAAATATTAGCGCATAATTTCAACAATTACTTCCAACGGAGTGACCAACAGGGGAACAATCCTGCTCCTGCTGCTGCTCCTTGTCCTGCTCCTGCTCCTGCTGCTGCTCCTTGTGCGCTTCCCTCTCCCTCTCTCACCTGCTTAATCATTTGCATATTTTCATTAGAAATTCTGCATTTAATGTTACCCTGCACCCCGTCTGCAGCCTTCGCCTTCGACTACCTTTTTGCATAATTATCTTTTTGCTTTGGAGCATAATTATCATTAATTACGCGTGGGCAGAGGGGCAGAGGTGCAGAGGGGCAGTTAAATCATTGCAAAAACTTTTGCTACACACAGAAATCACTGAAGTTGAACATAAACTTTTGAGGCTGAAATTAATTGAGAAAATTGAGAAATGTTTTATCGGTTTTGTTCTGCTCAAAAATCTTTGAAGATTTTCTTCAGAATTTCTGCCTTTTTTCACAGTGGATTCTACATCGTATCACCCACACACACACACACACACACACACACGCACATTCGGCTGTGTAATTTCCATATTGAGTTCATTGAAATGGATTAAAACGAGGCACACAGAATTATTTCCATATTAGGTTCATTCAACTGGACTAAAACGAAGGAAACCCCAGAGGAAACGTAGGCAATGAAACCCCAAAAATGGCAGCAAGGAAAAGCCAAAAATAAGACAGAGAGAGAGGGTGAGAGAGAGGGTGAGAGAGGGAGAGAGAGAAAGGCAAAGGTTAGGGAAATCGTTAAAGAAAATCTACCAAGAGGTGCGGGAAAATATAAGCAAAAATCTAAGAAGGAAATCTAGAAAACGAACGAGCGAGAAATTCCTCACTCGAGCATTTGCTGCGAAGGGGGGGGGAGTAAAAATTTCATAACAAGCGAAATGCCAAACCAATCCTCGACCTCTCAGCACCCCTCAAACATTCCACATCCCTGACACCCACACACACACACACACACAGCAACAACACCGCTGCCCTTATCCGTGTAAGCACATTCAACATTCAAGCCATCAACAATTTATCACAGCACAAAACTGAACGAAATCTCATTTGCAAAAAGATGCTGGAGGCCAGCAAGAAAGCGCAGGGGGGCAGAGAAAAAGTTTAGCAATTCCAAAGGCTCTGGCAGGGAGAGGGGGTGGGCAGGGAAGCACTCAATGCTTGTCAAACTGTAGTACACAAGCAAACAGAGAGGCAAAAGCGCAGCACTACAGTCGTAGGTAGGTAGATCCCTTTGGGCAGAGGAGAGTACGACAAAAACATGGCCAAAAAACCGGAAGCTTGGGGACAAAACAGATTTATGTTTTATTCGAGCAACAAAAGGAACAGAGAACGAGACCGAGACCGAGAACGAGAACGAGACCGAGAACATCCATCCAAACGAAAAGGAAAAGCGAAAAGAAATGCGTGTAAAGGGGTTCCGTTCCGTTCCGTTTCGCTCATTTCCCAGCGACTTCAAAAGGGAAATAAATAAGGAAATAATGTTTAACTTTCGCCCCAGCCGAGACAATCAAATTCTACAAGTTGCGGGTGTCCTTCCTTCCTTTTTTCCCTCCCAATCGCACTTCTTTTTGGCAGTGGAATTGCCGCAGGAAAAGGGCTTTTCTCATTTATCAAAAATCTGTTTTGTGGGGGGGTAGAAAAGAAATATGCGATTGGAGTCTCTTAGCAATTTACAATGCTGATCCCGATATGATTGCTCTGCGAAACGAGCCAACTAGAGAGGGCAGCTGCAAAATGCCCTGCAAAATGCTTTGCAAAATGCTGAAAAATTGTTGTTGCTAGACGCGTGCGGTGCTTCTTTTTATGGCATTGAAAAATGATAATTTCACCAGCGGGCAACAGAAGCAACAAAAAAATACAAAAAAAGGGAAACAGAGCGAAACAAAGGAAAAGTCAACAAGCACTGGGAGTGCTGTGGATGCAGCAGCAGCAGGCAGCAGGCGGCAGGCGGCAGGCAGCAGCCACTTGCTACCATTTGAGGAATGTGTCACCTTTCCCGCGCACCCTTTCTCACACTTCCACTTTTCTCTTTTTATTTCTCTTTGTCTGTGCACCCCCGCACCCAAATGAATCTTATTTTTTTGGCCACTGGCAAAATTGTTGCAGTGGCAAAGTGTACGCAAACAGCAAGCTGCGAGGAGACTTTATGGATGCTGCAGCGACATGCCACTGGGTGGACTCTGCTCTGTCTCCTACTTTGTCTCTGTGTGTGTGTGTGTGGCTTGGTGGTAAGTACGTCTCTGAGTGAATGTGTCTGTCTCTCTGTCTGTCTCTCTCTCTGTCTGTCTCTCTCTCTCTGTTCGGTGTGTGTGTGTGTGTGTGTGTGTGTGGGCTCTTTGTCTCAGTCTGGTTAATGGTGCGACAGGACTTTAAAGCTTTTTTTATTGTCAACTTAAAAGTTTTCAGTCGCCTTTATGCGTTTATGCGAATGTGGGAATTCGTGTACTAAAGTCGGAATTTTTGGGAAGATCCATGTCAGGCTTTTGGGGTCTGTAGAATGTCTTGGCTTCTGGTTTTATTTTTTAAGAGTATTTCTTATGGCATTTTCAAGCAATTCTAGTACTAAATATTTGTCTAGTATGAGAGGGGCATTTTCTAGTATTTTGTAGCTATTCAGTTTTCTATGAATTCATTGAATATACAATTAAAACATTTCCTGCTCAAACATTTCCTGCTCAAACATTTCCTGGGATTTTTCTGGAATAAACAAATTCCAAATAAACTATTTGGAAACTCAAAACTAATAAGAACTGCATACAAAAGTGGTTCCAAACCATCATTCTCAGTGCCTAGCGATACCTACAGCACAGTAGAAGCAATATATTTATTTAAATATTATTAAAAAGTATAAAAGTATTTTCATTGCAAAAGAAAGACTTCAATCTATGTTTATAAATGTTTTAAGCCTCTTTGGCTTATTTTCAAACATTAAATACAACCCCAAACACTCACTTTCAATCAGTTCAAGTTAATTCTATGCAAATTTCTGATTGTTCCCAGGCATAAACGTGGTCTGGCCACATTTCATTAGTTGGCAAGCAAATTTTGCACAGCACATTCTCCTTTTAGGCACACACACACAGCCAGGGCCAGGATAGTGCCATGTCAAAGGATAGAGGAACTCCTCCTGGATTCCAGGATGCCGGGATTCAGTGGCTGCCAGCTCTTCTTGCTGCTCAGCTCAAGAGCTCATTGCAGGCAGGCAGGCGGCAGGCAGCAGCAAATGATAAATTTTGCATTTTCTTGCAGGTTTTTTTGTTGGCTTTTGCTCCTTTGTTGTCTGGCGCGTGGCATTAAGTTCTTGCCGGCACAGATTGAGTGTCCTCCTGGTGGTGGTGTGGCATGTAAATAAGTTGCAACACATGCGGATGTGGATGCCCGCTTTGCTGTGCGGATTTTGTCTTCAAAGTTAACGAGCAGCGAGAGCGAACACAGAAACGAGCCAAATTCCTTCGTCACTTATAATTTATGGCCATTTGAATGGGGAGGGGGGCCTTGGGGGCGCCAAAAGATGCAGCAGGCATCTGAACCCAAGCCCGAACCCGAACCCGAGTTGGGGGGTGGCCAAAATCTTTGCGTCGCTGGCAATTTGTCGAAAAGGGAAAAGGATTTACCCAACGCCATCCACACCTGACATGACACGGCGGGACACCGCCGGACCCTGGATGCCATTCTGGCGTTTTGGCCCTGGGATTAAAACAAATGAAATGCCTTTCCCTTTTCGCCCCCCACTTCATTAGCATTTGGCTCTGGCGTCACGTGCCAATGTAGTGGGTCCCACATGGCACATCCTGCCGGCTGGCCAGTCCCGTCCTGCCATTAGTGGGCAACGCCTGTAAATCAAATAGCCCGGCGAAACCCTTTTTTCCTGGGTCAAGACATTCTATTAGTTGGCCATTTTCACGCCCCGCACGGCAGCCAAAACAAATGCACCTTTAAACTGGACGGAGCCTCGACGGCTCGAAAGGTGACCCCGAGACACACAGCACACACACGCTCTCTGCCTCTCTCTCTCTCTCTCCCATACACCTTTCATTCGCATCTGTTACGGGTGGGACACACCCCCAAAAACACACATCCCCCAGCCCCTGCGTGGCAACCTCTCCAGCGCTGTGACTAGGCGAGCGAACGCATTGGCACATCAATAAATTAAAGGTACAAATGTAATTTCGTATCCTGACAACGCTCCGGGCGGAAGTAAGACCCGGAAAGAACGAAGGCAGTGCGGCAAGGTGAACTCTGCAGAGGTCGCGACTTTGAATACTCTGCGAAATGTTGCTGGCTTTTAAGGTATTTCTATTGCTGAGCATTTAACTTGTATGCCATGAGATGTATGGAAATATTTTCCATGATTTGCCCTTCTAATAAAAGTATTTTTAGCTTTGGCTTTTTCATTTTGAATTGCATTCATCGATTGGAAAATCGATTCCTTTCGACAAATATAAAAAACCTTCGAGAAAAGTTCCAAGAAAATTCTGGAAATATCTGATTAACATATATGGAGATAAATAATAAATAAATGTCGCTAAATAAATTTTGAAATAAACAATTTCGCTTATAAATTAAACTACAAAAATTGCCTTAGAAATGAAACCCCTAAATGGATTCCCATTAAATCAGCACCAATTCCCATTGCTTCGCTTTCTATCGTTACAAAACTTCCATTAAACTTTTCCAAGAGTATTTCATAAACGGAAAGGAAAATAGCAGGAAAAAAATAAATAAATAAATATATATATCCTCCCCTTTGAGGGGGGCTGGTCATAGATTAGGGTATTGCCATGGCATTGCCTGGATATGGAACGAACCCTCCCCGCACGCCTCGCCCCCTTCGCACGTTCGGGGTCACGTCTTAATGTGCTGCTCCTTCTACTCCTGCCTGGCGCCCAGGCTACTTTTCCTTTGCCTGTTTCCCGTCCCACTCCTGGTGCTCCTTTACTGCGCCTGCTACAGCTCCACCTTTCTGCTCGGCAGCTCCCTCGCCTTGCTCCCCCTGTCAGTGGCAGCCTGTGGCGATATTTTAGTCATTTTATGACACGCATTCCTCACAGACAGGCCAAGCCATCGGATTAAAACGAACCCAAACAAACAGCACTGGGCATGCCCCCCGTATCGATGTGTTGCAACCCTCTCTCTGGGCTGTTGTTGATTGCAGGCTGGGCAGCAGAATCCATTTTCAATCTGCTGTGTTGTTACCTTTTACACCTCATCGTCATCTGCCCATCATCAGCGTCACACGGCAAAGGGCAAGGGGGGGCTGCGGCTGGACACATCCACTTGGGGAATTGCCACATTGCACAAGGCGCACATTAGGGGAAGGTACAACTACGAGTGCGAGTGCGAGTGCGAGTGCGACTGTTGTAGAAGTCCTCTTCACCACAGGTGGATGAAGGCACTGGACAAAGCCAAAGGCAGTAGCCATTGACTGGGGGGACGACGACGACGACCCTTCACAAAGGCATCAGCAGCAGCAGCAGAAGCAGCAGCAGCAAAAGCAGCAGCAGCTGCTCCTGCTGTTGGTCAAGAGAGTGTGAAGTGCAGAGTGAAGTAACGCACTCGCATGACAACTCACAGAATCTACCCCCCACCGCCCCATCCTCTGGCCATTACCCACAGAGCGAGCGAGTGGCAGGCGAACCCCTTGGCAGAGGCAGAGGCAGAGTAAAATTAATGGGTCGGAAAGTGTTCAGATTAATCATGACCATCGCCGCGTCCTGGTCGCGGAAGTTGCTGGGTATCCCCCTTTACGGTCGAGTGTCCTGCCGCTGCCTGCCCCTGGCAGTCCTGCCTCATTAAGATCCTGACGCAATCTGTGCAGCTTTATCATGCAACCAAAAAACTTAAAGCTTAACAAATGAGGCAGCCGCATGCTGCAAGTAAATGAAAAACAGAAGAGAACGGGGACAACATTCAGGAGCAGCACAAAAGGGCAGGAGAGACAGGAGGAGGGGCAGCAGGAGAGGCAACAGAAGGAGATGCAGCAGGAGAGGCAGCAGGAGGCGCTGCAGAAGGAGTTGGAAGAGAGCACAGGAGTACGCAGAACACCTGGTAGATGAGACTGTAAGCTAAAGTAGAAAAGAGGACAGGCTCCAGGGCTATGAAATATATCCATGAATACCCTTAAAAAAAAAAAGAAAAAAAATCCAGGTTAAATTGGGTGTCCCCAGATCTCCCTGAAGTAATCCAACGATCGTGCTGAATTTCGGTAGGTAGTTGGATAATATGTATAGGCATAATTATAGGAAAATTCAGCTTCATAGCTTTAGTATGATGGCCAGCACAGCATTTTCTGTGCTTGCTCTTTTCCAGCAGACTTTACTGTGGTAAGGGTATGCCCTACGATACCCTCTGGTATAAAAATGGAACAGGACCATAGAACAAGACAGCCAGAGACACAGCACAAGACAGGGCACCGGAGCAGGGAAGCCCAAAGAGCAAGCAAGATGGACAGATAAACGGAGCAGCCGACCAGCGGTCCGCTGCGGCATAGAAACATAAATTAAGCTGAAATCTAAGGCGGCATAAGGGAATCAGAGAGAGAGAGGGAGCCACAGAGAGAGAGAAGAAATCATAGAGAGAATCAGGCGCCCAGCGAGTGAGAGAAGGAACCGCCCGCAAAGACAGGGAGCCCAGCGGAGGACTCGCAACTGAAATTTGAAAAAGTTCCGAGTGCGGGCAGGAACAGAAGCACAGAAATGTTTTGGGCAACTTCCCACACCCAAACACCTGCCACTCCAGCCGGAGCCACTCAGAAGGCAATCTGAAATTAAAAGAAGGAGCGGAGAGGGCAGCAGGAAGAGTCAGCCCCCTGCTAGGTGGAAATGTAAGCAGAGATAAAGACACTTTGCCCAAACTGACTTCGTCATCAAGTCGAGACTCGGAAAAGCACACACACAAAAACACACAGTCACTGATATGCAGGAAAATGAGGAGTAGGAGCTGTGGGAGGTGTGGCAGCAGAGGGCGTGGGGAGAGGAGAGGTGTAGACGACCACAGGCCGAGAGTAAATATCACACAGCATGAAATGTGGCATTCAGTGGGTGGGGAGGTAGCAGCAGGGGCACCACTGACACACATAGATACGAAACACACACACACACAAAAATATAGATAGAGAAATTGTCAGAGATAAGGATAGACGACACTGTGTGGGTGGGTGGGGGGTTGGGTGTGTGTCCAATGGGGTCAAACAAAAAGCTAAATTAAAGACACAAAAAATCGCTACGGAAATCGTTACGGCACAAAAGTTAGGTGCTCGTTTTTTTGTACTCCTAACTTTTAATTGACTAAACGTTGGACTTGACTTCGTTTGGGCTTTTGATTTGGAAAAACAGCAGCAGCAGACCAGAAAATAGAGATTATTTGTGTGTGTAACGGGGATTGATGGCCGGAAAATTGAAGAGGTTTTATCAGCAATAACAAGAGAGGGATTGTAGTGGAAAGTTCCGGCCACATACTCATGCATATCCATGTGAACTACACTTTGCGAGCGTTCTTTCTGCCTGTTTCTAGGCAAGCCAAGCCATAAGATTTAACTTGTTTCAGACGCAGAACAGAAAGTATTCTGTGCAATTATAATAAATGTTATTATTGCATAATTTATTGTATAATTTGTATGGAACATTTTTTGGGAACAGCTGCAGTTTTGTTTTCCCTTTTAAATGCAGTAACTATGAGCGTCACGCGTCATGCAGCAGCGTGCCTCGGTTGCTTGCTGTCTGCATGCTCCGCGTGTATTAAGCTTCGATTTGGCGTCGCTAAAGAAAACTTGCGCTAAATTAAAATAAATAAAAAATAAAAAAAAAACAATTGCAATCTTTTAGGGTATTCCCAGTTTAGTTTGTAATTTTTCGTTTCAGCTATATTTCTTTTTTGGTGGAAAACTGTCTGCGTGGTCCTCCACTCGTTTGTCACTCGAGCAGCCGAAAAGTGCAAAATGATAAATATCCAGCGACAGATACGGTAGGACACAGGACACCGAAACTTCAACTTCAACTTCAGGCTGAACCTCAGCCGCAAACAGCAGACCCCAGACCCCAGACCACTCGTCCGTCTTTTCTCATTTGCACTCGAGGCAATTCAAGTGGCAGGCAGGAGATCCACTTGGAGTGGACTCCCCACACACATTTTGCACTCTCTCTCTCGCTCCCTTTTGGAGGGGTTTTTTGTGTTTTATGGCCTGGGCACTTGAAGTGATATTTCCTCAATTGGTAGGCAGCGCCACAGGAAGAGGCCACAGGGGGGCGTCAGAGAAGGAGGCACAAACGCAGGCGGAGCACACAGCCACAGGAGGAGCCCACAGCCACAGGAGGAGCCAAAGGCAGTAGCACCAGAAGCCAGCCAGCCAGCCAGTCAGACAGACAGACAGACATCCTCAATGCGGTTATCAACATCGATTTTCAAAGCTTGTGGCATCCTCTGGCAGTACATCCACTCGTACCACACCGCCCAGCCCGCTCTCTCCCGCTCTCTCCCACTCTCCCTCCATGGACCTTAACTAAACACGTACTTTTCAGCGTCTGTCAAACATAAATGAAGGAAAAGGAAGCAGTTGCAGCAGCCACAGCAGCAGCAGCAGCAGCAGCAGTCGTGGAGTCGTGGGAGTATTTCTGGTGGCAGGCAGCAGCGGGATATTCTGGACGATAACTTTACTGCTGCTGCTGCTGCTGTCGGACATTTTCTGCTTATTGGCAAAATGACATGCCGGTCCCCTGTCTAGTTGCACGTTGCAAGCTGCATGCTGTACACATCTCACGAAAGTTTTGACACTTGGCTCAAGGTATTTCAGCTACAGCGAAAAAGCCTTTCAGGCAGATGACAAAGGGGATATCATCCCTTGTACGCCACACTTAAAAGATCAACATTTCCATTCGCAGCTATTGCTTTCCTTTGTACAACTTTCTTTTATGCTTAAAGACAGAATTTTGCACATATTTGCGCATAATTTTGTCCCAGTTTACACATTTTTAATTGCCTCTCAGATGATCTTCTAAATTGGTTTTGCTTAGTGATTAACGGATCTTCCTCGCACGAGTAGCTCTTCTCTTTATTTTTTTCGTTGTTAGTTTACTCATTTCTGATCTCTTCTCTTCTGCCCAGAGTCTCCAGGCTTCGTTTCAGCGCCAGAGATATTCTGCCCCCCTTTTATTCTGCCGTTTGTTCTTCTTATCGATTTTTGGTTCGGCTTCTGCTTCTGCTTTGCCCTCTCTGTCTTCCTCTGCCGCGGAAATTCTTGCACACTTTCTGTGTGTGCGTGTGTGTACGGGCATGTTTGAGGAATAGTCGGAGAGTAAAGTTTTTTTATCTGGCATTCGGCTGTTCCGAGGGGGGAGAGGCGACGCAGTGTAAGTGGAAGTGGGAGAGGCTGACAGCGCTGCTGTCAAACAATGCGAAGCCGAATAGCGGGGCGTTGGAATAACACTCGCCTCTCTCATCGCAAATGCAGTTGGGACTTGGATGGGAGCGCAAGCGGCTGTAAGCGAGGAGAGAGCTAGAGGCAATCGGAGAGGGAGAGCAAGCGGCTGTAAGCGAGGAGAGAGCTAGAGGCAATCGGAGAGGGAGAGCAAGGAGGCCGTAGGGTGGCAGAGCGAGAGCACAGAGTGGCTTCAGCGCGGAATTGTTTAGCGGTGGTGCGGGGGCGGACAGCGAAGCGACAGTTCAAGTTGAAGTGCCGCCTCGTGTCCCGTGTCCCGTGGCCCGTGGTCCGTGTCTCGTATCCCGTGTCCCTCGTGTACACAATTGTAATTTTCGTAAATCTGAACGACAACTGCACTGCAAACAGCACAAACTGTGCAAAATGCTCCAGAAATGAGATGAAGATGAACTCCGGGCTGAGATGTACTCAAAGATATGTATGTACATTGTACAACCCTCAATAGCACCACTCTCCCCGCTCCACCCCCTTGAGACCAGAAACATTTTCTGAAGTTTAGTTTTTGGAAAGTTCCATTCATTTTAATGAAGCAGGGAGGCTGGTGGGTGGTGGGTGGCTGTACTGGCAAAGAAGCGCATTTTATTTGGTCAAGTGAAACTCAAGTGGCATCACTTCATCATCAGAGTTTGATAAGAGTTCTGCTGCCCTTAGAATTGGAAATGAAACTGGCTGCGGCTGAAAATCGAAAGGGAAATGCACAAGGAAATTTGCTAGAAGAGTGGAAAATTAAATTGGGAATTTCGCAGCGTACACTGAGGCAAATGCAAGCGGAAATTAGTTTTTGGTAAGTGAAAAAAACAGCAGGAAATATTCTATATACGAATTGCCAAGCACTGATTCAAGTTTTTTGGTGTATTTTTCTCTCCCACTGAGCTTAACATTTTTAGATCTTCTTAAATGCATTGCTCTATCACATTCCAAGCTCTTTTTTCCATATTTCATAGCCAAAGTTCTCTGCCTGAGCTATGTTTTATCTTAGAAATCGAAAAGAATCTTTCAAAAAAGTTACCGAAGAATTCTCTCCTAATGGGTGACTTTTTTGTGATAAAAGATTTATGCCTTAAAGTTTCCTATGCTCCCTTTCTCTCTTTCTTTCCATATTTGTATAGTCCCAACACAATATACCCAAAAACCTTTGTCCAAGTCACGCATTTCGCTCACTGCACCATTGAAATTAATTCAATTTACACCTAGAAAAAGTCCTCAAATGAAATTAACACATTCCCTGACAGAGGGCACCATGGAGACTTCCCTTTGAGTCTGAGGTTAATTATGAGGATCTAAGCATCTATCCGAGGCACAGACAGACAGTAGCAGGTAGGCAAATAGTTTATGAACAATTATTGTGACAGAGAACAATGATGGAGAGGTTGTTCCGCTCAACGCTAAGCCCCGGGGAGATTAAAATCTTTGAGGCGATCCTCTGCACGCAGGCTACACATTTAAGCACTTTCGATTAACACACAGGCAACAACCAAAGCAAACAAATTGCGAAAAGGATCCTGCATGCAACTACCTGAACGAATCAGAGTGGCAGAGAGAGAGGCAGCGAGGAAAGGGGAAGGGCATGGCTAGACCCCTGGAGTTTGATCGCAAACAAGGACTGAACGGCAGGTGTCCCAAAGAGAAGGAAATCAGTTAAGGCCCAACGAACTGACACAAAAGGTAAAGACCCTAAAAACCCCCGTCCACATTTCGTATCTTTTTGCACCTGCCACAGACGCGAACGCGAAGGCGAACGCAGCTCAAATCAAAGAAGACACAAGAGGCAGAGGCAAAGCTGCCCCCGAAGATCACACAGGTAACTCGATCGCAAAACGATCCCAAGCGGCATAACGACATCTGTTGTTGGACTTTTGCTGATTTTTTTTTGTTTTGTTTTTTGGGGGGGAAACTCAAGTGGCGGCCAGGGGGAGCGAACCAGTCGCAGGAGAAGCCGATCCAAACCTGTTTTTTGTTTCATCGGCTTGGTTCGAGGGTAACCCAAATTTTTTGGCGGTTACCGTTGGCCATATAATTTTGGGCATTAGCTTTTGGGCTCAAATTAATGGTCAGCCATCCCCAGCGAGCCATGCAGTACCTTTCAGTGGATCGGTCGTCGCGTCGCGTCGCTTCCAGGTTTCATCTGCGTCTGCGGGCAGCTGTTAGATTTCAGAAACAGGAAGAAACAAAAAACTTGTTTCCTTTTATGCTTTTATAGGTTTTTGTTTTTTTTGGCAGTTGTGCGTACACTTTACAACAGGGTTAAGGTGTGGGTTGGAAGCTTGAAAAAGGCTGGATGGGGATTCAACATTTTTTGTTTGGTTAAGCAATGGAAGCAGAAATATATTTTATGGTAGTTCCATACCAAAATGATTGTAGCATAACGAGACTCAATTGGAATATGGTTTTATTAATGTAGAAATATTGCAGAAAGAGCGGTAGTTTGACTGAATAATAAAATCACAAAAAGCAGTCGCTATAGTCGAACGAGTACTAGTGCTAGTCGAAGGAGAATTCCTAATTGTAGAGCGCGTAGTTTCAAACAGAACGACTAGCTATAAAGATAAACCCCTTTAAAAATAACGAGTAATTTTCAGATGCCATTAAAATCACGCCGAAAACTGTCACAAATTTATTTCTCTGCTGGGCTTAATGAAAACCCAAATGACATATGTTGTGCAGGATAATTTGAGAATATCGTTCCCCCAATAAATAATTACTATCGAACAGAACCGCGTCGTATTGAGCACAAGCTCAATTAAGCATTCCGCAAATTGGCTCTCAATTGATCCAAAAACCAAAAAAAAAAAAAAAAAAAAAAAAAAGAAGAAGGTCTGGTCTGATGCACCACCACGTCTGTCTGGGTAATGGGATTGCATTTTAAATGGCAATTTGCAATGAAAATTTCAAGAATATCTGCCAAATTAACAGCGATACACGATTTAATTTTTTTTGCGTGTAATTAAAAAATTGTATCTTTTTTTTATATATTTCCACTGCAAAAATACGGCGGAAAAAGGCAATGGGCATGGAATGTTGATGGGGCCAAAAGGTTGCTATACTCGCATATTGAGGTGGGGCTTAATCGATTTTTGATTTCTTATTGATGGGCGTGTTTGATGAAAAGTGTAGTCAGGAAACTACGTCGTAAATGCAGGCAGGCAGCAAGCCACAGGAGTAGCTCCGCTTGGGTTCGTACTCCGTACATGGCTAATGGCTATTATCGATTAAAGTGTATTTTTACTTTTATCTGACAATTATTAAATCGATAGCCTTTGCCATTTGGCCCCTAATTGAGTTGGTTATTGCCGACGACTGCCTGCTGCCTTGAACTTGTCCCGGGGCGAGTGAGTGCGCGCTTGGTGGAGCGTCTGACCCCGCAAAGGGGTTGCCCCGGGGGTGGTTTTACAGCTAGCATAGAATTAGTTTGATTGGATTGGGCTTGTAGTGCTGTACGGGTGGAGGTTTGTACAGATATATAGAACAGATATGTGGGACATGCGGGGGTGTCCCAAATAGAATTTGTTAAAGGAAATTAAGTTGTTCGTTGCTGGCTTACATGAGGGATAAGATTAGGTTAAGGAGTGTAATGATGCAGAGCAAAAAAATACTATATGAATACTGCAAAATACCACAAGAAATACAACAAAAATACTAAATAAAGAGCACGCAAAAAAATAATTAAAAACTGCCAAAATCATAAATAAATAAAAAATACAATACAAATATAATAAATAAATATGATAAAGAAATACATAACAATTAAATATACATATGTATGCATATGTATACATATATATGTGAATAAATAAAGACCTATTCTCTGCATCTATTACACATTTCCAAGTTTTATTTCTTCCGTCAGTGTAGCAGTAATTAGGTTTCAATTAGCACTTGCTTTGAGTCCGCCTCTCTCCCTGCCATTTCCCAACGTGGTTCGCCCTTAAGTAGGCTATATATCATGGCGGAAAACCTTCGCATATGCATATCAAACGCTCTCAACACAGCTACGACTCTGCTGTGTGCACCTCTCTCTCTCTCTCTGTCTCTGTTTGTGGCAATAAAATAAAATCCCGCACATAAATTATACTCCATTTAATAAAGCAGCAAAGAGATAAAGAAGTTGACATGGGGAAGCAGAAGCAGAAGCAGGCAGCAGGCAGCAGCAATTCGTTGGCACTTATAATGCTCAGCTGTCAACAGAAACCGGCGGATCCTCATCCTGCATGCTACCTCATGACGATGACGATGACATTGCTGCTGCTGATGATGATGGTGACGGTGGCAAGTGGCTGCGTTGATGAGCAAAAAAAAACAAAGAATAAAAGTCACAAAAGTCACGCAACTCGCATTTGCAGCTAAAGGATCAGCGGCCCTGGTCTTGGGGATTTTTCTTTCAGGTCTGCCAATAATTCCAAAGCCGAAACGGCATATTTTCCGTTTGGCTTACGCACATGTGACGTGACTGGTAAAATTCCAAACTGTCAATGGCCCCAATCTTCCCTTCCATTTGCCGTTTATTTTTCTCTGCATTATTTTTTGTTGTTTTGTTTAAGCTTTAAGCGAGTAATTTGCATAAAATACGCGACAGGACCGAGCAGGCAGAAACCTTCTCACGCTGAAGGCTAACAAGGATTAAGTAGGAAAAGAACAGACGCAGACGCAGCTACAGATGCAGACAAAAAGACAGGAAAAAGAGAGAGACACAGAGCCAGAAACAGAAACAGAGACAGAGATGGAGTGGAAAAAAATGACTTCACAGGATGCCATGTGGCGATGGGCAAAAAAAAACTTACGACACTGCTGCACAAATGAAAATGAATTCGGGCCAAAAGAAAATGCCAAGAGATCCAGGAATAAAGTCCACCGGCAAGACGAAAACTTCAATGCTCTTACCTAAAAGAGAAACAAGAGAAGAAGGAAATAAATAATTAAACCAAATTGAACTGCCAGCAAGATAGAGCACGCGTATCTACGCGAGTTGGAGCGAACGAAATGAAAACCATAAGAAAACTTAATAATACAAAAAACCACTTAATTAAAGCTCTTCTTACACTATACGTTTTTCGCCGACAATTTTCAATGATTGCGGGAACATCCCAGGAAATATAAAACGTTAAATTTTATTTGTTTCCATCATAAAGAATATACAAACATTTCTACATTTGTACGTAAAATCTTGTATTTGTAGACTTTTTTGTAGTAGGCTTGAATTAAGTTTTAGTATATTTTTTAAATCATTTTTGTTGAATTTTTGTTTATGGGTAAATTTGTAGTTTTTTAAAAAAGAAAAGAAAACCGAACCAAAAAGTTTGAATAGCAAAATAAACTGCATGCAGCACATGTATCGTGTCAGAGCAGACCTTAATCCAACTTCCGTTCTTTATCCCTTGAACTTTCTTTTCTGCTAGTGTACTTTTGTGGCAACAACAGACACCGCAAGAGTTGCTGTTGCCGCTGCACCAGCCGCAGAAATTTAATAAGTTTTAATACAAAAGTTCGTGATGCTTCATTATGAGAATGCAAGCTGGCTACTGCTACTGCCGCAGCAGCTTCATTCCACTTCCCCAACACCCTTTCCCCTCTCTCTCTCTCTCTCTATCTCTCTCTCTCTCTCTCTGTGCCCAGCAGCAGTCTCAGCATCATCCTCATCCGCATCCTTCGGCCATTCGCCATCTCTTTTCGGCTAGTGTGTATTCCATTTACACACATTATATACTTAATGTAACTGTACAAGCACATACAGTGCGATTCAGAACTGTAAGACTGGGCGGTGAAGCCTAGAGACTCGCCGATATTTATTTATTTATTTATATTTAAAGCAAAATATATGAAATCTATGCAAAATATGGATGGACTTTCAGCCAAAATGGGCAAAAATCATTGGATTGAATCTGTAAATCAATTAAATTTGGATTCATGTGTGATAAATCGATGATAAATCTAGCAATTTTGTATTATTAATTGGAACCTCATTAAATTGTAAATTATATTTTATGAATCGAATCAAAGTTGTGGGGATTTAAAGCTACAGATTTATATATTCCAATAATGAAATGCCTGCTAATTTTTAGGGATATCAAATGCTTTATCTTGTGGAATTTTTAACTTTGTAATTTCTGGAATTTAATGGGAATTACTTGTAAAAATGAGGCACCCTGAAGGAGGATAATCAACTGGGCTCTAGCTGCTAGGGCTTTAGCTGCTCTTAAGGGCTCCCTTCCTGTTTCGAACCGCACTGTGACTGTTGTATGTTGTGAGTGTCGTGTGCTGTTCAGCTACTCAGCCGTTGAGTGTGAATGTTTTCAAGTCCCTGCCGCTGCCGCTCCTGCCACTCCTGGTGGTAATGTGCCTCTGCTCCTCCTTCAAGTCACCCAAGTGCAGTGCTCCCTCTTCCCCCAGCTCTGCCCCTTCCGATGACACCAACTGCCGGTGAGGAGCTGTGGCGGGGGGGTTAAGCGTCGTCGTCGCATTTCATGCAAATGAAGTTAACTTGCATATGCAAATGAGTTTTGTTTGTCTGCGTGCCTCTGCGTGGCATGCCCCCTGTGCTCCACAGTCATCGCTACTCTCCGTGGCATGCCACAGTCGCGTGTTCCCCCCCCCACTCCCACACAAAAACTGCGTGCCCCTTGAACATTTCCGTCAGCCGTCAGCTGATTTATGGCTAATGAATTTTATTTTTGAATTTTGTCACAATTAACGTGGCAAATTTTAAGCCCCAAAATGGCAGGCAAAAATCCCGTTAAGTCCTCACACACACACAGACACACACAAAAGCAAACACCTAATGGAATCCTTTTGCGGGACTCATTCCCTACCCAATAATATTCTTTGTAACACTCAGCCCCACACCACCCCACCCCACCCCACCCCACCCAATAATATGCTTTATAACACACAATTTTACATAACCCTATAATACTCTTTCCAACACTCTCACACACACACACATGCACACACACAGAGATAAATCAACGCTCTCTGTGTGAGACAAATGCGATTAGCATTTTATACCATTTAAACACTGGAGCACACAGCACACACAGACCCCACCAGTAGTAGGGGAGGGGTGGGGAGGGGCCGACAGACAACAGGCAAAGCAACGGAACAAAGCAAAAAAACATTGTGACAAAAAGCTGGCAGGCAGAGAGAGCCCTTCTCCACCTGCTGCTCTGTTCTGCTGCCTGTGCCTCCTCCCTGCCACAGCCTTGTGGTGTGTGTGTGTGTGTGTGTGTGTGCATCTCCCTTCATGCAGACCAAACACAATTACATATAGCTAAAGCTATAGACTCCAACGAGTGGGGGGAATACACAACGAATTAGAAGGGGTTTTTTTGTAAATATTTGACGGGGGGCTCGAATGTGGCATACTGTGTGCCGCAGGGCGAGAAGATCAAAGTAAAACTATAGTGCCAGGCAAACTATTTATTTACAAAAGAAAAGCTTCGGAATTTCTAATTGGTTTGCAAATGAAAATCATTCGTTAGTGAAAAAAACGTTTAAAATTTGCTGAAACATAAAAACAGAATTTAATTTTAATAACCGTTTCATTGCCTTTATACTACCGTTTCATTACCGATTCATAATCAGCTTTAAATCGTTGCAAAACCTGTGCAAACATTTCTATTAAAATCCACAATCTACTCAGCGGAAGGCCTGCCTATTCAAAAACGATATATTAACAAAATCCCAATCCATTTACAGAGCAAAACTGCGTTAAGCTTCGATTCGCCATAATATATCCTCCTGCCAAAATGATGCATTATTTACTTGATTCAATTCCTCGAGAGTTTCAGACCCTTTTTGTGGGCCTTTCTATAGCGATTTCACAATCGATTTCAATCTTAAATTCAATTACATTTCTTTGCCGCACAATTAATTCAAATTATAATAAATGCATACAAATTGCATTGCTAATTAAAAGGCAATTCATGAAACGATCAAAAACGATTTCAAAACCACAACCGAAACTAATAAAACTTATCATCATAACAATATCTGCCACAATATACCCTTTTAGCACCCTTCCAATGCCACATGGCAGCACCATGCCCCTGGCAGAAATCAAAAGGGTAAAAAACACGAGTAGAAAATGTGCAACAAAGCGAACAATTGTAATTTAACTGCAGTCAGACTCTAGTTGGCAGCAGCAGCAACAATAACCATGGGGCAGGCAGGCAGGCAGGCAGGCGGGCAGGCAGCGCGCTGCAACAAGCGGTGGCATCCAGAATTGTGCGAGCCCTCAAGTGTTGTATGTAAGCGGCTTTTGTTGGCCAATTGTTTGCTTGCTGCTGCTGCTGCTGCTGCTGCCAGTACCTCTCTCGGAATTGGTAGGCAAATGAAAATATCCTCCGCACTCCACCGCCAGACACACATAATCCACTTTTGGCATAGCATGGAAGGATGGATCCCCTTTTTCAAATCAAAATGCGAGAGAAAAGAAAAGCAAAAACAAAAGCAAAAACAAGCAAATCCGGAAGTTACACATACGCCCCGTTGTGTGCCTGTTGTTTATCCCCTCATATAACTGTCGGGGCGTTTTTCCTCTGTGTTTTTTTTTCTCTGTTCTTTCTGCAACGATTTGGTTGACAAATGTCACAGCAATGGGCAGAGGCAGCGGCAGTGGCAGCGGCAGCGGCAGTGCCCTGTAAAACAGCATAAAACACTCGTCGTCACTATTTCCAGATCTGCCAGCACCTCGCTCCTCACCGCCCAGCCATCCGCATGCTGCCTGCATCTCTGCCTCCATTATAATGTTCGTGAAAAACTTGACACTTAATTGTCTGTCCATGTCCATGTGCATGTGCCTCATGTGTTCCCGTTGTTCTCCGGCTGCTGGCACTAGTGCCACTGCCACTGCCGCCGCCGCCACCATCTATGGCATTTCGTCTGGCGCCTGTTTCTGTTGTCAATTGTTGCACATTTGCATGACAATTGGATTGGGGCAGAGTGAGAGAGAGAGCGAGCGAGAAAGGCTGCTAAAGTTGGGCCAATGCCCGTTGTTTCATGATGCGTCGCGTGAAATGAGCCGCCTCTTGGCTAAATGCTATGTGAGCAGTCAGTCAGTCGTCATCGTCATCGTCATCATCATCATCCTCTTCAGTCGCCACTCTTTCACTTCATTTGGTATTGGAGCTCTGGAGCACTTCATGGAATGATTGCAACAGCAGGCTGGAAGTGTGGCCTAAACGAATTGCATGCAGAGAGTTAAAGGAATGATCACTGCAGCATAGGCTGAAGAAATTCGCAAAAATTTGGAAAGCATTTAACAGCAGTTGCGAGTGTCCCAAAAATGATTATGAAACGGTTATTAGCTGGATTTTAGCTATTGATATTTGAAGCGTTTATTAGCCAATATGATTATGATTTATATATTTATAGAACGGTTACGGTGGCAAGACAATTATTGCACAATTTATATTTGTTTTTATTCATATCAATTGGGTTTGTGTTTAAATCCGCGAATATCCAGCCAATGCCATGAGTATTCCCTCTGAACTGCATTCCATTAGGAAGTCAGTGCCCTCCCTCTTTCAACTGCACCTCTCGCACCTGCCTTGCCCTGTCCCCTCCCCCCTTTTGCACCTGCATTTCCGCCTGCCTCCCACCGTACTCAATTATTAGGCAGGCAAAGCTCTTCCTGCCTTCCATTTTGCACAGATGGACCCCAGCTGCTGCCACAATGCCACGGGGCATTTGTTTCGGTTAGCGGTTCTGGGTTCTGGGTGCCGTGTGCCGTGTGCCGTGGTTTCTCCCACTGGCTTTGCTTTAGTTTCGGTTCAGTTTTGTTTGTTGCAGTACGCCAGGGCGACGAGGCTATTTTGGGCGGGTTGTTAGTGGCCGCTGGTGGGTGCGCCGCGACTTTTGCTCGGGGGGGTTTGCACTTTGCTGGTTCGCTAATGAAAATGAAGTCGTAAAAGGGTTTGCCACGTGGCTGGGCTTTGGCTCTTGTACTCAGCATTATCTATCTATCTCCTGCTCCCCCTCTATATCGCTGTGTCTATCTCTTTCTCGGTGTTTACTTTGCTTCTTGAAATCCTTTAAGCGCCATTTAGTTTCAACGAGCGCTTAACGTAATGAACACAATGGCCGGAAACTGTTCTGAAAGAGAATGTTGCACACAAAATCTAATGGAGAAAATGGGTTCGGGTTCGTCGTTTCATTTTTTATATGTACATTGTACAGTGTACCCCAATGTCCCCCCATTGGAGCACATAATCACGTTTTAATAGCCTTCGCGCCCAGCCCCACCCAAAGGGACGTACATAGATCAAGGAATGCACTATGGGAAAATTGACCACTTTTTCTGGCCAAAATTAATAACTAAGGCAAATATTTGCTTCTGTTTTTGCATCGGTTAAATGAACCAACATCTATTGGAAATAGAAAAATAGAGGGCGTGGCACTTTTTTTTTAACTCATTTAAATTTTCTAATTTTTAAAGTACTATTTAACAAGTAACAACCATTTTTGTGAAGTATTAGGTTATATTTATTGACAATAGTGGCGTGGCACTTTAAGGGAAACAGTTTTAAGAAGAAAGTAATATAAAGCGCATTCATCTTGTAGCCTGTAATGAACTACAATTAATAATGTATTGTAAGAAATATATTTTCCTTTCACCTCTTAGAAACAGACCTGCTCTTCGTTTTCCAATTCAATATTGTATTTATATTTAAATCTTCTAAAGTCTAATTAATAAAAGAGCTTTCATGTAACGTCGTGTGCCATCGATTTGATGAGCATTCTAATAGGTTTAAAACCTCTAATGGAAGAACATTCTCTCTGTCACTAAACACGTCTATCCAAATACTTAGAAATTATCGGATCAAGTATGTATCTATAGCTCACAGAAACACGTCTGTTAGGTTTTCAACCTACCGTATCAGACGACGATTTAAAATTTATTTCAGATTGTTCCCAAAATAGGCCTTGACTTTTTTTCTAAAGAACGTCATTTTATCAAACAGCATCCTCCTTTGCGACTTTTCCCTTGTTTCTACCACTTCCCAAAAAATAGTTTGCCAAATTGAGGTTATGTCTAAAAATTAAAATTTCTCGCAAAATCGTAAAAGTGTTATTTTAAATTACATTCATTTGAACAAGAACTTAATACTCTACAACATATAATACATCTTGTTGATGGACTCTGCTGGACTCACTTTAAATCCCTTTTGCAAGATAAGACTTTATCAAAAAATGCATTTACAAGGCTACTTACATTTTGGCTCTATTAAGGGGACAATACGTTTTTCTACAGCAAAAGTTCACATAATAAAAACCACACTGATTGGAATTCATTTCAAAAATTTGAGTAATATGGTTTAGTTTTGTTTTGGGCTTTTAAAGAATAAAAAAAAAAAAAAACAGAGCATGTGATTTGCAAATGAAACAGCTGTGTTTATCAGCTGATTCTATGTTGTGCGCCCTATAGATTTCTGTTATGCAGCACTAAAGATTGAAGTATTGTGAATGCGTTGCACTAAAACTTGTTTTAATATTCCGACTTTCAGAAAATGGGTTTTGGCCAGAAAAAGGGGTCAAATTTCCCATAGTGGAATGGAGCAACAAATACAGAGGGTATGGTAGGAACATATAGAAATAACAACTAAAAATCCCATTAATGAAATGATGATGACAATGCCAAAAACTTTTGTGCATGTGTTTGTTGTTCGGGCCAGGGACCCATAAAATACATAAGACAAAAAGTTCACCCAAAAGTCGAGCGACAGAAGACAAGAACCAAGAGGAAGCACAAGAACAAGCTGAAGAAGTCAAGGAATATGTGTGTGTGTGTGTGTGGGTGGCAGAAGAACACACAACACACAAAAACAGGAAGAGCGATGCAAGGAGAGAGCGGGAGAGAGAGCAAGTCTCAGCTGGGGGAAAAACGATGAGAGGCAGAAATAAAACATAAAACAAAATGCCCAAAAAATTAACGACAAATTGCGCATCATTAAAAGTAAAGAGGGGGGGGAGCAGGTGGGAGGATGCGGGTGAGTCCCTAAGAAACAAGAGGGGTAGCCAGAGAGAGAGAGAGAGGCGGGGACGAGAGGTAGTAAGAGCCTGCCAAAAGCCAATAATGATGAAGGCCCAACAGCACGTAAAGAGCCAAATGAAGCTGAAAGACAGGCCATGAAAAGAGCTTTGGCGGCAGAAGGGAATGGTACTGCCAATAGGCAGGAAGGAGGGGAAGACCAGGAGAGGGGGGCGTTTAGGTGGTGCCTTGCGGTGGCCTGTTATCGTGGCTGTGCATGGGTGGGGGGCACACGCCTGTGGCAACACCTGGGTGCAGTCATTTGTTTGATTACAAGCCACGAGAATGACAATGAACCGAAATTTGAAGATGGCAAAGCGACCGAGAGAGAGGGAGAGAGAGAGAGAGAGAGAGGAAGAGACAGATGGCAGCTGGCAGCTGGCAGAGCGAGTGAGAGTGGGAGTGGGAGTGGGAGGGGAGTCTGAGCCAAACCGAACATGAATAGACCTGTCACAGCCTCCCCCGCACACATCACCGCACCCCACCATCCACCTGCACACACAAAAACCTCAAAAGTGAAATATTTGCAGCATTCATTTTGTTAATTTCAGCACAACTTCATTCCATAATAATGGTTTTTGCTGGCTCTCGAAGCTTAAGCCAGAGTTGTGCCACTCTGTAATTGCCAGAACTAGACAGCCAGACAAACATCACATCCTTCTTCCTGCTGCTGCTGTTCCCGCCACTATAATGACTCACTCGCCCTGTGGCCTGTCTCCTGTCTCGGGTTTCGCTGCTCTTTTTTTTTTTTTTTGGTTCTTCCTGCTTTTTTTCCTGGAAGGTGACAAGGCGCCATCGTCAGAGAGAAGCGTGTGCCGTGTCCTGTCGAGCATGTAGCATGTTGTCCTTGTTTTTGTTTTTGTTATTTTATTTTTGTGCAAAGGGAGGGCTATAATTTTAATTGGTTTTCAAAGGGACGCACAAGCCAACAAAAGAAATTGTGTTTATTATAACAACAACAACAACAACAGAAAACTAATTTTGGGCAGAAGATTTTGTTCATTTGCCTAAGTGACACCGAACTTTACTTTCAAATTACAAAAATAATCATGTTAAAAGAACATTAAAAACTGTTTTTAACTAAATTAAAAATAAAATCAATTCTTAATAAATCAATTACTAATAAATAAATAAATAATGTTAAATCTTTAGTTATCATCGGCAAAGTCTTGAATTTCTCTTGCTGCCTGTTCGGCTCTTGTTCGTCTCTTTACCGTTTGAAAACACGATCAATCCTGTTCCAGAGCTGCTCTTAACTAACGGTAATATTTGAGTGTAGCCAACATAAAATATTGGGTTCCATTTGGTGCTCCCCAGGAGCTATGACTGTTAAATAAATACATGCAATACTCCTGCCGTCGCTTTATGTCATCTTTAAGCAAAGGATTTTCATTTTAATACATTTTGCAGTGCCACAAACTTTGCTCTTTGGTCATTTTAATCAGCATTTTTTCACTTGGCCGCAACATATATTTTTTTTTTTTTTTTGTGCTGTCCTGGAAACTGACCGCCGCACTGGAAGCTATTTACCCACACCACCCACCCACCGCCACTCCATGCCACTGGGAGACGGGTACCACACTTTGTTACTGTTACGTTCTGTTTGCCTTTGCCTTTGCCTTTGCTTTTTGCTTTTTGCTCTTCGTTTCGTTTCACTCTCTCGGCCCTTTTGTTTGCATTTCTTGTGATTTGGTTGTGCCTTTTTGAGGCGTACTATGATTATGACAAGAGGTTTGCTAAAAGGAGAACAAATCATATTTATGATGCCACATTCATGTTTTAGTGGTCATAATGTTCCACGCGGGGAGCTGAGATTTAAATTTGATTATTTTATGAAGAAAAGAGCTCAATCTTTAGCTCTACAAATTATATATTTAAATACATTGAAAATATATTATTGCCACCACAAGAAGTTGTCTGGATTGCATAATTTCTACTTAATATAGAAAATTAGTAAGCAAATGTTTAGAAAATTAATTTTTTCCTTATTCTGATAGATTTTTACTACCGGAAAGGGTATTTAATCATCACTAAAGTGTAATATTCTTCTTCATACTCTGATTTTGTATTTTTTTTTGCTGCGGCCAAAGCTGTGGCTCAGTTTTTAATCAAAACATAATGTAAATGGGATGCAAAATACACAAGAAGTAGCAGAGAGAGGTGGAGAGTGAGAGAGAGAGAGAGTGGCAGCCACTAACCCAACAATGCAAACTCCTACTACTCCTCCTCCTCCTCCTGCTCCACTCCGGCGAACCCCATGTTCATCATCTGCTGTTGCTCACTCCCTCTCTGGCTGTCCGCCCCTCCGCCACATCCTTTATTTGGTTTGTTCTAAAAAGTGTTTGCTTTTCTGTTGCTTTCTGTTGTCGTCCATTATTCAAAAGCATAATGTCACAATAAACGTAAAAGGTGCAAAATATTGCCCAGAGGCAACAGGCAAAAGCGAGTACCACTAACAATAGAGAGAGAGAGAGAGAGAGGGAGAAACAGAGACAGAGACATGAAGACCGAGAGAAAAGGCCAGCACAACGCAAGAGCAAGAGCAACAGTAATTGCAAGGTATATTAAGCAAACAGGTATGGGTACCCAAAACTATTCCAGCTGCAGTTCTCGACTACCCAAAGGAAAGCAATAAAAAGAGTGGCAAAACAAAGCACTCAGACTATGAATGTGACTGTGACTGCACCGCTGTTTAAAATACCCTGCCCAAAACAAGAGAGCAACTCAAAACACTTTTACAGCTTACAGCTTGACGCTGCCCCCAAGGTATACTTAAACGAGAGTAAGGGGAGTCCGAGAGATCGGCGTTTCCTTTTGGGCAGATGAAAATAAATAATGTTCTGCACTGCTTTACCTTACTCGCATTAGCATACCTTGACTCTGCCCACACCAAGCCGGGCTCTGCCACCCATTCGGCGGACTGCATCAATTTTGACCGAGAATAAAAAGCGCTGAGCGAGAGAGAACTACGCTCCCTCGCCCTGTCTCCCTCTGGACCACTGCGACGTTGTTGTTGCGTGCCCGTCAGTGTGCGTCCACGTGCCACTGGCCAGGGATAAAAACGTCGACGCAAATGACCCGCCTGGTCGCGTTCATCTTTGACAGGATGAGCTGGGGGGTGGGCTGGGGTGGTGTGGAGAAGGACATGTGCGGCGATATATAACGGAATTTCAAGCGCTTTTCATTTGTTCAGCCACAGAAGAATTGCTCAAGCAAGGTGCATTTACATAAGGGGCGGGTGTGGGGAGGAGATTTACCGTTCCACCAAGTTGGTTTCTTGCTTTGCCTCTCTTCTTTTTTGTTGTTGTTGTTGTAGTTGTCACGTGGCACACAAACGTAATAAGAAACTTTCGTAAGAGTGCACTCCGGCAATGCCGCACCTTACCCGCCGCCCATTAACTACATCTTGTTCTCAGCTACGCAATAATCTAGCCCATTGACCTCTCCGGCCCTTCCCCAGCCGCCGCCGCTGCCTGCGTTTACCTGATTTGAGGCACATCATCATCGTCATCTGCCTTTTGACAGCCAAGAGCTATTCCACATGTTTGTCACGTGTTTGGCTGCACGCGGACAGGCGGTAGGGGTAGGGGCAGGGGCAGCCACTGAACTCATTTACCCTCTCAACTATCGCCAGAACGGCGGGCACTTCAGAAATTAGAGGCAAAGGCAACAGCCAGAGAGGGGATAGAAATTACTTCCGTTGGATATACATACATGTATGTATGTACTCGTATGCAGCTCTCTCGCTCAGTTTCTTGTGTGCATTGCTCTCATCTGCTATCCATCTATTCTCTTTGTTATTTGGAAAATGTCACCAGGCACTTCAAGTCGATCATTGGCCCAGCTAGAGGGATCGCCACTACACTGAGAGAATACATATTGAGGAAAGCAATATTAGTAGAAGCGACAGTGGAGCAGCTTTCGAAAATCCAGGAAATGTTACACAGTCCTAAGCAAACCCAAGACCCGATTATTCCCTATTTGCTGTGCGCTCAGTGCCCAGGCAAACAAAAATAGCGAAAGGGCGCCCCGGAATCCGATGCACTTGCCGCCGAGTCATGCACAGAGGGCTGCGATGGGCTGCGTTGGGTTGTCTCCTCCATCACGATGTGGCCCAACTTTAATTATAGCGTCTGCGAGGCGGAAGTTTGTTTAGGATATTTGGCATTGTGTGTGCGCCGGCATTTTACAAGCTCGTGGATGCAGCTGCTGCTGCTGCCTGCTGCCTGCGTATGGCTCTGCTCTGCCTCCTGTCATCTCCGCTTCACATACACATACGAGTGTACATAAACAGATCTCTCTCTCTCTCTCTCTACCTCTGGCTCTATCCGTTCTGAATCCATGATGCGAATTATTCAAATATCTCGTTGCTCGCGCGCTCTCCTTTGGAGTCGACATGCGGGTGGGCGGGCTGCGTGGCCCCAACTCTACACGGCTCTAGCATACAAATTAGATGCAGCGATAATCGACTATTCAGGTTGACTGCCTCCAGTCAGTCCCTTCGTCAGTCAGTCAGTCAGTCAGTCAAACGACTTACCTGGTCGCTCTCTCCTTCTCGCTCTCCTTGTCGCAGTTGGCCCGCTAGAAGTTTTCAGTTTTTCCCTTTTCGGTTCTTAAGCACTTTCAAAGTGAATCTTTCAGTCCCAAAATAATCCCTTTTCTTTGATATGTTTTTCCGTTAGCTGCAAGAGAGAAGAAGCAATTTTAGTTTTTGGTAAACTGAATTCAACATGAAATTAATGTTAATCCCGTTGCCATGATGTCGCCAGACGCACACAAATGGCTGTATGTGTGTGTGTGTGTGTGTGTGTTTCTACCTGTATGTATGCGTGTGCAAAAAGGTTTATGCGATTGTAAATTAAATTAAAGATTCCGCAAAAGACTCTGCAGACTTGATTTAATCATATTAGGGATTCATATGCAAATCTGTAGATTCAATTGGTTTGTTTATTTGAAATTTAAAGTGAAATTTTCATTTGCGGAAAGCTCTCAAAGCTGACTGCATTCCTGTATTCCAATGCAGGATTGTTTCAATTCAATTTCCGAGTTATTTTTTACATATATTTCCACCGCATAAACCCAATAATAGAAGTGCACCGTGCTCCGTGTCTAGACCGGCGGCAGTTGTCCCAACTTTTCTATGCCAAATGCTGCCACCCAGCAAAGAGAAAGAGTAAAAACAGAAAGAGAACGGTAAAGGTAAAGGTAGAGAGGTAGAGGGCGAGGGCGAGCAGCGAAAGAACATAAAAAACTTGTGCAACGCCATAAAAAAAAACCCGCCGCATAGAAACAGAAATCAAAAATCAACAGTGGAAACTTGGAAGTCAACCCCAGGAGACAGGATACAGGATACAGGCGGCAGCAGCAGCAGCAGCAGAAGTAGTGGTACCAAAAACCCACCCAGACAACTAGACCAACACCCACCCGAAAGCCACCCATACAACTAGACCAACCCATTTGGGGGTGGCGTTTTGGCTATTTGCCTTTGCTGCGCCTGTGGTGGCAGCAGCAGCGGGAAAGGCAGAAAAGAAGGACGAAAGCGTCGTCTCGTCTGGTGCGGCTGCTGCTGGATCCCCAGACATGGCGGACGACGAGCCTAATAGGATAAACTACGTGTAGCATTACGCGGATATCCCCTTTACGTACCACGACACGCATACACACACACACACACACACACTGCTGCTCCAGACATTCTCATTAGATACGTTTTTTAGATTTTAACGGAAAACAAAACTTTGGTTTTCTATGAGTTTGTGTATTATAATTTGAAATTCTAGTACATAGAAATTCGTTGGCTCAAAATAACCCCACACAAAACAGTATCCACCCACACACACACACACACACAAATACACATTCGAAGCGCCAGCCTGCTCACGCAAGAGGGTGGAACTTTGTTTTGCCGGCGAAAAATGCCGCAAATAACGGCAGTTACAAATGGATTTGCGTTTTACTTACCGGCAAACTTTACAGTTATCAGACAATATGGTACACTTTTTCACTTTGTTTTTGTATTTGTTAAAATTTTTTCTTCTTAATTTTGGCTTCAATTGCTAGCAATAATTAATTTGTCCCATTATTTTGGGCACTCCAATAGCACAGACACATAGACACACACACACAAACGCGCGCGCGTACACATCAATGTCCCGTTACAAAAGAGCGCCGCACCAACTACCGGCGACCGTACGAAATTACGGTTATCAATTTTTGTGGGGGTATATAAATATATATTTATTTTTTATAATCAAATTTTAGGTGTTATATTTTTTGAGAGAATGTGGATATTTATCAACGTACTTTTCCGCATTCAGTTAAAACTTCGACACTAGTTTACTGTTTTCTGTTATTTTCTGGCGTCCGCGACACGCTCATCCAGGTTCACGAGATTTTTCGGTTTTTGCGACGCAAGGCCGCTTTCAAATACGCCCGCGATTTCACAAGTTGCTGGGGACCTAAAATTTTAGCTGGGGACCTAATATGTTGCTCGACTACAGTGGCTTGATAACATGGCAAAGTAAACAAAGGTATGGAAACCGGTAAAACGGACCAGAAAAATGCAACGAATGCAAGGTAAAATCCACCCCATTGCATTGTGCTAACATATTGGCCAGTTGAGCTTTGTACGAGCCTTGTAAAAACTTGTCCGTATTTACCTGTTGTCGATACCTTTCCATGACCCAGTCGAAAGAGAGAAATTCACGCACTCATTTTTGCGTTTAAAGTATGAGCCCAGAATATATTCAAACAGTTAAGCCGCGGAAAATAATACTCTTTGTAAGTCTTTTTTTACTCTATCCTTCCTTATTACGTATAAAACAAAAATAACCACCTAAACTGCGTTAAAATTCTTGAATTTTTAGTGTTTGTATTTAAATACCCAGTGGGTTAATCGTATTCTCTGTAGATGATCGGGAATCATGTTACCCTATTTTAATATTCGGTTTGATATTGCTAGCTAGTTGGTACTCTCAGACTTGAAAATATAATTTTATCCGATAGCTCAATCCATTTTCTAGAAGATCTGCTAGTTTTCAGATCTTTTTATTGCATTGTATACATAATAAGGCTCAAAAAGAAGGTTAACAAAATATAAGAGCATAAAACGTAAGTGGGAATGATATGTAACGTAAGTGGGAATGGACTGTTACGTCATATGAGCACTTGTTGCTTGTCATCCGGTAATATGACATTTGTATTAGCAATGACTTTTTCTTAGAAAGACATATTTAAAACAAATTCCTTCGTTTTCTGTATATAGTGCATATATTGTAAATCTCGGTGTCTGTATGCTACAAAGTTTCGATGAGATAGCTTTAATACATAAACTGAGTAGTTACGGCATTGATTGGAGCCTGAGATTAAAAACATTTCCTCAATTCCATAATATACGCTTCAGAATGTTGCTCATAGTGCTGCCGCCCATACAAATTTATGTTGCCAACGGTCAAAAACGTAAGTGGGAATGGAATGTAACGTAAGGCAACGTAAGTGGCGGACCTAATATGCTACTCGCTCTCATATTTGCGTATGAGACGTATAATGTTGCCAGCACAAGTTCCACCTCGTTGTCTTGATAGCCCCTGCGACTGCAACACAAAAATAACACCCTAACGCGTTTTCTGGAAAACCTCTGGAACGATGAAAATCGATATGTATCGTTACTAAACAGCTGATCAGGCAAAAGGATAAAAACCCGTCAATAAAAACGCGCAATTGCCGAAAAACCCTTGAAAATAAGCAAATCCAGCCGCAGAATGGCGGCGGAACTGCAGCATAAGAAGCGCCACGCCTGCGTGATCGTACTGGGCGACATTGGACGCAGTCCACGTATGCAATACCATGCCCAGAGCCTGTTGGAAGACAACTACAATGTGGATATCATTGGTTATCTGGAGACGCGTCCCCTGGAGGCATTGAGTGCATGCAAAATCCATGAGCTGTCCGCTGTGCCAGTGACGAATCTGACGCCGCAACTGAAGCTGCTATTTAAGGCCTTCTGGCAGACACTCAGCCTGCTGATGGCCCTGATCTCCATACGACGTCCCAACTTTTTGCTCGTCCAGAATCCGCCCGGCATTCCCACCCTAATCGTTTGCTATTTGTACTGCGCAGTGACCCGAACCAAATTGGCCATCGACTGGCACAATTACACGTACACGGTGCTGGCCATGGGCACGGCGGGCGGAGAACAGAGCCGGCTAATTCGTTTGGTCAAGCGACTGGAGCGCTACTTTGGCTCCAAGGCGCACACACACTTCTGTGTGACGCGGGCCATGCAGGACGATCTGCAGCGCAACTGGAACATTGGGTGAGCATCACAATAATTTGGGTCTGTGTAACCAATAAGTCAGTGGAATCTTTCTTGCAGGCCCGTCACCGTTTTGTACGACCGTGCACCCACGCAATTCCACCCGATTGATCTGCCCCAGAAGCACGAGCTGTTCATGAAGCTCTCCAAGGACTATCCGCAATTCATGCCGCAGTGCTATGCCGATCTGAAGCAGTCCGGTGTGCTGGAGGCGACAGCTCTCACCCAGAAGCTGGCCAATGGCAGTGTCCTGTATAAGCCACAGCGACAGGCCATACTCGTCTCGAGCACCAGTTGGACGCCCGACGAGGACTTTGGGCTACTCCTGAAGGCCTTGCAGGCGTATGAGAAGGCTGCTCTCGCCGAGCCACAGCTCTATCCCGCACTGCTGTGCGTCATCACTGGCAAGGGGCCGCAGAAGGAGCAGTACGAGGCGGAGATTGCCAAAATGCAGTGGCAAAAGGTCTCCATAGTCACACCCTGGCTGGAAATCGAAGACTATCCCAGCATACTGGCCAGTGCCGATTTGGGCGTATGCCTGCACTGGAGCACCAGCGGTCTGGATCTGCCCATGAAGGTGGTGGATATGTTTGGCAGCGGCCTGCCCGTCTGTGCATACAATTTTAAATGGTAAGTGGCCTTTGAATCAATTGGTAGAGTCTTCCTTTGTTCACTCTCTCTTTCTCTCTATGTTTTAGCTTGGATGAACTGGTAAAGCATGGTGAGAATGGCTTCGTCTTTAGCGATCATCACGAACTGGCCGAACAGCTGCGCATTTGGTTCGAAAACTTTCCAAATAATCCCAGCATCCAGGAGACCCAAACGCGTTTCGGACGCAGCCTGCAGCAGTTCCAGGAGCTGCGCTGGCGTGAAAGTTGGCGCCTGAACGCGGCACCCATACTCGAAGCATTTCTTTAAGGCATTTTCAGCATTTTATTTATAAAAGGAAATCTATTAGAAAAACTTATAAGAACCAGTGGAGGATTAAGGCAGATTTTTTAATTGCTTATTGGGTACTGATATTTTTAAATCACGAATTTCTATAATCTAGATACTCGCCCGACATATGGAGCAGTTGGTGGCTCCGCTAGCTTTGTATTGAATCAAACACTCTTCATGCATTGCATGCTGACATGGCAGATGATGCATATTTTTTTGGGTCAGTGGATCCAAGCAGATAGTGCAATTATCCCCGGGCATACTCAGATTGACAGTTCGGTGGCACACCAGACAATCGCGGCGAACATAACGAAATATCTGGAAGCAGCCGTTATGCAAGGCATGTCCGCATTGCATTTGATGCATATTATCGCTTTGCATTTCTTCGTGGCAAATGGGGCAGAGGTCGCCGGGCTTGCTAAAGTAATAAAGGGCATTTTAAAAATGTTTCAATAAATGCTCTGAGTGCTCTGACCTCTTGCGGTCGTGCTGATTATCAAATTTATTTCTTGGTCTGTCGCCATTGTTGTGTTCGTATTCCTCTTCATAGCGGCGCCTCTGACTCTGGTGAGGTGCTGCATGCTGATAATTTGGCATGCTATAGTAGACCGCGATGCCTGCGGCAACGAGAACAGTACAAAGTCCCAGCACAATATTTAAATAAACCATTTTGACAATTGGTCCAAAATTGGTTAAAAGGACCACAAAGGACAAGAAGGTCGGAGAACAAAATAAAGACAAAAAACACCTGGCCAGTGTGACCGTCACTGGCAAGCCACTAAATACCACACTCTAGTGCTTGAAGAAACATCGATACAATATATCGATGTGTTACAATTTATTTGTGATTCAGATTTTTTGGAGTTGTGCTCTTTCAAAATATGAACAAGTTGAAAAGGAAAAATGCTGGAAACACGTTTTTTTATTTTTATTTTATTTTACATTACACAAAATCTATAGATTTAACTTCAATGATATATCGATGGGCGAAGGAATATATATAGCAACATTTTAAAACCAGCGATATTCTGTATAGTGCCCTCGTTGGTTTTTGCAGCCCTACGGTCACACCGATTTTCAGTTCTTTGGAACGGGGGGGGTAAATTTTAGCAAAAAAAAAACTTGTTTTACGTGCATTTGTGTGTTTAAAAACTGAACTGTCGTGAATAATTGGCGAGAAATATTGGAACTCTGTGACCCGGCGTGTGATATTGATTTGTGTGTGCGCTGTGTGAGGTGTGTGCAACGGGCAAGGGTTTCGCCGCCGCCTACTCTCCCCCTCCAACAAAGGGTCTTAACGATTTTTGGAAAGTAATTAAATAGTATTAGCACACAGCACACACCGATACAGTAAGATTGATATGGCGGAACGCGAGCGTAGCATACACGAAATGCTTAAAGATACGCCCTCCATGAACGATAGCTGCGGGGCAGTCCATACCGGCACAGAGGGTGGCAGCAGCATGGTTGTCGGGATCGGGCTATGCGGCAGCATTAGTAGCCATAGCATTGGCGTGGGTGGTGGTGGAGGCGGGGCCGGTATGAATGTCGGTGGTCCCTTCAATCCACCCAACAGCTTGCCATTGCGAAATCATTCAGGTAAGTGCAGCCGATGTAGCCCCCAACTATGGTGATTATTGATAATATTGATTGATTTAGCGCCCACCACACCAATGTCACCGACCAGTCCGCCCTCGGGCAACGGGATACTGACATCGGCCGATGGCAGTGGGAGTCTGATACGCACAAGCGCTTCCAAGATCGATAGCATCAAGAACTGGAGCATATCCACATACAAGTGTACGCGTCAGATAATGCTCGAAAAGCTGGGCAAATCGCAGCGCACTGTCGACTCGGAGCTGGAGGCGCAAATTGAACAGCTGCGGGAGACGCAACGAAAGTATTTATCGATCTTACGCCTGACGAGAGCATTTAGCTCGCATTTTCAGCATGTGGTCGTCACACAGCATGCCCTGGCCGATTCGTTTGCCGATCTGGCGCAAAAGAATCCCGAACTGCAAAAGGAGTTCACCTGCAACTCGGAGACGCAACGAAATTTAACAAAAAACGGCGAGCTGCTGCTCAATGCATTGAACTTTTTCATTTCATCGGTGAACACGCTGTGCAACAAGACCATCGATGATACCCTACTAACGATACGACAGTACGAAACGGCTAGGTATGAATCATCGCTTACTTTATGCATTGAAAGTTGATACCAAAGGCAGTTCTCGCTCTCTCCCTGTTTATGCTTTAGGATCGAATTTGATGCGTATCGCATGGATTTGGAGAACACCAAACCGGAGATAACACAGTCGGCAGCCGCCTTGGAGGATACCCAACGAAGTTATGCCCAACACAAGGACCAGTATGAGAAGCTGCGTTCCGATGTGGCTGTTAAAATGCAATTTCTCGATGAGAATCGCGTAAGTAAAAATGTTACGAAAAATGAGCGAAAGCGGATTTTGTATGAACTTCAATTGATCGTCCACAGATCAAGGTGATGCACAAGCAACTGATTCTGCTGCACAATGCCATTGCTGCGTACTTTTCGGGCAATGCCATGGCACTGGAGAGCACTCTCAAGCAATTTAATATCAAGGTAGGGGATGAACACTTCTTTTGGCACCAACAAAAGGCTAACCAAGTTTCCACCTTCAAGCAGCTTAAGTCACCAAATGCCGTTACTGGATCCTGGCTGGAACAGTAGTATCCTGTTGGAAGCAACACTCGAAACACACAACACAGACACACGATTCAGACAATGCCACAAGAGGAACCCAGCCAGCTACAGCGTCCATTCCTTTTCACCTTGCTGAACGAGCACGCTCTCTAAAAAAAAGAAAAAGGAACAACCAATATATTCTGGCGATTTGTATGGAGAGAATCGTAATATTTAATTGCTAACTTTAAGTGGAATTCCTAAGCCGTAAGATGAAAGTGGTGACTCTGTATGTTATATATATTTTTCCAACTGCTTACCACTTACACTGTCTGTATGTATATGTATGTATTTGGCCCCCTGTATCTCTCTCTCTCTCTCTATGCTAATCACACACTAACCGAAATAGTTCCTCTTTTTGGTTTTTTTTATTCCAAATTGAGAACAGATTGCGCTTAGACTAAAACAAAACAAAATGCGATCAGTGCAATATATTAATGGTATATTTCTATTAGTTCTAGTTATATACACACATACATACATCTATCTATGTATATCCTCCCATGTATAAATCATTTCATCATTTGCAGAGCTTGAATTAATTTGTATTCCCTGTTCACTAGTCAACGTATTATTTACACTAAAAGAAAATCCATATATATAAATAAAAACTATTTAATTACACAACTCTGCTGGCTTAGTTCTTTTCCAGCTTCAAGTCGCTCAGCTTCTCATTCAGGGCTGTTTCCTCGTCCTCTTCCGCTTTGAACATTTCCTGAAATTTAAGCATTGATTTGCACTGGCGGATTGAGTTGTGGCAGGGGCTACGCTACACTTACCGGATCGTAGATGACTTTTATGATTAGGGAGCAGCTGGGACAGGTGGCCACTTCCTCGCCCTCGATTAGCTCCTCCTGCCAATGGGGGTGGGGGGAGGCATTGATTATCAAATTAGTATTTGGTCTTGTGCCATGTTGCGCATACGACGCGTTACCTTGGATATCTGAAATCGATCGCCACAGGGACAGGGATAGTAGTACATCTCCTCCTCCTCGTCGTATTCGAAGTCCTCGATTTCCACCTCGTCGTGGTAGATGCTCATCGCGTCGCTTGGCTCAGAGTCGCCAATGCAATTGATTCATAGTCTGGGAATTTTCCGCACGCTTGAACTGAAATCCACGCCAAACAAACAGCCACAACGTGTGCTAGCGGTGCTGCCAACCTCGTGCAATGAACAGCTGATCGAGCGGCGTCGCTGTGCTTGTCGGCAATTGTTGTGCTGTAATTTCCTCGCCGGTTGAAATCGAATCGAATCGCGAAAATGGCCAGCAAAAAGTTTAGCGACATTAATCTGTACGATCTGCTGGGCATATCCATCGAGGCCGAGCAGAATGAAATACGCAAAGCGTATCGTAAGCGCGCCCTCGACTGCCATCCGGACAAGAATCCTGACAATCCGCAGGCGGCTGAACGCTTTCACGAGTTGTCCAAGGCCTTGGGCATACTCACAGATGACACCGCACGAGCTGCCTACGACAAGGTGCTCAGGGCGAAAAAGGCCGCCGAGCTGCGCAGCAAACAGTTGGACAGCAAACGCCAGAAACTCAAACAAGAGCTGGAGGAGCGCGAACAGGCGGCCCTGCACAAACTCCATTCCAGCCAACCATACAGCACGGTGCGCAAGAGTGATGAGGATGTGCTGCAGGAGCAAATCGAACGTCTGCGCCGTGAGGGTTCCAAGCTGCTGGAGGAGGAGCAGCAGACCATGAAGGAACAGCTGAAGCGCAGCTATGCGGAGAAGCACAAACCGCAGCAGGCCACATTCGACTCGTCTCAGCATCGCATCAAGATCAAGTGGAAGGCCGATAAGGGTGACTACACGCAGGAGAAGTTGCTCAAGTTCCTAAAGAAATACGGTGAGGTGGTGGCTCTGGTGATGAACAGCAAACGGGGCGGACGTGCCATGGTGGAGCTGACGACGCGCGAAGCCTGCGACATGATCCTGGCCTATGAGAAGGGCGATCCATCCAATCCTTTGCACTTTGAGTGGGTAACGCCGCCGGCAGAGGAGAAGCCCTCCAATGCATCCACAAATGCCAGCCATAATTCGCCGCTAGACTATGAGGACCTGGTTATGCGCAAGCTTCGACAGGCCGAGGAACGCAAGCGTTTGATAGAACAAATGATGAAGGACGAGCAGGCCAACGAATAACCACTAATTTAAATCAAGAAATATTTAAGCACACAACACAGTAGTTAAGTTACGTTAATTATAAACCAAATTGTTGTTTCAGTTAAATTTAAATCACTGTAATTAGGCTTAATTTAGTTGTAAATCAAATACAACAAGTTGGCAGTTCTTAAATCACAGCTAATTTTAGTTGTAAGCGAAACGCAACAAGTTGGCAGCCTGGTTGCAGCTGTAGTAAAACAGCTGTTGAAATTTTGTTAATTGCAAAATGCAAAAAATGCCACGAAAGAGAAATAAAACAAGTTTTTATACCAATTGAAAGCGTTTAACTGTAATTCCCTACCATACGGTCAAGATGGAGAAGCGTCAGAGGGAGCTGGAGTCCCTGGTTAGCACACAGAAAGAGCAGCTTATTCGCTACGAGAAGCGACTCAAAGGTAAATATTAGTCACACAATTTGGCGAGCCTGGCAGCTAAATCAATGGGATTGCGCTGCTTGCAGATGTGGTTACTGCCTACAAGGGTCTGATGAAGGAGAAGGAAGCCCTGGAGACGAGTTTGGTGGCCCATGCAGAGGCCACCGCCGGATCTCCCGCCAAGGTCACGGATCCTGCAAATGTGAATGGCACGGCCAGTGCAGACTCCACCGATGGAGTAGTGGACACCCCTTCTCCTTCGGCTGAGGGACAGCTGCAAACTCAGATCATCACGCTGATGAACTCGCTGGCCACCCTGTCGGCGGAAAAGTCTCGCATGGAGGCCTCCTTCCAGGCGGACAAGAAACAACTGCGCAGCCAGATAGCCCAAAAGGAGCAGGGCATACAGGAGCTGCATGCCAAGGCCAAGGAACAGGCAGCCAAGGCCAAGGCCGATGTGGATGAGGTCAAAGCCAGGTGGATCATTGAGCGGCAGGAGCGCGAGAAGGAGACCAACAATCAAATGCTGATGATACGCGAGCTGCAGAAGCTCTATGCGGATGAGCGACACCTCAAGGACAACATCGAGATGCAGTTGAACAACTTTAAGACGCAGTTCGCCAGCAACGAGGCCGAGAACAGTCGCCTGCGCGACCTGCAGGCCCAGCTGAAGGAGGCCAAGAATCAGCTAAGACAATTTCAGGCCAAGGCCGAGCATGTAGCCGTCGCCACCACCACGGATAATGCCTCCCTGCTGCACCAGGTGCGCCAGGAGATGCAGCAGCTGAAGGAACAGCATGCGGTGGCCATTAAGCAGGAGCAGCGCAGAGTTCTACGTGCCGAGGAGCAGAGCAGGAAACAGGCGGCGCTACATGAGGGTCGTGTGGCCAATTTGGAGGCACGCCTGGCCGAGCTGAGCACCACCGTGGGCAGCTATGACCGATTGCGGCAGCAGGATCAGGACAGTATCCATGCACTCAAGCAGCAGCTGCAGGATTTGGAGCAGGCCCAAGCCCGTCCGGCACCCACTTTGAGGGCGCTGAGTGAGGATGTGGATTTGGCCACGCTGGTGGATGAAATTGTGCGCCTGAAGAAGCTGCTGACCAGCGCCAATGCCCGCTCTGCCAATCCGATTGATCTGAATGAGATTCTCTCGCTGGGCAACCATGCGGCGTCGTCATCGTCCTCGGACAGTCATGTGCACTGCGAGCAGCAGCTGCAGGGTGTACAGAAAATGCTCGAAGCTGGCAAACAGCAGCGTCAGCTGCTGGAGCAAAAGATTCAGCTGCAACAGTCGCACATCCAGACGCTCCAGGAGAAGGTGCAGGTGCTCAATCGCAACATTGACGAGTCGGAGCAGGAGCTCAAGCAGCAGGGGGAGAAGCTGCGGCAGGCCCTGAAGAACGAGCGCACCAAATGGCAGGAGGCCAAGGCAGAGCTCGAGAACGAGACGCGCTGCAAACTCAACGAACTGGAGCAGCTGCTACAAAAGCAGCGTCAACGCTCCCTGCAGCTGCTCGACGAGAAGGAGCAGGAGATCAAAACGTTGCAGACCTCTTTCGAGGTATTCCACACGGCTGGTGGTGGCGGCGCCACTGCGCTGCCTGCTGCCACTCTGGATGCGTCTGCCGAGTGCTATAACTACTCCTCGGATGGCGATAGCGTGGAGGTGGAGGGCGAGCAGCGTGAACGCGATCGCAGGCTGCAAGTCAAGTCGAAGAAATTATCGCTGGGCGAGAACTGCCACATGCTGCACTATGCCAATGAGCTGGCACGCAAAGACATCGAAATTACAACGCTACGAAAGGCCAAATATTCGGCAGAATCCACGCTGCGCAAGGCCATACAGGATAAGGTGACATCACAGCAGGAAATGCACGAGAAGATTGAATGTCTCGAAGAGCAGGTGGACAGGTGGGTGCAAAGTACATTCAGTGGCTGCGTTGGGACCGCATTTAATCAACTTTTTTCTCTACTCCAGACTGGAGCGCTGCAAGACGCGCGAGGGCGCCAACTTGGAGTATCTGAAGAATGTCATCATTAGCTATATTGTCACCAGGGATGCCGATGGCAAGCGGCACATGCTGAATGCCATCTCGGCGGTGCTGCAGTTCACCAGCAACGAAATGCAGGCCATTAATGCAGCATTCCAAAAGAAATAACATTCGTATTTAAATCAAATTTTTTAAGCCACAAATTTCAACGTTTTTTTTTTTACTAGCTAAAACCAGCAACGGGAAACTTTTCCAAGTGCGGCGCCAGCACACCGGGAAACAATGCCAAGAACTTGAAACGTTCGCCCATTTGTTGCGGATCTGTCAACATCTCATAGCCGGAGCGTATTAAGCTCTCGTTTTCAGGCAGCGCATTGGCCAGCAGCTGCTCCAAGCGCGCTTCGCCCTGCATGCGGCTGAGAAAGAGCCCCTGCTCGATGGGGCCACAGCAGTGTAGGTGTCCCCTGGCCACGGCTGTGCTCTGCACCAGCTTAAAGTCCACATCGGCAGTGAGATCGGCGGTGCCCGGCTCCAGCAGTGGCTCGTGCAGGGCATGCTGCTTGAACGCGCGAAATGTGTCCGTTTTCTCGCCAAAGTGTCCGTAGTCCATGATCAGGCCAATGCCGCCATCGCGTTCAATGCGTTCGGCCAGCAGACCCACCTGTCGTTCCGTCTCCAGGGAGTACTCCAGTGTGGCGCGTGTCTCGCCGGGCATGGGCTGAAATACACGCGACACTGGGGTCTGCGACTTGGACAGAACATAACGAAAGTTGGCCTCCTGCGCTTGCGCTGATTCGGGCGCCACATCGATGAGCACCTCCTGCCACTGGCCATTCGCCAGCTGCAGCTTGTGCACGGGCAGCGCATCAAAGTACTCGTGGGCCAGCACCAGGCAGAATCCGGGGGGCACATCCTCCAGACGGCGATGCCAGTAGGCCTTGGTGCCCGTGGCCGTTGTGCCCACTTGATAGTGAGGCAGCTGCGCCTCCTCCGGCAGCGTGTCGTGGGTGTAGCAGAAGCGCTGTGCCTGCGCCTTGCTCAGGAACGGACTAACCTCCACCATATGCATGGAGAACTCGGCGCCGAGCTTGAATTTGGTGAGAATTTTGAGCACATCACGCGCCAGGGTGCCCCTGCCGGGTCCCAGTTCCACCAGCTGAAAGGGCGAGGGGCTGCCCATCTTGCGCCATTCGGTAACCAGCCAAATGCCAACCAGCTACAAAGACACATCAAACAGTGTGGTTTCTGCTTCAGAGAATTGCCACTCACCTCGCCAAAGATCTGCGATATTTCCGGCGATGTGATGAAGTCGCCCTCACGGCCAAACACATCGTGTGTCATGTAGTAGCCTGCCTGCGGATTGGTCAGCACCTCCCGCATGTATTCCGCCACCGTGATGGGTCCTGTGGCCAGAATCTTTGCCCTCAGCTGCTTGGCCAGGCTGCCATTGCCTGTAGATGCGGGGGCAGCATCTGAAGTCTTCTCCTGTTCCGCCTTTGGAGCACTTGTCGCACCCAAATTGGGACGACGCACAGACTTATAGCTGTAGCATCGTCTGCTGCCAATCCTCAAAGCTTCGCGTAACATTTCCGGCAATCCACACAACAAAACAAAGGCCCCCGTAGGCGGGAGCTGCCAACTCATGTGCAGAACATCAGCTGATTGCCGAAAAGCCGTTATTTTCTTCAAGGGAATTTATTCCACATTTTGCAACTTAAAACTAAAACAAGTAAAGCCCCCAATCAAGGCAGCGATAGCTGCGGAATCCTCAGAACACCTTGATGCCAGCGACCACCTTCTCGTTGTCGTAGATCTCCTTGGCGTAGCACAGATTGGGGAAATCGAAGGCGGCGCCATAGCGATTCTTGCAACCCGTGGTGGCCTTCTCGCCGGGCGTGTACACGGGCTGGCCGATGATGTTGGATGTGGCAAAGTTGCAGGTGAGCACGAAATGGTTGTAGAAGTCGCGGGAGAAGCGCACAGCAGCACAGCCCACATGGGTGTTCTTCTCGGCCACGGAAATGGTGAACTTGGCCACGTTCTTGTTGGGCAGCTCCTCGGGGAAGTTGGCCAGGATCTCGGGCGAGGCGTTCGAGCGCTCGGCGAACCAGTTCTCAATCTGCTCCTTGAGGATCTCCGCATCCGAGTACTCGCTCTCTGCGCCGCTGTAGCTGAAGATGGCATTGTTCTGGCCGGCATAGGCAAAGCGCTCCGTGCTGCGGCACTTGTCGGGTATCGATTCGCAGATCCTCACGTTGTACGAGGCCAAATGGGCGAGTTCCTCGCACCAGGACATCTTGGCCATGCGCACAGCCTTGGGCAGGTTCTCGATTGTGCCGCCAGCCACGGTATTGCGGAGTTCGTTGAAGAGCGTGAGAATGAGCTTGTGATGGGGTTCCATTTTGATTTCACGCACATCCTTGGGGCAATCGCTGCTGAAGTTCTGAGGGCGAGAGTGGGATGATTGGAGGGTAGATTGGATGCTACTGGTGCCTGGTACTTACTCCCTTGTTGTTGCAGGCCACGTGCTTGTCCAGGCAGGTGGGCAGGGCGCAGTAGTCGACGCCAATGACAGAGTCGTACAAGACGCATGCCAGCAGGAGGAACGCTAATATCTTGGAGAACGCCATGTCAATTGCTTGCTCTTGGAACGAGACTGGCCAACCCAACCGAATGGGCAGCTTTTATACCGTCCCAGAGCTGGTAGCCGGCTTGCAGACCCGCCACTGACGCATCCAATCGAATAACCAATTGTCATAACTATCTGTTACATTCCCTGGAAATCAGAAGAACAGAAGAGATAGAAGCATTCTGCAGAACTGCAGCACAGAAACAGCTGCCCATTAGCCAAGTGTCCAAGTCCAAGCAGCAGTGCTTGGAGTGGTCTATGGTCTTCCTATAAATAGAGTCCACTCCACTGGTTGGAGTTCAGTTGGAACCCAACAGCGGACATCAGCATGAAGACTTTTATTGTGCTTGCTGCCATCCTAGGAGCTGCCATCGCAGTCGACTACTGCGCCCTGCCCACCTGCCTGGACAAGCACGTGGCCTGCAACAATAAGGGAGTAAGTACAGGGAAACTTCATCTAATCTACCCTTCAATCATCTTCCTCTCCCCCTCAGAACTTCAGCAGCGATTGCCCCAAGGATGTGCGTGAAATCAAGATGGAACCCCATCACAAGCTCATCCTCACGCTCTTCAACGAACTCCGCAATACCGTGGCTGGCGGCACCATCGAGAACCTGCCCAAGGCTGTGCGCATGGCCAAGATGTCCTGGTGCGAGGAACTCGCCCATTTGGCCTCGTACAACGTGAGGATCTGCGAATCGATACCCGACAAGTGCCGCAGCACGGAGCGCTTTGCCTATGCCGGCCAGAACAATGCCATCTTCAGCTACAGCGGCGCAGAGAGCGAGTACTCGGATGCGGAGATCCTCAAGGAGCAGATTGAGAACTGGTTCGCCGAGCGCTCGAACGCCTCGCCCGAGATCCTGGCCAACTTCCCCGAGGAGCTGCCCAACAAGAACGTGGCCAAGTTCACCATTTCCGTGGCCGAGAAGAACACCCATGTGGGCTGTGCTGCTGTGCGCTTCTCCCGCGACTTCTACAACCATTTCGTGCTCACCTGCAACTTTGCCACATCCAACATCATCGGCCAGCCCGTGTACACGCCCGGCGAGAAGGCCACCACGGGTTGCAAGAATCGCTATGGCGCCGCCTTCGATTTCCCCAATCTGTGCTACGCCAAGGAGATCTACGACAACGAGAAGGTGGTCGCTGGCATCAGGGTGTTCTAGGGAACAAACTCATCTGAATATGTAATCCCATGTCCAATGCCTGTGCAGATATAAAGTGCTAATATGTACTCAAATCCTCAAAGGTTTTATTTATTCTTTAATTTTAATCTTTATGAGATCTAGTGGCACGATTCCAACAGTCGCTTGCTTAGACGCTTATTAACTATATTAATAATTAGTTGCATTTAGTTAGACCCTACCATCTGCGTAAAGGAACCCGTCATGATTTGGGTAACGAACACCAAAAGGGAGGCAACTAAATGGTGCCTTAAAACTAGTTGCTTCTACCCCCGACTCCCGCCCATTGACAAATCTTTGTACAGTATTTAGCTTATGCAAAACCAAAACTCGCTTTTATTGAGCGCCACCCTACCGCAGCGCAAGGCGGTAGAAGCGACGCCAAACAACACCAACAAAGTACACATTTGGTTTAAGCGGTGGTGGCGGCGGCGGCAGCAGCAGCACTGCTGGTGGCAGCCGCAGCCTCCTCCTTCAGACGATCCTTCTTGAGGGGACCCATGAAGGCCAGCTTGTCGGCTGGTGTCTGGAAGCGACCATGACCCATCTTCGATGAGGTATCGATGAACTTGAGCTTGATCTGTTCCAGAGCCGAGCGCTTGGTGTGCTTCAGCAGGGACTTGCGCAGGGTGATGATGCGCTTCTTGGAGCCAATGCAGCAGCCCTTGATCAGGACAAAGTCATTGTTGACCTCACCATAGTGGGGGAAGCCACCCATGGGGGTGATGCTCTTATCGGTCAGATCGTACTCGGTGGAGGCGTTGTTCTTGATGACCTGTAAAAGAAAACTTTGTTTTAGTTTTTGACAAAAGGGAGGAGGGATTGGGCGAGGCATAAACTGCACCGGCTGTTGGTCTGTGTGTGTGTTCAGTCCTATCATTATAGATATCATGGTATATCAAGGTTTTGTTTGTTTTCGATGTCGTATAATATTTTTGGTTTTTATCATCATTGCCACACAGCAGACGAGAAACAACAGCCGAAGGAGTAGCACAAATTGTGCGCGTATGGGTCGGGGCGGGGATCAATGCTTACCTTGCCATCCTTGGTGTGGATGCCAGCACCAATGCGGTAGATCTTCTTGTTGATCTCGGTACGATGATGGTAACCCTTCTGACCGGCACGTGCCACCGTGGTGGACACACGGGACGGATGCCAGGCGCCAATACAGGCAACCTTGCGCAGACCCTTGTGCGTCTTGCGGGGCAGCTTCTTGGTGTGCCAACGCGAGGTGACACCCTTGAAACCCTTACCCTTGGTCACACCCACGCAATCGACCATCTCATCCTGACCGAACACATTGCTGACCTGGATGGGCTTCTCCAAGTGCTCACGGGCCCACTTGACCTTGTCCTCGATGGAGCCACCGTTCAGCTGGATCTCCATGATGTGAGCCTTCTTTTGACGCTGCTTGATCAAGCGGATCTACAAGGAGGAGGAAACCAAAAATGCATTAGACATTTTCAACTGAAGAGTTTTATGGGTTGAGCTGGGACTGTACGTGATATGGTTTAACCGAGCGATCATAGCCTGAGCGGCTGCGCACCGTTACTGGAATATATCAAGCGCCCGCCACCCGAGGGGCAGGTTCATCTGCGACGTTGCATTCATGAACTGTGCATCGAAAGACACAGCGCGAATGCTTTTTAGGCCAGGCGCACCAAACGGCCGAGCCCCCAAGAGGACCCAGCACAGATGGCGCAACAAGGCCAAGGACGTCGTACGAAAGGAACAGAAAATAAATCGAAGTAGATATTTACCTGCGAATGGGCAATCACACGGATGACCTTGCAGTAACGCAGCATCTTGCGGAAGTCATTCTCGATGCTCTTCTTGCCAAGATCATCGGTCCACTTCTTGCTGGCCTTGGTGAAAGCCTTCTTCTTGCTCTTGTACCTGAGAGATGATTATGGGGGTTCAAGTTGTAGATCAGCAGTCAGAAACAGGTGGGAATCCATTGGGTATGTATTCAGTGCGCGCCCCAACTTCTTATAGCTGCTGTGTCATTCGTGGGGCGAAATAGAACAGGAAGTGCACCTCATCGCACAATCGTAAAGGCGAGCGGAGATGCAGTCTTCCCTGCCGTGCTCACTCGACAAGTTTTTCAGTTCAATCAAATCAATCACAAAGATTCAAACTTTTAACTTGACAGCTCACACGACATTCAGCGATTTAAAAAGCTCTCTCAGCGTACTGATCGAAGAACTTTATGATTTGAGTTTTGCATTTAGTAAAAGATTCTCAATGGAAATAAAGGGCCAGTCGAGGCACAAACACACACACATGCACGACACGGCTTACGTGTTTCTGTACAAGACCGATCAGAAGGAAGGCAGCAGATGGTAAAAGGTTTCTCAACAATATTTTGCTCATTCAGATACCATCGTATCATCATTCAGGCCTGTACATAGTTGCAGGCGCACGTGCATGCGTGTGTGTGCAGTCTTGACAAAAAAAAAAAAAAACAAAATGGCGGCATGGACTGTACCCACACGTGGGTGCCATATATACATACCAGTTCTTGTAGAAGCGACGACGGCACTCCTCGGACAGATGCTGGGCCCAAACATTGACCAAAGCACGCAGACCGAATGGAGTCTCGATGTAACCGACGGCACCAACCACAATCATGGGTGGCGTCTCCAGAACGGTGACGGCCTCAACGACCTCCTTCTTGTTAATCTCTGTAAATGGTAAACACAAAATGTTTGGTTTAGACACGTGCAAAACAGCATGGCATACAGCGAGAGAGCTTGGATGTGGGCTTAGTCAGTCCGCCCTAGTAAAGTAATAATCACGGTTGATCATACAGTTTCTAACCATAAATTTTTTACCTTTTATCATCATGAAAATTGATTTTAAAACACACAGAAAATACGGAAAATGAATACTTACTGGAACCGGGACGGTCAGCCTCACGCACAATGTGAGTCATACCGGCCTTGTAGCCGATGAAGCAAGTCAGATGCACGGGCTTGCTGGCATCATCCTTGGGGAAAGCCTTAACCTTGCCACGATGGCGTGCTGAGCGCTTCTTGGGGTAGAAGGCCATGGAGCCATGGCGAGGCGCTGAGAACTTACGATGAGACTGCAAGCAAAAGGAAAGAACAAAAATCAGACCATCTTTTCAGAGCAAATGCTTTGAGGTTATGTCACACACGTGGCTATTGAAAATTACAATTTCTGCGAAAAGCGCTTGATTTATATATTATTTAAAGCGCACAGCGTGTTGGCGCTACGACATTTAAAGATATTTTCAACGTTGTTCAGTGAACCATAATCCACATCGACTATTGCTAGTCTCAGAGTGGTGCATGGTAATCTCATCATAAAACACATCAATATGCAATTCAACGCGAAAATTCTCCATTGCCATCAATCAATTAAACAGCAGATAATCATTTTAAATACTTTTTCTTTTATCTTAATTCACTTTGTAACCATGTATTTTCACTTTTTGGCGCAGCAGCAAAACTTACCATGTCTGTTCACTTCAGACGATGCGAAAAGAAAGAAAGAATAGGGAAATCAATTTGACAAGTCAAGTTGGCAGCCATCTTGCCCAGAGTTGCACATTACTTTTGACAGGCGGCAGGAATGATTTTTGACATTATCGATGTACACGGTTAGTTTGCAAGAATATCGGTAGTTTTGTGCGATAAGTGCAATTTTAATTAGAGTTTGCGATTTACATGTGTGGTGTCTTCTTTCATCCGATTTTCGTTAACTGAAGATAGTAAATAAGTAATAGTTCATTGAAGCTTTCCTCAAATCGTTCCACACTCGCCCGTTCTAGTGATTATTCCAATTCATTATAAACGCCATCGGTTGATAGATACATAAGCTAGTTTTCAATAGATGGCAGGAGTGACTTTTGAAATGTATCGGTAGTATTGTGCGATAGGCGGAATTTGCTGAATAGCTGAAAATGTGTGGCAACGCTGTCGAATTTGTTATTTTTTGTCTCCCTCTGTAGTGTAATTTGTTTATCACAAAAACCAACAGTGAAATATTGAAAATCCAATCCATTGTCGTGGGCTGAGCTTCACTAAACGCAGCCAAAGCGCGCACCATGCGAGTGGGACTCCATTGAGCTCGCGAAAAGACCACACGCAAAGAGGGCGTCAACAAACTGTGGGGGTGGACTTGAGCAAGAGGAAGAGCAGAGCAGAGAGAAGAGATAAGCTAAGATTGGCGACAACTACGAGTAGTATTATGAGTAACCACAGATACCACCATGGGGGCAGCTACATGCATCCACGGATGTCCTATCCCCACCACTTTACCTACGTCAGCTCCTGCGTGAAATACATGATCTTCCTGCTCAATTTCCTTTTCTGGCTCTTTGGCGGCCTGCTCCTGGCCATCGGTGTGTACGCTTTCATGGACAAACTGAAGGATGGCAATGGTTGGTTGCGTTTGGACACCGTCTACGATGTGATTTTCAATATATCCTTGGTGATGATCATTGCTGGCTGTGTGGTATTCGTGGTTAGCTTTGCGGGCTGCCTGGGAGCTCTGCGCGAGAACACCTGCCTGCTGAAGTTCTACTCGATGTGTCTGCTTATGTTTTTCATCATGGAAATGACTTTAGGTGGGTATAGAGACCCCCCTCAGGCACCGATTTGTATTAATTCTCTTCTACTTGCAGCCATCATCTGTTTTGTGTTTCCGCAGTACATGAATTCGTTCTTGGAGTCACAGTTTGCCGACAAGATCATACACTCGTACCGCGATGACTCAGATCTGCAGAATTTCATTGACTTTGCCCAGCAAGAGTTCAAGTGCTGTGGCCTCAGCAATGCTGGCTACCAGGACTGGAGTGAGTAACAATCCGCATGCAACACAGTTGATAGAAACTAAACAGCAATCCTACCTCCATTCTAGGCAAGAACGAGTACTTCAACTGCTCCTCACCATCTGTGGAAAAGTGCGGCGTGCCCTACAGTTGCTGCATCAATGCCACCGACATCAGTTCCGGCCTGGTCAACATTATGTGTGGTTATGGCGTGCAGGAGCACTCGGTGGCAGCCGCCAGTAAGCGCATCTGGACTAGCGGCTGCATTGAAATTGTGCGCGTCTGGGTGGAACGCAATCTGTATGTGATTGCTGGCGTGGCCCTGGGCATTGCCTTGCTGCAGCTGTTTGTCATTTATCTGGCCAAGACCCTGGAGGGACAGATAGACCTGCAAAAGTCGCGCTGGTCGTGAGTGCCATACCATCATCCGTACTTGTACGGATACCCGTGCGACGATGACTTGTACTACAACACTCAAATGTGAGAGATGGCCCTGGCGGCAGCTGCACGACTGCCGCCGTTGAGCTGATTGAACTAATCTGGTCCTACAAGTGCTCAAAATAGTTTCGCCCCAAATAGTTTTTGCTTTCAATAATGTCTCGCGATGTACTTTATGTTAACTTATTACTCAGAAGCCTTTGTTCTCAAAACCCCTTTTGCATTTAATGTTCAAGTTGCAATCATATTAATACTCTCTTGACGCAAAACACAGTCTAGTTTTAGATATACATAATCCCAGGACAACTTTTAAGGCAGCTCTCTGTGTGTTTTAAATGTCTCAGCGTGATCCGTACCCGTCGTAGTCACAAATCAAAGCAAATGAACAAAAAAGAAACATTTAAGTGTTTTTATCTACTCAAATACTCATGTGCGCAATAACGTATTACTGATAGAAAAGACATTTGTAAATAAGTATAAGATTATCTATTAGAAGTACGCATTTAAAATGACAATTATATTTATAAAGAAAATCAAACTATACCAAAAGACAGCCACGTATTTGTTGGACAAAACTGATGACAACTGTACTAGAATTAATAGAGATTTTAATTATGTGTATCTGTATCTGTGTTTGTGTGTAAACCTCGTTGTACTACTACATTTTCAAATACAGGCATACGTGTAATTTGGGTTTAGTTTTTGTCATAGGGTTTAGTGTAGATTAAAGATTACATATCTGGTTGCCAGCCGAAGCTTTGATTTAAAATTTAGATTTCTATGCATAGCCATATTCGATTTATATATTGTTTTTGTTCCTGCAGCATCATATACATGCATATGTATGTATGTTCCTATCAGCAATCCAATGTCATGCCCAAGCAACGTAAATTGTTTTTGCTTTTTTGGAGGCGATTTCTGCGCGTCATTTAATAGACTCTTAGTACCTAAAACTAAGTAATTTCTACGCCTCGTCTTGCTGTTGGATTCTGGGCACAGTCTCAGTAAAAAGGAATTCCTGTTGCAATATTTTGGTATTCTACACTCGTAGTCTTTGCCATTAGTCATCATAGGTCTGTTATACGAAGCCATAAATTAGAGTTTTAATCGAGCTTCAAGCAGCCTGCAGCCCAGCCCCACTTGTTTTGGGTCTAATTAGTGCTTACTCGATAAAAGAAAACTTGTTTTCCACTAACCCACATATCACGGGCTGCTTGACAGCTGCTGCGTTGCAGCTTAAGAGCAGGTCAAGGATGGTGGCGATAGCCTAATCCAAATTGAAACAAGTTGTGAAATTCTATATTTAAATGCCAACCACAATCGGCAAACCAAACAAAGTTCACTACTTGATAGCGCCAATGGGACACACGCAGATTAGAAGAGCATTCGAGAAGTGGCGCAATTTATTAAAGACGACCCCCCGGCGATAAGCTAATTCATTAACAAATATTTAAAGAAATATTCTGTTTATTTTAATGCAATTTGCATGCTGATAAAAAAGTGAAAAAAACAATCATCCTCAGTACTTGATAATAGAGCGAATGCTTTCGCCCTTGTGCATCAAATCGAATGCCTCGTTGATCTGCGATAGTGGCAGTTCGTGGGTAATGAACTCATCCACCAGCAGATCCTTCTTAAGGTACGCCTCCACCAGTTTGGGCACATCCGAGACCGAACGCCAACCGCCGAAAGCAGATCCCTTCCACACACGACCCACAACCAGTTGGAAGGGCCGTGTGGCGATCTCCTGGCCAGCACCGGCCACACCAATGACCACCGATGTGCCCCAGCCCTTGTGCGTGGCCTCCAGGGCGGAACGCATGGTATTCACATTGCCAATGCACTCGAAGGTGTAGTCGAAGCCGCCGTCCGTCAGGTCAATCAAATAGTTTTGAATCGCACCCTTGTCGGCCACATCCTTGGGATTGACAAAGTCGGTGAAGCCGAATTTCTTGGCCAGCTCAAATTTGGAGGGATTGATGTCGATGCCGTAGACCTTGCCGGCGCCAGCCTTCTTGCAGCCCAGACCCACTGCCAGGCCAACAGCACCCAGACCCCAGACGGCGCAAGTGCTGCCAGGTTCCACCTAAAGAATTTATTAGAAATCTGCAACATGGAACCCCAAACTATACGCACCTTGGCTGTGTTCAATGCGGCACCATAGCCCGTGGAAATGCCACAGCCCAGAAGGCACACCTTCTCCAATGGGGCTGTCTCGTTGATTTTGGTCACCGATATGTCGGCCACCACGGTGTACTCGGCGAATGTAGAGGTGCCCATGAAGTGGAACAGTTGCTGACCCTTGCACGACAAGCGGGACGATCCATTGGGCATGACACCAGCGCCCTGGGTCAGGCGAATCTTCTGGCAGAGATTTGTCTTGCCGCTCTTGCAGAATTTGCAGTCATTGCACTGCGGAATGTACAGGGCAATGACATGATCACCGGCCTTGAAGTTGGTGACGCCCTCGCCAACGCTCTCCACAATGCCGGCGCCCTCATGGCCAAGTACCACGGGAAAGAGACCCTCCGGATCGGCACCGCTCAACGAAAAAGCGTCCGTGTGGCAGACGCCAGTGGCTGTAATCTTGATGCGAACCTGCCAACCGAGTCAAAGTGGCACATAAATCAATTGTTGAATGGAATTTTTATTGGAGACCCACCTCGTGCGCCTGAGGTGGCGCCACTTCGATATCCTCAATGACCAGCGGCTTCTTGGCCTCCCATGCCACTGCAGCTTTGCATTTGATTACCTGTGGGAGTGTTATGCATGTTTGTTTAGTGTCTGGTTTTGTTACAATAGCAATTAATATTCTGGGTACGTACTTTGCCTTCTGTTGCGGACATCTTGCTTTGCTCGTTGAGGAAAATATAGTTTTTGCGATAAGTTCGATGCGAGGCGGCGAATGACAGCGAAACATTTATACAGCCGGCCAACAGGTGTTGTTGTTGTGAACGAGCTTATCTTAACCCACTTAGCACCCCTCTTTTTAAACAGGTTTACAACTTGAGCTAAACCGCGCAAAATTGTAAGTTATTCTTGTAGATTTAGCCTTCCTCTTTGATTTCAAAATATATGACCACGATATCTTTCACCTAAACTGCGCTAAAATTCTTCAAGTTTCAACATTTTCGTGCGTCGACAATGGGCTAATCGTCCTCTGCGATAATCGTAAAGCATATTCCTCGATTTTGATATTCGCTTTAATATTACCAGCTAGCTAAGACCTTCAGCACTGAACATGTAATTTTATGCAATAGATGAATATATTTTCTACAAGAATGATTAAATTTAAGAACTCATTTTTATTGGATTGTTTGTAAAATACGCTTTCATCAAAAACGAGACAATAAAAATATCCATTCTTTCTACAAGGCAACCACCCAGCTGCTACATGTCAACTTACATACTTGTGTACAAAATGACAAAATCCCAAATTGCTTTAAAAGCTTTATCAACTGTAATCTTCATATAATCCGTTGATTTTGAATTTGTAGTTAAATTTCTTGCTCTACTTTTGAAGAGGAATATAATATCGATCAGTTTCTCTTGTCTTCGTTAAGTTATAGTGCCTTTTTCTGCCTTTTTCGACAGGACTACATGCATACATATGCGAACCGCCCTTTTGGTGGCAACAATTGAATCCTGCCCGAACAGCTGTTGTTGCTTGCAGGAATTGCAGTTTGCAAAAAAACTTTGAGCGCAGGCGCCAGTTTTTTGTAAACATTGTCCGCCCAGCCCAAAAAATGCAAGTCGGCAACAGAGAAAGCAGCAGCAGAGGCAACAACAGCAGCAGCACCGCCCCCAAACGCCAATGAACGCAAAATCAGCACAAGGACGTGGAAAAATCGATAAAAGCACAGACAACAGGACACGACATCGGGCCGGAAGTGCATTTTGTTGTGGGTGTGTGTGTTGGGCGTTGGGTAACGGGCAAGTAATAGAAACGGTTAAAAAAAAGAGCAGTATGTTCGGGCAATTGTGCAAGAAAAATATGTAGTTTTTGTGCCACACAAAGGAAACTCAAAAGGAAAGCCAACAAAATGGTGGGCAAAGGTTCGAGCGGCCTGTCCGTCGATATGGGCACAGGGACAAAGGAACGCCCTGTTTTCATACCACCGCGTAAGCGTCAACAAACCAAAACTGACACCAAAAAGCAAAACTATGTGGACCATATTGTCAGTGTGCAGGTGAGTGTTTTCTATGCAAATTATTCGATTTGTGCTCCTTCTATATCTCTGCTTGAACTTTAGCAAAATCGTCCCAAGCTGTCGCCCTCAAATCCGACACTCGAGGAGGAGCTGCTCAAGTCGAAATTGATTATCAAAAACAAGCAGCCGCTGCCACAGCTGCCGGGGGAGTTGGGTGTGCCGAATGCCCAGGATACCATTGCCAGCACCCATTCGGCCAGCTCCACACAGCATAGCAATAAGTCGGCCCGCTCCACGACCAACATCAATGAGCTGCAGAACTTCGAGTCGATCTCCCAGTGCACCAAGTCCACGTCGCAGCGGCATGAGAGCAGCACGGTCACGCCCAGCAGCTGCTGCTACTCGGAGAGCAGCCTGGACGCCAAGATAACCAAGAGCCACGATTGCCTCAGCAGTCGGTCGTCGTCCAAGAAGCGGGTCAACATACGCACCGCAGATCTGCCCGTGACGGCACGCAATCAACGCTCATCGCCGGACATAGCCAACTACGAGGATCTGGAGTCGGGGGAGACCAGTGTGCTGAACACCTACGACCATAGCCTGGAGCGGTATCAGGCACGCAAGGCAGCCGATGGGGGCAACTATCTGACCATGACGGGCACCATCAAGCGCGGCCGGAAGAAGGGCCAGTCCATCGATCTGCAGATCAACATAAGTCGCGAGGAGCTGGAGCAGCTGAATGCCCATGCCATGGCCAATGAGTCGCAAAAGGGTCGCAGCCTCTGCTGCACCTGCAGCTGTGCCATCGGCCTGCACATCTTTCTCATCTCGTTGCTGTGCCTGCCATTTGTGACCATCATCTCGGCGGTGTACTCCTTCTACATTGGCACCCTCACCTGGTACAACATGTTCAACTACTACTGTGAGGAAAAGTCGTATCTGCATAAGATTTTCGTCACACCGCTGCTCTTTCTGGCCTATCCGCTGGCCATAGTATTGTGCACCTTTGGGCTGGGCCTCTACTCGGGCTTCCGGCAGCTGAGTCTGCAGTACAGCAGCTGGGTGAACGACATTACGGACATTGAGAAGGGCTTCTATGGCTGGCTGTGCGGCTTTCTGCACATGCCCGACTGTAGTCCCTATGAGGTGGTTATACTCACAGACATTTGTGTGGCGCCGCAGGATCCACAGCGGCTGCATATAAACAAGCCACGCCAGGAGCTATCCATGTAGAGAGGGGAGGGAAATCGTCGATACAAAAGGTGTGTGTGTGTGTGCCAGAAATCGATTTAATTTATAGGATTTACTGGACCAGACCAGCAACGGCGGTTTCGAATTTTCGCGACCATGAGTGTGATATAAAAAAAAACGTAAATTACATTTGCAGTGTATCTCTGAAGTCTACTCGTAACGACACAAAACTTAAGTTTCCTTTGGCCAAATTTGTTCCTTTTACTTGAATGTATGCAATTGCAGCTTTAGAGAACAGAAGTACATACAATATATACGTAGGTATATAAACCACATACCCCATAGATATCAAAGCTAAACAAGAACATAATCCAAGCCCTATAGAGACTAGCATTTAAGTTGAATAGAAAGAAACATTTAACACTCGCACAGAAACAACAAAACTCTCAAGTTATCTTCGGTGTAACCTTGCAAACAGATCAACAATATATATATATACATATATATCTGTAGAATATAATTGTTTTTATGAATGAATTGCTCAAAAAAAAGGTTAGTGTCATTCTGAACAGGTGTTAAATGATTTAACAAAATTTACTAACAAAAACCATCACTACTATTAACTCGTGTTTAACGAACTGTAAACTAATTTCCAACCCCCACACATTACAAAGCATCGCTTTTTCCAATTAAGTTACTATTTTTAGTACAAACAAAAACATATATAATTACAGAGTCGATATGTTATCTTTATAATGTTATAGATAGATTATCCATGGGAAGTGCACACTCGGATTCCATCCAGCCATATCTATTTCTGAACATTTTGCAAGGTTATAGCCGTTAGAACCCGTCAACTGTTGTGGCGCTAGCCCTAGAAAAAAATACAGCATTTTCTTTACATTCAAACTCAAAGCCAAATCGAAAACAAAATGCAAATATTTATAAACTCTCTAATTGCATTTACAGAATTATTGCATTTATCTTTAAAAACAAAAAACAAAAACAAAAAAATACCTACAAATGATAGAAAAAACCAGAAAACAAAACAAATTAATTGCGCAGTGGAGGTGATGGAAACTTTTCCTTAGTTTTAAGCAAACATTTCTTATTTCTACATACAAAAAGAAATGATTATAAACGCCACACGTATACACGCATAAATATATAAGTAAAACGTTTTTAAAATAGAAATTCTATATGTTAAGTAAAAAACAGAATCCGAATATCAAACACTTATTGAAATGAATATATTAGCCCCACTCCTCTCCCCCCCACGGAGAAATAAAGCCAATAAAAAACTATTTAGCAAGCCAAACCCAATAACCCAAAAGTTCTCATTTCAGTCGCGTAGGTGCATAATTGTTATTTTATTATACAAAGTTTTAGTTTAATTTAATCAACAACAAGAAAACAAATTCATCGAACAGACGCACACTTCACAAGAGAGGAATATATATGCCGGACGCCGCAGCTTTGATGCCCTTGCATATTCAACGTTTCCATGGCGATATGTGATACCGTCCTGCAAATTGGTTTACTTTATTCTTCGCTATAAATATGAACATTGCGCCTGTTTTTATATACCTTAACTCCTTCAGCTCATTTTAAACAAGCTATTTTCAAACATCTCATCGAAATCAACACGCCCTCCGCAAGCGTATGAAAACCAGAGAACCAGAGAGTTGACGAGTGACAGTTGTTTTTGCCGGCATCACCCCGCCACCACCACTCATCCATAACATAATACTAACATGTAATCAACGGTAAACAGCTGTTCTCTCATTGAATGCAAGAGAGAGTGAGAGTAAAGTAAAGCAGTAAACTACAGTTAAAATACCTACATATATAACAAACAGATTGTTATTCGTAGAGTAATTGACACAACTTTCAGGACAGAACGACACGACAATATACTCGTACTGTATACGAGGCATCAAAAACACACGCTTCGTAGTGTTCTTTGGTACTTGCACTTTTAGCTTGTACGGAATGTTACCTGTAGCCTGTCTAAACTAACAAAAGCTTCTGCTTATACGTGTGTGTGCAAGACAGTCATCTACAGACAAATAGATCTCTAAAATATCTTTAAAATGCTGCTAATAGACAATCAGAAAATTGTCAAAATTCTAATATTCGACTTTTAAAATTGATCCTTAAAGATAAGGGCTTTAGTAGCTACTCACTCGCGATTCTATACACTAATCAAAATTGAGATGATTATCCGAAAATTGTTTGTCAGCTGCTGCTATTTGTATGCCCACAGCTGTAGAACCACCAAGATAATTGCCTCTCTGAGCAACACGCCGACGCCAGGGGCGCATGTAAAATGTCTGCGAATATCTTATTTAGTTCGCAATTCAAAATCGGCGTCCACAAAGTGCGGTCGATCGGGAAAAGGCAAATCTACGGAAAAAATGTCAACGGATAACCTAACTGCTGTTCTTCATGGCATTGAGGACCTGCGTTTGGTAAGAGGAATCTCAGCGGAACTCTAGGCTCGTTGTTTATTGACTTTAACTTCGCTGCAGGAACAACGTCCCATTCCAGAAATAGCCAACGATGGTATGCGCGTCTTTATGCTCAAAATTATCAATTCATATACCAATTCTCTTCTGTTTTGCCCCCAGAGGTGCTCCTGGCCATGGATAGTGTTGGCATCTGCGGCTCCGATGTCCATTATCTCGCTGCCGGGCGCATTGGCGACTTTGTGCTGACCAAGCCCATGATTATCGGCCATGAGGCTGCTGGCGTGGTGGCCAAGGTGGGCAAATCCGTAAAGCATTTGGCTGTGGGCGATCGCGTGGCCATTGAGCCGGGTGTACCCTGTCGCTACTGCGATCACTGCAAGCAGGGCAGATACAATCTCTGCGCCGACATGGTGTTCTGTGCCACTCCCCCATACGATGGGAATCTCACGCGTTTCTACAAGCATGCCGCAGACTTTTGCTTCAAGCTGCCGGATCATGTCAGCATGGAGGAGGGCGCACTCCTGGAGCCACTCTCAGTGGGCGTTCACGCCTGTCGCCGTGCCGAAGTTGGCCTGGGCTCAAAGGTTCTTATCCTGGGCGCCGGACCCATCGGTTTGGTCACGCTTCTGGTAAGAAATACCAAAAATAGCATGAAGTAAATTTCTATTTAACATTCGCCCTCACGTAGGCTGCTCAAGCCATGGGAGCTTCCGAGATTTTGATCACAGATTTGGTGCAGCAGCGTCTGGATGTGGCCAAGGAGCTGGGCGCCACACACACACTGCTGCTGGATAGGGAACAGAGTGCCGAGGAGACTGTCAAAACAGTCCATTGTACGATGAGCGAGGCACCCGACAAGGCCGTCGACTGTTGTGGCGCAGAGAGCAGCGCCCGTCTGGCAATCTTCGTAAGCTGTCAATGAAAGTGTTTTTTCTTTTTTTGGGTTGCAACTAACTCTGCGTCATGCTTTTGTTATCAGGCTACACGTTCCGGCGGTGTTGTAGTTATTGTGGGCATGGGAGCACCGGAGATCAAGCTGCCTTTGATCAATGCCCTGGCCCGTGAGGTTGACATACGTGGCGTATTTCGCTACTGCAACGAGTGAGTGTCATCACAACATATGTATTTTCAACATTATAAATTGAGTGTTTATTATGCGCTTACAGCTATGCGGCCGCTCTGGCTCTGGTGGCATCCGGCAAAGTTAATGTCAAGCGTCTGGTCACGCATCACTTTGACATCACGGAGACGGCAAAGGCCTTTGAGACCTCCCGCCACGGCCATGGTGGGGCTATCAAAGTCATGATACATGTCCAGCCCAGAGATGCCAACAATTCAGTTAAATTTTGAATCTACATATGTAAATTAAACCTAGACCTTATGGGAGTGGTAAACCGTTCGTGTCCTTTAATTGCTTTCAACTGCAAATAGACATTCAATGTACGGCAATGCCTTCTCGACCGCCCTAGATTCGCCATTGGCATCGTAGTCGATCAACTCTGGCTGCCTACACTGGGCAATGTAGCGAAGATATCCACGTGTACTGTGCAGCCTCGGGTGTATCTTAAAGTCCCAACCACTCGGACGTGGACTGCAGAATATTGTAACCCCATGACAGTTTACATCCTCCAACACATTGTGGAATACCACGCCCAAATGGTTGTGCGCCCTATTGATGATCACCACATGGACAGCTTCGTTGGCCAGCAGCCGGGCCAATTTCCGCAGCATTTTCAACTGAATGGGCCAGTGGTAACAGGCAGGATCGTACACGATTACAAAGAAATCTTCATCCGTCTGATCTTCCAGATCAAAGTAGTTCTGTGGCGGAGCATCCAATTCGATTGTGGGCGCCAGAACAACCGCCTGGAATAGCTGCTGCTGCAGCAGCTTCTCGCAAAAGTCCTTCAAATTCCTGTGGCTTACCAGACTGCGCATTTGATAGACGTGATGCTTCTTATCCTGAGCAAAGATAAGAGGCGGCATACCTGGACGATAGCTGCCAAAGTTATTTGCACTCAGATTTTCATTCAAACGGCCGATGCTCTTTATGTCCCGCACACCGAACATGATCCGTCCAGCATACTCCTGGGCCAGTTTGCCCATTAATTTAATCCACTTGTGGAGACCATCTCTGTGTTGGTTAGCAAAGAAATGAAATGCCATAATTCGCGGTGGATCCAAGCAGAGTTTTTCTTCTTTGGAGTTCTTCCCTGCAGGCACCCATATCAGCCACGTATCCGAATTGTTGTCGGTGGCGCAGGTTTCGACAAGGGGAACATCCATTTGCTGCTACTTTTTATCTGATAATAGAACAAGAAACACAAAGATCAGATCGTTTATATCAGTAAATTTGTCGAGTTGAATATTTCACAAAGAAGCTTCTGCGTAAGCTTTTCAGCAGTTGTCCTAGGCCATCACTATGAATGTCTGGCTATCGATAAATCACAATTTGAAATTCAAAATAAATAACGACTCAACTCCGTGGGTCTTTATCTTTTAATTGATAAAAATTGCGTGATGCGTTTTAATTTATTATTGGTGTCCCTGAATATTCAAATATGATAAAAGATAATTAAATAACAATAACAACACAAAAACAATAAAGCAAAAGCTGGAGAATTGGGGACTTATCGTCGTTTCGATTCGTTTAGTTAACTAAAAACTATAAAAGAATAGTTTCTTAACTGGCTGGTGCGCTGCGCGATGCATAGTGTATTTTGTGCCTACCCATTTGCTTAAGTTGAATTGTTCTATGATTAGAATAAAATGATATAATCCCCGCACGCAGAACCGAAAACTAATCAACAGCTAAACTATGCTTAATATTATTTACACGGTATGGGTAATATATATATATATATATATAAAAATAGAAAATACACTGTATATATTCCAATGTCTAACAGAGCGCCAGAATAGAGTTGGTAGAACAACCATTAACCCCAGTTGGCTGCCATTAGCAATTAGAAGCGCACCTGCTTCAGCTTGTCGTAAATGCTAAAATACAAGGCCGTCGTCAGGCTTGACTTCAGCAATGTGGGGGCCACGCCCTTGTACAGACCGCGTACACCCTCTTGGCGCACTGTCAGCCTCAGGCAATCCCAAACGCCGTGACACTGCAGCGTCTGGCCAAACGTCTGTCGATTCGACTCAAAGCCCTGTATTTGCAGGCGTTTCTTAATCAAATCGAACGGATACACAATCGTCTTGGACAGCATGCCCGATGAGGCGCCCAGTGCGAGTAGCGTCCAGGTGGGCAACTTGCTGCGATCCCCCACCTCGAAGAAGGCACACGCCCAGTCGCTGAACAGGCGATAGGCCATAAAGTTGGTGCCCATCAGCGGTGCAATCTGTAGCAGGGCCGACGACAGCCCACGGTACATGCCGCGCGGCCCCTCCTGGTGCACAATGGCGGAAACGGCGCGCGTGGCATTCCTGTAGCCCTTGCTGGTGTCCTGGGCAATCAGGCGCGTTCGTATCACATCCAGCGGCGTGGAGATGATAACCGCAGCACCGCCAGCAGCGGCGCCGCACAGGAAATTCGACAAGTGCTGGTGATCCTTGAGGTAGTTGGTCTGCTTGGCCTGCAAACTCAGCTGTTCGTATGTCCAGAACTGACAGATTCCATACATAATGCTCAGCACCTGGGCGGGATTGTGGCCCTTCCAGAAGGCCAGCACTCCCTCCTCGCGGTATATCGTCTTCACAGCCTGTGTGATGGAAATGTATTTGGATGCCTGCCGTGCGCCCGTGGCCTGGGACTTGCCCAGCGGCTCCACCTGCAGCTGAAAGCGTATTTTGAGCACATCCAGCGGCTGGCAGGTGGAACGTGTTATGGCCGCTGACAGGCCTCCAGCCACAATCTGATGCAGTTGCTCGCGCGTACTATGCTTGCGTCGCGGACTCGGCGAGGGGCTGGTTGTGGTTGCGGTAGCCGCTCCGGTACTGGTGCCCGTTGTTACCGCCATATCGTCACGGTGGCCAATACGAAAATGAATGCTGCTGACGCTGACTGCTGTCTGCTTGTCTGCCGTTGGCAGCTGTGTGTGTGTATGCGCGTTTGCCCGTGCGGATTTCACTTTTATTGCTGCGACTGATTCCTCAATGGCATTTCTGTAAATCACAAAGCAACCAACAACATTATTAGTAGTTTTCTTCGGCCATCCAAAACTATTCAAAGGTGCGGCCTGGGGCTGTTTACACACTCATCATTGCTGATGATTGCGAAATTTCAAAAATGCCGCAGTCAAGATGGGAGCAAAGATGGGCGCTCAAAACTTACTTAGAGTCATGCTCAGTGGAGCCGTACGGATGTCATTTAGCTGTTGTCGTCTGGTCTGGTCTGGGGCTATGCTCGCCTGCGCATCAATTAGTCCCCATGCTTGTCCTAAAATAGATTCCAACTCTGACTCTAGCGCTTCTTCCCCCTACTATTCACATTCATTCATTGAGTGAGTGAGTGATTGGCTGGCTGACCAGCAAGCCAGGGGGTATCTGGGTTTATCAGCGATTTCACTTTTTTTGTCGTCGTACGTCGTACGTCGCTGTCTGTCTGTGTCTGTTGTCCGCTGTTGCTGGCTAGCTGTTGATGCTGCTGCCAAGATAAAGAGACAAAGGCTCTCTGTTGCATATCGGGAATGCATAATGACGGAGGGACGGCACTGACTGGGCACTGGGAATGTCTTACCGTTAAGTATCTCCAAAATATGGGGCGCGACAACCGTGCACAGCGTCCGTCCACGGGGAGATTGCAGCAGTAAATGTTTCGGCGGCGGCGGCGAAGCTTCTTCATTACAAGCAAAGGCCTGTGGATTGCGTCAAAACTTTCTTTTCGCCAGGCATTCCGGTGAGCTTGTGTCTGTATGTGTTCCGAGAGAGCGTGTAATAGTTTGGTATGAGCTGTAGATGCAGTTATCTTCGTTGCTCACATTTAGGCTCTAAAAACTGGTTTCGTTGCCGCTGTTTCTTTTTTTTTTGAAAACAACAACAAAGTTACGTCTTCAACAGCGTGACCGCGACGATAACGATAAATCGATAACGGCGATAGGACAAGACTTAACCCACTTAACACCCCTCTTTTTAAAAAGTTGTGCACCCATTCTCCCCCTTACTTAAAAAACAAAAATGACCACCGACATCTTTCACCTGCAATGCGTAAAATGTGTTAAAGTTACATACGTGGAAATATTAAATACGGTCGGCCAGTGCACCCATCTCCAGCTAGTGCCAACGATGCGGGGCAACGGTATATCGATAAGCAGGCTCAGTGTCAAGGGCACAGCGCTGCCACTGCAGGCGCGCTTTTAGTTTTATTTGAAAAATGGCTTAAAAAGTATAATACAAAGAGTGTAAATTGAGAGATTCTTCTGCTACTTCCAGCCAATGCCAGCGGATGGAGCACCACCTGGTGCACTGGGCGTTGGCTGATAGTCGGGCGGTATGCTAAAGCCAAGCACTTCAAAGTTACCACCAGAAGCAGCCACAGGCGCTGGCGAATTGGTCGGATAGGGGGGTATCTTCTGTGGTCCAGGGGCAGTGGGCAGCTTTGCGACTGGCGACATTGGATTGGGCGTATATGGTACAGGAGCCACTGGCGGCGTGTCCTCAGCCTTTGGATACAGACTGGGTGCAGCTGCCGGAGCTCCATTTGCCGGCTGGCCGAACGTGTAGACCGGATAACGTGGCTTGAAAGTGTTGGACTCGAACTGTTCGTCGCTGACATCTTCCTGGAAGATGGGGGCACCTACCAAGAGCAGAGAACAAGGGGTTAGTCAATGCGGGAATTATGATGTGAAAGCACCTACCAGGATAGCTGTTGACACTGCCGCCATTGGCGTCAGTTGTCCGACCGGGTCCCTTGTCCTCGCCACTGCCCAGCAGCGGCACGGTGCCAATGGTCACTGGAAAATCGACCACCAAATCCCCGCCGCCATGCAAACGAAATGTTTTGGCTATAAAGCGAAGCGTATAGCTGACACGTATGGGATCCCGCTCCCCCAGCGTGGTGGGTGTTGTGGGTGGCACCACAAGATACTCGTGGAACTGCGCCTTGTTGTGCTTCAGCACCTCGCCGCAGTGCTTGTCCGCAATGCGTGTTTCGGTGACCTTTAGCTGCTGCTTGTCAGCGGAATTGGCTCGATATGTGACATTCTTGAAGAGTCGCACCTTGACGTCCTGGCACTGCACATCCGACTGATTGTCGAGCACCAGGTGGAAGTGTATCTTCTGGCCGGGCACATAGGCGCTGTACGAGGTGCCCACATCCATGACCATGGGTTTGTGGGCCCCGAAAATGGAGCCCCACCAGAAGGATTTGTCCTCGATGCGTTTCAGTGGTTGCTAAAGGCATAAAGGAGAGCGTTAAGGAGGCTGGCTCCAGTGGCAGGGAGTGCTAAGGCCAGACGTACCGCATTCTCCCGCTTGGTGTTCAGATCGTGTGGCAGTATCACAGTGAAGCACTGCTTGAAGATATTGTTGTAGCGCACCGAACGATCGATGGTGAGCGTAACCTCATGCTTGATCTGTCCGTGGCTGCCGTTGAAGGAGGTGGGTGCATTCGGCGGTATGGTCGTGTGGAAGGGAAACACAAACTTGCCCTTGGGCAGCTCCAGCTGCGAGCCCCCACTCTGGCCGTACACATACTTATCGCTGCCATAGTAGATCTCCGTGCTGGTGTGCGTCTCCATTGATTTGGTTGTCTTGCCATCATCGCCGGGCTTCTCCACGCTCTCCTGCCAGCGCGTCTCCCCATAGCCATTTATTGTTATAAATATTGCTGTAATTGAATTAATTTCGGATGTACTATGTGTGTGGGTATTGTATACAGGGAGCACTCGATAGCAGCGGCTGGCAGCGTTGTGCAAGGGAAGACGAGAAGGAACGTTCTGAGTCGCTGCTATGGCCGCGACTGTACTTTTATACCCGTACTCAGTCGAAATTCGGAATTGTCGGAATTTGCAGATTCGACAATCTGGTATGTATGGTTATTCCCAACAGTTCCCTGCAATTCTTTGGCTGAGTTTTCACTGTCACCTTTCGTAATCTTCAATTAGGCATTTAGTTTAATTGCAGCCTGACATGCCTTGGCCTCTTCTCTTGGGAATTAATATTGGATGTTGGCTGCACTGTTTTAGCTGCGAATAATTCAAAGAATCAACAAACACATACGATATGCTGTCAGTATAATGTTCTCTCCTGTTCTACCCTACCCTACCCGTCTTAGATTGCTGTCCACACCGCACGACAAACTCAGATAATAAATATAAATAAAATGACCGAATATATCCAACTACAATTACCTTTCATTCATTCTAAGCTGAGCGGGCACCAGCTGGTTTTATTACACAAATCTGAAGCTGTGTCTGCAAAAAAAAAAACAACACTATCTGCCGAGAGTGTCTGTGTCCAGTAAACCGAATCAAATTCCTAATAATATAAACAGCAGCTCGTAATTTCAAACACCAAACTAGTTTTTTCAGCGGCTATCAAATATCCGAAGCCAGTCAGCCAGGCAGCCAGGCAGCCAGACAGCCGGTTGGGCCATACTGAACATTAACAATATAAATCTGCCGGCAGTAATAACAAAAGATACAACAACAATACAGCAGCAGCAACAACAATAATAGCAACAATATCAATGACGCCGCCGACTACTAATGAAGCTCACAGCACAGTTCCCGTACCATACGCAACGAAATTGGATGGATGGGAATGGGATGGCAGCAGCATATAACCATGACGTCATGGACAAAGACAAACCACCAGCCACCAGCCAGAGGGGAGAGCTATGTTAATGCGTCTTGGAGTTTGGCAGAAGGGTAGTGGGGTAGAGTGGGCTTAGAACTTACAGCGAATGGTTTTCGGACGGTCCGTTGTGAGCTCCGCAGTTCCGGATATAACCTGGCCTGCGTGATACACACCCAAGGGGTTATTATCAAAGGCAAAGGTCACTTTGCTGCTCATCTTATCAAGTTATGCGGCAAGAAACGGCAGCGCCTTGCTGGTGGCCTTGGCGACGGTGTCAGGCAGTGCCCAGGATTTGACAAAGGAATGTTTGCTTTTTATTGATGATAGCGCGAAGCAGCAGCAAGAGTGGGGAGCACACGAACACACGCACACAGCACGCGAATGAACCGAACGCCAGCAGCCAAATGTTGCTACTGAAAGCAAAAGCTGAGCGCGAGTGTATGTGTAGGTGCGTCCGGAAGTGAGATAGCACGTTCGACTGCGCAGCATACAAAACGGGGAAGTACCGCAATAAATGTAGTTGCATTTTTAATTAATACTTTTTGATTAATACTTTCAGACACAAATAAATAAATGAATTCTCCGATATTTGAACAAAATTCAAATCGCAGCCTGTTTGCGCCAAACAGCCCAGTCTGGTGGCAACGCCACGCAACAGCTGTTTAACTATCGAAATATCGCCTCTCTTTGCAACCGTTATCGAAACAACAACATAACATAGAACGCGCACGTATAATTTATAAGAAATTTAATTATTTAACCATTTATGGCACCTTCAATCGAATTCAATTACACAGCCCTGCGTGTGTGTGTGTGTAGCTGCCGCTGTGTGGTGCAAGGGGCCCGCCCTAGCTGTGTCAAATTAGCGTGAAATGGATAGTAAAATTCACAAAGTGGCCAAATCGAAAAAGCTCTCTTCCGCGGCGGTTGGTTGTATGTAGAAATTCGCCCAAATCGGTTGTAGTGTAGTAATTCTGCATATAGCTATCACATATAGAGACCAAGGAAGGGTGCGGCGCGCGGGCGTGTGGAAGTGTGTGTGTGTTGCAGTTGCTGCTGCTGCGTTTCTATGTTGCGGCATTTTAATGACGAAATTATTTTTGGATAAGTGTTTAATGAGAGCAGCAGCCATCGAATCGTCAGAATGGAAAGTGAACGGTTACGTATAACGCTGGACAATCCCGATGGCATCTACTTTGCCGGCGACATCATACGCGGCGAGATTTGGATGAATGTGAACAAGCGCACAAAGATTCGCGGTAAGTTGTTGTCATAGTTGATTTCTGGGAAACATCCACAAGCTAAGCCTTGCATGATAGTAGTCGCAATGAGTCAGGGCCTTGCTTTATGATTTGGTTGAAATCCATTGTTCGCGCGGGACGGCTGCTGCTGGACTCTCGTTATGGCCCCATTGGCATTAACAAAGAACTTTACAAAGCAGCACAGCAGCCATACACATATTTATAGTGTACTTCTGCTGATGATATCGCTGTCGCACTCTGCCCCTTTCGCACGCAAATTCGTTCGTTTGCCTTTTGCACTGGCGTTTCATTCATCGATAAGCATTCCATTGCAGTTGCACTCCGGCAGCGACAGCAATGTCGTTTTACGGTACAATTTCTTTCAGGAAATGGCAAACGCATTTCATTTAGGCCCCAAGGGAGAGAAAGAGATAGAAGCGCAAGCGTTGTTCTTTTCCGTCTGTTTGTGTGCCAAAAATGCCGTAATAATGGTAAAGCCAGGTCTGAGGGCAATCAGAGCGGCGCGCGCTCTCAGCACAGACAAGGCCACAAAAAAGAGCGTGTCAGCTACACACTTATAGCAACTACATTAAAAAACAAACTTTTTCTGCTATGCTATCGTTTAAATGTTGTTTAAAAAGTCCAGCAAAAATGCAATCGAGCAAAATCAGCATTAAAATCTACATTGGAATATGACGCGCATTGCCTATTTTTGCTCCCCGCCAGTGTACTTCGGCTCTCTGTTGTGATTTGCCTTTGTGTGTGCAGGTGTGAGCAGCTGACTTGACTGTGTGGGTGAGAGTTCTCGCCAAAAGGGAGCGCCACACTACACCATCTCTTGCAGCTTTCAAGTTTGAGTGCGCTACGCATCAATGTAAAGGGCATTTGTGTGTCACCAGAAGGGGAAGCCATAAGTGGCGAACTCCACATATTAAGCGTAGTTGGTGGTCGTGTCTAAAAATAGAAGAAAGCTGCCCCGAATAGTCGAATGTTCCATTATCAGCGCACAGTATAACAAAACGCGATTTATTATCAGAGCACATAGTACAAAAACACGAGTACAAAAAGATGATGTTTATATGAAAAAAGGAAGGGGGAGAACAAAATACATTTTTATGAGGGGAATGTTTTGTTTACTAGGGTGTCTCGCTGGCTAATCAAGATACAAAAGAAAGTAGTACATTTAATTAAGACATACATATAGTTCGTTTCGTTTTCACATTGTAAGGCTTCGGCAATTACATTTAATTAGACTCCTGCTCCGTCCTGTCCACACACATAGATACATACATACAAATATATGTATATGCATACACATATAAATATGTTTGAGCTTCATTGAACACATTTTTCTTATCATTTAATTTGTGCACAATTAAAGCAATTCTATTCGGATATAATAACGGTTTAGTCCTTGGTCCCCTAGCCTTGGACCTTATCCTTGAGGAAGCGTTCGACGCGTGGCCAAATCTCTTTGGTTTCACGTCCCTTGAAACTGGTGACCAGACCACGTTCCGCATACCAGGCCAAAACCGGACTCATCAGCTCATCATACAACTGCAAACGTTTGGCCACCACCTCCGGCTTGTCGTCCTCACGCTGGGTCAACGGTTCGCCCGTCACATCATCCTTGCCAGGCACCTTGGGATCATCGAAGCCAATGTTGTACACACGACCCGATGGCGCGTGAATCCAACGATTCTTGACACGGCAAATGATTACATCGTGTGGAATGTTCAGATTGATAACGGCATCGACCTGCTCACGTGCGGCTAGAATATCCGCCTGGGCACTGTTGCGTGGGAATCCATCCAGAATGTACGACTTGTTGCCCACCTCTGTGATGCGGGCCAGCATAGTCTTTGTGACTATCTCATCGGGCACCAGTTGACCAGAGTTGATAAACTGTTGCGCCCTCTTGCCCAGATCCGTATTATTGATAATGTTCTGGCGCAATATATCGCCCGATGAGATGTGCAGGAATCCAAAGGTTTTAACAATGCGTTCAGAAATGGTTCCCTTGCCAGAGCCGGGTGCTCCGATTATCACAGCACGAAAGATTTTCGTATACATATTAGCTTGCTTTCTGATCTATATGTGCTGCAATTAAATGTGGGAAAAAGGGTGTTTACAAGTGTATTTTGGGGTTAGTAACTGATTAAAGGGTAGAGGCACTCGTATAACTAAAAATAGTAAGCAAAACCTAATTCAGTTGTTGGCCATTTCAAAAGTTCTGCTCACTTTATGGGGCAGTAAGTTCGGCTGATTAGATTATCAAGACACTCAATCGAAAACAAGTATGCCGATACTCAATAATGAAGGTTAAACATATATATTTAATAGTTTTGTGTAGTATTTTATGACTAAACACAGAATTATTTCGAGTATTGATATAGATACGGTAGATTGTAATAGTAGCAGCTATTATTATTATTTATTATTGCACAAAAATATGGCGATAAATGCAGGTTTTATTCCGCTATTGTTTTTGTCTTGTCGCACCCACGTCTTCACACACCGCAAATCATTCGGGTTGTGCGTGGCCATAAGCCGCATGGCAACAAGTGTACCGCACCCCAAAGAGCAACACTAACAACAACAGCAACAACAACAAAAACGAAGAGTGAGAATACGAATAAGAGCAAGCGTGGCTTCTGAGTTTTATGTTCTTTGTCTTTCTCATGATACACCAGCAGATGTTATTGTAGCTATAGTTTGTTGTTCTTGTTGGTCGCGCTTATCGTTCAAAGTCCAAGCGGAAAATTATAAAAAAAAGTTCAATGTCGGCGCGTGTTTTCTTCATTTTATTTGTTTTTTTTTTGCTGCTGCACTTTGTCGCATATGTTTTCTGCATTTTTGCACCACCTTGCACTTTTATATATTTTGTTGTTGTTATTTTGTTATGTAAAGAAACTTGAAGAATTTATATGCATATGTATGCATATTTGTCACACTTACACAGGCACTTGTGTTTTATTATTAGTTTTGATTTATACGATTTGATTTTCAATTGTCGCCCTCGTACTAATTGCGATAACTGGTCGCATTAAATATTCTAATAATGTGCGAAACAACAAACACTGCTTGCTACCCGTCGCGTGTGCGTTCTGGTGCTGCCGGCTGGCGAAAATGATATGAAACTTTATCTTGATGTGTGTTATAGCCTGCCGCCTCTTGTTGTTTAGCTTCTTCCCCCAAAATGCTCCACCGTGTTCGTACGCTGCTCGTATGATTTTTTTTTTAAATTGACAGCCGGTCCGTCGTTTGCAGGGCATACTAAACATTGGGGTAGGGTGGTTAATCGCCGCTCTCAAAGTTAACTACAGCTGGACTTTCGAATTGAGAAAGCTTTGTGGCACTGCCTTACCTTCACTTGAATGTACCATGGCTACAACCAAACCCATACAAAGACAACTGCAGTTGGTGGGAGAGCGAGCCAGTCAGTTTGCTCACTCTCACTGTCACACGCTCTCGTTTTGCAGTTTTGCTCTCTTGTGCATTTGCATGTGTGTGGGTGTGGGTGGGAGCAACTACTGTGAACACACTGCTGGAAGCTCAGTGCGCATTCTTTTGGACTTGGACTGTTGCTTGTGCCTCTGATTGGGAATGTCAATAAATAAATTAAACAATTTAAATACAAAAATCAAATCAATCTGTTGGGCTTACACAGCATGAGGGACATGCTAAAAGAGTTTGCTTCGAAAGCTTCTTTATTGAGTAGTGGTAGTCGCTTCTGGTGTCCAATAATTGGTTAAGGAGGAGAACATATTACAAGTTTTTGAATATCAAAATCAAATATGCATAAGAACTAAAATAAAACTTAACGCTGCTTCTTTTTTCTTCTTCTTCTTCCTACGAGAACTTTGTTTTTTTGTTTTGTTTCTTTTTTATGCCTTGAACTCCTTGGATGTGGCTTCCATGAGTCCCTGCTTGCGTTCCTTTTGTGCATTTTTGATCATTTCGTCGACTTCTTCGATTGTGGGACCATCGGCATTCTTTTTCGGAGCATCGGCATGCTTTTTCGGATTATCTGCTTGCTTGGCCGCAGGACTATCATCACCTTTTTTGGCTGGACTAACGCTACGCCCATTCGACTCTGTCGCCCGCTGGTCATGATTAAACCAGGAGTAACGACTATGGCTCCTGCCGCGTCCACGGCCACGTCCGCGCGGCGCAAAGCGAGATTGAAAGCGACGCGGACTGTAGCTGCGTGAGCGGCTGCGGGAGCGAGTGCGTCGGAAGCGCGACGCTGGCGATGGTGTGCGGCGGGGCACAAATGGCGATGGTGTGCGGCGTGCCACAAAGGGTGATGGTGTTCGCCGGCGGTGCACGGAACGTGAGCGAGAGCGTCGGTCGCGATCGAAGCGTCGACCACGTCCAAACCGGCCGCCATATCGGCGTGGCGAGCGGGAGCGACTACGGGAACGCGACATGGAACGACGCCGCCTGGAGCGCGATCTGGTTCTGGTGCGGCGCGCGGTACTGTGCGAACGGGAACGCGAATCGCGGCGGCTTCTGCGCCTCGATGCACTGCGACGCCGTTCGCTGCGTCTCCTGTTCGAGCGACTCCTGCTGCGGCTTCGACTGCGTGAGCTGCTGCTGCGTCCCATATTCTTCTGTGGCTCCGGTACGGCCAGACGCAGCAATCCAAACTTGTCCATTTGCAGGGGACGCTTAATCTGGAAGGAGAACCTCGGTGTCGGCTGCTGTTGTTGTGGCTGCTGCTGTTGTTGTTGCTGTTTCTTTTGATCCTGGAATTTGGCTGCCACCTGCTGAGCGATCTGCACGCTGTTACTGCCAGCAGCAGCAGCAGTGGAAGTGGAAGTAGAAGAAGCAGCTGCTGCATGCGCATGCCGTGATGTGCTGGGTCCCATGTCATCATAGCTGGTCCTTTTGCCAGCGCCAAATGGTTCCGGTTTGCGTGTCACCATCGATGGGGCCGGTGGCGGCGGTGAGGCATTGTGGCCGCCACCCTTTTGCAAATACTCGCGCAGTCTGGCCTTCAGTTCGGCATCGCTGCCGACATTTTGCATTAGCCTAAAACACAAAAGAATATATATGAACAGAGTCTGGCTGGGTGGCTGCTAGTGCTAAATAATAGATTAATTAATGGCTAAGTACATACGTGTCCTGACTAGCAGTTGCAGTTAAATGCAGAAAGAAATTGTGTCAAATATTTCTAGCTCTGTTGGTGAGGGGGGGGCATGGGAGGAACACTCACCTGAAGGCCTCCTTGATGTCAATCTTTTTGAGCAGTTCTATGGGATCCACATCATCATCATCATCATTGTCGTCATCGCCGCCGGCAATGCTATTATTTCCAGATCTTGATTTTCCTTTCTTTTCCTTTTTGTCCTTTTTCTTTTTACCCTTCTTTTTGGACTTTTTGTGCTTGTTGGCGTCGCGCAGAAGTTTGCGCACACTGGACATGGTCTCATCGTCGTCCAGCTTGAATTCGTTGGCCTTTTCGGCATCGATAATGGCCAGCTTGTCGTCGTCAGCACCGCCACCAAACTGTGCCTGATGATGATGGCTGGTGCTGCTGCTGTTGTTGTTGTTGCCACGTGCTCTTCCAGCTAAAATGTACAATAGGTTAACCACAAGAACAGTAACAATAGAGAGCGCGCAGTTAGGTGTACTTACTTTGATCCTCGCTATCACTTTCAACACTGCCACCACTGGAGGAGCTGGACTCGTCCGATGTTTGGGCCAAATCGACAACATCTGCGCTGTTTTGTGTATGCTTACCATCGCCGCTGCCGCCGCCAACTGCAATTCCTGGCGGCAAATTTGAGCAACGCTGCAGTGCATCCAGTGAGAGGCGCGCCTCCGCATGCTGAGGCAATAGATTCAGGCAATCGTTGTAGGCCTTGACCGCATCCGGTATGCAATTCTTCTCCTCGTAGCTACGTCCCAGGGCCACCAGCGTTTCGCACATATATATACGCGCATTCACATGGTACTTATTCAAGTTTAGGGCCTTCTCGAAGTCTTGCAGACCCTTGAGGAAGCTGCCACGATTCGCGTAGAGGGCACCGCGCGCCACCAAGCCCTCAACATTGCGCGGATCAATGTTCAATGCCTTATTCAGACACTGAAAGGCCTCAACTTGCTGGCCATTCTTAAAGTGCTCAATGCCATCAGCCACGGAGCTGATTTTGGTTTGTTCATTTTTTGTTTTTGTTTGTTTGATGAGAGTAACGCAACGCAACGAAACGAAACGGTATGCAAAATGTTTGGGAATGGAATACACAAATTTTTTTTTTTTGGTCGCACACAATAATAATCCTTGGAAAAACTCCAAAAAAAAAATACAAAAATGCTTACCGAAATGCCCATTGGGAGGCCTGCTTCTGTCGCAGCTCTGAGGCATATTCCGCCTCCGGGAAGCCCAGCTTGATGTGTCCCATCATCGTAAAGTTCTCGTTGGGCTGCAGGCCATTCACTTGAAACAGCAAATCATAATTGGGATTCTCGAACTCTGGCGCGGCACTCAACATGTCCTCGTAGTGCACACTCGATGGGTGCTCCAGATTATGAATTTGTCTACAAAAGGGCCAGAGAAAAAATAGCTTACAAATATGATTTCTTTGGGGTTTTGGGGCGTTGTGCTGTCTACCGATAGTATTTGGGGAGATCCTTGATGTCACAGAGTCCCAGCTTCAGATCTGGCGATTTCTGGTATATGCCAATCATATTTAGCGACAAACGTTCGGCATCCGATGAGATTTGGAAGATCTCGCAGCGGAGTATATCGTTGGGACCAAATTGACGTGGATTGCCCTGTTTGTCCAGCGGCAGAGGGCCCCAGTTGGCTTGCATTATGGTGGCCTACAGACAGCAGCAGAGATTAGTTGTCGCGCCAGAAACGCCTCGCGCTGTGCCGGCACTCACCTTTATGGGTATATCTGATAGATACAAGTGCAGTGGCTCGTCGGAGCACAGGGGCTTCACCATCAAACGATTGAAACGGGGCAAACTCAGCACCGACGCGTAGATAATGCTGCCCTGTTTGAGGGCATCCAAACGATATGTCCAGGCTTTGCGTTTGTCCTTCAGCTGTGTAAAGAACTCGTACGGTGGCTGCTGCACGAGGCATTCTGTGCCTGCAAAAAACACACACAAACACACGTTTAATGAGTCAAAGGACTTAATTGGCATCAAATGGTGGAGGGGTCTACCTGTGGCCACCACTGCATCCTCCATGACATTGGCCACCAGTCCACGATCGTAGAGCTCGTTGGCCTTTCGGGTCAGGAACTGGTGCACCTTGAGGCGTTTGGCACGCTCCTGAAATGTAAAATACTTCTGCCGCTCCAGGTACACACTGAAGTCCATTTGGGTGAGGCCCATCTGGCGCAGCTCCTCGCCGCCGCGCTCATCGTCCCAAATCTTTTGCAGCGGCTGGCCATGGTAGCTGATCGCCTTGCCAATATATTCACTGTTCATTTTGATGTTTGCGGCCCCAGCCCCAGAAAACTTTTTTCACAATGGGCGTCCGCTGCAACGAGAAAAAAAGAGACCGAAAAAAACTATTAGCCCGTGCGAAAAAATATTGAGCAGCCGGCATAAACGCTGCACGCGTGCCGCAGCTGCACCAATGGGTGTCGAATCAAAGCACACACAAGGGCACCAATTTATGCACTTACTTTAAGCACAGTTTACTTGTCTGCAAACGTGTTTGGTTCGTGTTTTTTAATCATTTATTTTTATAAATTGTGTGCAGTGTGACCGGAGAATTAAGTATTTGCAGCGGGTTGGGGGAGGGTTTAGTGTGGCCGAAGGTTGAATATTCGAATTGCGCACTTTGAAAACGAAACCTTTGGCCAAACTGCTCAAAGGAGTATATGGTCCCATTTTTCTGGTTGAGAATTTGCAATTTTCCCAATTGTGCACAAACGGTATTGGAATTATAGAAATCCAATTGCAGCTCGCTTTTTGACGCAAAAATGAGCCATTCACAGTGTGACCGCTACAATATACCGCACTGACCCTCAGAAATATACCAAAAGGCACGACACGCATGTGACTCTGGGCTGATAACTATAATTATTTACCAATAGGTGGCGTTTTGTGTTTCAAAAAGTTGAATTCCGTTTTCCTATTTCTTGCAGCTATTAAAATCCAAGTCACTGGCAAGGGAAAATGCAAATGGATGGAAATACTGCGCAAAAACTCCAACAACAATGAGTACACGCGCAGTCTGTTCTACACCAGCAAGGAGATATACGAGCACAGCGAGACGCCATTGCCGGACTTTGAGCCTCGCGGTCTGGAGCTCTCCGCCGGCGAGCATACGTTCATCTTTAAGGTGGCGCTGGGCAGGCAGCTGCCCTCCAGCTTCAAGGGCAGCTACGGCAGCATCAAGTACAAGATGCGTGTGCTCATCCAACGGCCCTGGACGTTCGACGAGCGCCACAACATCCACTTCACGGTCGTCAAGAACATGCCCCTGCAGGCCATGCAGCGCAGCGTGCCCAGTCCCCTGGAGAAGCAGATAACCAAGACGATCAGCCTGTTTGGCACACGGCCCATTACAATGGTAGCCCTGCTGCCGGAGGATTTTGCGGTGCGCGGCGAGCCGCTGCGCATCTGTGTCACCGTCATGAACAACAGCACCACCAATGTGGAGAAGCTGCGCTTCAGTGTGCTCCAGTACGTGACGTACTACAGCCATGTGCCGCTGCGCGTGCAGAAGGTCGAGTGCATTGCCATTGCCAGCAAGGAGACGGGCTCCGTGCAGAAGAAGAGCGAGCGCAGCTTCGCCCACGAGCTGCTAATGCCGGAGGGCGCCCAGCCGACGGACGATCATCTGAGCGGCGTGATCACCATTGTCTATGAGCTGCGTGTGGAGGCGGTGCTGCGTGGATTCTTCAAGAATCTGGTGCTTAATCTGCCCTTCAAGGTCTACTCGCAGGATGCGTCGAACCGTCAGGGCTCGATGCGCCCAACGCCCCCACCCAGACCCGAGACTGGGCCGCCCGGTCCCGATGCCAATGGAACGATGGGCAATCCGTTTGAGCCCGCACCCACCGGAGCCTTGCAGGTGTATCCCTCGCTGGACACGTCGATTGGCTCGCCCTCGCGCTCCTCCCAGTTCAGCGAATGCAGTTCCCTCAACTCCACCACCTCCGACTCGTCGACGGCCACGCTCAGCCCCGCCGTGGGCGGCGTGGAGCTGTCGTACACGTCGGGCGGGTCACAATCCTCGCAATATGGCTCGCAGTTTGGCAGCCCCTCGGCCCGGGCCAGCCTGCGCAGCTCCAATGTGCCCTATATGCCTTATTCGTCCAGCCCGCTGATGGCGCAATCGTATCCGCCACCGCATTTGCCAACCTATCCGCTGCCAGAGTCGCCACAGTACTCACTGCTGGCGATGACGCCACCACCACCAGCTGCCCAGCCAGTGGCAGTGGCCCCAGCTCCGGTTCCGCTGGTCAGTGGCTACAGTCAGCTGCCCTCCAACACGGCCAACTCGGCATCATCGTCTTCGTTTCTGCAGCCCCGGCAGCCGCCTGGCGTACACGAATTGCGTAAGTTTTCGCACACACGATTTTAGTTGCTATTTAGATGCATAATCCATATACTTTTTTGGGTTTCTTGCAGCCCCTTCCTATGAGGAGCTCTTTGGTCGGGCCAATGCGCCCCCGGAAACGGCCACGTGAGCTGCTGCTGCGCGACCACCCAGTTACGTCCAAGCTTTGCCTAGATTTTAGAGCTTCAGGTTTACTTTAATAGTGTTATCGAATACCAATATATCGAATGAATATCATAGACAACAATCGAACAAACAAACAAACAAACAAAAGCAATGTGTCTGCGCACAATTATTATGTGTAATTAAGTTTTGAATTGAAAGCTTTGAATTTACATCAGAATGGTTGGCAAGAGAATTCCTTTATCCTTTGATATATATTTATATATCATATATATATTTAATTATATATTTATATTTATATCTTTAAATGTTCAACGAGGGAAATCTTGAAAATAGAATAACTTGAACTATTTTGGTGTACGCTTTGGTTAGCATTAGTTTTTGGCTGCGAAAGTTTTGAAGCAAGGCAAATAATTTGTTCACTTATAATGTAATAGATTACAGTTTCACTTCACAGTTCCACTTCTGTTTGGAAATTTGTTCAAATAGTCTAAAATGTTTATCGTAATTATAAAATTCTGTCGTTTATGGCATGCATAAATTCTTCTCACCAGCAAAAGTCTAAAAATAATTGTGGAAAATAGCTAAAACAATTAAATGTGGTCAAATATTTATAAGAAAATTTACAACTCATTGTTCAGTTCATGCAGTTCATGCAATTTAATGAAATGTTCTTGTGCAAATGCAAAAATGTTAAAAAAAGAAAATGCGATGGAAATTGTCTTAATCGTTGCACAAGGTCATAAAATTTAATGCAATTTTCTTGTGAAAATGCAAAAATATTTCGCAAAGCATTCTTAACATTTCTTAAAAAGATTTACCAATATTATTTGTTCAAGTTATTTGCCTATGAGCTTCCAATGCCAACAAATCAGACGAATCCTTTAGCAACGTATTGAATATTTAGTGCACAAAAATAGATAGAAAGCTCCCGTAGCATACAAAATTAGGCAACAAATTATAAACATTAAAATGTCTATGAACAAATTTTAAATGAATTAAAATTCGAATACTGCAATTTACAACCGATTTATTTAGTTAAGCTCTAACAACTTCCTACAATCAAAAGAATTTTTTAGTGTTTAAATGTTTGAGCAAAAAGTCTGTCTTTGAATCTTGCATATGATTTGAATGCCGCCCACACGCCCCGTCCCTTCTCTCCGACAGCCAAATAAACGAAAGACTTTCCACGCCGAATTTTACCACTCATTTCACTCAAAACATTTAGCCCGCCTATTTATCTGATAATTTTTTCTATTTTTATACTAAATCTATCCAAAGATACTGATTTTCTTATGCTTAAGTTTCGCAATGATATTTCTATGCCAAAACATACATATGATGCCTCCAACCCCCTCCCTCCCGCAACCATGATATAATTTATTTCTCCCTTAATCCCTGATTTACACATTTTTATAGGACTTAAGTATTTAAGCACAAAATCGAATATGTTGATTGATATTGTGTGGGCAATCATCGAAGCTTTAGTGCACCTAAAGGAAGGGCATAATAAATCGAACAAAAGAATTTTTAGACCCATCAAAATTTTGGATCCGCCCATCAAAAGTCATCTTTAAGTTTTAAGCGCACAAAATGCAAATACTAAATACGAACAGGTATTTTCTTTAAGGTGCTTAACATATATTATTCTCACCAAAAAAAAACAACATATTTTTGTATACAAATTTTTGCATTGTGTTTTTAGTTTTGCGGTAAAAACTAATTTCAATTTGATTTATTTAAGCCAACAAGCAAATAAAATGTTAATACCATTAAAAAAAAAAACCAAAAGTGTGGCTAACTGATATTTAATGGGAAAAGATCTATAAACCCTGTAGGAGTTGCTTGTGTGGCATATTTGGGAATTGATTAAGTGAAAATGGGTTTACCTTTGAGTCAAATTTTGTGTGGAAACTATGACTATGGGTTGGATATATTAAATGGATCTGTTTTTAGTTGACCGAGTGGCGCTGCCGCATGTTGCGCGATTACAGTGCATAAGTTCCGCCGGAGAGTGTGCTTGTCGCCGGCTATGGCCTGCCTTTGAACAGCTTTTAGGCTCTGGTTATTGCCAGCTAAGTGCTTTAATTAATTCCTTAATTTAAAAAGGTATGCAATATTCGAGTTGACTAATCGAAGAGCTCTGCAGAAACCTCGTATCAACTTATAGTTAAACCAGAACCACCAGAAATGTAGCCAAAAAAACTCTGCCCGTAACCATTCACTCCAGGGCCAGGGCAGCCCTAAGAAAGGTATACAAAACGTATATTTTTGTACGTGTTAAATTACAATTTCTAGTGCTTGGAGGAAAGTGCGTTTGGGGAGCCCGCCCCGTCGGTTGTGGAAGTCACTGTATTCCATGCGTCAACGCTCACGTTGATGTGTCGCCCACGCCACGCCCACGCCCCCTACCCCTACTTTACCTGTGTCTGGGGCTGCGAGGACGACTACGAGGACGACTGTAAGGACGAGTTGTAAACGTGTGCGACTTTTCTAACAAGTAACGGAAGTGTTAAGTCAGCTGTAATTGTTTTCCTTCATATTTTTCCCACTGGTTTTGTGGTCGCACTCCGCTCTGGGCTGCTCTGGGACCCTCCTTTTTGCAACTATGCCCACAAGGACCACTATTTAGTTTGCTTGCCTGGCCTGCCTAGGGTCCGGGGCCTAGGGGAATCAGAGTAAACCATAAATTATATTTCACTTGGCAATGGTATGCGCTGCTCCGCGCTGCTGGCTCTGGGTCTTGGGGTCTTGGGGGCCCTGCATGAAAAGCATACATAAACAAAATTGTTAAATAATAGCGACATTTAGCGGAAGTGTAATGCCTCCCCCCAACCCCTCACACACACACACACACACACAGGGCACATTCTGCAAAACTTCAACACGCGCGACAAACGATCGTTCGCCCAGTTATGTTTTGTTGTTGTCAAATTATAGAGGTGCCAGCGGTACTAGCTCCTGGCTGTATGCCCAGTCCCCAGTGACCTGCACTTAAATGTCTTAATCGCCACCGCTTGGGCCCACACTCCATTTCCAGCTTTCCATTTGACTTTCCAGCAGGGGAGGGGCAGGTTAATGATTTGTTGGTTTGGCCAGCAGGGTGGCAGCAATTTCTGAAGCTTTGCTGTTGCGGCATTGGAACGTGCCACTAACTGATATTGAGTATGCGCCATGTGGTGCCCACTGGAAACAGATACAGGATTGATAGACACGTACATACGTGGGGGCGAACGAAAGTAATCTATAGTTTGGCCATTTATATTTGTATTTACTTCACTCATATAACAATATTTGTGTGTGGCATCGGGGACAATCGGAGTGGGAATGCTGTGGTTTATCCAATCATTTATCGGCTTGTGGATAGAGTCAGTTTCGAACAAGGTAAGTGCCATTATCATTGGTAAATATCATTTATCGATTTTTGGGATTACATACATATAACGGATTTATCGTGATATCGATTAAATATCGTTGATTTGTGTATTTTCGATTAAAAAGTAAGATTATAAAAATTTAATTATTCAAAAAGTAATCGAATCGGTTATCGATTAATTCTCGATAATATTTCAATTTATCGATTACCTATTGGACTGACTTTTAAAAGTATTGAAAATGTTAAATTACTGATTAACCCCAATTTTATTTGTTATCGCTTAACTATCGATATATTTTTGGGCTATCTATGGAGCTATTAAAATGCTTGGAAAAGTTAATTTATAGTATAAATTTTGTACAATATGAATAGATTTCGAATGCAGTGCAGATCCCTTCTTATTCGGCTTTCCTTGACCGATTTTTCCAGTCCAACATCCGTAATCTACCCCCTCTTCATTTTAGTTAAGAGATGAGTTTGTTTAGTTAACCGTCCGACAGAACTTCCGTAGCATATGGCACAATGGTCAAGTTTATATTAAAACTTGAAGCACATGTCCATTTCCATTGCCATGTGCTCCCTCCCACGCCCACTGCGGGACTGAACTTCCTTGCCAGCATACAGCTGCGTCACCGAATGACTGGGAATTAGTTTATGCTACTGTCCAAAAAAGAAAAAGGGAGAGACAGCCAAAGAGGATGTTCTTGAAAAAAAGGGGCCAAGCATATTGCCTAATGCCAAATAACCAAATCAAAACTAATCAGGCAGAAGTTACTGCACAGCCAGCAGGTGCCATTCATGCGGACTTGAGACGACTGACTCTGGTGTGTCGGTGTGTGTGGGGGGTGTTCTGCCCACAGTGAAAATGGTTTTAAATTGCTGCGTGATTGTCTTTCAAGTTGGCCCAACACTTGTTGGGCCTTCCCTCCCGAAATCCGATGCCTTCTCGCAACCTTCTCGACTGTGAGTCGCAAATTTAATCAAGCGTTGAAATTTTTGCACGTACTCCGTATTTTCTATTTCTATTTCTATCATATTCAATGGCCTCCCAACCAATGCCAATTTCTGTCCACAAAACTCTTGGTCACATGTGTGTGTGTGTCTGTGCTCGCTCCCCCCCAGTTACCGCTCTCGGTCCCAGTCCCTGTCCGATGTGGCTTCCTTTCCTCCTGCTGCCACTGTTCGGACTTCCGTGAATGGGTCCTGCAACGAGCTCTCTGGGGGCAACAGTTGCCAAAGACTGTGACCTCCTGCCACCCACATTTCTTTCGTTTTTTTTGTCGTTGTTGCTTGTGTGTGTCGCTTCATTAAGCTTTTTTTGTGGGGCACGAACCACAAGCTGTGACGGATTGAAGGTGCGTGGGTGGTTGGCTCTGCCCCCTCAAATGTTTCCATAATTAACCAGATTCTTTCTTGTTTTCTCATATTTTACGAGTTCTAATAGTAGTTATAGATACTTGATATTGTTTGTGCTGTTTCTTTGCTGCCCGCTGCAACATTTTGACTCCTTTTTAATATCAATTTGACACAGTTGTTGGCCTTACACGTACCGTGTTCATTTTTCTCTTTTGGCATTTGATTGCAGGACGAGAGACCGCAAGGGCACACACACACACACACACACACACACACACACACACACACACACACACACAATATGTTGCAATTTCTGTTAATTTTGTTATTGAGACACGTTCCGACTCTGGCCACGAAACTGCAGAGACGGCCACCCACACATCTGCTGCACACGCACACCATGTGCAATGGGGCAATGGGGGGTGGGATGGGGAGTATAATATCTTTTGGGGCCACAAGTTCGGCTTTAGTTGATTGAGATTGATGCTGTGGGGGAGGTGGTGGCAGGAAGCTTGCTCTTTCTCTCAATTTGGCAAAAGAAGCCACAGCAAAAGCTTTTGCGGTATATGCATATAATTTTCAGGGAAAGAAATCCTAAAGCCAGTTGGGGCTATTGGCCACAACAAAGCACATGCCTCAGAGGCTTGCTGCAGAGCAAATTTATAGACGTTTAAGCCTTGTTATTGGTATGCCAGCAAATCAACTCGATTGAGTCTTTGTCTTTTCTCCCCAGGCAATTAATAATTTCTTAAAAAAAAAAATAATGCTTATTTGAGTGGAAATTTGTTTCTAAAGTTTGTGGTTAGACTTTAAATTTAATGAACAATACCAATTTGAGGGAATTAGAGCATGAGGACTGAAGCTCGTTGTTGCTGCATGTACAGTTCGGCTATGTGTGGGTGTCACGCGACATGCAGTTGCGCTCCTCGGTTGCTTGGGGTGTGCTTCTAATATTTTCCCATTAAAGGATCTTTGTAACTTTTGCAGTCGCGCACAGTAATACCGACGGTATTGTTAGGAAGTTTTTTTGGTGTTCAGGGCCACAGTTGGTATTTATACTTCTATACCTTTTATTCTCTTTTTATTTCAAGGTTTTCAAAGAAAACGAATATGTTTCGGCAATGTTTTATTGATTTTTAATAATGTTCTTACGAAATATTAATATTATATTATATTTTATTAATATTATCTTTATCTCTGAAGATATAAGTTTCATTTTACATTCTCCATCGCCCTCGCACTTACTGCACACACAGCCCCCTCTCATCCCTCACACACCAACAAACTAACATCAGCTTGAAGTCAAACACTTTCGATTTCATTTTAAGTGAGAAAAGCAGCAGCATACGTCGATCACTTATTTTACAGTAGTTAAGTAGTCTCCATCTCTCTCCCACCAACAGTTGTTGCCCACAGCCAAACACTTTCGATTTCATTTTAAGTGAGAGAGGCAGACGAAAAGCAGCAGCAGCAGCAGTCGATCTCCTCTTTTGCAGTAGTTAAGAAAGAGAGAGGGAGGGAGACGACGAATCGAAACTTTCGCTAGAACATTCGAGTAGAACAAGAGCCGTTGCAATTGCAGAGAGAAGCTGAAAGAGAGCCACTTTAAGCCTCCTCTCCCTCTCCCTCTCAAACACAACAACTTTCGATTTCGTTTGGAGTAGGAGAGCAAGATGAAGAGGAGCAGAGCGTGGGAGAGTGGATTGTGAGAGAGCAACAAGTGCGAGCGAGCATAAAGAGAGCGGCGAAGGAACGTGCGTGTGCCAAGCTATCTACGCATCTGCATGGCGCTCACAGTTTTTTCCATGCCAGACCCGCTTGAAGGTCAGCTCCGCGTTTCGGTCCGCGAAAATCGGGAATATTCGGGAATTCAAATGGAAAGAAGTGTCGCGTATTTGTGAATAATCTTTGAAAATGGGCAAAAAGTAGTGTTTTAGTGTAATCCAGTGCGGAGGCGTTCCACGAGGCAGAATGGCATTCAAAAGGCAGATCGGCGAGGGAAAAAGGCGGCAATGTGCAGTGAAGTGTAGTGTAGTGTATTTGTGCAGTGCTGTGTAGTGTTGTGGTAAAGTGAATAATCAAATGGGCAAAAAATAGTGTAAGAAAAAGTGCGTGTTTAGTTGCGGAGGCGGTCCACGAGGAAAATTGGCATATCGGCGAGGGAAAAAGGCGGCAATATATGAAGTGAAGACCAAAAAGGAAAGCGATAGAATGCAGTTACTATTTTTTTATGTGCAAAAATCAGCGGAGCCCCGATTCCAGCATTCCCGGAGGTCTAATTTTTTTTTCGTTGTGTGTGCGAGTGTCAAAGTATTTCCCCTTCATGAAGTAATGGCAGAAGAAAAGAGGGGAAAAGAGAGCAGATCGTAGTAGAAAAAAGGCAAAAGGAGTAAAAATATGAAAAGTAAGTGTGTGTGTGTGTGTGAGAGTGAAGTGCGAGTGCTAGAGAAATCTTTCCATTTGTCGTGTCTTTCTTTCGTCGCAATTTCGCAATCGTCGTGCGCTCTCATGTGTGTAAAAGGAACAGCACATGCTGAAAAACAAACATATAACTGTACAAGACTATGGACAAAACGAAATGCAAGTTTCCCTCCTTCCAACCAAGAGAGAGAAGCAATATTGACGAAACGGTACGTGGAATTTATTGTTTTACACGAAACTGACTTCTGGTATTATTTAAGATTCCACGTCATACAAAAGCCAATCAAAAGAGTATCACTTCGTGTATTTGTTCCTATCTTCCTTCTCTCCTTTCGATTTTGGACATAACTTTCAGGGCTCTGCAGCGCAGTGCTGTTCCAGTCCTTCCCTCTCACTCGGCAGCTGCTTCAGATCATCCTCTCACTGTCCGCTTAGCTTAGAGCTCTGCCCACACTTTGTGGATTCTTTCTCTTCCTCTCTGCATTGCTCTTGTTACTTTGGGTCGGTGTCAGGGTGCCCTGCCGTGCGTGCGTTTCTCTAGGCTTCGTGTTGGGACGTGTTTCGATATTATTCCGAGGAGGAAAGAAGAATAGGAAACTCTTTTTTTGCAATCACGTTCTACAATTATATTTGGATCAAAGAATATTCAGAGTGCACGGTAACTGATCAAAGTCCTGAAGTATCATTTAAAAGAATATCCCTATCAAAATCCACCCCCCAATGACTTGCCATCGGAAAACAATTTGTCTGACAGTCAATAAGTCCATTCTGATTGACAATTTAAATACTTAAACTGCTAAAATAAATGCCATGTTGATGTAACACATTTCAAACAAACAATAGGCCATGGCCATAGTTTTTTTTTTCATGCCACGTCGAATGTGCAGTCGGTTGGGTCAATAAATATGCAATTAATGTGCAAAAATCAACATAATCAAATTACGACAGTCGCTTCGATTGGCTAAATTGAATTTATAATGATGGAGCAGCAGCAGCAGCAGCAGAATTACAACAGAAACCAAAAACCATTCGCAAATGCCACACTATTCGATGTTGGGGATAATCAGTTTAGTGTTTTGTAATGCCTGAAAAGTACGGGGTCTCGTGTATCTCTGCGGCTGCAATGCAAATTGTTCGCTAAACCATTGATGCAACCGCAAAAAATAGAAACACACACACAGAAACAAAAAATAGAAACAACAACACTTTATGTTGCATTAACACTTTAATCTGTGACAGGGCAGCCGCGCGCACACCCCCATCGCATTATACTTGTATTTGAAATTAAATTAAAGGTATTTTCATATGCTGAAAAAACGGAATTGCAATTGCAATATTTATATAATACTCCGCCCCAACTATTTGCCTTCATTTATTGGCGTTAACTTGTGCAAAATGTTAACATTTAATCAAATCAAAACAAGCTAACAAACACAAAAAGTAAAAAATATAACATCGCTCGATACAAAAAAACATGGTAATAAATATTTGATTGGTTTTTATTAAGCGCAAGTCCTGCATTTTAAGCAAATATTCAGGAAAAAAATTGAGATAAAAACACATATGCATATAATTAGTTGCTAAAATTTGATTTGTACAGAGAAAACATTTTATAAGGAAATTGAAAACGAAATGAAATTTAAATCAATTTTGCCATCCATCCGAATGAACACACGAAACGTTAACTAAATCAAGAGAGAGAAATGTTGGAAAACGAATGTGGGAATACTCTCCAAGATCAAAGGTAAAAAGGCATTTAACATGGAAAATATAATAGTAAATACAAAATATTAGTGAAAGTTCTACCGTGTAGATTGCTCTTTCTATTACATTTTTAATTTAATTTTAAATCTCAGTGATAGCTTCTGATTCTGTAAACATTCTCGGAAAACTCTACTATATCTTCCGCTTCCTTTCTTCTTCCTTTCCTCTAATAAAGTACATAAATAACATTCAAAATTCCATTTCAAATGTCAATTTTATTAATAGAATGAAAAACAAAAAAAAAATCAAGAAATAAATTCTCTAAAATTTTGACAGCGAATATTTTGTTGGTAGCAATTAGAGAATGCGAGAGGGAGAGGGAATGAGACAGAAATTGGTTAACTAGAAATTCCGTTGACATCTAAAAAGCCACAGGATCCACAGGACGTCGAGGTAAACGTTACGAAGAGAAATGCCAATGAAACGACTACGAAGTAAATCAAATTAAATTTCGGAATGTTTTCGAAGGTATTTCCAAGAGGCTATGACAAAATACTTAAAGGCTAACTCTCCCCTTGCTGTTGGCCACATTCCTGCGGCTTTATGGCCTATTACTCCAGTGCCAGTGTCCTGCCCGTCCAGTGCCCTGGTGGGTACTACGTCCTTCAAATTAATAAAATCCAAATATGCACAGTGCCTGGCGAAAGTTAACCAACGACCAACGTTTCAGTGGGAGCAGTGGAGGGGCAAGGCAAGGCTCTTGTTGATTAGTTCCACAGATTTTCCATGCCACATTCCATGGTGCAAATTGATTCAATTATTGGCATTTAATTAAATGCAAATACGAGGTAACAAAAACCACCTAGCTTTGGCTCCTCTTCCATAGCTCTCCTTTTTCCCCCTCTTCTGGGCACCTTACACACTCTCTCTCTCTCTCTCTCTCCCTGTCTTGTGTGGCCCTCTTACTCTTCTCTCTTTTCTGTTTGCGGCCACCTTTTTAAGAACTTCATTAAAATGTGAGCAGCGCTGCCAAGAGAGAGAGAGAGGGAGACTGGACCCGCAACCGAAACCGAAATATTTTCTACATTTCATTTTGTCAAATTTAAATGCCCCTTGACACAAAAGCTTCGCCCTGCCACCGTTTCCCCCCCACCAGAATGAATCTCAGATACAGATACAGATCCCAGACATTCCATCCATCCTGCCCTCTCCAATCCCGTTTCAGGTTGCCAGGATCCACTCCATTGCCATGTAATTGTTGTCCGTCTGAAGGAGCCAGCCAGCAGTCAGGGCAGCAACAGCCCCTGCAGTTATTTGCATTCAAATCGCAATTTTTGTCTCATTAGAAAGTATGCGGAGAAGTGTGGTGGGATGGTAGGTACTGCCAGGGGGAAGAACATTGTCGTCACATTCTTGGCCCTCGAATCGGCAGCAGCACCAGCACCAGCAGCAGTCGGACGGACGCTTAAGTGTCCCAAAGTTGGGGGTTCGTGAGGCAGGACAGGCCACAGAGCTAAATGAATGCCAACAAGTCGAAAGAGACACACAGGAGGGGGGGCGGTACTACGGGCTTGTGCGGATTGTGGGGCCCACACACAGTGGGGATATTCAGTCGTTATCGCCTCGGGGCTTTAGTTTAATTTCACTTCAATTTTCATTGTACAATTTTCGCATTTTTCGATATGTTTCCATAGGGAGGAGACGCCAGTACCAGGAGTGGGGTGCTGCAGTGGGGTGAGCTGGGGAAGGGGGAGGGTAGCCTGTCTGTCTGTCAGGGCTAAGGGTTGCTGCTGCCTGCCTGGCTGCTTTTCTGCTTTTGCAATTTGATATTGCCTTTTAAGTAAACGTAAATCAATATCCAAATGCCTTTCGGATTTAAGTTTGCAGTCGCCAGAAAAATACAATGCAAAAAAACGTTCGTCTAGAAAAGAGTAGGGATGAGAATACTCTTTTACAGAGGCAATCTATGAGAAAAGGAAACTAGAAAGAGCAAACAAATGGAAGGATTAGTATAGCAATCACTATGATAGATTTATGATTTAAAAACCGCATAAAGAAACTAAGATTCACATTAAGAAGAGAACAAAACTAAGTAATTCGCGTATTATTCTAATGTTACAAAATACTTAAAAGAACTATCATAATGAGTATGGAAAATGCTGAAAACTTAGCTGAAAGTGCTTAGGCATCTCCATCCTTCCTAGACCTCAACATCTCCCAGCGAAAATATGTAATGGAAAAGGAGTTCACCAATGAGTTATAAAGTCGCGTGTACCTCGTTTTCTTCTCCAGGGTATGGGGAGCGACTCTCTCTGGGCGCTTCATCAAGCAAATTTCTGCAATGATGATGAATGAAAAAGAATATTCTCCTCTCTTTCTGTCTCTCTCTTTTTTTGTTTTTCTCTCTCTCGGTTTTTAATTTTCCAAAGTGAAAAGCAAATTTGTCACAATTTTTGGTCCTCTTTTTTATCTGTTATTGGATTTGAGAGCCGCGATTTGATGCAGAGGAAGAAGGCTGTGGGTGGGCGTCACGGGGCGCTGAGGAGGGTTAATGTTAATGCTAATAAATTATACGACAGCCTTGGCAAATTCGAAAATCCCAGCAACTGACGACAACTCCTCAAACGAAAATTTAATTGAAAAACTGTTTTTTTTTTTCCCGTCGTTTTGTTGCGCGTTTTGCATATAAATCAGTGGGAAGCGAAGAGGGGGCGGACTATACTACTGCCTGCAATGAGGGGTGCCCCTGCCCCTGCATCGTTAGGCGGGCCCCCATGTTCGCGTTTCTCCTCTCTCTGCATTTGGGAGCAAACAAATGCGACGCGACTCGCACAGGTCAGTGGATATTCAGAGCAAACTCTTGCCGCACATCCAACATGTATGGGTGGGGGCGTATGCCACGCCTAGTTCATGTCAGCGCTTCCCCATAGAGCTCTTTCAATTAGCAATTTGTCAGCTGAAATTCAACGAAAGAGGCAGGAGCTGCAGGAGGCGGCATATGGAAATTATTTTCTAAAAATATACCCATGAAAAATTCCTATATACATATGTATGTAGTAGATACGAGTATATATAGTATACCCATCATTCCCATTTACAAATCTGTTGTAATTCAATTAAAAATTTAGAAATAAAATAAAAATATATAAATATTTCCATAAACAAAATGTCGCTGCTGCTGTTGCTGCAAACTGAAATTCATTTAAATTTCGAGTTCATTTTCCACCTTTTTTCACCTGTTTTCCCCCATCCAAGTTATAGCTCGATGGATGCTCTCCTTCTTCTCTCTCTCTCTCTGTATGCCTCTCTCTGGTTGCATGAACAATTCAAATATGCAACGAGATTTAATTAAAAATTCGGCAGCTTTTGTGGAGATTTTTTTGATTTTTTTCTGTAAGAGCTGCTGCCAAAATTTTAGACCATTTTTGTAGGGGATTTGTTCGGGACGCCTATTTCTATGGCTTTTCAAGGATTGATGTATATTAGAAGACTGGAAAATGTACATTTGGTGGGCTTAATGGGAGGCTTACAGAGGAGCGGGAATATTTTTGAAGCTTTGAAAGCATATTACATATTTGTCAATGACTTTTCTATTCTTTGATTTTTGCGTGCCTTTTCTATGGGGATATTCTTTGATTTTACCACCTAAAAATAGTAGTAAAAATAAGTTTAAACAAAATTAATAAATAATAAAATAAAAAAATAATGAAATTAAATAAATAAATAAATAATAAATTAATATATAATGAAAATATAATATATGTATCTAATAACTCAAATAACTTTTCCACCTATAAAATCCAAATCCTGTACTTCCCAGAGATCATCTTTAATAAGTTTCTAGTATTTTTAGAAATCGAAATTTAGTGTAAAGTTCCTTTAAATATCCGAGAACACACAAAAAGAATTTGCTTATGCGCTTAAAAGTAGGCAATGCCCATGCCCTGGCGGCATTCGTATCACGTTTTTCGGGTTCACTTTTTACTTGCGACCGGCAGCCCCAAAATGGCAGCTAATTAAAACCCATTGACCGTGATGATGTTTACTTCAGGAGCGTACACCGCTACATATCCTCCTCCGTGACCCAAAGCGGCACCAATAAAGGAGGAGCCATGCGAATGATAGAGACAGAGATGCGGCAGTGGTTTAATTTTAATCAGCTTGCCTTTAGTTTTGTGTCGATTCGTCAGTAGCTAGCATTACTTATAAAATATCCAAAACCAATAGGTCCCTTATCAAGTAAAATATAGAACGTAACAAAATGGATGATTTTCTACGAAAATTCAAAGAAATCTGGGGTGACCTAAAAGAGACCAGCCAAGACATATTGACGGGCTTGATGTATTCAATTCTTTCCTACTTTATATTCAATGACAAGCCTGCCATAACCTGGGTGCCATCATTGAAAAATAAGCAACCAAAGATTGCGGAAATATCGTGGATTGATGGTCCAATATTGCAGCCGCACATTGAAATTATACGAAGTTATGATTCAGCTAATTATATTAATCCATTAATGGAACCAGAGTCTCTAGAAGAAAAGGCCCCTCAGACATTTGAAATCCAAATCGCCATGCTCGAACAAATAGGAAACTTTTACCTGGAAACGATGGCATCATTCGCTACGAAAGTAACTCCATACAGGGCCCCAGCCATAAGCCATCAATCCGATTGTCGCAATTGCAGCCTGGGCCCCGTATTAAATGAAACATTATTCTTATACTATGTGCCAGGTGACGAAGTGCAATCGTAAGTTCTTGCGAAGCTAAAAACGATCCACCAACGATTCCAATTACCATTATTTAAATTTCAGGGCAGAAAATACGACACCGAATATCACATGGATTTTCATATACTCATACATATTAGCTTTGGTTTTACATCAGCTTTTGGAAGCTTTCATTGACAAAATTCAATGCTATATATATCGTCGTTGGGATGCTCGTCGACAAGCTCATCGAAATATTTGCACTGTCTACCCCCGCAACCAAAATGCGAACCGACAACCACTCAGGACCAATCAACCAATCAAACGACCGTTGAAGTAGACTCCCATGGAACCAAAGTTTAACGCAGGAATCCCTTAAAATATGTATATTTATATAATTATTTTGGGGAATTTGTTAAAAGAATGCGAATCGTTATCGCAATGTTCAACTATTTTTTTTTTTTGCAATTATTCCGTAAATCTCCTGTCATAAAATATTTTTCAATTTGAGTTTTCAATCATCACTTTCGAATTAGCGTAATATTCAATATTTGGCTCGCACTCAAACGCATTCACTGGAGAATGCCTGTCAAGCCTTAAGCTAACTCCAAAAATGAGCTAAAAACTTTTATTCATTGACTTTATTTTTCCATGTGTTTGAATTTATTTTTATGCAAATTTTGTGCGGCACATTAGCTGACTGTGCCTGTGCCTCCTGCAGCACTCACTTTTAGTTGCTATTGCGGCTGTGGCAAAATAGCAAAATGCTGCTGGATATATGCAACTTCATTGGCAGTGTGGCGGTGGGGCAGTGGGGCAGCGGGGCAGGTGCAGCTGCAACGGCAATGGCAACGGCAGTCGTAGCTCGTGCGATGTGTGGAGTACTCATGCGAGGCGCAGCAGTCGAACAATAAACGCGACGAACGGACGGGACAGACGGACAGACGGGACGGGACGGAACGGGACGGAAGTAGCAAATAAAATTCAAATTTGTGCCATAAGAATTCCCCCGTGAGTTTCCTCTCTCTCTCTCACACTGTCTCGCTCCACACTTTCCCCCACTCTGTTTCTCTGTCTCTGTTTCCCTGAAGTTGATTTCAAATCGCTAATGTGCTTTATATGTGGGTTCTACTACTGAAATACATGTGTGTGTGTGTGTGTGTGTGTGTGGAAAAGCGCTTTATGGGACTGCACCCCTCGCCACCCCTTGGTGTATTTGGCGGTAATAAATTTCAGTTCCCTCTCTCTTCCTCTCTTCTCTGCACTATTTTCGCCTTTCCATTTTGCATTTATTTCTACTGCCATTGTGTTGTGTCACTCCTCCTCTTATGCTCTCTTCCCACCTACCTCACTTACCCACCACGCTCTCCACACTGTTACCTTTTGTTGGTTGCTGCAATATTATTATGGTAATTATCTTTTTGATATTTCAATTGAAATTACATTTCAGAGATGCATCTAGCGAGAGACAGAGACAGAGAGAGAGGGAGAGACAGAGAGAGAGGCAGACCTGGGCACCGCAATATTCTGTTGTTTTCATTTGATGAAGGCATTAAGTGGCTGCCAAAAATGGGGAAAATCAAGAAGGAAAATCAAGATGGAAAATCAAGAGAGTACAAACGTATATTTAACCACGAAATGCCAAGAATTAATGTCGAAAACATGACAGATGGCAAGGGGACTAAAGATATTTAGAGATTTCGACAGGGAATATGTAGGGAGCTCTTTACATGCTTAAAACTACATGTAAAGTAGAAGAGGAGTGTGAGTAAAAGCAGGAGAGAAGTAGAAGCAGTACAGGAATTAGTAGAGAAGTAGAAGGAGGATCAAAAGTAGGAGTAGAGTAGAGAGAAGCAGCAGCAAAAATAAAAGTAGGAGTGGAAATGGGAGTATTAAGTAAAGTCGTAAATTATTAGGCTGATTTGTTTCTTATGCTCTAAAAAGCTTCAAATCTTTGATCAAAAAATTCTTTGAGACTTCCACAAGCCCAGGCACAAATCCTTCTAAATCGTAAGGTGATTACGCGGCGAACCCAACGCCCGACCCACTGGTCCCTGCATCTACTTAATAAAATACAAAAAGTGCCGCGATTGGGGCACCAACAAACCAATCCAATATTGAAATGTAATTGAGCCGCCGCGTGGAGTGGCCGCCAAATGGCGTGGAGCTGGTGCTGGAGTGTAGGTGGAGTGGCAGTCTCTGGTGTGTCGTTAAACCTCCAGTAGTCTATGCCTTATAATTAGCTGCTGTAACTGTAACTGCTGATTGCCAATGCCACGCCCCCCACCCACACACACACACACACACACACTAATAAACATGCAACAGCAGCAGACCACCAGCTGGAGATCGCTCTATCTGTCTCTCCCCTCTCTACTCACGCTAACAGCTCTCTTTTGGACCCTGGGCCGTGGCCCCGTGTTAAGTTTAATTTAATTGCCTGGGCCCCATAGACATACACAAAAGGCCAACGCCAACGCCAACACACAGGAGGCAACAATTGTGGCCCCCCAAAGCAACAACAGGACACCCGCACACTCACACACACACAGACATTTATCATTATTCACACACAGCTACAGATGCAGATACATTATTATTGCTGCTGTTGCTGCCGCACATTTGTCGGAGGATTCCCCTCCACCGCATATGCAGTCTGCCGCCACTTTATGTTTGCTGTTTTCTTCTGCCCTTCATTTATGCATGTGGCTGTGTGTGTGCGGCTGTGTGTGTGTGCGTATGTCATACACGTTAATAATTGTAAATACAGATACATTGGAGGCTGGCAACAGGCAATATAATTATTGCTTGGGGGGCTGTGTGTATTTTTTTGTCATTTGTTGGGGCTTAAACGTAACCACACATTTGGGGAAATTGTTGTTAATAAGCAGCTGCGTTATTTTGCCAGTCATTAAAGTCAGCCAACCAATCCACCAATCCCTGAAACCTGAAACTGATGCGCCCCAATCCTCCAGCAGTGAAACCAATCCCCCTGAAGCCACAATCCCGAATCCCTGAAACTGATGCCCAAATTCCCATTTCAATTTTAAATCTGATTGGTGATTAAGGGACCTTTAAAGGGGCACACGCCACGCAGTATGTTGTCTGAGAAACATATAGGAGGAAATCTTCTTAAACTTAAACTTAACATTCAGACAGTTTCCAGATACCGGAGATGCATTGAAGGAAGTGAGACTGAGTGAGACATTTAATTATGCACAGGAGTTCGTTAATTCTAAGCTAAGCGAGCTGTTCCCGATCGTTGGAATATGTTGGAAGTTTTACCTAAAATTGGCAGAAAACATCGAAATTTAATCAAATGTTGTCTAAAATATTTAATAAACAAACTATTAACAAACATAAATGTGTAGCAAAAAGTATGAATTGTTGCCTATGTTTAAGGGCGGTATTTGATTTGTTATGAATTGATAGCACCTTTGGGGTATAGCATAATACTGTTCGATGGTTATTTGTAGCTTCTTTTTGTTCAGATTGACTTATCAATCTTTTGTTTGTAACCCTTGAAATTCTATATATTGAAAGATCTCTGATTTTCCATTACGGAAATAATTACACTTTATTCATTTAACTTAAGTTTTAAATAAAAAGAACCTTCTAGCAATTAGTTGAAAATGCAAAACTCCTATTAAAAAAAAGTGCAATAAACTAAAGCGAAATTTAGTTCAAGCTACTGGCATTAGGCGCGGCCAATGAGTGTTTTGGGCCGCTTTTTATATTGTGGGGTGCCATAAAGGACACGGACGGACGATTGTGTGCTGCCGCTGCTGCTGCTGGCTGTAGTGCTGTTTTATGATGCCAGGAATACGGAACATGGTTACGATTATGATGGTGTATGCTAAGAATGGGGCATCGTTAAGAAGTGCACTTTGTAGAATGGATTTCATTGCACATGCATGCAAGAGGCGAGCCACAGACAGAGAGAGTGAGATGGTGAGAGGGTGAGAGAGGTGAAGAGAAGAGGGAAAAGGAGCGAGCTAGAGACATGTTTACAGTTTTTGGCAGGGAGCATAGGCCTTTATAATAATCACAAGTAATCTAAATTCACAGTTATGTTTGTATTGTCTGCCACTCCACTCGTTCCCCCCTCTCTCTCTCTCTCTCTCTGTGTCTTCATACCTTCACCTACTCGCCCGACTTACAGTCGTTCAGTGCTCCCCAGTGCTGCGAACTGTTTGTTGTGGGATAACATTAAAAAAAGGCCCAAAAAAACATCCAACCAGATTATAAATACAATACAAAAACTAACAGAAGTATACAAAATACAAATTAACTAAAATGAAATACCAAAAATAAATGTACGAATTTTAAAACATAGCCAGAAGTAGCTATAAAATAGCTAAAATGGCAGCATTGACGCTCTCCCGCTTTCCCTTTCTCTCTCTTACATTTGTGTCCTGCCTGCCTTGAGTGCAATTGTAAAGTGCATAATTTTATAGCATACTTTTGGGCGGCTTCGTGTTTTTTCTGCCTTATTGCGGCGGATCGCCCTTTGGCTGATTGTTGTTGCTGTTGCTCTTTGCCCACACACAGAGCAACACACACACACACACACACACACACACACAGAGCAACTGTAATTTACATTTACAGTTTACAGTTGATGTTGATGATGATTATAATTGGCAAACGTGATGTGATGCATCCATCGCTTGCAATCATTTCTGCCGCCCGCAATCAAAACGTAGAGCAGCGCGCTATTGTTCTTGCTTAGACCTGCAGATGCACCGCACGCGGCACTTGTTTTTAATTAATTAATTTCAACCATTTTTATTATGTAGGCTATTTTTGCTGTGAAACATTATTATTTCATGGCGATTCAAAAAGTTGTTTTTGTTCCGCTTTTTGCGTGCGTGTTTATTTTTTCTTCGTATTTTATTTTGCATTAAATTGATCTGCATGAAAGATTGATTTAATTGGCAAATTTTCAGTGATTTTTCCAAAGGATTTCCCATAGAATTGAAAACCATTGTGAAAGGGCATCTGGAAATAACTTTTTAAATGTGGTTCGGCGTCGTGTTATGTTTAACGATTTGCCATCGAATTATTCTTAATTAATAAACATATGCACATGCACACAAAAAAGAGAATACAGTAGATGGGAAAATATAACAGAATAAATGATGAAACACTGAACAGCTGTTTGGGCATGTTTTTTAATATAATTTTAGAGAAATTAAGGATAAAGTCGAGCTCTCTATTTTTCATTTAGTATGCTGCAAGAAACATAATTATTGGAATTCATCATTCATCATCAGCACTTGGAGCACTTTTTTTGAAACCCATAAAAAATTAAAATATTTTTTGATAAATAATTCAAATTTAGAAAACTAAAACAAAGCCACAGAATGAGGCTGCTCATTTAATTAAGGCTTTGCCCTATCCATACATACAAATTGACTATTCTGTGGGGACAGAGGCACCTTTGACTTCCTTTCAGTTTGTGGTTGTTTAATGTATCTGCAAATGCATTTACTATCTGTGTTGTGTCTGCATTTAAGCGATGTCTCGACCAGTCAAAGGGGCTCTAAAATCAAGTAAAGTATTTACTTTACGCTTTAACAATTAATGGAAATTTAATGCAGTTGTATAAATCACAGAGTGGCAGGCCAGAGTGCAGTCTCCCATAAATTTTGGGAATAGAAAAGCCCAAGTAATAAAAAGAATGAAGGAATATTGAACTTTAAAGATAACGCATACGCAATGTGGAACTACTTCTGATGCTGCCCCGTTTCGGTTGCTTGTTCTCTCTTACCAACATAATTAAAATTGTGGTTGAATTATATATTGCACCTGTGGCGAATGAACCGCAGGAGCCCGCTTGTTGCAAGGAATTCTCTGGGTAAAACTCTGTGCGAAGTCCACAGCACTTTTAAGCCTTGCCCCCACCCATCTGCTGTGCCATTCGTTCCCCTACTCTTTCAGCTGCTGTCTCTGCTTGCACCTTCCACCAGGCCATGCCACAAAGTTAAAGTTGTCTGCCTGCCTGCTGCTACTTTTTCGGGGGGCATAAATTTTAAGTGCAACACATTAACGGGTTGCAACCCAAGCGCAGCAGAGACGCGCCGAGGGGCAATGGCAGTGGCAAATGCATCTAGCGCACAGCTGCCACACAGCGGCTCTTAGTAGCACTTGCAACATATGGATGTCGTGTTATAATTGCCACAGCCTCAGTGGCAGAGCGAGACCGGCTGAAGAGAGCGGGGGGAGAGGGTGAAAACTTCACCTAAATGACTTTCCATAAAGCAACTGCTGTGCGCGCCCCGGCAGCCCTGGTTTTTGTTTTAGTTTTTTTTTTAGGTTAACTTTTCTATGGCGGCCCCTTTCGGCTGGTGCTTGTACCTGTGCCCCATGCCCCCACGTCCACTGGCACCCTTTAGTGACTTGCATTATTCTTTGAGTTGTTGCGCTTGCTCAAACAGTTTGTGGCTCGATTTGAATATCCTTTTTGTGGGCTGATAGGAGTATTCATGTTTAGGATGAAAAATATGTGGAAGTTTGCCAAGAAACAAAATAATGGAGTCAGCAGACGATTTATTTAATTTATTTTAATTTATTTACACATTTAGATCACTTTCATTTATTTAAGTTATTTATTTGATTTAATTATATTTCATAATTAAATTAAATATATTTCATAATTAAATTAAATATATTTCATAATTAAATTAAATATATTTCATAATTAAATTAAATATATTTCATAATTAAATTAAATATATTTCATAATTAAATTAAATTATATTATATATTTCATACGTAAATTGAGTATATTGCTTAAAAATGGAATTAAGTATATTTATATTTAAGGGTTTTATATTCAGATTAAATATAGGCCGTCTTAGAAAAGTCTTTTCAATAAATTTATATGGAAATCAAAAAGTGTTATGTTTAATTTCAATAACTTTGTATGCTATACAATTTTTCGCTGACTGTACTGCCTTTACTTTGCAGATACAAAAATATATTTGCAATTAATTGCTATGCTATATAACAAATTTACCTGGATATTTTAAGGATATTTCTATGACTTAAACCACTTGATTTTTCTTGCATTTCTGTTTTCTTTTTGTTTTACCTTCTAGTTCCTTCCTTTTCTGTATTTTTACTGCTATTTCTTCTCTTTTTTTCAGCTGTAATAATGCCCAGGCAGTCTGGACAACATAATCACGGGCTTTATGCATATAATTTTCTGCATGAACAGGTCCTAAAACGCGCTACCACAAACCGCCATCACACCCCTGCTGCTCGTTGTGCAGCTCTGCCACCCACTGCCATTGCCACTCCACCTCCTTTACCTCTAGCTCCGCCACCCACTTAAATATCCATGACCAAAGCTGTTCATAGTCATTAGGTGCTACATTGCTGGCTGATCCACTGCTCCACTCCCCTACGCGTTTGCGTCCAATCCGCCATGGTCTGCTCCACTCCCCACTTGGATTCCCTCTCCCACTCTTCTCTCAATGTTCTCTGTGGCCCGTTTGTCATGAATAATGACTTGCCACTTGATATTGTTAGCAAATAGCGAAAATTATTAATGTGCCTCAGTGGGGGGCCGTGTGGTCGGTGGGCGTGTGCTTAGGCCTCAACCGAAAGGTCAGTAAAAGCCTGGGCTTTGTGGTTCCAACGAAATGCAGCCGAGATTGTGCTTGTTCGATATACCCACATCGATTAATGATTGGGTTTTCGCTTTTTGTAGATTTATACGAATTTAAATGAGCCCAAAAAAAAGAAATACAAATAAGAAAAAAGAATAAGCGGAAGCAATATGTAAATCAAAGAAAGAACTCCTCTTATCTGTTGTTGAAAGTCAAGAGCTCCGAACATTAATCTTTATTTTTATTTTGTTTTGATTTATCTGCTTTTTTTCCTTCTTTTTTCCTTCGTTTTTCCTTCTTTTTTCATTCTTTTTTCTTTTTGTTTTTCCATTTCTTTCTGTTTTTTTTCAACGTTTTCCATATTTTGTTTGTATTTATATTTTTTTTATATCTTTTTCTTCTACATTCCTTTTTTTGTTTGTTTTTAAAATGCATTTAATGCGTGTGCCACGGGAATTTTGAGGGATGTTTTTATGCATGAGAAAGATGCAAAAGTATATTACATGAATCAATGGGGCGGTCCAAATGATTTGTTTATAAATAAATAGCGTGCCCATGAAAAAAAGGGGGGAACAAAAAAGAGATAAACCGAATTGAAATGAATTTTAAAATGCAATGAAAGTGGAATTCAGCAAAGATGGAATCTGGGAGGGAAAGGGGTTTGGGATGGGGGTATCGGCAATCTCGTAATCCGAGTCGAAATCGGCAGCAACAGCGGGTGCCTCCCCACGGGTCACTCTATTAAAAATGCATTATGAAAAACACGTCTGTTTGTTTCCCTCCCTCTGCCTCTCTGTTTGCTTGATGGATGCCATAAAATGTCCGTAAAAAATGGAGGATTATATGACCCGCATGAGCATGAGCCCCTTACATACTACATGTGTATGTATGTATGTGTATGTATGTATGTGTATGTATGTATGTATATGTATGTATATTTTCCCACCTTCGATGCTGCATTCAATTGCAGAAGAAGCAGAAGCAAATAAACATGCATCCACTTCGTGTGTGCTGCACTGCACACGCATCGCCGTAAACATGTCGCGACCGATGGGACGGCGGAGGACGACTCCAGCAGTAGCCATGGCCGTGGCACACGCTACCAACCGAAACCATGCACGACATGCCACTCATTTCAAGTGGTTTGTCGTTTGCCCCCCCACTGCCTGAAACAGTCGCCACTCTCCACGCCACACATGCGTCACTACATTCAGCAAACCAATTGAATAAAAACATTACCCCATTTGCCAGCGTCTTTCATATGCCGATTCAATTAAAGCTGCAACTTGTACGTGAAAGCAGTGTGGCAGCATCAGGGAAATTCTATAAGTTTTGCCTGCAGTAGCCACTAAATTCTGTTGTGGGGCAAAACCAAAAGCTAGATTATTAATTGTTATGGGAATAATGGAACAATTTTTTTAAATAACTTTTTTAATAAGTGCCTGAATAGGCAAGGGAATAACGGTCAGTTCTTAATAATGCCTTAAATCATATCAGTTTTTCTTTCTCTGGAAATCCCTCTTGTATGTAGAATCATCAACACACAACGAAATCAATCATGACGCTGGGTTCATTTTATGTGCGCTCCGAAATAGTTGATTCATTCGAATGAAATCAAACACAAAAGCAGCACAAAATACACCCCCAACAAAAAATCGCTTTTTGTGTGTTGTGGCATAAATATACAGCTTACAATCGCAAATATCAAATATCGAGCGGCGATATGACCCTCCGCTACTCTTTTTTTTTTGTGTTTCTGCCCGGATATAGAAATGTAAATACAATTTATGCATAAATGTGGGTAATGCCACTCTGCAGACGCATCGCACTTATGATTTACACACACAAGCACACACACACACACACACACACATGCTCGTATCAGTGTGTATTTTTTTGTTGTGTTCTGCGTTTTTTGGTGCAGTTTTCAATGTCACTTGGGGCCGTTCAAAAAAGATGTGAAAATATTTGATATTTGCAGCTTACGCGATTGTACGCGATAGTTCCCATGCACTATTTTTTGTTGTTTGCATTTCATTGGAAGGTTGCGCGCCGGGGGATTACAGCTTACGGCATTTACAGCTGAAAGTGAGATGCAATTTCTTTTGTTGAAATTTATGGGAATTCAGTTGGAAATTTCAATGATTTCCAATGACATTTGGACGTTTCATTATTAGCAGCGTTTTTTTTTGTTTCGGGGGAGAAACTTTTTAACGAATGACATTAAACATTTTCTTTTTTCTTTTACAGTTTATCTTATGGAATGGTTTCCAGTTTTGCAACACGCATCGTAACTCTTTAAGGTAAGAAAACAATATTTTGCCAAGCATATTCTTTGATTTTGAAATCATTCCTTTGGTGGGCTGTTAATTTTCTTGAGAATTTTAATTGGTTCCTTCCATTTAATTTAGGGTGGAGTAAAACGCTCAACGTGAGAGCGTGTAATGGCATATAAAGTGCACTCAGAATAACTCCTTACACATGTAATTCAGAATGAAATCAAATGAATTTTCTAGTGGCCAAAAACATGTAAATAAACTGTTATAAAATCGAATTAAAATTACAAAACATTTTACTGATGGTGGGCGGTCTCATAGCCATGGCTATGAACTCCACTTGAGCGCTGGGGCTAAATATTTTTCATTTATATAATTAAATTCAATAAGCTGCAAACCAACCACAGGACTACAATGGCATACATATAAATTTATCAGCAGTAATAAGCACACATAATATATTTATCAAATATATTTAGGTTTTACTCTGGTATTTACTGGTATTATTAAGCGGCCCACAAATGTGATCGGGCCAACAAATTTCGTGCATACATTTTATCGCTTCCTGGAGCGAGGAGCGAGCCCGCCCCAAAACTTAACATTATTTTTCGGCTGGTCATTTATTAACATAATAGAATTTGAAAATGCATTTGGGGGCCTATTAGTTGGGGGGTTTTTATCTCATTGCCTACCGGAAAAGCACATCACACGCATGGGGGGAGTGGGGTGCCGTCGCTACAAATTAGCCAAAAACGCAGGTGAAATGGCCTGCTGCTCATTGAACCAGCAATTGCCGCGCTCTCTGTTTTCCCTCTTACCTGCCCACACTCTTTGCATTTCTCTTCTGACTCTCTTTTTGCTCTCCGCAGCAGTCGTTTGCTTCCTATTTTGGTATTTGCTTTGGCGGATGCATAATTAATGCATAATTATTGACAACAAACAGTACAAATGGCGGGGGTTCACTGAAGTTCAATTCGAACCACAAAAGCACACACACACACGCACACAATGAAAACTGCTATGCAAATCAATGCTTGGATAATTTTCCGCGTGCAGTAACCGTCCTGTCTGTGCTTTTCATTGGCCAAAAAATAGCAAAAAAGAAATAACAAATTGACTTGCCATTAAATTCTATTATCAATTTGCGTGCACAATTTCTGGCTGCTAATTTTCATTTAATTGCATATTAATTTTGGTAGATATTTTTTGGGGCTATTGTTGCATGCTTTTATTCTGTGGCATGAGTCTGGCAGGAGGCATGAGGCACTTCACTTCACAGAGAGAGTGAGAGAGTCTAGCCCAGCAGCAGCAGCAGCAGTAAAACACTTTTGCTTTCAGTGAGTGCTCGCCAGTATGTGGCAGTGGCTGTGGCAGTGTGGCAGAAGTTTCCTGTGCTTTCAGTGATTAATGTGCCGCAATAATGTTGCCCCGAGCCTTTAAACCAAAGGAACAAAAAAAGGGAAATGGCTTAAAAGATACAAAAAACACACACACTCACACTCACACACTCACACACTCACATACCCCGTGCCCCGTGCACTTTCTCTGCGTGCACTTCTCGGCTTTTCTTAGAAGCTGGCAAATATTTTCGTCTGCTTGCTAGAAAATATTGTAACACAGCGGCTGTTAATGGGCCTGGGATTTTTTTCGCTATTTTTTCCATTACTTTTGGTTTGGTTTTTTTTGCTTAAGTTTTAAGCATAACAAGCGATAAATTAACCAGAAGTCCTGACAGCAGCACACACGAACCACTGGGTAGGCGGGGCATGGCACGGGAGCTTTCCACTAATTGCAAGTTGCATAAAAATTCCATTGCTGGCCGGATTTTAAAGTGCTTGCCCTCGCTGTGGCCTTTAAGTATGCTTCAGATTCCATTCTTTCATACACACACACACACACACATTAATTAATTATGTTATTATGCACGCAAAAAAAGTTGTTTACTGTGGTGGCGATGGCCAAAAGTTTGCTGTAGCATGCAACAAAATATTGAAAATTAATGCCCGCCCCCGCCCCAAGCCCCATACAACCCAACCAAAAGGTGTAAGCATTTTTATACGCAAAAGTTTCGTCTCTCATGAGCTTCTCTGCTCTCGTCTGGAAGCTTATACACATTTTAAGCGTTTTTATAGACACTTTGCTGCCTGCTGCCTGCTGCCTGGTTACAGCCACACACACACACACACACACACTTACGTGTATGGGAGGGAGGTGGGCGTATGCGTAATGTGTGAAAGTTTTTTAATGATTTATGTGGCTCATAAAAAGATACAACAAAAAATAGGTGCAAACAAAAGGTTATATTAAGTGTTGAGTGGAAAAGAAGATTAAAACATTAAAATGGAAAAAATGAATATGTGGAATCTACCATTTAATATTTATATGAAAAACATAAGGCAGATCGGTAATCGGTGGAAGTAAAATTGTGTCGGTCAAAAGTTGTTTCTAAAACGATTTATAGACAATTATGAAATGGTTATGAAATGGTTATGCATCGGTTATGGATTTATAAAAAGCCAATGAAATGGTTTTGAATCGGTAAAACATAACCGGCTATGAGTCGGTTATTCAAATGATTTTGATTCGGATATAAATCGTTATAAATCTTTAATAATTGTAAAACACTTAAAGAATCGCTGTACGAAACGTACTGTAAGCTGTTAATGAACCGGTTATGAATCGGTTAGGAAACACTAATGAATAAATCAATAGATTTTTATATTCTCATGGTCCTTGCCCCATAAAAATATATCTTTTGTGAACCGGAAAAGGAACGTAAAGAAAGGTAATGCTTCTCTGAGAATCTGAACTGGATCTGTGGCGGGAGGACCTGCGGTGCGTTGGGTGTGAGGTTTGCCCGTGGCAAATGCTTCAGACTTGTGGCAGAGTTTGTCAAGTGCGACAGTGCGGCGTCAAACAAGATTCAAACGACTAACAATTGTCGATAAATCATTACAATGCCGAAATGCCCGCCTGGCGTTGTTTGTGTGCGTAAACAAAGAGATAGAGACATAGAGAGAGAGAGAGAGAGAGAGAGAGAGACAGAGAGCGGTAGTAGTGTTTGCACACACTCACACATCGAGTCTCTCGCACTTTCAGATACATTCTGGGCATACTCCCACGCTCACTACACTCTCTGGGCCACTGGCCCGCCCGCCCCTGACTGACACTTGAATAAACATAAATGCATGGCGTTTATGCTAAAAGCACCCAACGGGGGCACTTATCAAGGCACCCCGCCGCCGTCCCCTCGCCAAACCACCCTTCCGGCCCAGAATGTTGTCAGGTTTTCTGGCCAGTGATCCACTCCACAGCTCCTCCTATTGTTCCTGGCTGCTGCTGCTGCTGCTGCTGCTGCTGCTGCCCGAGGCTGCTGTCGGCATGAGTGATTGCTCTCCTGCATACGAATACGAATACTCGTATGTGGCGCAGGGGCTACGGCTACGGCTACGGCTACGTACTTGCTGTCATGCGATACTTTGACAGCTTTCTTTTCCCCCCATTCCTCACCCTCTGCTGCTGTGGAGAGAGAATTTAGCCAGAGATATAACGCCATATAACATGACAATGCCAGTCGCTTGAGGCGCTCTATGGAAATTTACTAAATTATATGTCTCTCTCTCGCTCTCGCTCTCGCTCTCGCTCTAGCTCTAACTTTCTTGCTTCGATTTTGCGACCTGACTTCAAACAGGTGTCCGCACAATTACCCCAAAAGGGAAGTTGTTGCAACCGAAGTTTGTCTTTAAATCGAAATATATAAATATATTAAAGCGCAATGCAGCTCTGGGGTAGAGCGCAAAGGCAGTGAAACGCTAAAAGACGTGGGCGCCGCACTGTGTGTGTGGGTGTGTGTGGCTCAACGCGTTTATGCCTCAATAAGCTCATGATTAATAGCCCGTCTCGGTGGCTTTGTAATGAGCAAAAGGCGAACGAAACCAAAGGAACACGCCCCCCGACCCAAACCCCCAACCCGACCCAACCCAACCCACAAATGAACGAAGCAACGAATGAACCAAAGGGCAAAGTGGAAGAAAAACTGTGTTTGGGGGGCGGTGAAAAGCAGCAGCCAAAGCTCTGCGTTTTTCTTTTTTATGTTGATTTTTTCTTGTTTTTTTTTTTGCTGTTGAAGTTTATAAAACCCCCGTAAGATGCGAAAGCGTGGGATACAAATTCGCTGAAAGAAAAAGAACCTCAAAATGAAACTCAAGTGAGATTCGAAGCAGAGTGGATGTAATGATCAATGGATCGAAGCAGCTAGCAAAATGGGGGAATCAGTGGAAAGTTTAAATGGTTTGGTGGAACTTTTTTTTTTTGTTGTTAAAAATTGATCTTGAAGATAGTTTTAAATATGAAACAGTTGGCTATAATTTCGAATTGGAAAATGCAAGCTACGAAGCTACACAAGCTATCAAAGAATCGGGTATGTGTATATCCTATATATATATGTATATATCTCCTAGCGAATCTCCTGCGAATCTCCTGCGAATCGGTTAAGTCGTGTCTCTGCAGCGCTCTTCTTTTCTTTTGTATCGCTAATGAATCACTTATAAAGATTTGATAGTCAGCCCCATAAATAATTCAAATTTAAGTACGAATCGCAGTCTCCCAAATTGAATCCGTGAACCACTATCGCATGCAAAAGCGAGCGATTTCTCTCCGTCTCTCTCTGTCTCCCACTTGCTCTCTTACCTTCAAATGAGGCGCACAGCATTAGAGGGGATGAGAGCTCTGCTGATGCTTGAATATTTTGTTGTTGAAAGACTTTTGCGATGAGGAGGGACTTTGAGGGACTTATGCAAATATTGAAGGAGTCATCCTGACGGCATCAACGCCACTGCCACTGCCACTGCCACTGCCACCGCCGCACAGTGCGGCAACGTCGTCATCTCATTGGCATCGTCACCGCAAATCGTTGCTTCACACACGACTAAATCATTGCCGGGTCGGGGCTTCCTGCTAAGTATACTACGAGAATATGCTATCAGAAGAGTGTAGCGTGGAGGGGACTTATAGTGTAGAAGGAAGGGGCTGTGGGTGGGTATCGGTTGTGTAAGGGGCACACCTTAATGCTTTTACCATTACCATATGGAATATGGGCATCCTTTTTGGGGCTCTTGGATTCCTTTCCTGGCTGCTGGCTGCTGGCTGCCGGCTTCTGGCTCCTGGATGACTGTTTTGCGTTTTGTTTGTTTGTTGATTTTGCGTTTTTGGTTTTCGGGGTTTTTGTTTGTTTTTGGTGTCGAAGGCGGGGGGCGGTGGCTGGTTGCTAACATTCGCTGACGGCAGTTAATGTTACGTGTAAATGCGCATTTCCGTTTCCGCTGTCGGCTCAAAACCGCAGCCACAGCGGCACTGGCACTGCCACTGCCACTGCCACAATCACTCTTAGCCCGCCCGCCATTGGATCGTCTTCTGGTGTCACATATGCCATTTGGTGGTTTTGTCAAAAAGCCAACTGTTTGACAGGAAGTTGAGCAAAGAAATTTCACAGCCTGTTTGCAGTTCACTTGACGGAAAGACACAGTCCTTACAGCAGAAGTAGGCAGGTGAGGCAGGTGAGGCAGGTGATGTGTGGGTGCACGTGAATTATGATAAATAGTTGCGGTAAAGCTAAGCACAAAGGTTTGTTTTTTTACGGTAAATATTTAAGGGAAAAGCTGAACAACTTTTAGGAGTATAAAGAACCGATTTGCGCTTTTCTTTGACAGTTTCCCATATTATTCAGTGTCCAATATTCTTGAAATGGAGAAATTAGCAGCCCCTCGTCAATTATTTTTCTCGTTGAATCAATCTCCAATCAAGGATCCATTGCTGTTTCTTACTTTTCTGTTCGTTTAACTCTTCCTTCGGTTTTTTTTTCTTCATCTTTTACGTCCTTGCGCCTCCTCATTTGATTATCCTCTGTTTCCCCTTTTGCGCCCATAGTTCAATGACATTTGCAATTGGCTTGATCTCACACTCACACTCTATCTCGTGCTCTCTCTTTCTCCTTCTCTGTCTATGCACTTTTTTTCGAGCCTCTTTTTCGAACTGTTTTTGTTTTTTTTCCACCCCCTACACTCCCTCCCTCCCTTCGTTTATAATGAATTTAAATTTGCTGCTAAATGCCTAAGAGCGAAATTTCCCTCTTTGCTGCTTCGCTGCATTGAATCTACCGCTCTTTCCCTCTCTTTCTCCCCAGCCCTCTGCAACGGCCACTTCCTCGCTATCTCGGACGTTGTTACTTTCATTAGCAGCTACGACTTTTATGCCCTGCAAAAAGGTATATGGATTTTAGTGTACGCATTTGGCATGCAACAAATAGAGCAAAGATTAACAAAAAAAAGACATATTGTGCTTAAAGTTGTTTTGTTATTCTACAGAATTCTGCCAAGTTCTAAGAAAATTAGAACAATTAATTTTTAAAGGGTATATACTCTTCGATTCCACATCAACTGCTTACTTTTAGTTTTTTTTGCTTACTATATTTTGTTGTTGTTGTTGTTGCCTTTTGTGCACTTCCTGTTCTCCGAAATTGAATTACAATGTTGTCGCTGCACTCCCCCCACCACCCAACACCCAACGCAGTGCCTGTCCCGTGGTCCCCTCTATTTTGCACCCATTGCTCTTGTTTTTGTTGCTGTGTGTAATCAAATTGTAGACGATTTTTTTCACCTCTCTCTCTTTCTCGTCCTCTTTCGTGGGCTTTTGGCGAGTCATTTAATTTGGCTTTTGCGCCTACCACATTTTTTATATTTTTTGAGTATTTTTTTTGTGTCTAGTGGTGTGAACACAAATTGCACTCTTTGCTGCTGTTAAAGTTTTTATTTACTGCAAGTCCCCCACCCCCTCAACAAATGAGTTATTAATTGAGTTATTAGCTGGAGAAAATAGCGGCAGCTATGGAGGGTTGACATTCAATTGGTTGGCAATTTTTAATGGGAATTTTATGATTTGTAAATGGCAAACAACAACAACAAAAAAACATATGTATAATCGATTTTAATTGACATAAAATTATGCTCTAAATGGAAGATGAAAATGAATATTTCATAAGTAAATTCTATGTAAAACAGTTCCTGTGATTGTTGCATTAACTTCGATTATAAACGACAATATTTAGACGCAAGTGCACAGATTGCTATTCCTGTTTTTTAACCATTCTTTCTGCATATTTATCAACCACTCCATTCAAAATTATGAATTTCAATTGCAAGGAGGCCACATCTCGGTCTAAAATATCAACAGCAAAAAAACTTTGCACCAAACGAGAAAAAGAGAAAAATGAAGAGTGAAGAGTGAAAAAAGCGAATAAATGAAAAACTCATCGTCCGCCCGTAGTTTGGCAAGAGCCTGTGCTGGCTGCTAGCTGCTGGCTGCTGGCTGCTGTGTGCTGTGCGTTTTTCTATCAATAAATCTTTACGCAGCAGGCGGCAGGCAGTCGGGCATGGAGTGGTAGGTGGCCAGGAGGCCAGGAGGCGGTGAAGGCTGCTGCTGTCGGTGCACTTTTCATTTGTTATTGGCGCAATATGCGCGTAAATCGCGATTTCAATGGCTAAATATTGATTGAACGAATGAACTCAATATGCAAGCGAGGAGAGAGAGAAGAAGCGAGGAGTAGCCCGTGCCCCCCAACTTTATATATGTATATGTATGCATTCCAGGACATATCCTATTTCTGGGCATCCACTGCTATATCCCAACTATTCATCCCATCCATCCATCCATCCATCCATCTATCTATCTATCCAGCCATCAGTCTATCTATGTATCTGTGTGTGTGTGTGTGTGCAACTCCAGTTAGTTAGCAATTGCAGCGGGAGAGCGGGTGGGTGGGTGTGGGATGGCGCATGCTGCATATTTGTTTGCTACAGGCACATGCAACCCATTGACAGAGAAGGTGGCAGAGAGTTGCATTTACAAGGGCAGGGGTGTGGTGGGGGGTCTGGGGTTATTTCTGGGGTTATTGCAATGAAAATCGCTTTAAGCTGCCAAATGCAAACTGCATTTTCGGACTATGAACAGGAGTACAACGGGGAGGGGGGTGGTGGGGGGAGGGGATATTACCAAAGGGAAAATCATGTTACCTGCACGTTTTGGCCATCTATCCAAAGCGTTACCACACACACACACACACACACACACATACTGACCATGCCCCTTGCATGTTGCCTACTTTTTCGGTGGGTTGCACGCAGGCGGCTTTCGTGTTATTGTAGCAGCTAGCGATTTATTGAAATGCTCACACACACAGACACACACACACACTCACACACACATGCACCGGCCATGGTACATTGAAAAGGTGTGTGTGCACTGAAAGAAACAAAAAAAACAAAGTCCAAATATCATTTTGGCCCAATTTTGATAAACTATTTAGCACTAAAGTTTGGTTCCACATTTGGTGTAAATTATGGTCTAAACTTTGTTTTAAATTTTGGTTCTAAATTCAGCTTTATAGTTTTGCTTAGACTTAGGCCAAAGTTGCTCAAATATTAGATCTAAAATCTTATTTTTAATTCAAAGAATTTGCTTACAAATAAGCTTACTCACAAACCACAATTTCAGAGCTGCAATCCGGCAAAGCTGGCCAATTTTTCCTGCAGTGCAGCGTTGGATGGATTTTGTGTGAGGCTTTTTGAACAACGTTTGGCCGCCCAGGCCCCAGCCGCTGCGCTCGTCGGCGCTTGAGCTCCAATTGATGCTGTGGTCACGCTTTATTTTCATTGCAGTCTCCCGGGTCCAATACCGTGCAGTGCCCTGACCCGCGACCCGAGCCGAGTCCATCCCGTGCCTTGCTTTGAAGCCTGCGGCCTGGTGTGTGTGTGTGTGTGTGTGTTGTCGAGAACCATGTTTCTGCTTCTGGTGCTATCCCAAAATGCTAGCCCTTTACTCCAGCGCAGTCTTTATTAGTCCTGAAACGCAGCTAAACATCAATTACTTAAGCTTTGTGCCGCACCAGAACTGCAACCCAAAAACCGAAACGAACTTTTGCCGGCAAACGGGAAACAGCCCCTGGGAAGTGCATCGAATGGCAATTTCGCAAAGCCTCATAAATGGGGCTGTCAACCGAACAGAATGCCATCAATCATGATGCAATGCCACTCACCCACAAACATGCAGCATATGCTGCAAAATTCCGAATCCATTAACTCGGCAATGGGAAAGTATTGTTAAGTATTATTAACAACTTTTAGACATCATTTGGAAGTGTTTAAATTACTCCAAAGTCTGTTTAAATTTCTACTGAATATCTGTGCATTAATTAGCGCACAAAAAGGTCTTGAAATGAGCAAACAATTCGTCATAAATACTCAATTAGTGCCCTATCAATTTCCAAACAAAAAGCCACTTCAGAAACCCCAACCAACGAGTATTTTAATTGTGTTATAACATTTTAAGCCATTTAGGGGAGTACTTGCACTTCAATTTAGTTCTCGTTTAGTTCTTGGGAAGCGAATGCAGTTGCAATGCCCCAAAGCACACACGTGGCAAGAGCGTTGCCTTAACCCATGAGTGCCTCAAAGGCTACGGCTCATAAATGTCGTTGCAAGCGATTGTCTCGTCTCGCACGTTTGGGGCCCAGCAAAAGTTCTGCTGCCTTCGAATTACAAAATAAATCAGCAACAATGTGACTTTTTAATGTTGCCGCATAGCATTGTTGGTGTGTGTGCCACATACCACACCTATGCAAAGTGGGGGCAACAAAAAAAAACAGTTTATATAAGAGAAAGTTAGCGCGTTGCTTATTTTTTGTGCAAATTGATGTTGTGTTTGACAGTTGAAACTTGCAACAAAAACGCGCAAATAAATAAATACATTGGTCGTTGGGGTGGGGGGGAAAAAACGACGCAAAAGAAGGTAAAAGCAAATGCAAATGTTGGAAAATTTACACAGTTACCAGGTAAAAGTTTTATTTTTGTTTGCAAATGAATTTCAGTTGTTTTTTTTCTTCTGAGGGGCATTGTGTGGCTCTCTTCTCTGTGGGAAGGGACAAGGTGTGTTTGTTAGACAATTTGGTTAGAATTTAGTTGCCAATAGCTGGTGCTCAAGTAACAAAAGTTACCGAATAAGCCAAGAAGTTGTGCGCCACAAAACTCTTGGCGTGTTCTTCTGATACGGGAATACGTATTTTAATATTTGTATGTATGTGCGGTAAATAATACGGAATATGCACTGAGCAGTAAAAAAGCCAAGAATATTATATGTAATATGCGCTTCTGAATAACTTGCGAATCGGTTATGAAACGTTTATGAAACTCAGCGGAAAAATGTTTTCAAATACATGACATGAAAACCTTCAAATGAGATAAAAATGATTGGGGTTTTCAGCACGAAATAAGTTATATGGAATCTTGGATAAAACATCATTTGCATGCCTGCTGCTCCCTTTTTCTTTCAGTGTATTTTTACTTTGTAGCTTAAGTCTGAGAGTCTGGCACTGACCCATAAAACATTCAGAGTGTACGGCGGCGACTGCATATGAGTAATATTTCATGTGCAGCAGCAGCAGCAGCATCACATTTGTGGCAAAGACAAGTCCTTGTATCTTTGGCAAGGAAATGCACAAAGTTTCTTCCAAGATTGCCGGCCATTCATATGAGAATTAACTCCCCAAATAATTTGGACAAGCCTACGAGAGTATTTTCCGGCGAAAAACAATTCTAAATGAAAATTAACTAATTTATCAGCCACTGACCGAAAAGAGTCAGTCACTCATCCTCAGGGGCTGGGGCACACAGTCTCCGAACAAAGTTGCCAAAGCGTGAAATTGCAACATCAAAAAACCCTCTGTCACACCAGAGAGGAGAGTGAGAGAGAGAGAGAGAGAGGGGGTTCCAAAAAATAACAATGTCAAAGCTAAGGGAGCACTAAAACTATAATACAATTTACTAAAAATAACACACAAAGGGCTCGTGCACAAAAAGAGCACTAATATACACACACACACACACACACGCACAGGGAGAACGGGGGTGAGAGAGAGAGAGAGAGACGGAGAGTGCTGGAGCTAGTGTCATATGTAAATTCTCCCCTGACGCCATTGACAAAGACACTTGACTATGTGCGCCACGCCACTCGCAAACCCAAAAAGATACTCCCAAAGAAAAAAGAATAAAATCTACGTAGGAAGCAAAAGCAAAACCCCCAAAAAAGAGTCGGGCGACTGCTATGAACTCGATATGGCATACATGTAGGCGGCGGCCGAAGGGCATAGGGTACCTCGCTCTATAAATTGTAGCTTACTTTCGCCCCTCTAAAGCCCACATACGAAAAAACTTATCTTTCGGCCAAATATCTCTGAGGAGTTGGAGGAGGGGCGGAGTAGCCCTAGCCATAGGCCCTGCAACACATATTTGTTTGTTTGCATGTGTGTGTGTGCCCTGCAAAATGACCCTAATAACTGTCTACGGGGCCATGTTAAGTGTCAGCGGCGACATGGCCCTGTCATGTCTGCTGCGGCTGCTGCTGGGCCTCTCTCTCTCCCTCCCTCTCTTGCGTGGCAGCCACATAATATTGTCTATATTTCTTGTCAGCAAATAAAGTGAGAAATAAATAAAACGCTGCTAAAAAGTTGCACCCAATGACAAATAAACCAAACAAAAAAAAAAAAAAACAACAGACGAAAACCGACAGAGAAGAACCGACAAAAAAGATGTCAAATTGCGCCTAAAAGCAGACCGCAATATTTTGTAACAGCAACAGCCCAAAAAAATGGGGGAGAGTAACCTGTCTACAGCCTTGGGGGATACCCATTAATTGTGCATTCAATTGGAAAGAAAGAAAGGAACAAAGAAGAAAATAATTAATTATTTTGAAATTCAGTTGGCAAAATTCTGGCACAAATTTTAGCCAAATTCTGGTATATACGGCTAGATGCCTGGACCCATCCATTTCTGATGTATTTCAGCCTGTTGCAATAGTTGATCAAGTCCAAGACTACCTTTGGAGCCCAGGAATACCTCTGCTAAAACTATTTCGTGGCGATCCGTGCTGCTCAGTCGCTAAACTAACGTACCCTTCTCCACTGGCTCCAAGCCGCCCCTCCCAACGCAACAGCGGCTTGGACTTCGCCTACGTTTCGTGGGTGTTGTGTGAGTTGGGTTGTTTTGGGGTTGGGGCGCTCTCTCGTTGCTGCTCGTTGAACTTTTTCCATTTACTTTGGCTCATGCATTTTTCAAACGGCACAAACGGGGCACAAATTGTTTCTCCCAGCGAAGCCCCTGCCCCTGCCTCTGCCCCACCTCCCCAATGCTGCCTTAAGTGTTATTTATCTTTTGCTCCCACGACATTACTCTCTCTCTCTAGTTTTGCTCTCTCCTGCTATTGCTTCCCATCCCCTGGGTGCTGCTGCTGCTGCTGCTGATGGAGAGGGCGAGGATTGGGACTCTGACTGCAACTTTCCTGCTGCCTGGCCCATTGTCCAGTTGATCAAATATTAACTTTGTCCTTTTTTGCATTCGCTTGTCGCACCCCAAAAAATAATTGTTAAAGTTTTACCCTGCAGCCCCCCCTCATGCCCATGCCCATGCCCAAATGTCCTTTTGTTTTCTCCATTCGAGCGGAGACTCCTACGTTCTAATTGTGTTTGCCACCGAAAAGTAGGCGATGAAAAGTTAATTGCAACCAAAAAAAAAAGGTGCTGTGCTGCTGCATTGCTGCATTGCTGTTGCATGCCGCATGGCTGCATTGCATAAAAGTCAGAGAAATCGCCCGCATGCCTACCGCGTCCACGCTGACTGGCACAACCGTTTGTGGCAACCACAGCGGCGCTCTACTACTCCCTCACTCTCCCTCTCAGTCTCTCTGTGTGTCTCTGCCTCTTGTTAGGGTTTGGGGGATTTCCGCATTCAGGTCGTGATCCCCTCCCCTGATCCACCCAATACTCGCGCCGCTTGCATTTGCATCGCACAGCAAACGTTTCAATTTCGGGTTTATTTCCTTCTCTCCTACCCCCCTTCGATGCATTGCATTCGCGTTTCGTTTGATTTTTAGCTAAAAGCTTTATTTGGCTTAGCTCTCTCTCTCTCTCTCTCTCTCAGCCCCTCCTGCTCCCACACTCTATCTCTTTTATCCCCTTCTAGCTCTCTTTGTCTCTCTATCTTTCTGTTTGAGTGCGAAGTTGGGGGGTTGGGGTTTATTTTGAGTGCGAAATTGCTAAAAATTACAGTTTTTAGTTGCGATTTTTCCCTGCGTTTTCTCTGTTGTCGTTGTCTGCTCTGCTCGCAGGACTAGCCTCAAAATAAATAGCAATTTGCTCGGCTCTTTATCCAAGAATTGAATATCGAAATTCAAGTACTGCAACTAGCAGATACTCGTATTAGGAGAGGCGATTAACTACCGAGGCAAGTAAGTGCCAGCGACCATCATTGACAATCTATTGGCATTATTTTTAGGTGGAAACCTGCCTTGAATTTCCTGCCCCTTTAGTCTCTGGCTTAAAAGGGGGTTTTTCCATTTCATTTTCTTGTTGCACAAATCATTTTCATTAGCATGGCTTCCCTGGGTGGTAATCCTTGGGGCGTTCCTCGCTGTAACCTGAGCGAACAAATCAAAGTGTGTGTTTTGCAGCAGGGGGGCTTAAGCTGAGCAGACACCAAACCCCTCCTGGAGCATGGGATGCCAGAGAACTCTCAGCATTATAGCCATTATAGTTTATGGCCAAAAAGCTGGCCCACATACGACTCGTATAAAAAGCGAAATTACATGGCAAATGCTTGTACAAAGCGGCAGAAGCCACAGAAAGAAGAATCTAATAAAATTTATTACAACAAATGTCATAAAATCTAGCACTAGAATGCGGCTACATGTATAGGAATATATATCTGTGTATGTATGTATGTATGCATGTGGGGGGCAAATAGCAAACATATCCGCATGGTATCACGGAATATGTGAAATTTGTATGCGAAATGTTTTATGTAATTTATGCGAAAATACGAATATTTAAGTTCAAATGTAAATATTTAAGTTGCATATGAAATTTGTGCAACATTTTGCTGCTGCTGCCGCTGCTGCTGCTGCATGTCTCCGATAGAGTCACTCCAAAACCCAAACAAAGAGAAAGAGAGAGAGGAACAGGAAGAGACAGAAAAACAGAGAGAGAGAGAGAGAGTGCGATAGGACGGCTATAAAATTCTAAAACCACAAAAAAATAAAACGAATCAAAAAGAACAAGCCATAAAAATATATACCACAAATTCACGGTTATATCTACGCCGTTATATGTAAATATGTATTCGTATGATGTCAGGTTATAAAACATAGCGATGCATGATATTTGTATTTATTTTACATATTTCTATTGCTATTTCTTTGCTTTTTCTTTTGTTTTGCACTAAGCGAAAACTATCAACAAAAATTCATGAAAAGAAGAGTAGCTTGGGGAGCTACGAGAAATCGATGCACTAAAATATACATTCCAGCTTGGAAAGGACAAAAAATGATAAAGTCATACGATAGTGAACTTTTTTAAATGAGTTACTTATGTACATACATATGTATTTATTAATGTACATATAATCTGTATGTACATATACAATTTCGAAAGCTTGTTCATTAAAATTGTTTAACAACAATAACTAGTTTAGTGACCGTGCCCAATATACCCTCTGTATTGGCGCTCGGTACCCTCGATCACTTAGGCAGCGCAGTCTGCGTTTATTCAATCCCTCATTCTCCCCCTCACGCAGAACGCGGTCGAACGACACACACGAGCATAGCTGCAGAGAGAGCACGAGAGAGCAATACAACAACAGAATAGCTGAGCTTTTGCTTGTGCTTTGCTTTGCTACCTGCACACAAAATTTATCAGCCGACAGATCAGTCGCAGGCAGAAACCAGTTTTTGCTCTCTCCGTCTCTTTGCCTTTCGAGTGGACGACATGCACAGGCTTGCACGGCAGAGGAGTAGCATGATGATGTTTGTCTGTGTGTGTTTCCATGAGCACTTCGCTAGTTTTTAGTTTTCAGTGTTTTTTCTTCAGAGCAGTGGGGAGACGACTGTTCATATTATTTAACAGCAGTGCCTGCTATGATTTTGTTACGACTATAAATACTCTGAATAGGGTAGGGTATGAAATAAAGTGTATAAGGTGTAATTTTTGTTATGTGGTAAAGGTGCACGAGAGGAGATGCTGGGCATAGAAGTACTACGCGCCACGTACACCCACACATATCCCAACACAAAAGACAAAAAGTCACAAGGACATTGACTATGGACTAACCTTTGTTTGTCTTTTGGCTAAATTTCTCTTTGTGCAGGTATTTGTGTATCTGTATCTGCGTCTGTATCTGTGTGCGTGTGTTTGGCATAGGTAGGTGGGGGGAGGAGTGTGTTTGTTTACCCATATGTTTGGTTTATTGACAACCAAAAACAACAACAAACGAACTCTATCTGACATTTTGTTTGTTTATTCAAGTTTGGTTATTTTTTACTCGCTTGTTTTTCTTTGCGTTTGGTGCTCTTTCATTTGGCATTCAGCATTTATGTTTTTTATTCATTGTATATTTAGTTGCTTCTGTGTACCGGCATATGTACATATGTATGTACATGTAACTGTACGTTTGTGGATAATCTAATATTTGTTTTTGGGCCAGCAGTTAGCGCATCGAAATTGAAAGGCATTTTTGACTGAGTTCTGAAATGCTTTATAAAAACAGAATGAAGAGCGGATTATTGGAATAAAAAATAATCAAAAACTTAGAATAAAGATTAAACATTTTAATGTTTAAAAAAATTTTAATTTTAATTAAAAATAATAGTAAACATTTTCACTGTCATGCCTAAGCCACGTTTATTGCTTGTGATAGCTTGGCACCGACTTTTGTGCTTTGCCAAAGACTGTGCATTGTTTTTGTTAGATTCTACGGACCGAAAAGTCTCGCCAAAGGTTTTGGATGCTGGTGGCATTACCTCTAAATTACTTGTACATCTACAATCGGTAGCTACATATATCTTACCTTATACATCCTGCATCTCATCTCTTTATCTACATTTAATCTCGTTCTCTTCGACCTTTTTCTGTACAACCAATAAAATCGCTTGCACATATTTCCAAACTTTCCTCCCACACCCAGAGGGAGAGAGTGAGAGATCTATCTGAACCTCTCACTTGCCCACCCTGCAACCACTCCCCTATTCCCCCGTACCACTCACATTTACTAATGCAATCTATTATTATCTATTAATACCCGTTTCAAGTAAAATTTAATTAAAAGTCTTGGGCCCCTCGCTACACAAACTTTTGGTGGAAAACTATTGCGAAAATTAAGAAAAATACCCAATGCGGTTATCATTTTTTTTTCGCTCCCTGCGCTCTCCCTCTCTCTCTCACGCTCTTTGGTTTAGTTTTTCGGCTTTTCCCCTGCGGCAACGGCCTCGCCTCGGACCATCGGTTGGGGCAAAAGTTCTTTCTTTCTTCTCATTTTGTTTTTTTTTTTTTTTTGGCGCTGCTTTCTTTTGCTTTTTTCGGCCACAAGTTGCGCGCTTGTTTTGGGGTTGGCCAGAAGTTGTGCCACGTGGGAGGCGGAGAGTTTTTGGCACTACACACAATTTTCTAATTAAATTCATTTGAGACCCTCACGCACAAGACGCCCGCGTGCCGTGCATTAGAGATGTGAGAACCCTTTTTGAATTGACTGTACTTTTGACCAATGTGCAGTGCCAGTTTCCTACTGCCCCCCTACCCTCACACGCCTTCGTTGCACAATTTGCAATCAGAAAAGAAATGTCTTTCTATCTCTTTCTCTGTGTGTGTCTGCGGCTGGTGTGGCGGCGGCTGCTGCTGCTGCTGGTGTCTGCTGTCTGCTTATGCGGCATCGATGACATTGTGTGTAGCATAAAGTAATTTCCGTCTTGCACAAGCGGCGCTTCCGGTGCGGCAAACGTGCGCGCCGATGCCACAGCCCGAGCCCTGACACTTGCTGCAGACGTCACTTGCCACAGACACACACACACATACACACATGACACACAAACACATCACATCTCATTCTATGTTTTCCTCTCTTTTTTTTCTCTGCTGCTGCCGCTGCGCTGCTGCCTGCTCTGCTAACATGGAAATAATCAAAATGTCGCATTGAGATTGAAAATCACTGCATTTGCCAACACTTCCGCTCAAGTGATGAGGCAAGTTGTTGCCCTTCTTCTTCTGCTTCTCCAGCTGTGTGTGTTTGTGTGTGTTTGATTATATATATATATATATGCGTGTGAGTGCCCTGCCTGGCTTTAACAGTGTGTGTTTGTGTGTGTTAGGAACGAAAATTGACAATAAGTTGCTGTTAAAGACAGCCCAACAGCCGCCCCTCCCACGCCCCGCAAGAGAGAGAGAGAGGGAGAGAGAAATGTGCCATGTAAGCAATTTTGATGACTGCTTTTTACTCGCTTGACATTGGGATTTTGGCTTATGTAGGTTCGATTTTTGCTGCCCTTTGCTGAGCTTTAAGGCGTGGCCTCTGGGTTCCAGCAGGCACCCAAAGACCAGAAATGATGAGCGCGCACTGGAAGTGATGACACGTGCCGTTTCGCATTTGTGTGGTGTGTGTGTGTGTGTGTGTGTGTGTGTGTGCGAGGAAGGATGTTGGGTAATGAAGTAACAGGAAACTAAAGCTGCTTTATTACCGATTCATAAACGGTTTAAAGAGGATTAACAAATGGCCTGCGATTCGATTGAAAAGTGGTTTATATGTATGAGATTATTCTAAGATTTCATTGGATACTTTTTTTGACTGTTGTAGCTTTGTAGCATAGATTTCTATATTTACAGAGATACCCAAAACGAGAACTGGATGCATAACCGGTTCATAATCGATTCAAAAGTACTTCCTAAATAATTGTTTACACTGCTAAAACGAACATTAGTGCATTGACGTTTCAGAATCGATTTATTACGGATTCAAAACTTATTCACAATATTCAAAATTGAATGTTTACTTAACCAGTTCACAGCCGATTAAAAAGTTGTTTAGAGTCCGATAGAAAATCTTTGAAAATCTATACAAAATATTTAAATTAAATTTGGAATTTCATTTGAAAGTACAAAATTTTCCTATTTGAAAATCCTTTAGAGATTTTTCCATTTTTCATCTGGAGTTTAATACCAAGATTTACCCTATTTTCCACTTTCTAATACATTTTTTGCATGTTATTTCTTAACATTTTGGTAAATAAAAACAAGCAAAAAAATGTCAAAAAAGATGTGTAAAAGTTGACGTACTCGCAAGTGTTGGCTAATCATAAAATAACAAAATGAACGAAAAAGGAAAATAAACTTTCAAGCAGGAGCGTTCGAGCCCTAGAAAATGGCTTATGCAAAAGGTCATAGTTTATTTCTTGGACTGCTTAACACATTAAGTATACGCCCCAGGGCAGAAGCAGGGGAGAGCAAAAATGTGGCAAAAACTAAAAGCCAGCATCAGCAGCAGAAGCAGCAGCAACAACAACTGGAGGGCTACTTACTTAAAAAGCATTGAGCCTAAGTAAACTTTTACAGCAGAAAATCCCATCCCATTCCCCTCTCTAAATATATATCTATATGTATTTGCGGCGCAGACTGCACTTAAAGACCAGAAGGATGATGGGCAAGGACACTGGTCCAAGGACGCGGCAACGGCAACGGCAACGGCGATGGCTATGGCGAACTGGAGAGCTTAATGCAAGCCAAATGATGTACAAACAGGCGAAACGCCCTGCCCGGCGCCTGCAAGTGAGAGTTACGTTACGTTACGCAGGAAAAAAAACCTTGGCAAAATATTGACAAGAAGTCCAGGAGCCAAGCGAAGCCAAGAGGAGTCAAGTAGCCAAGGATCCGCTAGGACTGTGCCTGTCACTGGCCCAAGCGGCTTATGAATTAATGCAAAACAGATTGCTGCCAACTGCCAACTGCCAGAGCCAGAGCCAGAGCCGCTGCCGCCGCCAAAGGCGACACTTGGCACCTTTTTTTGCGCAGGTAGCACTGCCTTCTGGCTCTGCCATGCTCTCTAACTGCTGCTGATTTTCCAGCACTAACTGCCGCTGCTGTGCCTGATTTTCCAGCACTAACTGCTGCTGCTTGGGCTGCTGCCACTTTCCTGTTTTTCCATGCCCTTAAATATTAACCAAAGCTAAAAGAGAAAAAAAAACTAACCCAACGATTGCTACTGCTATTTAAATTGCGTGGCCCATGCTCCAAGGCAGAAATTTATAACACCTGAGTGGGGGCAGGGGCAGCGACTGTAGCAGAGGGTGTGGCTGTGTGCCAGTGCCACGGATTCTGTCCTTGGGTTGAGTGAGTGGTTGATGAGGGTCGGTCGGTCGGTCGGTCGGTCGGTGGGTCGGCTGCTGTGCCTTGGGTCCATCCTTCGGGGCTGTTCCCTATCTTGAAACTCTGATCTCTGCCTCTCGATTTTCAGTGTATTTTCAATTTGAATTTTTTTTGTTTTCTGTTTTTTTTTTTTTGTGCTGCTGCTTGTAAATAGCAAATATCCTGGCAATGTGCTTGCAGTGTTTGTCGCCGTTATTAGTTTATCACAGCTTAAGGATCTCTGGAGACAGCGGAAACGGAAACAGCAGGCAGCTGGGAGCTGGGAGCTGGCAGCTGGGCGCAGATGTTCTCCGACTGCTCGCCCATTGTCCTTTCGTGCACCTCAATCTCAATGCCTTCTCCCTTGACTTCTTTCGCACTTTCGCACAGTCATTGTTTTGGTCCTGCTGCTGCTGCTGCCGCTGCCGCTGCTGCTCCACTCGCGACATTCTCTATAAATTAATCAGACGAAGTGCTTTAGTCCTTCTCCGGGCTTGCTTCCTCCTGACGCTCCCTCTCTCTCGCTCGACGGCAACTCTCAATCGCGATAAAGCCCTCAGGTGAATTATAGTTATTTGATTTTGTTTTGGTGATTTGTTTGCCTTCGCCCTTTGCCTTTAAAGGACTTTAATTGAATTGCATTCGAGTTATAGGCAGCAAACAAAACAAAAACAACAAAAAAAGAAGGGATAAAAGTGCCCCCAAAATATGTGGCATGCATAAATTTTGCTGCTGCTTATCGGAAAAACTTTGCATGAATGTGGGCAGACAGGAAACTCCATTAGATGCTGAAACACGAAGCCGAAACGCAGGCCAAAACGAAGGCCAAGAAACGAAGATGCAGTCGATGCATCCTCGCCTCGACCATCCTCCTTGTGTCTGTCTTGTGTCCTCCCCTGTGCGCCACTGCCTCGCCTTGTGGCAGTCAAATCTGTGCATACAAGTTGGCGGGATTGAAAGTGCATAAAGTTGAGTTTATTGTCGGGCTAAAGTATATGCTTTATGCCCCATGCTTTATGGTGGTAATGCTCTCCCTCCCACTCGCTTTCTCTCTCTCTCCCCCTGCTGCAGACACACACACATGCCTGATGCCACATGCCTCATGCTGCTGCTGCTGCTGGTGCAAATCTTTATCAGCCTCCCAAAGAAAATTATGACGGAAATCTAAAAAGTTGTGCATTAAAACTTGTTTGTGGTCGACTCGACTTGCAGTTGCTGTTGGTTCGGGGTTTCCCACCCATCCTCAGACCGGAGTCATAAATATGAAAATATGAAAAAACCAAAAGAAGTTGTGTCTTAAATGGATAGCAATTATATGGGGGGCGAAAGCGGTGCGGGCGTGGCAGTACTCCTGGGCAAAGTTTTTAGGTAAATTCCTTTTGCAGCAAAGTATTTCAAATATTTGGAACATTTTTCGCCCATTGTTTTTTTTTTGGTTTTGTTTGGAACAGCTTGAGCTTATTTATTACCGATTGATAACTGGTACTGGCAGAAATATAATTCATTCGTGTATGGTTTTAATTTTAAATTTTTAAAGTTATTTTTAAAGATTTTATGATTTTAAACGTATGGAAAATATACGCAGCACTTGCTGCATTCCAACCTCCCAAACTCCTCAAGTGCTGGAAGCGCAGTTAATTTTTGTTTTCCGCATAAAAGTATATCAAATGTTTTTTTATTTTTATTGGGTGAAATTTCCAAGCAATTAGTTCACTGGAAAACTATTACTATTATCCGAGGGAATGCCTGGAATTTAATAATGAAAATTCGCTGCTTAAATGCAATAGTTCCATTTGATTTATTTGTAAAAATCGTCAACACTTTTGGCTGGTGTGCCGGTCAGTGCACATTCGTTGAACATAATTTGAAGCCAAACGAAAACTGTCAAAAAAAGGAAATCGCCAGCTCACCTCCCAAATGGAAAATCCAATGACCATACAATATAAATAGAAAATGCTCGGCGACAGCATTCAGCTGGCTTTCGGCTTTCGGGTTCAGCTTTAGCTGTAGCTTTAGCTTCGACTTGGACTTCAGTTGCAGCCACATCTCGCATCCGCATCCGCAGCCACAGCTACAGCCGCAGCTTCCGCCTCGACCGCACAACTGGACACAAAAATATTTTCAATTATGATGCCCGGAGTGAGGAACTCTAGAATTTTTCAATTAAGCTGCTTACAGGGCGGTGCAGGGGGTGCAGGGCGCCCAGAAGCTTGCGAATTTCTTGGAGCAAAAAGAAGAGAAATAAGAGAAGATTGTCTGCCATAGTTTTCCCCGTGATATTGCTGTTGTTGGTGTTGCTGGTGTTGTTTTTGTTGCTGTTTGCTGGGGTAGTAAAAGTGCTCCGGACATAAAGGTAAAAGCATTAAAGTTATATGCGATTTAAACTAACAATTCCTGCCGCCATAGTTGCCGCTGCTGCTGCTGCTGCTGCTACATCTTGGGGCTGCGCTGCTGCTTCTATCAAGAAAAGGGGTGGAACTACTTTTATGGGCCAAGGCAAAAGTTGTCGCAGTTGCCGGTGGCCGCCGCCGCCATCCGCCCACAACGTGTCCGCGCGCCATAAAAATTTGCAACAGCTGCAGCAGTGATCCAGTGGCCAGGAGGGGGTGAGGTGTGGTGTTGCAAGCAGGAAAGTGGTTTGGGAATGGGAAATTGGACTTAAGAATGGCTCTGAGAGTTACCTTGACAGTAGTCATAGCCAAAAAGGATTTTGGTTTCTTTTTTTCTTTTCTTTTTTTGCTGTGCCACTGGCGTTTTATATACTCTTTGACTTGGCCGAAGAAGTGAAGGGGCATATGGGATTTTCTGGGGGATTCTGGTAAGCTTTTGAGCATGGAAAGGCTTGCGAATATATTCGGAATATACAACTAAATGGATTGACATTCGATTTTCGCTTGCACTATAATGGATTTTCATGGATTTCCCTGCAACAGTAGAAACGGAGTTTAATGTTTTGCTGGCAGCGTTGCCACTTGGTCAGCAGTGATGCCACATTGGTAGGCAGTGATGCCAGCATTTCAAAACAGATGTTAAATATATATAAATAAGAGTTTTTTAAGCCACAAAATTAGCAAAAATTGAGCATTAATTTTTATAAAAGAAAACTTTGCAGGTTTATCCCTAGCTCTTCCTTTCATAGAGCATTCGCGCAGTCGTAAAGATTTGCGCTGGTGGCAACTTACTTCTTACTTCCATGGGATTTTAGTGTGCTATTGTTTCTTTTTTTGTTCTTTTTTTTTTTTTGGTGTGTTTTGCGGTTGCGGTTGCTGTTGCTGTCTTTTGTCCCAATAATTTGGTCTATCTAATGGCCAGTGGCAGCCACCGAATGCATTTTGCAACGTATCTTCCTCCTTACCAGTTGGCAAATAGCCTTAGATGCAAGCCGCCTCCAACCCGAAAGTCTGTGCATAAAATAACAATATAATGCTATGGCCAGAGAGTGCCGCCAAGTGGCACGAGACCCAACCGAATGGGAGTGGGGCGAGTGGCTACAATTTTCCAGAGGATTCCGCCTTGGAGTATTGTATTTTCCACTTTGCACCGCTTAGGCGATTTACTTTGCTGTCTCCGAAAAGATGAAGTTTTTGAAGGCTTAAAGAACAGCAAAACTTTTCTGTTGCGGCGGTCAGAACTTTGATGTTAATTTTTTTTGCTTGTTGTCTGTGCAGATGACAGACATTTGATGGCCGGCCTGGCCCTGTATACCAGGGATCTGTTGTGTCTGTGGAGCATCATAAATTACTGAGCAGCAGAACGCGTTTGGCTTTTGCCATTTAGTTAATTAGTTTTTGGGCGGACTGCAGAAGGCAGAAGGCAGCAGGCAGCAGGCTTTAAAGCACATCATTTATAAGTTATATATAGCATATCGTCTCTCTGTTTTTTGGCAGTGCCAAATGCGGCGGGGGGCCAATTACGATAATTGTCGCGTTCATTTTTCATTTGACAAACGTGCGACAGTGCCCCAAAACACACAGACAAACAACAGACACACAGTTATAGCTACAGTTCCAGTAACCGGTTACTGCCTTGACAACTTGCGCGTTGCCAAAAAAAGAGGAAAAAAAAGCAGCAGCAGCAGCAGCCTTCTGGCAGCAGCAGTGGCCTCCCACCGCTTCTTGGGCCAGCCATGGCCTTGTGCCACACACAGCCTGCTGCCTGCTGCTTGCCTGCCTGCCTGCCTGCCTGCCAGTCTCTGCCCCCTCATGCTGTAATAATTCAATGAGAGTTGCTTCATTTGTCACATTGCTCATACGCCATGTGCAATGGAAACGGAAACCTCGGCGACCAAGTGAAAGTATTCATTATACTTACATTTGCTCCCCAGCTGTCTCGCTCTCTCTCACTTCCTGTCTCTCATTCGCTGCTCTCTCTTTTTCGAGCAGAGCTTTTCTGCCATTATAATAAATATTTGATTATATATTTTTGCACAGGACCTTAAGTTGAACCTCCGAACCATTGGCCAGCGCCGAAAGGAGCAGAGTTGAGGGCCAGCAGGCGAATTGAGTTTCGAGGAGGAGAAAGAGAACGAGGCAGGAGGCAGAAGGCAGGAGGCAGCTGGCCTGCCACAGGAGGCAGCGAGCAGCTTCAGATTTGTGGCTGAAGGAGAGGCAGGAGTTGCAGATTGAGGCGGATGCTGAAGCTGAAAACTGAGGTTCAGTTTTAAGGCTGAGGTGCTGGTAAGCGCAAAAATTGGCACACCTGCTCAGGGGCCTGCCTGCCAGCCAGGCAGTCAAAGGACGGACGCTGACGACGAGGACGCGTCGATGGAGTACAGTTGACCCAGTTGTTGCCCAGCAGCAGCAGCAGCCGCAGCAGCCGCCGCTCATCGAGGATGAAGTTGTGCAAAGAATAAGTAAATTGAATGGCCAGGCAGCGGCTGTGGCAGTGCCATGAACTCCAGCCACATGGGGAACTCCACAGTTCAATGCACCTTTGCCGGCACACCTGCCGTCCATGCCCACTGCCTTTGCCTCTGCTTGAGAGTTGAGAGCAGCCTTCGATGTTCATTCGGCTGAAGGAAGATTCAAGGATGGAAGATTCCATGGGATGTACCTGTATTACTGTACACCTGTATGCATCTGACAAAGTCTGCTAGCCACCCCACTGCCAATGGACAATTCTGTATCCCAAATCTGCATCCTTAATCCCTTCCCCGTTCATCTCCTGCGCGCACATGTACACGTATGAGTGGTGGGTAGTTCTTGTCAATGCATTTTAAGACAACAAAACAGACAGACATTGGCTCTGGCCCCAGGACTCCTGGAGGAGTCCACTCAGGAGCACGAACAGAAACAGAAACAAGACAGGCAACAAGGCAAAAGGCACAAGGAACAAGGTCCTGGCATCAGGGGGGCACAAGCTGCAGCGAATTTGCAAAAGTGCAACATTATCTGCATGAAGTATTTGAAAATTCCGCATCCTTATTGCCTCCATGCACGCTGCACGTTGCAGCTGCATGTTGCTGCTGCTCTGCCTAATCTCAATGCAATCACTCACAGCAGCAACAAGCAGGCGAAAGGTTAAAGGGCATGAGCTGGGCTGGGCTGGGCTGGATGCCTAGGCACAAGGTTTCACACTTGATTCTGACAGGGGAGAGGAGCAGCAGCAGCAGCAGCAGCAGCAAAGTGGCCGCTTGAGTTGAGTTTAAGTGAGGGGTGGTGTGGGTGGGTGTGGGAGGGGGGCGGGGGCAGGCATGCTTTTAGACTCGAGGCTGCTGCCCCTGTCCAGCCATAGAATGCAGTTGATCCTTGGTCTCTGCTGCTGCCTCTCATTGCTGCAGCCCTTTCCACTGCCTATTCCTGCATCTCTCTGCTGCCGCCTTTGCATCTCCCCCTCTCTGTCTCCCTCTCGCTCTAGCTCTTCCTGTTTTTCGGTGTCAATCACATTGCAATTTACAAAATGCACTTTCGACCCGAAAAACCGAATGAAACCCAAGCCCTGGCCTGTGCCTCTGCCTCTGGTCCTGTGGTTGCCTGCACTGCACGTATGATGAATGCCTCTTTGTTTTTTCTGTTGGGGTTTTGTGTAAGTTTATTGTCTGGTTTCGACCTCTTGCTTTCCGTGCGTCCGTTCGGCCTCTGGGGCAGGCAGCAAGTGACAGGACTTACCCTTCTATCGGGTGCATGTGGCAGCGCCGCCTCCCCTGCCATGGAGCAGGTGGCAGAAATGCTTCCCCTTCCATGGAGCAGGTGGCAGAAACACTTCATTTCACTATCACTTGGTCGCTGACATGGGAACGAGTGTTGTCGAGGTGTCGTGTCGTGTCGTAGTACTTGAGAGGCGCCCACACCCGACCCTTCGCCTACTTCTTTTCGGGGTAGCAGCAGAAGGAGCAGAAGAAGTCGGAGAAGCAGCAAAATGGAGCGGGAGAATGTGTGCTGTGTGTTGTGTGTTTGGTGAATGGTTTTGGCCCAACGTCTAGACGGCTTGCTGCTTCCCTTACGTTTTAGACAATGCCCTGACACCTTTGTATCAGTCAAGTGGGCTGTGGGGGTGGGAGTGCCTGGGCGCAGGGGAAGTGCTGACAAGGCAAAGCGCAGATCCACAGATTAGTTGGGTTTTCCCTCTTCCCCAGCTATATCTGCCATGCTCTGGTCTCCTTCTGTTTTTAGAGAGAGTACAAAAAATTAATGTGCCAGCAACAATTCATTTGGCAAGGTGGCAAGGCGGCAAGGGGAAACGGCAGGGGCAACGAGGAAGCGTTGGCATGTAGTTTAAAGTTTGGCGCGTCGCCTGACACTTAGACAGCAACAACTCATCAACGTCATGAACAGCAACACACAAAACTCAGCAGCAAAACAGCAAAAAAAAAACAAAACAAAAAAACTGTAAAACAATATTAGTGATAGTCTGCTGGATGGGATGGTGATGGCTGGGAGCGGGAGGGGATGGGAAATGGAAGAAGGGTTATATGCAGACTTACAGTTACATTTCATTCCACATGTGTGAATTAAGCGTCAATCACAGCAGAAATGAAAATAAAATAGAAATAAAACAAAAATGAAACGCTCGAGCACAAAAAAGCCGAGAAGGAAGCAAAGTAAAGAGCGAATGGTGCAAGAGGGGGGAAGGGTAAATAATTTTATAGCAGACGAAATTGTTGAGGGATTACAAAAAAAAAAGGGGCTTCGGCTTGGCTTCTCTGGCCTTAGATGTCAAAGTGGGATTTTGAGTAATTATTGGGCTTGGGCTGTGGGGACGAGTACTCGCCCCAGAAATGAATAGGGGGTACAGAATGTATATAGAAAGGAGATTGGGGAGGTCCTGGCAGTATTCCGAAATCTTTTTAGGGTTTGATTTTATGAATGAGAAGGCACAGGGGAGGCTCGCAAATAAAGTAAATGACAAAAAAGAAACAAATTATCAGAAAAATTAAAATTATAATTTTGTGATGCTTTTCCAATATTTTCCCTATAAGTATATTTATTTGAAGTTTGGTATTTTTCCGTACCATATTTTCTGTTCAAAGGATTTATTGTTTTTATTTTTTGGTACATATTTTTTTATATTTTGGTACCTTTTTCTAAGTGTTTTTCGGAGTTTTCAAGTAGCTTACAATAATTGTTAATAGTTCTAGTATTTTTCGGTTTTATTTTTTTTATTTTATTTTAGATATTATTTTATTTTAGATATTATTTTATTTTAGATATTATTTTATTTTAGATATTATTTTATTTTAGATATTATTTTATTTTAGATATTATTTTATTTTAGATATTATTTTATTTTAGATATTATTTTTCTTAATTTAAGAAAAAGTTTCCTCTGTCGACCCTTCACTGTAAATCAAGTAATCAAATCTGCCCCTGGCTGATAACAATTCTGTTTGCTCTTTGGGCCAGGTTCTCACTGCCTTTGGGGGGCCTTTGACGTGGACTCTTTTTGGCTCAGTGCTCGGGCTGCCGCCTGTTGACAGTCGGACAGTCTTGAGTCTCTGCAGGGCCGTCAACTTATTTGACTCCTGGTCTGGGAGTAGGCTCTCCGCCCTCTCTGGGGGGAACTCTGCGGGCCAGCGACGGTTGAGCCCCCTCGATCTGGGAGTTGGACCTGAAACATTTGTTGTCTTAGTTTTGCTGCTGCTCGGTCTGGGCTTCGGGGACTGGGAACGAACTGCCATTTCTTACGCTCCTGTGGCGGCGGCGACGGCGACGGCGGTGGGCACATTGTCTTTCTTTTGCTTGCACTCGCGGGCTGTCATTAAGTTTTATTTAATTCCGAGTCTTGTTTGACTCTGGGTCTGGGTTTGGGCTCTCTGGGACGGCTAAAGGCTGCTGCCTGCCTGCCAGCCAGCCAGCCAGCCTGCCTGCCACTACTACTCCTGGTAGTTTTTATTGTTGCGACAGTTTTTGCTAACAAATTGCTTAGCGTCAAGTGTCGTGTAATTACGACAGACAGACAGGCAGGCAGAGGCAGAGACAGACAGACAGTGAACACACATGAGAATGAGAATGAGAGCCGAAATGTTGTTATTAGATTGTTGCCAGCAAGTCACTGGGGAAAGTTTCTTTTCATTTTTCTTCTTTCACTCTTTCGCTTTGGCTTTGGCTTTGGGTGTGTTTCTGTGGCGCAATTGATGCCATAATAATAGTTGGTGCTCTCTTTATACCCGTACTCAAAGAAGAGTTAAGGGGTATATTAGATTTGTGGTCAAAGTGTTTGTTTGCAACGCAGAGAAGAAAACGTTTCCGACCCCATAAAGTATATTGTAAATGTAGATAAAAGATGAACCTAAAAAAATGTAAAATCTTTTCAAATTCTACATGAAACATAAGCTCCCAAATTTATATACTGACGGAGTACGGGTATAAAAGTAGAGTCGCGTTCCCAGAAGCGACTCAGACGTTCCTCCCCGTTTTCTTTTTTGTTACGGCTGCTAATGATGCTGAACAACTCGTTGGCTGGACTGCAGCCAGCTGTGGCCCCTCGTCTCGTTCGCCAGCTGCTAATTATGCGTGGATTTGCCCTTTGAGCGTACCCTAGGGAACGGCAGCGGCATTTTGGGGGCAGTGGATGCATGATGGACGATGGCCATCTAAGGGATTTCTGAAAGGTTCCATGCTCCTACGCGATTAAATCAGTTAAGAGGGTTTGAGGGGGAGAGCATATATTACTGAAGGAAACAGGAAAATAAATATAAGAATAAACTGCGTTGGACAGAATTTGATTTTTTATGCAGATATTGTTTTGGTTTTTGTGTTGGGTTTATGTTTCAATAAGTTTATAACTTTTCCCACATTGTGTTGTAAAATTCGTTCTAGTATTTTGCTGGTAATAGCTTTATAATATATGGCCGGATTTCCTGCTGTGCTATTGTATTATTTATTTATCTTGGTACATATTTTAAGTAGTTTTCTAGAACTGTTTCGGGAAGTCTTAAAAGTGTTTTGCTTAGTTCCTGCTATATTTGCTAGCTTTTTAATTTTTAATTATTATTTTTAATATTTTTTTTTTATCATAGTTATTGCAATTTTTAAATATTTTTCGGTATATTTAGTAATTTATTAATTTTGAATATTATTTTTCTGGTACTGTGTCTATTTTTAATTACCAACGCATTCCATTTGGCTCATTCAACTTGCGCTGTAAATAGCCCTTAATTACATTTATGTCTATGCCCATTACTCACTTGATTTACCCAAAACAAGTTAACTACCACGCCCTCCGCCCCCGAACAACTGCCGGTACATATTTTTATGGGAATTCCCTCTTGTTGCGTGCCCCGTGCCCCGTGCCAGCCAGCATCATATCCAATTAACATCATTTGGCCACGGCCACAATGGACAGTTTTGGTCGCAGGCAGCATTTGCCTGGGCCCCATAATTAAAACCAACTGCAACGGAAAACTGCACAAAAAATGAGCATGGAAAAGCAGGCGAAAAACCAAACCAAAACGCAGCTACAATTCTGCTGCAATATTAAACCCCCACCGCTTCACTCGCGGGACGTGTGCCGGGATTCTACTGCTCTCCGTTTGGGGACAGGCCACGCTGCTGGTCAGGTCGCTGGCTAAACTGTTTGCCCCCGTTGCTGGCCGCATAATTACGAAGTTTCGGGGCACGCAGGCAGGCAGGCAGGCAGGCAGCAGCAGCAGCATCTACCATGGCGACATTTTAAAATTGGCGCATAAAATGTCAATTTGATGTCATTGGATCAACTTAAATGCGCTTGCTAGTCCGCCTAGTCCGAGCCGCGTACTCCTCCGGACTCGTGGCAATTTACAATGACAGAAGAGAAGCACGAGAGCGGGCCCCAGGCCCCAGGCACCAGCGATGCGATGCGATGCGATGTCTGGTCGTCGCTGTTGGATGCATGTCCTGGCGGGTTAATTTTGGCATCGCATCGCATCGCGTAACCTTCCTCGCCTCGCCTGGCCTCGCAGCGAGCTATTCATATGAAACAAACTGCTGCCGGGACACAAAACACCCGCCAGAAGGCAAACGCCGTGTCTGTCATGTTGCGGGGGCGTTTGCTGCTGCTGCTGCTGCAGCTGCCTGCTGCCTGCTGCCTGTCCTGTTGACATTGATGTTGTCATGTTGTAGGTTGCACGGAGTGTTGCTGCTGTTGCTGCTGTGTGTTGGGCGTGGCCTTTTGGCCAGAACAGCAAATACCTGTTTATGTTATGCTTGCCACGGCACTGGACGACATGGCGCGGCACATGAACAGTGGGGCCATTTTAGTGCCGTTGGAGCCAGCAGATTAGTTTACTTAAATTGATGGCAACTTAACGCTAATAACACAGTGCCGCGTTCCGGTTGCATGCCTCGAGGCAGCGCTAAGTAGGTCATACCCGAATGCTGGCAGTTGTTCCATTAATGATGAAGTGCCCGACCAGTGGACCGGGCCGCCTGTTGTTGTGTGTGCGGCTTAATTAAATGATCTGCCAGGTGCATTAATCAATTTTTTCTCCTTGCCTGCCTCCTCGGACCTGCCTTCCTCTGCCATAAAGTTTACTTATTTCCCTGGTGTCCTGCATCCTGCCGCCACGCCACATACTCGCCGGCTCGTACATTATTTACCATTCTTATGGCGGTTTTTTTTCTCCTGTATTTGGGCATAACTTTTGCTTACTTTAAATAAATCAACGTGGGGGGCAGGGCACCAGCAGGTGACTCCCACTTTTGGGGCTACAACTTTTTGCCTCTTTTGAAATATGAAGCAACTCTTGGACAGGGAATAGGGCAGGGCAGGGCGGGCAGAACACCCAGCGTAAAGTATGCAACAGTTAATGGGGAATTGTGCGAAAGCCCGCCCCCTCCACCCACACGTGGTAGCATGGAACGTGGCTATTCCGCCTGGAAATTCGGTTGGAAATTCGCTTGGCTATTGACTTTAAATATATGACTATTTTTGGGGAGGAAGAGAGCTGGCCAGGCATCCAATTCCGATTGAGATGTATGAGAAATGTGAGGCGGATATTGTGCTGGTGCAGGGGAAGTCAGCTAAGTTGGGGCCAGATAAGTTACATTAAATCATGGGGTTGGTTGTTGTTTCTGTGAGGCATTAGGTGCAAATAAAAGAGTGAGTGAGAGAGAGGAAAAGTCAGAACGAAACAAAAGGAGATGTAATGAAAAGAAAGATCCCAAATGAATATTTCCAAATTTCTAATTAATAAATTAAACCCCTAGCCATCAATGGATCTGCCCATCCATTCCCCATCCGAAATGCCTTTCATCTGTCAATCTCTGTCGTCAATTAGCGCAAATATTTTAATTAATTTCGCATGCAGATATTTCGCGTGCCCCCAAAATCTGGCGACAGCCAATTTACTCCGAGAAACGAAACGAAACGAAACCCGTGCCCAGAAGTAGGATTCCAACCCGTTGGCTGGGAAGGCCGTCGTTCGGGCAGCCGTTTAATTATTTTTAGAAAATTTCACAGAAAATTATGCAAGGCTCGGGTGAAAATATTCATTAAGTGGCTGCTCATCAGAAATTTAGAGGCTGCTCTAAAAATAAGACTACGGTACGTGCAGGGGATGCTGCAGGGGGAGGTAGGGCTAGAAAGCCTCGGGAGGAGGACACCCAGAAACTACGGCTATTTATAAAATGTAATTTGGGCGACAGGGCGGCCGGGTTCGAAAAGTTTCCTGTGTTGACCCAAAAACGATGCCGTCGGCAGCCAGGATTGCTCCTAGCTGCTCCTGGCTGCTTCTCTTCCTGAACATACTGATACAAACTCCTGCTGTTGGGCTAGCTCCTGCTGCTCCTCCTGCTGCTCCTCCTCCTCCTGCTGCTGCTGCTCCTCCTCCTCATGCTGCTCCATTCTCCTGTGTTGCTTCATGTTTATTATAAGTTTTGCCTCTTGCAGCTTTACTGACTCATCTGCACACCTTTCCTAGCCGCCCGCTCTTTATATTTCCAGCTTTTAATACCCTAACAGAGGGTACTTCTAGTATTTCCAGTAATTTTTGTATTAATCTAGTTCTAGTTCTTCTTAATATGTATTATTCCCTTATTATTTCAAGTGTTTTTCTGGTATTTATCTTTGTGTTTGTTTGGATATTTGCATTGGATTATTTCTGATTTTCTCTCTATTATTTTCCTGATATATTTCTATTATTTTTTGAAGCATTAACCACGCAGATCTAAGAGAATATTTATAGGGTATGGGGTGTATAGGGTATAGCTTCAGTTCGCCCTTTTTCCCTTTATTTTTGTATGCTTAAACTTTTCATTTTTGTGCTGGTGGTGTCTCGGGCGACACCGTTTGACACCCGGTGTCAAATGATGTGTCAAAATGTGCACAATTTACCGTATGGCTTGGACCTGCTGCTGCTGCTGCTGCTGCTGCTGCTAAAAGCTGTCTGCCCGCCTCTGATGAGAGCAGGTACTTGGCAGGGGTTTTGCGAAGGGTTATGGGTGTGGCGGGGGATGCTTTCTGGGGTTAAGTGTGTGCGGGATTAATAGCCGGCACACGCTGTCGAGTGTCTGCTGGATTTTTGACTCGTCTCTCTCTCTCTCACTCACTTTCAAGCAGCAGCATGAGCAGCTGTCTGTCCCGTCCGTTACTCTCTCTCTCTCTCTCTCTTCTTGGGACTTTAGCATCTTCTGCCTCTCACTGGGCAACTCCCCTTCTACCCCGGGCCCTCTCGTGTTGCCTCTCTGACACTCTTCTTTCAGTCAACATGTTTCTTTTGGGGGTCATAAATGTTTTTTTTTTTTTTTTTTTGGTGCCAACTTTAATGGCGGGGCACCCCTCCCCCGCCATCCATCCGTGGTTTATCCCAGCACGTGTAATTGCCATACAATTTTTCTTATGTATGGCTGGCGATATCTTTTGTCACTCACTGTGCTAGAAGAGCAGAGCTATCTCCCGCTCCCGCTCTCTGGTTCTCTCCAGCGCAGTTTTGAGTGTATTATAAATTATGTTTTTGGCTATTTTTGTGCTGAAAAGTAAGCAGCACGAGTTACCGGCACATTTTTAAATGCATGCACGTGCATGTTGCCCCAAACACCTTGCCACCTTTCAGCACACACCTTGTGCCACACACCGCCACCTTGCGCTGGGCAGACTGGGACGCCTTTCACCTTTTTCTTTCGGGGTGTTGGCGGGGGTCTTGTGCCAACGTCAATTTTTCACATAAAGTTGTGCCAAACGCTTGACTTGCATATAAATGACTTGGACTGCCGGAACTCCACTCCGTAGGAAAATGTAGCCACTGAGAGGGGCAATGGGGTAGCGGGGTAGTGGGGCAGTGGGGGAGCGGTGGGTTCAGAGGTTAAGGCAACCCGAAAAAGCATTCCAGTTGTCAACTCTTTCAACGTGTATTACATTTTGGGAGCAGAGTGGCGGACACGGGGGCAGGGTAACATGCGAGAGAAAGAAATAATTTCCTTTGCGTAATATATGCTGCTGTGTATATGAGCTTCGTTTTCCGGGCGGTTTTCCATCTTCTACGTTTACATATTTGTTGGTTTTTTCCCCTCAGTGTGTTGTTGTTCTATGTGCAGAGAGGGGACTCGCCACCTGAGAGCAGTGTAAGGGAAGGTTGCACTTCGGTTAGTTGAAAATTTGTATGCGGTTTTTCTTGTGTGTGTTGAAGAAAGGATTGGTGGAAAAAAACACGCAAAGGAGATAAAGAAAAGACAGTGCAAGCTTTCAATTTTAGTAGATTTTGAGCAGGTAATAGATACGGATAGATGCAGATAAAGATTCAGATTCAGATACAGATACAGATACTTCAACGGATGGAATGAAAATAAATTGAAATTTAATAAAATCAGATGGCAAAAGATCAAATGCAAATTGATGGAACAGAAAACGATGGGAAGTAAATTTGGAAGCAAAGATAGATATCCTTTTGGATTGAATAGGATGGAAATTTGAGGAATAAACATGGGAAATAAAAACAGAAGATAAGACGGAAAAAGGTCATGATACTCGTGTGTGTGCAGCTAATGAAAATTTAACTTCAAATAAATATATTAAATATATAATAAATGATGTGGTATGAATGAAATTCTGAAAAAAATTAACGAATTTAATGCTAAATAAATAAAAACAATTAAACAAATAATTCATCAATAAATAAGTTATTTATTTAATTGATAAAGTTAAATAAATAAATGGGGGGAATTCCGAATAAAGGAATGAAATAAATGCCAATGAATGTATGAAATAAAATAAACTAAATTAAATGAAATGCTGTCTAAACGCAAAGTTCAAGTTATGGAATAAATTATTAAATTATTATCTGTAAATGCAGTAAAACAAAGAAAACATAGATTTTTGAAATACTAAAGATTATATATTTACAGTGGATAAATCACAAATTAAACTTCTACTTTTCGCTTAGAAATATTCCAATTTTTAAACCTCCAACAAACTGACACGCAAAATCGAATAACTTTATGTTTTCCACCATTTTATTTGCAGGGCATTCGACGGCTCCTTAGCACACGCTTAAAAGCTGTGCCTCTGCGAAAGTGAATAATACACCCACGACGTGCTGTCATTTTCCACTAAAATACGAAAAATACAAACATTCGCAGCGGAGCGGAGCGACATTCACACATTATTCATAAATAGTACGCATACGAGGAGGAGGCGGAGGTGGAGGTGGAGGCAAAGCGTTAAGCAAAAGGGATATACAGAATGTACAGGTGGAGCAGTTTTTGCATTTGTAAACGATCAAATTTGGTCGACGTGCACTTGTAAAATAAATTGGCATTCCTTACAGCCGGCAAAAATGGGAGGAGCAGCGGAAAGTACAGGTAAGACCTGCGCGCTCTACGTGCAGATATTTTTCTGCAGCTATTAAATTATATTATGCACACATTACGCATACGACATGTGGAATCTCTTTTAAGGCTTGGCAAAAGCATTCAAAAGGGATGCCCTGAAATATGATTAAATTGCATTAAGTAAATGCTTCATCGTTTAGTGTGATGAAAAGAAGCCCAACCCCCCCTTACCACCCGCACAGCATTTTGTCATCCATCAATCAAAAGTTAAATCTCCTTTTTGATGATTTATGTCAATGCCAGATATAAAGATAAGCCCGGAAAATGCGTCTAAATGCGCGTAAAAATTGTGTGTGTGTTTGCGGTTTTGCTGTGACGCTTTTCAGAGAGTTTTTCGACAGAGCCGCAAATTATCAATAAATAAATAAAATTACACGCACATTTTGGCTTAATATTTGTGGGGGTGGGGTGGGGTGGGGATTCCATTATTTGATGTCTGTTCTGTCTGACATTTGATTGGTTTTTACAGCGTGGAAGGGGGTCACACTGTGAGGCGTGGGGGGGCCTTGTGGCACTGCGATTGAAGGCACTGTGGGATTTGAAATGTAATTGGTAATTATCATGGGACTCGTGTTCTTCATGGCCTGGAAATCGATATGAATTTGGGAGTGGATTTTTCTCCAAGAATTTCGCTGCATAAATTGGTAGATAATTGTAGTACTTTTATGAATGATTAATTTCAGAAGTTTTGCTTATCTCAAGTCTGGAGGTCATCGGTTCGTCCTTGACGCTATATTAATTGGGGGTTCGAGGGTGCCCCACGAGTATGGGCAAGTAATTTAGCTGTACTTGTGACTACCATAAACCATAAACAACCAAAAAGGCTTAGACAAACATTTTGGAACAGCTACACATCAAAGATAAACACACACACACGCACAGATGATACACAGATACTTTTTGGCAGCAAACAGCAGCAGCCTCTACACCTGTCAGCAAAGAAAAAAAAAGGGGGGAAATATACCTTCTGCAGCTTCTCTCCACTGAGATTTCTTTTGGAGCCGCTGGAAATGTGTTATCAAAATTTATTGAGCGGCTGTCATGAATGCTGTCAAAGTCGATAGCACAAAACATTTGATTTTTGACTTTATTTTGGCAGGCAGCAAAAGCAACAAGCGCGTCCCCTGCCGCCCGAGGCCAAAAGGCCCAAAGGCCCAACCCAATTTCCACGGGTCCCACAGAGACGCACACATTATAGCCGCCGCCGCGGCGGCCCCTTCGTATGTGATTTCTGCTGTTGTTGTTGTTCCCTTCGGCGAAAAGAAAGAAATAATCATAATAAAAAAAAGAGAGACCCATAAAACGGGAAGGTGCCGGGAGCAGCGCAGCCAAACATTTTCATGCTCTCCCAAGGCGCTGGCACATTGATAAATTAATGATTGCCAGGATGATGACGAAGACCGTGCTGCAGGATGGGTAGAGAGCGGGCGGGGAGAGAGAGAGAGAGAGGCGTTCGAAGGAGCACAGAAAGAATGAAAAGCGACTGAAGGTGCAGCAGCTGATGGGAGAGGGTTGGGCATGGCTTGGGGTGGAAGGGGAATGGCGGGTTTTTATGGGAAATCAATCTAAATGTATGCAAAAGTTTTAAGGAATTTTCCGTTTTAATAACTATGCTGTACATACAAATATGTACATATGTATGTGTGTAAAGGTTGGAAAAAACTGTGAAAAATACACAAAATACAATTGAACACTTATGGCAGAACTCACCAAGCCGTGAATTCAGCAAATACTATAAATATAAATAAATATATAAATGTATATTAGAAAATACTATAAATATAAATAAATATATAAATAGTTGAACGAGAAGCTATTAAAGTTCTTGAGAAGTTTTTGGATACTTTCTGTCAACATTTTAGTATTTTTGTGTCTGCTCAAAACGCACTGTCTTCTGCGACCTCTTTTTCTTATACGTAGTACGTACCAATGAAAGTTCTTAGGCGTCTTGGGCGCCTGCCTCTCTGCTTAATGAATATTAATCGTCGCCTGACTGACTGACGGCACTAGATGAATGCGCTGTGCTCTGCGGCGCTCTACCTGGGTCTGTGTGTGCGCGTGTGTGTGTGTGTGTGCCTATCTATCAAAGCATCAAAGCCACTTGTCTTATCAGCGAAGAACTGAATGGAGGTGAAAGCAGTTGAGTGTGGGTGGGTAGGGTGTGGGTGTGTGGGTGGGTAGGACTATTAACAAAACAAATATAGTTTCTGCATGAGAGGGCCACTGGAATAGCAGTTGTCGGATTGTTTCTGTTGGAGGATACTTTCGGTGCGGCTTTGCCACTTGAATCGGCTGGAACATGGCGGATTAATGTCATTTATCACGCGCGTGCTATGGATTGTTGGGGGGCTAGAGCGCGGATGGGGATGTGGAGTTTGTGGCATTAGCAGGCATTTCAAATGTACAAAATAAATAAAAGACACCCAAACACACACACACACGCACACAGATACAAATACAAATACAAATTTAAGCCGCAATTGTTGTTGCTGTTGTCACTGGCTTTGTTTTGCGTTCTCCCTTTTGCGGTTAGTGCAAAAAGGATAATGACAAATAATCAAGGATAAACGCTTTTGATTGATCTTTAATGGCAGTTGCTCCTGGCCCACCACCACCCCCTCGCTCAACCCCTCGCTCTGCAGCAGTTCCTTGCCTTTTGAATGTAAATCATATTAACTTAAATGTAGCATAAGACAAACCTCCTTCTGGATGCCTCAGCCTCAGTTTCATGTGTGGATTGTGGATTGTCGATTGGGTTGGTTTCCTTCTCTCTCTCTCTCTCTGTCTCTCGCAAATGCGTGCCCAGGACACTTATCCTTCGTGCCGCACACACTCACGCACATCAGTACGCATGGTGGGGCTTATATCAGGGGCTTGCCACATTCTTTTGCAATTGTACTACGTAGCGGAAAATGCTTTTCAATATATCAAAGGCATCAGGCAAATAAATAACGAGGCTGGCGGGTGCAAACCAAAAATCCCTAATGAATACGTTGACTGCGACGATGCTCTATGGAAGAAAGCTATGGAAGCTATGGGAAGTTACCTACATGATGTATATTAAATTATCAATTATATTAAATTTATATTTATAAAAATATATTTTTTGGTGTCTACTTAGAATTCTTGAATTATTTTATTTTTAAGTTATTTTTAGAACTATTTTTTAGTATATTTCGAAGACTTGTTTGCAGTGCAAATATTTTCTATTTAACAATTTTTTTAAATTTGTTTTTTTTATTTAATTTTGAGCATTTATAAAATGTATTTTTTATTTATTTTTGCAGCACTTAAATAGTGTTTTGTAGTACATGTAGTATTTTCGTATTACTTTTTAATTGAAAATTCCTTGACATTTTGCTCTCTTTACAGGTTCCCCTTGTCAATGTTGTGCACCAAATACGTAAGTAAATATTATATTTATAGTTTAATTACATATGTGGTTACAGCATTCCAAATGCCGCGAATGTACCCTTCTTGCCGAAGCATGAAGCATGCGTAAAAGCTTTAGGCTCTAGTTAACAGGCTCTGCTGTTCCCCTTCTTCTTCCTCTACTTTTGAACAATAAGACGAATACATTGCCCAAATAGTATCTAACTGAAATTCAAGAGAAAAGCCAATTGAAGGAAAATGTCTATGACAGAGGAGGGCATAGCAGGAGGAGGCGGAGTAGGAGAAGTAGGAGTAGAAGCAAGAGTGGGAGAAATAACAGTAACAGCAGGCAGGGCTCTGCGTAACATTCGAAAGAAGAGAGACACCGTCAAAGACGGCGAAATAAAGCAATTAAGCGGCTTACAAATGCCAGCCATTGCCATTGCCAGAAACTGCCAGAGGAACACATTGAGTGTGTGTGTGTGTGTGTGTGTGTGTGTGTGCATGAGTATCTGTGAGATACACAGTGTGTGGTGCAAACAACTCTGACAAGAGATGGAGATGGAAAATGAAGAAAACATCAGAAAATTAATTTACATGTGCGATTCATCAATCAGACTCTCGAGGAGAGTCGAGTCGAGTCGAGTGAAGAGTCTCGCAGTCCAAGAGATGCGCGCCACGTTCCGTTTGTTCCAAAAGTCATAAGCGGACATACATATGTGTGCGTGTTTCTCTCTCTCTCTCTCTGTGGAGGATGCATGTGTGTCTGTGCAGCAGGCCGTGCGTTGATTGATGATAAACACTCCCTTTGCCTCCCCCTCGCCCGAAAAAAGCGTAACGAAGCGACGACCATTCGGCCGCTTGAGATAAAGCGCTCAAATGCGTCGCATATTAAATGATGCAACATGAAAAGTGAAAAGGGATGTTCCCCCATCATACACTGTCCCTGCCCCTGCCCCAGGTCCCCTTTGGGCCCCCTTTCAGACTGTGTTTATTTTATTATTATGTAATGCTTTGTCCATCCATCGACCCCACTCCTGTGTACTCCCCTTTCTCACTCTCTCTCTCTCTGGGGGCAATCGTTATAAATGACCATTTGCGTGGGAATTTCCTTTCCATTCCTTTGGCTAGTTAGCCCCCTTCGTTTCTCTGGTTGTGCTGCTGCCCCTTGTCCTTGTCAGGCTTTTGTATTGTTTGTTTGCCAGCGATAACATTTATGCCCATTACATATAAATATATAAATAAATAAATCAGTATTACTAGAAGTTCGCTCTCTCTCTCTCGTCGCAATGTGCGAGGCTTAGCCCTGTTCCCCCTCTGCTCTTAGTGCTCGCCAGCAATCGTGTGTTTAATATTTCATTTCATAAAAAATATTTCATGTGATTGGGGCGGCGCATATTGGCCTCATGTGTGTACATATATTAATTGTGGGTCAAGTGAGGTTTCGTTTTTTCTTTGGCTAAGGAATTCCTTTGCCTTTTTAGTGGCTACAAAAAGTTATGCAAATGAATTTCTATGGAGAAAATTAAAGATTAAAAGTCGAACTGGGAGAGAGCCAGTGCTAGAAAGAGAGGTATAAAGAGCCACACTGGGAAAGGGAGATGGGAGTTCCACACTGGTAGAGGAATACAGAAAAAAAAGAGCGTGAGAGGCGGTAGCAAGTGGAGTCAGTCACACTAGGAAACATGATTTTCCTTATTCAGTCTAAAATATCGTTTCAACTCCAAAAATAATTATTTTAAATTATTTGCGTATTTTAAATTGAATTTTAAAAAATTTTTTATTTTAATATATTTTGTAATATTTTTTATATTTTGTATATTTTTTATATTTTTTTATGGTTATGTTTATGTTCAATTTAACGTTTATATTTTTAATAGAAATCTTTCCGTACTGCTGAGTTCTTATTGCTTCGAATACTCTAATTTTAAATACTCGTACAAAAATATCAAAGCAATCATCGGAGCATATGTATGATTTTCTGCCTTACCAACATTGACTGACATGCAATATCCTTCCAGAGAGATAGAGATAGAGAGAGAGAGAGTGGTGTGGCGGTGTGTTCACGCTCTCATGTCTCGTGTCACTTGGTTTTCAGGTTCATATGTGCACGACCTGTCGTCCGCCCACTACACCAACACCAACACAAAACCACAAAAAACGGAACAACAAAATGCGGTCGCTCGCATTTTATTTAATTCATTTTCTCATTTGTATAATGCGTCGTCGTCTGCTGCTGCTGCTGCTGTTGCTGCTGTTGGCTGCTACAAAAATAATTTGCCAACCAAAATACTCAAGGGACTCGTTGTCGTCTGAGAAGGTGTTGTTGTTGCGCCTTTGATGCTTCCACTTGCACCCCAGTCCTGCCAAAGGGATAGACCCCTTCCTGCTGCAGGATACCCTCTTGTACTTGCACTGCAGTCAGCCGCCCCACCCCTCCAAAGGTCACAGACATTTGAAGCGTTTTGTTGTCGCGACATAAACGGCGGAGGCGCACCCAATTCAGTAATTCACATGCCATGCAGCGACCCCATCAGAAGAACAGAAAACAGAACCCTCCCCAAACCCAAACCCAAATTCCCCTTCTGTCTGTCATCAGACGCGCGGCAAAAAAAACTTCATTCATTCACATTCGCACTCACAATACTCATGCGAATGCGAAAGGACTCAAATTAAAAATGTCCTCTGCATGCGACGCTCTTTTGGGGGGCGGGTACTGTTATGAGTATTTGCATAACATTGGCCAGCCCAGAAAGCCCACCTCCCGCCCTAAACACGGTTTTCCATTCATAAATTCAGTGTGCAGGGGGAGGGGCCCCCTAATAATAGTCGTGCACCTTTGGGGCATCCCCTATATGGATGGCTGGGTGGCTCGGGCTCGGGCTCGGGCTCTCGGGCTCTCTCTGCATGCCATGCAAAGTACAACAAGTTAATTATGGAGGCATGCAACTTGCAGTTGCCGTTGCCGTTACCGTTACCGTTGCCGTTGCCGCCGACGCCATAAATTGTGCGGGCTTCGGGGACGTTTAATGAGTGTGCAAACGCACCTGAATGCTGCTGTTGTCGTTGTTGTTGGGGCAAGCGACGCAGAGAGGTGTGTGTGTGTCTTTTTAGTTTCGTGTTCACGCTCGAACGAAACTATTCGATTGACAAAGTTCTTGGTGCAGCAGATTCTTCTGCAAGTTAAATTGTTAAACGAAAAACTCTTACCCCAATAAACCAGGTGAGCAGGAGAGTACTCTGGTGGGGGAGTGCGGACAAGTTTCTTGAAGCAGCAGCCAGTGGCAGAGATTCTTGCTGCAAGGAATTTCCATTTTCTGGTAAAATATTTAAATTTTCTCTTTTGGGCATCGATTAAAGCGAATTGCTGGGAATGAGAGGAAATTTTAATACAAATTAAATTCTAACGAATGTGGGGGAGCCTTAAATATTGAAATATGTGAATATTACACGAAGGAGAATAAATTCCTGATAGATATACTAACTTTTGCGGTTCGAAGTGCTTGCATTTGGTTTGCTTGCCCTCTCCCAGTGTGGCTTTGCAGTTGACACTTGTTTCGCTCGCCCAGTGCGACTTGCCTTGAATTTTCATTGAGCTTCAATTGCTGCCATCTTTTCTTAGCAAAAATGCCGGCTTTAAATTTCATTTTGTTTTCTTATTAATTGCTCATACGCACAAATGCTGTTGGCACTTTGGCCTTGGGAGCTTTTAATCCACGCCACGTGGCATGCTTCGGGGCCTTCGCTGAAAGCACTTTCCTTCAAGCACCAGGCACAAATGAATAATTTAAAAGGGTTGGATAGATTATGATAGCAGCACACTCGTAGAAAGATGCCCATAAGCCATTGCTTGGCCAGCGGCAAGCACTTGACTGTGGAATATTCATCAAGTTTTTTCCCCCGAGTAAATTACTTGTGAACATGCAACATGCAGCAGGGCAGTCAGCAGGCGGGCAGGCAGCAGTCAGCAGTTGCTGGCACTCCGCAGCAATAAAAACAGGCAAAAGAAAATTAGCGTAAAATTTCGAATGAGTGCAAAACAAAAACCCAACTCAAACTGTAAATTCCGGACCCGCATTTGAACTACTCGTACGAGAGGCAGGCGGGCAGGCGGGCGGGCACCAGCACTGCAAAAAGTTGCAAGTGTTTGTCATGTGCCAACACTTGCCACTGCTTTGCGTTTTGCAATGTTTGTCTGTGTGTGTGTATGTGTGTGTGCGGCGTCCCTTTTTTTTTGCGGAGAATCACTGGGTGAGGGGTGCTGATCCCCCCCCGTAGCAGACTAATTTGCGCATAATTAAATATAAATTGTATGCATCATTGTTTGTTCTTTGCTCATTGTTGTTGCAACAAGCATTGGGCGTAAATATATTAAAGAAATTGCTGTTGTTTTTTTGCTGCACATTACGTATGCGCCATGTGCTCCATGCACCGTAGTCGCAGTGTTTTCTTGTCGCTGCCACTGACAGGTTGCACTTGCACCACCACCGCACCATCCACTCGCCGAAAATCAGTAGAGATGAGGGGACATTTGGGGTAAGAGTGTGGGCAGCACCCGCTCTATGCACTCACCCCCCCAGCCCACAGCCCCCGTCAACCTCAGCAACAATTGCAACGTTTTGGCAACAGCACAAAGAAAATGTAATTATTTACGCTCTTGAGCAGACGACAACGACGGCGACAACAACTTCCTCTGTTCTCTCGACCAGCGCGCACTCTCTTACTCCCGCTCCCTCCCTCACTCTCTCTCTCTCTTCTATCTTCCTTCGTGTTGTGCTACCTCGCTATTTGTGCGTGTTGTGTTACCTCGCTCTTTTGCCTTGAAGGGAAAACATCCAGAATTTATTATTATTTATTTTATTTATTTATTATTATTATTTTTATTTATTTATTATTATTTATTTTATTTATTTATTATTATTATTTATTTTATTTATTTATTATTATTATTTATTTTATTTATTTATTATTATTATTTATTTTATTTATTTATTATTATTATTTATTTTATTTATTTGATATATTTATTATTATTATGTATTTTATATTTTATAAGTTTATATACCCACAAAAATTATACTTTTCGTAGCTATTCTCAGCGTGCCCTGATAGCGGCAGATCTGCTGATCCGTGTGGAGAGAATAATTCAAATTAATACCATATGTATTTAATGGGGTTAATCTGTGCCGTGCAAGATCGTGCCTGTCCACGACTCTGAAGGCGAAGCGACGGAGAGCGCAGAAACTCTGCAAAGTGCAAGCAGGTAGCAAAGCAAGGCCACCAACAAAACCTAAGCTCTCTCGTCGTTCTTTCTCTCTTCGGCAAAAGCTTATCTCGCCTCGTCTCTCTTTGGCAATGCTCGTGGGTGTCGTTCAGCTGCGTTCTGCGTGAGAGCGTGAGAATGAAGAAACGGAAAAATGGTGACTGCTAGTGCAGTGTAACTGTATGATCGAGGAGACTGAGTACCGAGTACGCCCACCGCTGGAGTATATTCGGCTGTGTGTTCATGAGGGGCAGCAATTGTTTGGAATATAATTTCTAATATAAATTAAATTACAGTTTTAAGAAAGATTATGCCTTGATTATATTGGTAGGTTAGGTCCAACGCTCCACTAATAACACTCGCATTACAAGCGCCCACTTCAAACATCTACGCCATAGTACTGGGTAACATTTAGTCGTGGCATCTTCTTCAAATCAAATTCTGACTTGTTTTCTAGCTTGTTCCTCTGCTGTTTTCTGTTCTGCTGCTGCTGTTACTACTGTTGTTGTCGCGTCAACAGCAATTTATTTGAGTGTGAAAAAGATGAATTAATTTTACAGCATTGTGCAGCACAATTAAAAATTATTTGCTCTCCCGTTTGCCATCCGCCCTTTCCCCCCCATAACATTGCGCCTTCGCCTGCTGCCGCCACCCCTGCCAATGTCAGAGCTTGCCCCAAGCTTAATTGCTGCAAAGTTGTTGTGGCTTAGCCGGGTCCTTGGCCATAAGAATGGGGGTGTGGCAGCAGGCAGCAGCGGGCTGCTAGGAGATCCCTGCCCATTGCCTAGGCTCGACTCTGGCGTTGCTGCTGCTGTTGCTGCTGTCCTGCAGCAATTTATGTTTTTGGGCCTGGTCCACCGATTTTGGGTTCTTTTTTTTTGTCGTGCCTGCCTGCTTGTCTCTCCCTCTTCCTCACCCGCTCTTGTTCTCTCTCTCTCTCTCTCTGTCTCTCTCTGTCTCTATGTACCATTGTTTTGGCCTTTGTTTGTGGTTGATGATGAGAAAAGTTTTTGCCTGGCAGGCAGCTGAAGTGTTGGCGACGTTGACGGCGAATGTTGGGCCATGTTTTATGCATTTTCTTATGACTTTACTTTTGGCGTAGATTTGTGCGTTCCCCTACTACCCCTCCTACCCACCCCTACACACAGCGAGAAGGGAAGTATCCAGTGCGGCGGGGTAGCGTGTGAATTATTATGTACATTTCAAATGTGCAACAACAATAACGACGGAACAACTAAAAGCAATGCCGTAAATTTGTTTTCCTGCCAAGTGGACAAAGACCTCCCTCAGGGGCCGAGGATGCAACATGCCAAGGAGAGAGGAGAGTCTTGAGTGGGAGCAGGAGAGCAGGAGCAGGACCAGGACCAGGAGCAGGAGTGGAGAGGTCATGTCAAGAGATGTATAAAAACTATGACCTGCTTCCGTTTTGCTGTAAAATAAAGTTCCTTCTCTTTTTTCGGTAGGCGGTTCTCTTTCTCTCTCTCTGTGTGGAACATTTGTCTGTCCCCTAGAGGGGAGCGCGGGAGGGGCAAATGACTTAATTAAAGTAAATGTGTGTTTCCGCAGGAGACATAAGAAGTTTGTAATTAGTTGGGCGTGGCATTTGACAGTTGAACAATAATTCTTCAAGGCGTACGAAAATCACCAAAAAACACAACGAAGATACAGCAAAGTGAATTAATTATTTAATTAGTCGCACAAGCAGAGAAATATGGCACACTAAATAGAAACACACGCCCATTTATATTAAATAATCGGGGTTTAAATAAACAACAACAAAATAAAATATAATAGAATTTACTTTGTATTTAAATTTTAAACTTAATTTATTTTAGGCCCAATGTGAATAGAAATATAAAATGTGAAATCTGTTGAAAATATGTATTAAATTCAAAATTTGTAAAAGAAAATATTTAACGGAACAACTCAATTGTTATAATTTTTTTTGTTTTATTATTTTAGTTACAATTTTTTGTCTGTATTTTATTTTATTTTTATGGTTTTTTTTTCTGAAGCATCAATCAGCCTTTATATGGCTGCAAAATGTTAATGTGAATCATTATCTTTGTTTGTAGTCCTTGGCCTGGCCAATAACTTATGCAATGTGTCCACGCTTTGGGATGGCATTTCCGCTGACAGGACGAAACTTAACTCCGACATCCGCTCGGGCCAGACAGACACTCCATCATCGTACTGCCTAATTGTTGCCACCGTTCCATTGTGCTGCGGCATACCCCCACCCGCCCTCCCCCTCGTTTATAGATTTAATTTGTTAACAACTGAAGGGATGATGGGCAAAGGACATAAAGCAATAGATGCAATCTGCATTTGAAGGAGCAGCACAGAGCAGAGCAGAGCGGAGAGGCTGAAGCTGTGATGAGTGCCAAGTAATTTATTTTCACTCCTTGGGAGTTTCTTCTTTTCTTTTCCCTGTTTTTCCTTGCCATTTTCTGTACTCTGTTTTGTTTGGTTTTGCCTTGGAGTTGACTTCCTTTTCTTTTGCAGAGTGAAGTTTTTGACAAAACAGGATTTAACAACGGAAAATTACATTTAGCACAGGACACAGGCAAGGCAGGCAACATGCTGCCTGCTTCCTCTCTGCTCGAAAGGAAACAGAAAAGAAAACGCAACAAATGGGTGGCAAATCGGGGGAAAAACGCGGCGGGGCGACCCCACCCCACCTCGCCTTGGTCAAGCAGTGGCATGAATAAATGAAAATGCGACAACTTTCTGCCCCCCAAACAAAGGCAAAACTAAACGCGGATGTAAACGGCTGCACTTTCCCTCCATCCCAGTAAAAGTTGCGAGAAAAAAAAAACAACTTGAAATTCACTTCCGTTTCCGTCTCCGTCTCAGGCTCAGAGAGAGGCCCTCTCAGATTGGAGGGCGCCTCCTTAATAATGCATTTTGCCCCATGCGAAAAGGCGGCCAGCAAAAAATGTTAATTGACAGGCAAAAAAACAAAACAAAAAAAAATCTCTGCTGCTACTGTGGCAAGGATTTTACTAGCTGTTAAGAGTACGAGTTGCAGTAGTTTTTGCCCCTCGAAAAAGTTGTGAAAATTAATGAATCAACCATGACATCACACCCACCCATTAACAGACCCTTAAATGACGTCATAAAAAAGATGGTGCGCTGCCTCCTAAGGGACACATGTGGTTGGGCGGTGGGGGTGGCCTTACAACACTGTAAAACACGAAAATGTTATCATTATAAAGTAGAAAAATTGCATGAAGGGGGGTGTGTAAGGGTGACACGGAAGAGGGTGGGTTAGGGGGTTGTGGTTTTGTCCACCCATGAATTAGCACAAAAATAGATTTTCTTTCTAAAGAAGAAAGCTGCAAGAAAGACGGAAAGTCAATGAAGATGTTTTCTGTCTGCTGTTACATCGATGAAATGCCTGGAAAATTAATGCGAAAATGTATAGAAAATATGTGTTAAGTCATTAAGTTTATTATTATTTATACACACACACACACACACAGACATACATACATACATGCACTCAGAAACAAGCACATGTAGACATGCCCCCAGCCCCCATTAGGTAAATTTCCGAATTGTTTGCCGCGCGCGAGGGTTTTGGCTTGTCGCAACATCAGACTGGGGCCTAAACGTTATTTCACACGCCTCTTGTCTTACGCCCACCCCTTGTTAGCCCTACCTCAGCCATGCTCAAGCCGCCTGCAACCCTTAACCCTCTTTTTTGTTTGGCTTAAGCAAAACAAATGAGTTAAAGGGTTTTTACTTGCCTTCTACGACGACGACGACAGCGACAGCGACTCTTGCCCCACTCCCCCCGCCATCAAATTACAACTAACTCATTGTGTGCTGTGGCATGGTCTGGTGGGCAGTACTACTTGCCACTTGTATTCCCCGAGAACACCAACCCAACCCAGCCCAACGAACGAAGGAAAACCCAGACTCCTAAACGGGCGGGCCCTCCAGAACCGTGTGCTCCAAGGATAATGGCCCCACAAACATAATGTGCACATTAGTGTTCACACATTTATAGATGTTGTCTATGTGTCTGTGTAGCTGTGTAGCTGTGTATCTCTGTGTGTGTGTGTGTCTGTGTTTGCTGCATGTTTATGGCTGTCTTCATGTGAGTGGGAGGGAGCGCTGTGAAAAAATCACAGAAAATATATGCGGCAAGCGAATCACGGCACACATGTGCAACAGCAAACATACAGCCAGAGCTTTCACACAGCAGCAGCAGAAGCAGAAGCAGCAGCTACAGCAGCAGCAGCAGCAACAGCAGCAGCAGCAGCAGCAGCAGCATTTGTGAGCTAATGACATTATAAACATGAAAACTCCATTAATATTTTTTGTGCTGTTGATTATGATGCTGTTGGTGCTACTTTTTATGCCACCGATGTTACTCCTTTTTTGTTGCTGTTCGCTGCCAGTGCCACAGCCACCACATGGCTGCTGCTGTTTGGCCTCCTTGGCTGTTGCCCCTCACTGCCTCACTGCCTGTGTGCTCGCTGCTGATGTGTAAGCAAGTTAAGCTGCAACGCTGCCTCCTTAACATTGCTCTTTTCAATACCCTTACAAAGGGTAAGCAGGTTAAGGGTAAGTGCAGATGTTATTTTTTTACCTCTTACGTCTGAATTTTCATAGACTTTGTGGCAATATTAAACGCGTAATGCAGGAAGGACTGAAAAATGGAAAACCCGCAGATCGGATTACCATATCAAGTAATTGTGCCAAAATATATATGTTTTATAGGAATACATTTTTGTTGCCTGGAAATAATTCCACAAAACGTTAAATGTTGGTATTTTTTTTTAATTTTCATATCGCTTTTGAATGGGTAATTTCCTCTTTTTTTAAAATTCTGTTGAATAACTTTTTGAATCGTGCTGGGCTGTTTTTATATCGATTATAATGGTTTTCAATCGGCAATGAATCGGCTACAAAACGGTAATAAATCGTTGTTTGATCTGAAACGGCTATGAATTGGTTGTGACTCTTTTTGATCGGTAATGAATCGGTTAAAGCCTGGTTTCGAATCGGCTGTAGCTGCAGTCTTTAATCGCTTAAAATTCGCTTAAGAAACATAAAATAAATCGTAAGATAATGACTATTCATCCATATGACATGGATCTGCGGATCTGGTGGAGTATTAAAATATTCGTAGCTGCCCAAAATTTCTTTTTCTTATATATTTTTTTTCTTCTTTGCGGTGAGCAGGAATGGGAATAGGCCAAGAAGCAGAGCAGATCCAAGGACCATTTCTCACACTTTTACCTGCATTATTTTGCTCTCCATAATTTATTTGATTTATTTGCACGCACAGCACGCGGTTTTCCTGGCAAACATTTCTGCTGCGACTACTACCGCCAGACCAGCAAGTAACTTCTTCGGCCTGGGCTCCTCCTGTGCTCTACGCCTTTGGCTGTGTGGCGCACAGCTCTAAAAGTATTTTGATGCTTGACAATTTTTTCAAATTAAAGAACAGAAAAAGAGCTGCTGCTGCTCATCATCTCTCTCTCGCTCGCTCGCTCGCTCGCTCTCTGCTATGAGCCGTGAGCGCTGCTTAACTCACTTATTTGGCCAGGAGTAAAGGTAAAGGCAAAGGCAAAGGCAAAAGGTATGGCAGGTCCATGGGGGTGGCATGGGGCGGTGTGTGTGCCCCATATGTCCTCTCATGCATGGCGAGTGTGCAGGTGTATGCGTTGCATACTTGATGCCATGCTCTGCCATGCCCTGCGCTGCGCTGCTCTGCCGCCTGCTGCACTCCAAGGGTCCGGGGTCCGTCTGTCTGGGGTAGGAGTGCGGCACGGGGCTATTGGCCGAGAATGCTGATCATTATTGGATTCCCAGATACTGCCCATATTGCGTCGGGCTGTTGCACAGAATTTAAATTAAAGTTTCACGATGCTATGGAGATACACTATGGCGAGATGCGGACACCAAGTACTGAATATTGAATTTACGGGCTATCAAATGTACGGAGCATCGCAGTATTCCTTGAGGGATAATTTCAGGCTGATACTTTGAAGGATATTTTAGGTTTTGAGAGCAATTTGATTGTAGCGTTTATATTGATAAATAACAGCATTGAAAAATAATAATTAATAATAATTAATTAATGGTAAACATAAATTTAAACTAATTTAAAATATTTTAATATGTAATTATAAATTATAAAAACATTATAAATTAAAATTATATAATAAAAATAATGAAAATAAATACAAAAAAAAAGTATAAATCAATTCCGGAATCGTTTATGCACTGAATATGTTGCAAAATATTTGAATTAAATAAGTTGCTAATCGTTTAAAAATGATTTTTTAAATGTCGAACGATTTAAGTTTCGATTTCCCATGAAACTGCTTTGGTTCCCTGTCGATTCGCATAACTTGTGAGTTATCATTTAAGCAAACAGTCATAGCCGTAACCTCTCACCTTTACCGACTCAATAAAGGCGAACATTTACTTGGCGCAGGAGTTTTCTATGCATTGGAGTGGACCAGCATAATCCCAGTGGATTGCCTATTAAACGCCGCAACAAAAGGCCCAGCCAAAAGCAGTTCTTGGAGCTCCTTGGAGTCAATGCTGGGCGTGCGCCTCGCCTGTTCAGTCATACAATACACGAATATCCTTTCGGCAGGGCAGGGCAGGCACTCGCGCTGCCTGTCCAATGGCAACATTAAAATCTTATGGTTGGTCTGTGCGGTGAGGAAGCAGCGCAGGCAAATCAATGGGTAAAATGGGCCCAAATCAATGTGCATTTTCATTGGCTCTCTTTTCATTTCATTTTCAATTGCATTTCCGCGCATTTGCACACACAAAGGAAGAGGCAGAGCAGAGGCAGAGCAGAGCGGAGCAGAGAGTTTTGCCCCAGCCTTGCCCCCGTGCCCTTCTCTTCTGCCACATTCCACATGCAATAAGTTGCACTCCATTACGCGGTTTTTAATATAAAAACTTGAGCTCCATGGATTTGCCTGCAGTGCGGCAGCGGCAGTGGCAGCGGCAGCGGCAGCTCCCCCTGAGCTGCAAGATCTTTTAGCTTTGGTTGTGGGATTTTCATTTGTGTGTGCGGGGGGAGGGGGCGAGTGGTGGGGCCATTTTCTTAGTGTGGTGGCACGAAAGGCAATTTACTGCAGTAGCTTTTTGCTTTTGCTTTTCTATTGCTGCTGCTGCTGTTGCTGTTGCTGCTGCTGTTCCTCTGGTGCGTTCCCTTCGATAATAGCAATTGAGTGTTGCATTTGCTTTGATTTGCTTCTGGGTTCTGGGGTTTCTGGGGTTCTGGGGTTCTGGGGGTTCTGGCTTCGATGCCTTTCCCATTTGGCATTTTGTTTTTATGCTCCGGCGCTAAGCTTTTGTTTGCCTTCGTTACGCTTTCTTTGGCTTGGGCTGCTGGCTTCGGTTGCAGTTGTTGCAGCTGCAGCTGCAGCGGCTTACGCGGCTCCGATTCGGCTCTCTGTTTGAGAAATGTTATAGCGGCTTAGGGATTTGCGGTTTTGTGTTATTGCTGCTGCTGCTGCCTGGGCTGCTTCTGCTGCTGAGTGCCACTGCGCTGCGCTGCGTAGCTCTTTGTCAAAGAGCCACATTACACATACGAAACGCACTGTGGCAGCGAAATGAATTCGATTTCTAGTACATTTGTTGCAGGTTCCCCCTTCCCGCTGATGCGAGGAGTGCAAGCTCTTTTATCAATCTGTAGTTTTGGCTTTAAGCTGCGGCTGTGTGTGTGCCATTCACACCCTTGTCCCACAGAGGCAGTTGCAGTTGCAGTGGCAGTGGCAGAGACACGCCTTTGTATCGCCCTCTAAACCAAACCAATGATAGTTGATATCACGCATACGCCACGCTGGACACGTTGCCATCAAACTTAATTCGTTTCTGGTCAAAGTCAGTGGCTTTGAATGATTCTGATCCGGTTGCCGGCACTGCCACCAGAGCCACCAGAGCAGCCAGTGCTATTGTTGCCACTGCTAATGCCACTGCAGTTGTCAGGGTAACCCTCGCCACCATAATAACTTCGACGCAGTGCGCTGGCCACCGTCCCGAGCACATTAATACACTTGAGCAGCAGCTGCTGCTGCTTTTGTGGTCGGTCAGAGAACGGCTGCTTCTCCTGCTGCTGCCACGGAGTGTGCACCCCACACTGCTGCCAGTAATAGTTATGGCGCTCTCTGGCATTGATTTTCATGGTGTTTCGCGCGCTGCACAACAATTTTGGGTTTGGCATTCGAGGGATTTCGCTCCTTGAATTGGCAGCAATTTGGAAATCGCTTATGAATGATTTGAAGCACGGCACGGCGATTGGATGTTAAAAGTCAATGGAGAAGAATGCGTTTTGGCCAGCCAATGAATTGAGCACAACACACAAAGTAATGTGTAATGTAATGTGTGTGTGTTTGTTTGTGTGTGTGTTTGTTTGTTTGTTTGTGTGTTTGTGTGTTAAGGTTGAGAGAGTTTCAGCGAGAGGATTGAAAGGAGTTCAATGTATGAGATTTTCATGGTTTGTTTTGGTTGGGAATGCAAGGAATGGAGCCGATAAGGCACAGAATCGTTTGAAACATAACCATTACGAATTCATAATTTCGTACGCATTTTAAACTCGTTTCATAACCGTTTCATAAGCGATAACCGATTCAAAACCTTTTCAAAATTCCCTAACTATTTTATGACCCACTGAAAGTCGTTACCGATAGGCGATTCATAACCGTTTCATAACCGATTCACAACCGTTTCATAACACATTAATATCCATACTATAAGCAATTCATAAACGTTTGCATAACGCGTACATAACCGCTTCATAACCGCTTCATAACCGATTGATATTCATTTCGTATTTACACTGCTATCAAAAGATTTTTTTTTATATATTTGAAAATTATCAATTTTGAGCCAAACCAAAAAAATAAAAGAAGAAAAATAACTGAAAATAAATTCGTTTCTTTTGTTGCTGCTGCTGAGGCAACGTGCCAGATCTATTACCCCGCGCCCCCGCAACTGCCACTGCCCCCCAATAATGAATGCCCCCAGAGTACAGAAAGAGCCAGCCAAAAATCCATCTCCCGCTGTGGGGCAGTCGCCGCAGCAGCAGGTCGGGTCGGTCACTTATATTTTCAGCACTAAATGCTGCACAAAACACAATTCATTTTTGTGCAATTTCCCGCTGTGTGGCACACACACACACACACACACGTGCAAGCTGACACCAGCATGCCACATGCCCCACACACATGTACTATTATATTTTTTGGCCATTCAATTGCTGCTGCTGCCTGCCTGCCTTTCTGGCTTTGGCTTCAGTATTTGAGCTGCTGGTAGTAGCCTGCTTGAGCTGCGGTTAGCTTTGGTTTTTGGATGCCGCTCTCTTTTTTATAGCGCGAGCGCTTTTCTTTTTGCACAGTTTTGCTGCCCCCCCCACTCCGCCTCTCTTGTTTTGTTATATATATATTTACAGAGCTTATCTTTGACCACACGTATGTTGGCCGAGTAAAATTGTTTTTGAAATTGAAAAATTGCAATACAAGCTGAGCGAGAGAGGGAGAGAGAGCCAGCCAGCCGAGTGGCCAGGGTCCAGGGTCCTGGGTGCAGGGTCCTGTCCACTGTGGAGTATGTGCATGTGGAGGAGACGCTGCTGCTGCCGTAATACAAAATAATGCGAGAGAGCCAAAAACCCCTTTCTATAAAGGCCATCCTTCTTCTCCCTGGCTGCCTGCTCCCTCCCCTCTCTGCCTTGCCCCAAAAGCGCGGCATTTTTCTTTTGGCTTTCAGTTTTGCCTTGCGCCCCACATATTTTTCTTGTTTTCTTGTTTTTTTTTTTTGTTGTTGTTTTTTTTTCAGCGCTCTTCTTTTATTTTCTTTGTTTAGCATTTTCATTTTGTTTGGTTCCTTTTTCTAGGATTTTTTCCATCTTGTTTTCTGTATGAAATATGCAGTCGCTTTCGCTGTACAGAGAACCGGCGAAAAAATGCTTTTGTATGTTGGAATCTCTCATTTTTTTTCGGTGGGTTTTCTTTGGGGTTTTTATTTTGTTTTATTTTTGCCGTGTTGCAAGGATGATGATGCAGGTGCTTTTTGGGTGTCCAAAAGTTATACACATATTTAAATTAAGTGCGCTGAATAAAAAATAAAAGGATCAAATCATAAATAAATGATGGACGCAGATGTGGGATAATATTATGATTACCACAGGGCGAAGGTGCGGGTGTTGCAGCACGAGAAAAACGAGTTGCGAATGTGGCAACATTTTTGGAACGTGCACGAAAATCATTTCCATCGATTGACTTTGCTGAAATTATGTTTAAATCATTTTTAAACGATTTGAAATCGTTTATGAAACGCTTACGAACCGGAAATAATGCGCCAAATCGGTAGTGAGCAGAATGTGAATCGGTTGTAGATCTTTGAACTGGCTATGAATCGGTTATGAGCCAGCTACGAATCGCTAATGAAAAACAAACATTTTTTGGGATCCTTTTCCAATTTTAAATCATAAACTTTTCCAGGAAAACCTTAAATATTTCTCCATTTATGTTCTAAGTACGATCTGGCTTACAATCAGAAATCTCTTACGCCACGCTAGCAGTAAGTAATCGATAGAATAATCCCGAACTGCCCTTTTCTCTAAGCCACTTTGAAGACTTCATTCCCACACCTTTTGGATCACTCAGCCAATTATTAATTACGACAAATATTAAACACAGATTAATCTGCTTCGCCATGCAGGCTGCGCCGCCGCTTGCCACAAACGGTACATTTAAATCCCTGGCCAAACACTTGCTGAAGGATAATCAATAATCACTTCCGTTCAATTGATTTAGATACGATATTTGCATATAGATTTCATCTCTGGTTCATTCTATCGCTCTCTCTCTCTCTCGCTCTCTCTCTCTCGCTCTCTCTCTCTCTGTCTCTTTTTGTTGTGTTTAAATTGTGTATGGGAATATTATACAAGACCGCAAAACGTGGCGGGTAGAGTGGCAGGGTGTGAGGGCAGGTGAATCAATGAATTGCTTATTATCGCATTTCGGATTTGGGTTTTCATTTTGCTTTTGGTTTGGTTTGGTTTGGTTTGGCGAAATCCCTTTTTAATGTTAGCGGCAATCCCTTTTAATGCGCACAATTAATTCCGTTATGCTTTGTCGCCCTTTGACATGCCCGCTGCAGGACCTCCCCCTCCACACAAACACCCATACACACATGGCTTGCTAGTGTGCGTGTTGTGGGGGGTGGGGGGTATGTAACAATTTGCTAAAATATCGAAGGCTCAGAGCCCATAATACCAGGGAATCGCCACTTTAAATCCACGCATTGCATAATTATGGGGGCCTCGGCTTTGCATTCATTCTGCTATTGGCGGCGAAAATTCACCCAATTTTCCATCCGCAAACGCAAAACGTAATTAAAATTATTTTAATTTGCCAACACACACATGCACATGCACATGCACATACGCATACACACTGATACACACACACACACATGGCTGAAACATTGGAAATTCATTTTCATCTAAGCTTTTCGGCTCGTTGCCACGCATCGAAAAACCATCAACAAATTGTCAGGCTTTTCATTTATTTTCCCTTGATTTTATTTGCCAAAATTTGTTCGTGCTCATGTTTACACAAGAATCCAACAATCCGACCCCACGGCCACCGCCCATAGATATTTCCCCCCCCGCCAACCTATCAAAAGATTCCATTGCGGCTATAATGTGTGACCAGCCAAAGAGTTTGCTGCTTGGGCCAACAAATGCCATCGGGGTTTATCAGGGTCTATCAGGGTGCGTGGCATGCAGAGATTAATGAATTAAGGCTTGACGTTGCAGATCGAAATTAGTTTTAAATTTAGAATTTCAGTACCGATTCACAACCGATTCAGACCTAGTTTATAGCTCCCTAACCACTTCATAGCGCTGTAACTTAAACTAAATTTAATTTAAAATTAAAATCAAACTAAATCAAGGAAAGAACTCAATCAATTGGCTTTGCCTTAATCAAATTAAATTACGTCTTTACTCTCATATTTCCATTACTCTCCAGGTATTTTGCGTATTTCCCGTATTAGCAGTCAGAAAAAATGCCATGGATAATAATTCTAAAAATAGCTAAAACCTTTAATAAACTACAGTAGCCAGATGTATCTTTAAGTGCGAGTAATTCCAGAACTCAAATGTAGCTGCCTGCCCCGGGCAAAGCTCGCTCCTAATGCCAGCTCAAATTTCATTGGCTTGCCCCTTGCCTGGCGCCACAATCACTTACAAGCTGCCTCTCTAGCATCCGCATCCACATTCGCATTCACCCCATCATCAGCGTCATCTTCATATCGTCGTCATATCCATTTCACATGTGGATCTCCCCCTCCCCCTTCCCCTTGCCATTCAGATTTCAGAATCAGAATCAGATTCCGATTCCGATTCCTCTTTCGATTCGGTTTCAGACAGGCGCTGACCAATGCAAACAATTGGCGCTGGTTAGCGTCCCGTGGCTGGAGCTGGGCTGGGGCTGGGACTGCTGCTGGCACTGGGGCTGGCACTGGGGCTGGTGCTGGAACTGGGGCTCTCTGAGTATTTGATTAAGTGCCAGTTGAAAATTGAATGATTGTAACCCGATATGCGGCGCAGGCTACGATACGACGGTTGCCGCTCCCTCCCTTTCTGTGTCTCTGGCTCTGGCTCGTGTCTGTGGATCTGTGTCCCGTTTTGGAGTGGCAAGGCGTAGCCCATGCAGCCCCGTGATGGGCGCTGACAACGTTCGTGGCGTCGTATAATTGCCAGTCAGGTTCCGGCGCCTTTGGGTATGCAACAGTTATCTTCGAGCGCAACTCCAGAACGCTTATTTTTTTTTGTGCGAGGTACAAAAAATAGTTGAAAGGGCATGATGGGCAGCAGGTAGAACATTTTTGAAGATTCAAAAATTATACGATTTCGCGTAGAAGAATTTTTGGGATATTTTTGTTTTGTTTTCTTGTTTTCTTGCAATTTTTACGATCGAAAAAAGTCTGCGGCATACACAAATTAAAAGCTAAGAGGCATATTATTTAGTTGAGCCATAGATGATGATATCATCTAACTATTTGCGGAAAATCATTACAAACGGAACCTTCAGAGGATACCTTTTAGTCGTCAGAACTGCCATAGCTTTTCCTTCTTGTGCCTTGTTTTATTTTCTCTCTCTGTCTCTCTGTGTGACCAATCGATGCGACAAGGGGCAAACGATGAATGCGTGGCATTTAAAACAATATAAATGTCCAGGATGTCCAGAACGAAGACGATGACGACGCTGCTTGGCTGCCTGGCTGCCTGGCTGCTTGCTATCCAGCCATTGTGTGTGCCATTGCTGTGTCTGTGCAACAAGAAGGAGTTTTGCCGCGTGGGCGGGGGGCATGACCACCAATTAACGCAAGGCGATGCCTCCTTCCGCTGGCAACATAATGTGCGCACACACGTCTGCCTCGCCTCTGCTGCTGCCACTCCCTGCCGCGCTGTCCGTCTGTCTGTCCGTCTGACTGTCTGTCTGTCTGTCTCTGTGTGGGTGGGTGCATTGCGGTTGTTGCACGTATGTCTATGGTGCAGACGGTGTGTGGTGCATTGTGTGTTTTCACAAGAGAATGCAATTTAAATTGCATTAAAATTGATTGAATTCATGGAACGCATTTCGCCTGCCGCCTGCCTGCCAGCCTGGCTTGGCCCGCCTGCCCTGCCCTGCCCTGCTGGCTGGCCGCTTTTCCTGGCCGCTGACTACATGCCAGGCATCCTGTCAATGCAAGGATGCGTTCTGCGTAGCTGTGTGTGTGTGTGCATCCTGTGTTGTTTCTGTGCGCCGTTAAGTGGGCGTTCTGCTTTAAAAACTTGTTTATACACACGGAAGACGTCTCGGCATTTCATTTAAACTGCACCAAAAGGCCATGCCATGGCAGAGAAAATCCCATGGTTAAAGCGATCTGCCAGCCAATTGGCTGATTGAGATTTATTTTCATTTAAGTTTTAGTTTGCGTGCTGGAGAGGAGCCAAAATAAGTGGGCGGAGGGGAAGGTGTTCCAAATGGAAGGTACATCAACATGTTTGAGCATGTTTGAGCATGCACAAATCTGCTTTGCTTACGATCAGACTCAGTTGTTCGTTCGAGCTGTTCACACGCAACGTATCGAACATGTTCGTAGCCAGCATTGGCGTCGTTAGCCGGCTCGGTTCGATGTATTTACGATCTCACGTTCGAGCTGCGTCGTGTATGAGATGCTAACGAAGGCGACGATCGGGCTTCGGCTTGGGCTTCAGCTTGGAAGGGCTTCGGGCGAAACCAACAACAAAGCTCGGTTTGAGTGCTGCTTGCACGTTCGCTTCGAGCCTGAACTCATTGCAGTTGTTCTCTACTACTGCAATTTCGATGCCGCTGCTCGCGCTCTCACTATTACTGTTGCTGCCCATAATGTGTGTGTGTTTGTGTGTTTCTCCTTCTGGGCACTTGTCCATCACAAATTCCATTAGCAGCTGGGCTGGCTGACTGGTTAAAGCGAGAGGTGCGCGTTCGCTGTCTGGTCATGTGTGTGTGTGTGGCACATAATTACACAATTATAGCAATCTGCTTAACACGAACAGGCAACCAGCCACCCACACCCCCAGCTGACAAGAAGCATACAAAAAGCTATACAATATTTATTTTCCCACGATTCTTCAATGGGTTAACTGCTTTCGTTTCGGTTTTTGTTTTTTTGTGTGTGTGTGTGTGGCTTTTAATAAATGCATGTCATGCACACAGCAGGGGGGTTGGGGCAGGTGTGGGTGGGGGTGGGGGTGGTGCTGTGCAGCAACAGCTCGTTGACCGCAGCACTCAACAAAAGGTAGCAAAGAGGGCGGTGGGCTGGCGGAGTGGGGCTGATGTTGCACTTGCGACATAAATATAAACGATGCTGGCATAAATGTGCGCTATTTTTAGTCTCTGATTAAACAAAGGCCGCCAATTAATTTGCCAGGCGATGCATTGAGAGGCGATTATAGAGATACGACGAGAACAGTGCAGAGAGAGAGAGACAGAGAGCGTGCAGGAAAGAGAGAGTGAAAAAGAGAGAGCCATAAGCATATGGCAGTTGTTGTTGGCTCTTTTTTTTTTTACTGTTTGTGTTGCAACAATTAATGCGCATTAATGAATTATTAATTTTCGCAGTGGCGCCCCGCCACTGCCCAAAAGTATGCAATTAAATTCTATTTGTTAATTTATGGCCATTTTCCCTCACCCATTGGATCGGCGCGGGGTAATATGCATTGATTATGCAAATGGAATTGGTCCACCAAGGCGCAGGGGCAGGGGCAGGGACAGGGGCAGGACGGCAGCAGTATTGCTCGATTTTAATCATCCTCTGATTTCACTCCTTTATTTATTTGTTGTATCTTTATCTCTCGCTCTGTCTGGCTGTGCTTTATCTCTGTTATATAATTCATGATCATTTTTTCCAAACTGTTAATGTTTAATTGCATTTCTGATCTTGGGGGCCTTGGGTGGCCGCGTACGCCCGCCCAAACCGTTTGAGGCGTCGCCTCACTTCAGCAATGTCGCATTTAATTTATTATAATTAGAGTTAATCTTACGTTTAATTACATTTAATTGCCGCTTGCAACACAGAGAGAGACAACGAGAGAGAGGGACACACACAGCTGAAAGCTACTACAAGGTGATTTAATGTAATGAATAAACAGTCCGGCAGACAAGGAAAGCAAGAGAAAGAGAAAGACAGAGACAAGGACAGACGAACGGACAGGGGCCTGCCTGGGGCCTGGGGAGGGGCGCCACAATTTAGCAAAAGGTGACAGATGTGTGCGGGGGTGGGGTGTGAACACGAGCGATGCGACAGATAAGATAAGAGATTGTAAATGTTATCGATTACTCCTCAAGGGGGCAGGACCCCAGGACTCGGAAGTCCAGGAGCAAAACGAAAGGCCCAAAGGCCACCATTAAGCTGCCGCCCCAAGAGGCGTAATGAAATCAAGTGGCAGGACACTCGGAGAACCAGAGATAATGAGAGGGCAAACGAAATCAGCAAAAAGGATACTCGAAGTGTAAAATATCTGCAGGCTAAAACTGTTCCAAAAAAACACAACACAAATGAATGTAAAATAGAATGAGCCATCGAATCCAACTCCCGAGACGACTTTTCTATTAATTTCTATGGAAAATCAAAAGAGCAAACTACGGGTCAACTATGGCAGGCTGCTACGCTCCATATGGCGTCCAAGAAAAATCACAAATCATAATTATACACAATTCATGTGTTTTTTCATCGCACATTTCAATATTTATCACAATTGATTTAGCCCGAAATTGATTTAGTGCCGCTAAACACATTTTTCATATTGGGAATTGATTGATATTTAAATTCGATTTAATTAGAAATCATACGAGTATTGTGCACAGCTTATGAAAACAATTTAGCTTCAATTGATGCAGATTTATGTTTTCGTTTATAATGCGAAATATTACGCCCATTCGTTCGAGGGTTTGTGGGAGCTCTGCGACTCCTGGCAGCTTGTCGCTGAGGTCAGGTGTCTCTCTCCTCCCTCCCTCTCCCTGTTTGCACCTTGGCAAATCTTTGCTTTTAGCTTTTAACGCCATTTTTATAATCTTTTTCAAGTTGCAAAACTTTTGTTTGGTGCGGGGTGCAAAGGGGTGGCCAACGGTGGGTGGCAGCTTCTAAGATTTTTCGACCACACTCGAAAGTGCAACATCGATAGGTTTTCGTTGTAGTTTCGTCGCTTGGGCCATCCTTCTTGGCTGTGTCCCCCCCCTGTACCACAGTTTCTCTTTTGTTTCTCTATAGTTTCAGCTGTTCTCGCTCCTCTTTTCTCTGTCCACTGCTCGCCGCTGCTCTGCTCGTTGCATTTTCGCTATATCTGTATTCTGGCTGCCTTTCTTGTTGTCGCCACGGCCACGGACGGCAAGTGTCCATTAAACTTAACCATTCCAGAGACATGGCTGCGCGCTGGCTCCCAATGCCAGCACCTCCTGGCACCAGGTCTCCTGCTGCTGCTGCTCCTTCTTCTGCTTCTCTTCTGGTGCAAGTTTTTTGGCCAAGTGCTGTTGTGCTGCTGCTGCTGCTTCTGGTGCTAAAACATCTGTATGGTGTTCGCCGTGGCGTGTCCGGATGGCCAGGTGGCAGGATGGCTGACTGGCTGACTGGCTGCCTGGCTGCCTGGCTGCCCCTGCGAGATACATGTGTATCTATGTATGCCCGTAATTCACATGCTCACAATTTGAAATTGTAAATTTTGTGTCTTGTTAGTGTTTTAGCCAACAACACAAAAAAAAAAAAAGAAGGAAGAGATAGAGCGAAAAAGGAGGAGAGCGAACGAGAGAAACGTGAAGCGAAATAAAATAACGAACAAAAATCAACAAACATAAGGTAAAAGTGATGCCCCCCTCCCTGCTTTCGCCACTGCTTTCTCCACTGCTTTTTCTGCCCCCCCTCCGCCTCCTGCTTTCTCCACTGCTTTCTGCTGCTCTGTTGCTTCTGTATATCTCTGTGTTGTTTTCATTGTTTGCTCAACAAAACTGTTACTTGTTTTTTCAGGCGCTGCCATTTTTGCTTATTTTAGACCACAAACATACCCACACACACACACACACACACACAGCAGATGCAGGGGAAACTATGTACATTTGTGTAGCCAAAAGGTAGCATAAGAATAATGTGGCATAGATAGCTTTTTCTTCCCTCCACCGAAGACGCCGCTCAAGACAATGTCTCGAGACTTCTCCGTTTCCAGCTCCATCTCCATTTCCATTTCCATTTCCGACTCTGACTCCGACTCACCGTTGCACGGCAAAATTTATGCCCACTGTATTTGTTTATACAAATTTAATGAATACACATAGTGGAGGAGTGTAGGGGAGTGTAGAGTGGAAAGGATACAGCACAGGATACGTGGGGCATCCACATTACATATGTCTGTGTATGTATGCCCCCCCTCCGCACCCGCCCGCCGGATGCTTAGGCATCGTCTCCTCCGTACGCGTTTTGCATATGCGGAAGGAGCAGCTCCCTCTGTCTGCAGGGCATTTCTCCCGCTCCCACTCTAAAATGTTGAAAGAAAAGTCTGCCGTCGGCCAGTTCCAGGAAATATATTTCACGTTTCCCATAGAATAATCTCTCTCTCTCTCGCTCTCTCACTGTCTGTCTGTCTGTCTGTCTGTCTGCTGTGTGTCTTGGGTTTTTGGTGAAAAATTCCTTATTGTTTTTTCTACTTAATAGTTTTTCCATATGCGCATATTTAAGATAATGCCTTCCTTCGAATGATATGTCGGGGCCATTCTGTTGATTTTTCTAAGAAATTCCAGCAAATTTTATTGAACTCTAACTCGGGGTCTTGAGGGCATTTGCCCTTTAAAAAAGGTGCCATAGAGAGTACCATCCCTCTACCGTTAAAATATTAAAATGTCAAAGAAATCTGTGGCTTTGACAGTTTTCAAAATACAAACTAAGCGCAGCAGCATAAAGTATTATCGTATCTACCAAACTGCCAAATCTGATTGCGATTTGATCATTATTTTGACCAGAATTAACAAAAGAAAATGTCGTTTGGCTGTTTGAACACCTGGCTCATGAACCCCACTACGAATGCTAGCAGCCAAGCGCTACCACTTCTGTCTTGCAGCTAATCACAATTTATAGCCATAATTCTGTAACATTATTCCTTAAAATCTTCGCCATAGAAAATCCTTGAGGAAAATGGATTCACTTGGAATTTACAGAAACAGCAACATCACAACTGCCTGGCGGCAATGTCAAAGTATTTTTTTTTAATTTTCCAAACACGTTTTTCTGTGAGCTAAGAGGAAAACCCCAACCAAAAAATAAATAAAGTAAAATGGCAAAAATAAAGAAAAAAAAAGTACAAACAAAAATAAAAATAGGAGGGAAAAAACACACAAAAAAATTGTCCAAAAAAGTCGTGGAAAAAACTAAGGAACTAAGAAAAAAAAAAACGAAGGGAAAAAAAAAATAGTACAACAATTTGTTGCAAAGTACTCGTAGTGGTGTTGTAGTTTGTTTATGTTAAATGCGCGCGACATGTGTGTGTGTGTGTGTGTGTGTGTGTGACTACTTTTGCTTGGCTTAAACGCGTGTGTCCTTGTGGCCGCTCGTCACAGTTGTTGTTGTTAATTTTTGTTGTCACTTTAAGCAAAGAACACAAAGGCAATAAAACAAACAGAGAGAGAGTGGGAGAGAGAGATGTCTAGAAAGAGACAGAGAGGATGAAGGACAGATAGATGTAGTGACGGAGAGGAGGGAGAGTGAGAGAGAGGGAGAGGAAAAGCTACAGATAGACAGGCTGCAGTTCCTCTCTGCCAAAAGGAGAGACGAAAAACTTTGCGTTTTGCTTAAGTGACGACGTGCGACAAGCGACCAACAAAAAAAAACCACACCACCTCCCTCCCCCAAAACTTGCCCCTGCCTCTCTCAGCCCCCTTTCAATGCCTGCCTGGACTTTTAATATTTAAGCAAAACAACAACAAAAAAGAAAAGGAAACCCAGCGAATGGAGAAGGAGTCCAAAACGTCTGCCTGCCACCAGCTTTTCCACGCCTCACTGGCTGCTAACAGCCGCAGCACACACACACACACACACACACACACACACACACACAGAGAGAGAGAGAGAGAGAGAGATGGATACATGTGTTGAAAGTTTTTTGTGTTGCAAGGACTCTTGGTTACACCTCTGCGGCGGCTGCCTGCCTCCTGAATCTGGATTGCAACAAGGAGTGTTGCCACGGCCACTGCCACTGCCACTGCCGTTTCCTTTTTAGTTTTTAGTTTTCCCTCTTTCCTTTTTCTTCTTCTTCTTTTTTTTTGGTTTGTTGCAAGTTGTTCGGGTAAACTTGCCACTTGGCCAAAAGGCAAAGAAGAGTTTCGTCCCCTTGCTGCTGCTGCTGCTGCCGGTCCCACCGGAATGTATCTCAATGTGTGGTAAAATAAATTTACAGCTTGACCAGAAAGGAAGATGAACCAAACAGAACAGAGAAAGAGAGAGAGAGATAGGGACAGATGGACAGAGGGCGAGAGAGAACCGCACAACGAATGTTAGATGCACTTTCCTGTAAACAAAAACTTACAGTCTTCAGTTTGGTGGGCATTTTTGTATGGGTTTAGGTTTAGAATCTAAACTTTAGATGTATCCAAAAGAATGATCACTTATTTTTAAACATAATACAAATTGTTCCACATTTTGTTTTCTCAATATTTCAGGCAAATTAAAAATCAATTTTCTGGCAGCACTTGTGGAATATTTGTTCAATAATAAGAGAATATGTTTTTTTGTATATCTGCTAGTATTATAATATTTTAAATGGATTTCTTATCTTTTATTGAGCAGAGATTTATTGATAAAGCTTGCAAGCATTCTGGATTATAAAAACGTTTTTTCGTCATTTATTTATTTATTTATATTTTTTTTAATAAATTTAAATTTTTTATTTTTGTTTTATTTATTTTTATTTATTTACATATTGTTGTTTATTTCCATCTATTTATTTTATTTTATTTTATTATTTTTTAATCTATTTTTTAAATTTGATTTTAAAGCAATTTTTGTAGTTTTTGTAACTTGGAAAACCCTTTGACGAAGTTTTACATTAACATGAAAACCTTTTCTTTTGCAGACATCCAAAACATCATCTTTTCGGCTACACAAATCACGAGTTTCTACCAAAATAAGGAACCCTCGAAAGCGGTAAGAAAATGTATTAAAATTCTTTGTAAAAATTGTTTCAAATTTTATTTTGGATTTTCTACAACTTTTCATTGACTTCCCTTCCACCCACTCCAACGCTGCACTGATAGATATTGTATCTTCAATATGTGTGTGTGTGTGTGTGTGTGTATCAGTTTTAATAATTAAATGATAACTTTTTGGCTTTCTTTTGCCTGCTTTGAGTCCTTTGAGGACTGTGTCCTTGTGGTCAGTGCTCTCCTGTGTTCGGCTTTGTGTGGCTCTTGAGTTTTGATTAATTAATGAAACACCGAAACACCGTTGCGCTGCACAAGGAAAGGGTTCAAAGGGCACCATGCCAGCCACCCACCCACCACCTTGAGGGTTGAATAATTGTTGGGGATTTTCCTTACGCGATTGAAGGTGGGGCTTTCCCCCATCCAACCATCCATCCAGCCATCCATCCAGCCATCCATCCGTCCAATCCATTCATTAGCACTCCATCAAAATGACCTAATCCCGCGCACTCGATGGAGTCGCTGGCTTCGATTTAATTGAGTGTTTGATTTAATTATAGACCATTTAAATGGTGCATGCCGCTGCTGCTGCTGCTGCTGCCGCTGCTGTCGCTGATGCATCATTAAGCATTGATTACGCAAGCTGATTAATTAGTTGCCTCTTGCCACACACACACGCACACACACACAGATACACAGATAAATGCTTATAGACAATCCATTTATGACATGCAAATCCAAAAGTGCGTTTCAATAATTATGTAATTGCTGTGTGCCTCATCACGTTGCATGCTAATTGTGGGGCGTGGCGTGGCATTTGAGTGAGAGTTTCGGGCGAGCATTTTGCACTGGCATTTAATCCGTAACTTAACTTTTAATGACAGCTGCAGCTTAGCAACAGCAACAGCAACATAAACTTTCCACGCAACAGACAGACAGACAGACAGATAGACAGAAAGACAGACAGACAGACAGACAGTCAGTCAATCAGTCCATGAGTCCCGTCTGTGCTTCAGTCTCGTCTCCCCTTCTGTCCCTCAATCCCTTCAGTCACGCTGGCGGCAGCCGCAAACCGCCGTCTCATGATTTAAATTTGAAGGCAACTTTTTTGCCTCATGTCGCCCACTCGGACAGGACCCAGCCCCCCATGCACCCCCCCCACACATTCACATACACATTAATGTAAAAGCTATAAAGTCATGTGCAACAGCATTGCCACTTCCTGGCGGCACCAGTGTGGCAGTGGCAGTGGCAGGATCAGCAGCCGGAGAAGGCGAAGGAGCGAGTGGCAGAGTGGGAGGGTGGAAGGGAGCTCTTTTGGCTGCTATTTGGTCACTGCACTTAGTGCACTTCCTTTACTCGCATTTCTGGGGTTTTTCGACAGCCCAGCAGAAGGGGTTTTCAGAGGGGCACTGGGAGGCAGAAATAGGGTGGCAGAAGGAGGCAGAAACAGGGTGGCAGAAGGAGGTAAAAGTGGGAGGCAGAAGGAGGTCAAAGTGGGTGGTAGGGAGGAGGCAAGGCAAAGGTTGGTGGAGACAGGAGGTAGGAGTCGGTGGCTGGGAAGGTCGGAAGATTGAGTCGCCAGTGGGTGAAGGATTCTATGCTCAGTCCTCTGGCTGGCCCTCTCGTGTGTTGCGGCTCATCCTTCTGCTGCTGCTGCTCCTCCTCCTGCTGCTGGTCCTCTTTCTACTCCCCCTGCTGCTGCTGCTGAACCTCCTCCTTCCTCGAGGGCTTCCTCTTGCGCCTGATGAAATGCCATGCTTAGCGGTTGAGCGTTGAGATTTTCCCAGAAGCAGCAGCCAAGCGGCAGCAGCAGCAGCAGCAGCAGGAGACGAAGGCTCCGAACATTGGCGTCAGTCCATGTCACAAACCAAAAAGTGCACATGCATGTGTCTATGTGTGTGTGTGTGTGTGTGTGTGTGACACACTGTGTGATGTGTGGCTGTGTGGCTGTGTGTTTGTGTGTTGGAATTTGTGCAGTTTTAGTTAATGTTTTTAGACCGTAGCGCAATTTTCGGTCCAAAAGAATGCCGTGTGTCGGAAATACTTTTGATGACACCAACCCCCCACCACCCCCGCCCCGACCCACACTCGTAACAGTTTATATATGAGTGACAGAGAGAGAGAGGCATAAAAAGAGAGAGAGAGACAGATGTAGAGATGGTGGAGATGTGTGTGTTTTGAAAATGGTTTACTGGCATTGGATTTTGTGCCATTAGAGTGTGGCCAAGCGCATAAATGAAATTTGATAAGATTAGGCGGCCCCCCCGCCCCACTCCAGCACTTGCAATTGTTGCAAGCAGCACCACTGCACACACACACACACAGCCTGCCCCAGACACTGCCCCCCAGTGTGGCAAGGAGCAGCTTCTTATCTTTGCTCGTAAAAGCTTTTCCTTTGAGTGCAATATAAGAGTGAAACCGTTGCGATATTTGAAAATAAAACCACAATAGAAGCCACAGGCAAAATATACTTTTATGTTGCGTTCCACAAAGAGCGGCGCATGTCCACACGCATTCGATATCGAATCTACGCTGAGAGAAGAGCGAGAGCCAGCGAACACTAAAGCAAAGAGCGCACACACAGAGACAGAGAGAGAGAGGGAGAGCCAGTGCGAAGTGCTTCGGGTTTCGTGTAATTTTACGCGCGCCTCTGCCATTGTAGTAGACTTTTCCACACACTGTTTTGCCCAACTGTAACTGGGTGCTGCGAGGGGGATTTGGTGGCAGTTAGCAGTGCTGGCAAAGGGTGGGCCAGCTAGCGGGGGCGGCGACTGGATAAATGGGTGAAATGGTGGCGTAGGTTAAGTTGTAGCATTTGCCATGCTTTTTTTTTTGGGCATGCAAAAATCTTATTAATGAATGACTCCCTAGCCCCCCCTCCCCGCCCCAAGAAAAAACCGAAAAAGCACATTCAGTGCGGTGGGAGGGGCAGGTAGATCTTTGTATGCGAATTTTGTAAGATGAAGTGACCGGAAAATTGGTCACCTGCAGCAGTTGCAGTTGCAGTTGCCTCAAGTTGGAATCTCTCAATAGAATCTGAACCGAAAAGTTACTCAAATCTGCAGACATTTTGGGCTCGATTTTTGGCTAGAAATGCGACTAAATTGATGGTTCTTCTTGATGGCTATATCGATGTTGCAAGTGCAACATGCAACATGCAACATTATGTGTGTCTTGACTTCTACTTTTGGTCGGCGATGCTGCAACTGTGCCGAGGCGGTGCACCGCGCGGTATGCGTGTTTTTTTTTCAGGCAATGATGCATGCATAAGAGAGCGCGCGAGAGCGCGCGAGAGAGTGCTCTGCAATGGGTTCCATTAAGAATGCGTGGTGGAACGTGTTTCTGGTTTGTAAGAGAAAATCGTAGTTTGGAATCGGTTGATGGCGAATATGGGGAGTGTGAGGGGTGTTGAGGTAGGCCATAGAAGGAGGAGTGTCACGAGTTGCGAGGGTTCGGGACTTTTATTATAATATTGGACACTATTCATTGGGTGCATTTTAGATGGATTAGGCATTGATCAAAGCGAAATTAATTATCCTTAGAATTAATTGGATTGATAGAACAATTTAAATTTTTAAATTCCAAAAAAAATTATGTTAATATTTGAAATTATACAAAAAAAATTAAAAAGGGGAATTAAAAAAAAAGAAATCTAAGAAATTTGAGGATTTTCTATCAAATTCAATGACAAGCATACAAATTTAATGTTTTTAAATTAATGAAACGAATAATTTAGGGTTTATTTTATTGTTTTAATTTAAAACTCTAATAATTTGGAGTTTTTTTTTCGTTTTGAATCTTCCTGTGATATTACTTAGCGCACTAACCACGTACCCATAATTGTATTTGGCAGCACAATAATTTATATATTTATTAAATTATTTATTACATTATTTTTTCTTTGCAATATAAATTGTATTCCTTCAAAATGTACAATTTCTCATCTTATACGAGTTGTTCCCTTTCCGTGGCATCTTCTGTGTGAGCAACATTTTCATTCAAGTTCAAGTCGAAGCTTATATTCCACCCATCCAAATAGAATCCACACACACTCACACACACACACACACACAGACACAGACACAGACACGTTCTACGCACGCACTCACTCTCTTTGGCTTGCGTTTGCCTTGCTCTCTTTTCGGTCAAGCCTCCGCTTGCTGATTCTCTTTCGGCTCGACGCTGTTCGATATCGAAAGTCTTGTAGCGCCGCGTTGGCCCACTTACAAGACAAGCCCATGGACAGCAGGCAGCAGGCAGCAGGCAAGCCGCTCGTGGACTCGTGGATGCCGTCGTGCTTTTCGATAATGCGCGAACCGAATGGCGGTGGGGATGGTGATGGGGGGCTGCTACTGGTACTGGTACTGGTACTGGCACACGAAGCCTGGCCTGCAGCCTCGGCAGTGGAGTCGTGTGGAGCCAGAATCGAATCAAAGCCACGAATGAATGACTGGCGCTTTAGTACTGAAAAGGTCGTGGATTTGTGTAGTTCTCGTGTGCTCCTCCGCCGTACGTAGTGTGCCCCGTCCGTCGTCGTCGTCGAGTCACCGTCGTCGAGTCGTCGTTGTTGTCGTCGTTGTCGTCGTCGCGTGTGGTGTCGTGCAGCAGCAGCAGCAGCAGCAGCAGTAGCCGTCACCGCCGCTGCAGCAGCATCGCCGTCCGCCGTAATTTACAACAAAAAAAAAAAAAAAAAACCGGAATAGCGAGGAAAACAAGTGTTGAATATATATATGTATATATCCCATATATAAAACAAATAAAGAAGAGCAGTGCCATCCTTCAATCGGTAATTGTTGAATGTTTGACCCAGTGATACGTACCCCAAAAAGTGTTGCACGTGTGGAAGGCACCAGAGACAGTCTCCTCCACCTTCGAGTGCTGTGTGTTGTTATGCAAATCGCGTACGTCGTTTGAGGCAGCAGCAGCAGCGGCAACAAATAACTGGGCTACAGCACTGCGAGAGAAAGAGGGAGGCAGAGAGAGATAGAGATAGAAGGAGTAGAAGTGGGTGTGTGAGCGAGTGTATGAGTGCTGCTGCTTGAGTGTTGTATCTGCCTGTGTGTGTTGTGTGTGTGTGTGTGTGTACGCGTACGCGCCCACAATGCATAAATCAAAAATACACATTATTGAGTCATAAATAAAGTTCCACGAGACGAAAAGCAACGCCACCGCCGCCAACGCCGCCAGCACCGTCGCTCTCCCTTCGCTTTTGCTGCTCTGTTCCTTCGACTTCGACTACGACTTCGCCTTCGCTCTGCTACTTTAAATAAAGCCCAAGGCTGTGTGGGTTACAACCCACACACTCACACCACCCATACCAAATTTATGCCTTCTCGCACTCTGGCCATATTTTTTGCTCAATTGCTTTCGCAGCGCTATTGATCCTGAGATCAGGCGAAGGAGCAGCCAGCCAGCCAGCCAGTCAGTCTGAGACTCTCCCCTGATATGATGTGTGCCTCGTTGCCGCCGTTTGCTGCATAAAACTTGCTCAATTTCTTACACGCCCTCAAAAACAACAATAAGAACCAGCAGCAGCAGCAGCAGCAACAGCAGCAACAGCAGCAGCCAGTTGCCTGCTCTCCATAGAACCCCTTCGGGGTCTGCTGCTTTTATTACAAAGGCCGTAAAAAAACGCCAAAAAGTGGAGCGCCACACACACAGAAAAAAAGGATACAATAAGGCAACTTTTTTGTTGGGTAAGTGCAAGCACAGGATATACATGACACACACATCCTCCTAAAGCGTGTTTGGGTATGGCGGCCATAGGTGTAACGCATAAGCCATAAGCACCATAGTACCTATAAAAAGGTAAAGCAATCTATATGACATTACTCTGGGGCTGAATTTTCGGTGAATGTCATGAATAAAGTTCTCAAATGCATTGAGTGTTCGAATGGGAGATTGACAGATTTCCAAGGGATTTTGGGAGCTGGGAAATATGACCAGTCGGTGCTATGTGGAGTTAGGACTTGGCGTGCAGGTTTATTTAAATCTTTGATGCAAAGATTATATTTCTTAGAAAACTGCTAATGCTTTCCATAGGGATAGGGAATTTTTGGGAACAATTTGGAGTATGGCTCTGCAGTATTAAGAGGCAAATAAAAGTTTTATTGCAATTTATCAAATTATTTGCTATTGTTTGGATACGCCCTTGAACTTCCTGTTCTGAACGAATACTTGATAATATTTTAAAACACATTTTTGTGCATTTTGTAAGCTGAAAGCTGACTGATAAGTTTCATAGGAAAATCGAAATTTAATCCTCAATTGATGACTTAGAATTAATCATAAACTTATTTTGGTTTCAAAGCAAAAAGTATTATCGAGGGCTTAGCAAAAGCAACGAACGCAATTTAATTAATAAAAATATTGGGCATTTTTCAACAAGTATATAGAGCTGTTAGCTATGGTTACCTGGAAAAATAACAAAATAATATTAGTCGTATGCCAAAACCAAACTTAGAGGATGATGAAAATAGAGTGGAGAAGTGGTTCTGAAATAAATGGAATACTTTTGGGATTTATGCACTGTTTTCATGGACTATTTTATTAGAGAAACAAAGGGAAAGACATTTACATAGAAGAGAGATAGACAGAAAAAAAAGAATGGATAGAAATATGGAAAAAGCGTGGTAGTAAAAATAATTTAAAATTCCTACTAAAAAGTAACGCTGCATTGTATATTAGCCCTGTGTAAATATTCTAAATCTATGCAGGTCTACAGGAAATTTCAAAAGCCAAGAAATATAAAGTTGAGAACGTTCAGAAAAACATCTGTTCTCCAAGCCACAATTTTCACTGAAAATAAAAACGCGGAAAAGTATGCTATGTATTCGTCCCAAATTTAGACAAAACTTTTACTGGCTGTCTGGCTGACCAGCTGTTTTTTTAAATCCCTTTCGCTCCATTAAATGCCCGTTACATCAATTAGTTACAAAGAGAATATCATACCCGGACGTGCACATGCATTAGTTGGAACATTCAAAATAAAATAAAAAACTATAATCCGCCACTGAAAATCGGATCATAAAAATTGAAACCACTTTTTAATGCCACAAACAAAATAAAAAGTGTGCCACACATGGATAGTGACGCGTGGCTCCATGCTCCACTTTTGGGATGTTTGTCAGCCTTTTGATCATTTGGAAAACTGAAAACAGTAATCTTCTAAACTGGCGAGTCGGTTGGTCGTTGATTTGTTCTGTGTGTCTGTTTTGGGTTTGAAAGCCAAGCCCAAGCCCAAGCGAAAGCCAAAAGCCAAAAGCCCATGGGAAAAATCATATTAAAACGCTGTCGTCTGTGGCATAACCTAGTTTTTATTTGGTGTGTTGGTGTGTGTGTGTGTGGCAAACAAACTCTCTGTCTTTCCCTTCTCATGTGTCTGCCTGCGTCGCTGTTTCTCTCTGCCGCTGTGTCGCCGCCTCTGGTTTCCCTCCTCTGTCAGTGCTTGTGTCTGCCTGCCTGCCTTCCTCCTGCTGCCTCACAGTCGCTGCCACTGAGTCCTCGCTTTCAGACGTAGTACGACGACGAGTATTGTTGCCATTTCACTTTTGCTGAGCACGTCGTAGCGCTGCGTATTTGCTGGCATTGCTGCAGGCGCTTGCCAAATGCGCTTTGTTGCCACCATTGTCAACATGCAGCAAGAGCAGCTAGAGCAGCCAGAGGAGCAGCAGCAGCAGCAGCTGAAGGAGACAGAGCAGCCAGAGGAGCAGCAGCAGCTGCAGGAAGGAGCACAATTTTTGCATTTTTCGGCTCTGTCAGCGCAAAACGTGTCCTGGCAGCTGGCCAGAGCGTACTGGCGGAATTCTTAGCACTATCTGATTTTTGTGCAGCGCCTTAAATTATTAAAATTCTGAAGCATAAATCAAGCGACCTGGTCACCGCGTACAACCTGGCGTATGCGCAACTTTAATAGCAAAAAAAAATTCATAAAATGAGGGGACAGCAGCAGCTGTAAAAGTTTTTACTCTCTCTCTCTCTCTATATATATATTTTTGGGAGAAAGTTTAATGCAGCATGTAAATATTGTCATGACACACCCGAAAACTTTCATTGGCGAGGCTGCCCCTGCCCTGTGCTGTTGACAGCAACTCAAAAGGATATGTGTGTGTGTGTAGGGCAGAGATTTATGAGAGGACAATGCGTCGTCTCGTCCTCACATCAAAGTCAGCGAGGGAGAAAGTTTTAAAATTAATTTGAATAGTTTATAAGTCACGGGAGGCGAGAGAGACAGAGGAGACGCAGCCAAAGAGAGTGAGAGAATTAATCCCAGAAACTATTCGCACTCTTTGAAGATGCGAAAAAAGCTCGAATATCATTTAACAGAATGGGTAAAAAATGGCAGCAAACGCAAACAGAAATCAAAGGCAACAGCAACAGCAAAAGACAGCAAAAGATTGGCGTACAAATAAAGCTAAATAATCCATCAAGTGGCATTAACTTGAAACAATAAATTTAACACACACACACACATACAGCCCTCCCCTCCCCCTCCCTCTGTAGATCTGCCCGCCATAGATTGCCCCTTTGGATTTTGCAGGCCGGAGAGCACAGCACAAACAGAGGGAGCAGAGGCAGAGGCAGAGGCAGAAGCACTTGAAGTGCTTGACAACTAATCAGGTTTCAAATGCCTCACACAGATACTCCTACAAACACACAACCAGACAATCGAGTAGGAGCAGTAGTCGGCAGTGATTGCAGCATAAAGGTAGCAACAGTCAAGGGTGGGTACGGGGCACAAGGTGTACAAATGTGGCCCCCCACAATATTCCCCACTTGAAAGTGTTGGTAATCAAAGCTGCTTTGCGCTGCCTGCGCTTTGATTGCTTGAGCAATGAAGGAATCGAATCCGGTGTATCGGCATCGGAAGAGGGGAATATAAATCGGGAATGCGAAGCATAATGAGGTATCGGAAAGGGATAATAATCCTCATCGAAGAGAAAGGAAATGCAGAATAAGAAAATCGGCATAGCGAATCGTCATCGGAAAAAGGGAATCGAAGTGAAGAAACGCCATGGCAAAAGAGGAATACGAATGGGAACGAATAGCAATGATGAACAGGAATGACGAATCCTCATCGAAGAAGGAGAAATCCGCATTGAAAAGAGTAATGAGTAATAGGAAGGAATTGGAAATGACGAATTCTCAGCGAAAGGTGAGAATCCGAATGGGCAAGCGTATAGGAAAAGCGGGAAAATCCTTATTGAAATGTGGGAATCGAAGAATCGAAAAAGGAATGTCAAAAGTTTGTTTATTCTTTTGTTTTTCTGTGTGCTGTTCGTTCATTCTTCGTGCATTCGGTTTCAGTCTAGACATTTGGCTAATGTTTCGCCTCTTTTTCCCCCTTTCGACGTTCGTCTGTTGTTCTGTTCGTGGGGGCGCAGAGATTGAATTTCGTTGTACAATAAAATTCCACGCTAGAATACAAATATTGGGTGTGTGTGTGGGAGTCCGGCAAATGGCTCTAAATAATTGATACGCGTTGGCCAAAGAAATGCCAAAGAAATGCCAAAGAAATGCTCAACATTTGAATGGTTGACAAAAACAGTTTGACACTTGATTGTATGTGTGTGTAAGTGTTCGATTAAGGATTGGGGACTTTGGATTTGGGATTTGAGTGACAAGTGACCCATAGGCCTCATAGGGCAGAAGATACAAGTGGGTATATGTTTCCAGACATTTTTGCTTGATATTTTTTGGGGTTTTAAAGGTTCGTTTTTGTGATTTAATAAGCCAATAAAATGTGTACTTTAATTGTTGTAAGAACTAACTAGGGAAAGTCGCCTTAAATGTTTTTTTTTGGCTTGGAAATGTTTCACATTTTGAAGGCCTTGGGAAGCTCTGCCTTTGTATGATTTATAAGTGTGGGTAATTTATGACTTATGACAGCTGTTAATACGAATAAGAACAAACTTATTGCTGTTGGTTTTTATCAATGCCAAATGCTTAGCTCTTGTGGCTTATTTAATTTTCTTGCATTTAAATAACTAACATTTTCCATTTTAGTTTGATTTGTCTTGTCGCTTTTTGCTGTAGTTGCAATTTTCATTTAAATTTCAATCTTGCTGCATTTTATTCTGGCATTTCCGCCCCCCCCACTTGTGTGTTGCCCTCGGAAAACCCTCGAAATAGAAAGGCATTTTTCTGTGCTTTCAACTTTTTACTTAGCATTTCCGCATTTCCGAGACTTGCTGCGCTTCAATCAAAAAAAGGAACCTAATCCCACATTCACATTCGAGTGCTGCATTTCCTCTCCTTCCCTGGGACTCTCTTTTCCTGTTTGCCTCTTTAGCTCCGTCTCTGGCTTTTTATTTCTCTTTTGGGCGCTTCTTCGATTTCCCATTCATTTTCGCAAACATTAAGTCGTCGTCCATTGCCTGCCTGCCTGGCTGGCTGCTGCTGACTCGAAATTAGCACAGAATTGTTTCGAAATGCCAGGCGATGCGTTAAGTCCGCCGCCAAATGCTAATCTCCGGATATCAGAGTCCAGCTATGCAGCCTCTACCTCGCTCTCTCTCTGCAGAAACAGAGTCCGGGCCTGGCCTGGACTGGACGGAACGGAGCGGAGAGGCTTTAGAAAATTAACTGGACTTTCGCCTGAAAAGGCTAATGTACTTTCAATGTTGACCCGCAGCAGCAGCAGCAGCAGCTGAAAAATAATGAAAACCCAGTGGAAATTCTGTAGAAAACGAAAATAAAAAAAAAAACACAGAGGGCAAAGGTAAAGTGAACGTGCAGCAGCCAAGCGAGAAGCAGCAGCAAATGAAGCCACCGCAGCAGCGGCAGCAGCAGCAGTGGGAAAATATGAACTCATTCAAGTTACTCTCGACCCAAATTGTGCAGCAGAACGGAGTCACCACCTGCCCCAGCAGGCGGAGGCACACAACCTTCAACAAAATGAAGAAATGCAACAGCATGAAAATAAGTGAAACCCCAAAACCGCAGAGCACCCAGTACCAAAAGCTTTTAACCTCGAAAATGATTTACTTTTCTCGCACTAACAGTACAGGGTATTAAGAATATATCAAGAGGTTGGTTAAGGTGCCAAAGAGGTTCATAAATTAAGTTACTTTTGAGGGGATTTTCAAGGAAAAGCCAGACGCCAAAGAGGGCAAAACATTAAGTAAAATCCTGGGAAATATTTAAAAATTGTGTTCTGGAATTAAATATGGCAAACATTTTATATCTTTAGTCTTTATAGAAAAACTACGACTGATCCATTTATGCATGATGCATTTTCGAACCATAACAAGACAAAAAGGATCTTCCATCTCTTTCAATTCCTATAAATATAAGGGATATATGGGATATATTGTGAATCTATTTCCGTGTATATTTTCAGCTTAGTTGTCACTCTCATTAGGGTCTAATCTAAAATATAAACCATAAATATTTTAATATCTTTTAATATATTGCAAATATTTCGCTACATTTTTGCTGGAATTTCCCTTTTCGTCTACTCTGTTGTTTTGGAACATCTCCCGCTCTCTCTCTGTTTGCTCTCTGTCTCTGGAGTTGCTGCTATCAAAAGTAATTCCATCATATCGTAAAATGGGGGAACACTACTTAAAAGAAGAGGTCTGTCTGCCCTGAAGCTGCTGCTGCTCCTCTTTTTTTGTTAGTTAGTTATGCAAAGTGTATTAAAAGCATCGTCTAGTCTCTGCTGCTCTCGCTCTCTCTCTCTTTCTGCTTTTCTGTGCTGTTTGCTCTTCATTTCTCGTTTACCGCTTTGGCTCTACCGTTCTGTGTGCGCATAATAGCCACGTTGGAAATTAAATCAGCAAGCGGCGGCCATGGGTAACTCTTAAAATAATAGCCATTCCTTAGCTTATGTTTTAAGTAAAATATGTACATTGTGTACCAGAGAGAGAGAGAGAGAGAGAGCAGAGAGTGAGAGCAAACAAAAGAGAGAGAGTGCAGGAGGAACTTCATTGCTAACGTATTTCCGTTTCCGCTTGGCCTTCCAGCTGCTTGCTGCCTTTTGCTGAATTTTTTATTAACATTTCACCTTTACTGGCATATTATTTAGAAATCTCTCTCTCTCTCTCTATCGTACTTCTCTGCGGCACTCTTGTAGCTCTTGTTGCCACATTTCTGTTGCATATTTTAGTGGCCACTGGCCAGCCATGAGAGAAAGCCGCTTAAGTGAGCTTTTGCTTAATTTTTGAACTGCAGTTTCGTACAAACAAGCGAGACTCTGGCACTATAATTTGTATCCTAAACCAGGCATTATCCTGCCCATGTTTTGGGGGCATAATTCATGGGTTTTTGTTGCCACACAAAATGAGAAATTCGACTGCCATTTGATTGGCATTCGGGGGCAGCACCTGCTCCTTGGGCACCCATGATCTACATTCAATAATTATAATTAATAAAAGGAAGTCTCCTGCTTTCCCTATTGATTTATGGCTGTGTGCTCCCTCCTCTCTCTCTCTCTCCCTATCGCTGCGTAAACTGCGGCACTTACGGTAATTGTTTATATGTACATACATATATCTATGCCCTGCAACAGCTAGGAGGAAGGATGGTGTGGTGTGGCCCCTGATTAGCCCTCAAACACCTAATGGCAGGAGGAGGCAATATATTTCCCATAAATTTCATTATAATTTTAACTAAATTATTCATGCAAATTGATGATTGAGAGACAGAATGAATGACTGACTGAAGGAATGACTGTCTCCTACGCTTGAGTTTGTGTGTCAGGCGGGACTTTGCCTGATTGCTCGCTATATAGATTTCTCTCCCTATATGTTGTGAGTTTTGAATGGATACCCATAGAAGGAAGGGTTGTTTTCTGTGAAAACTACATATGAATAAATTATGCATGGCATGAAATGCATACAAAAATTTAATAAAGAGAATAAGCGGAAATAATAAATATATCATTTAAAAAATTGCATTAAAAAATAAATAATTCTCTGAAACTTTTTTGTCCATGCCAAAGCCAGACTTTGCTTCACCCAAATGTAGCTTTATTTGTATCAAAATTTCTAAATTTAATATAAACCATAGATACCTGACAGTAAAAGGATTAAATGGAAGGAACATCCTTGCATTTTCCCTCTGTTTATGGTGTACTTTTCTCTGCTTTTCACTGCCAGACCTTAACGTAACTTTCGTATCAGAGCATAATTTTGTTTCCGGCATGCAAATTGATCTATTTGCCACACATATCATTAAGGGATTTGAAATTCTGTTTGTTGTCACGAGCAGAAAGAATTGAAGAAGAAACACACAGAAAAAAAGCAAAAAAATGCCAAAAACAAGAGAACAATATGAGGAGAGATACCTTAAACAGAAAGAAGAGAAGGAACAGATGGAGAAGCACAACAAGCTAAGCAAATGAACAAATATAAAGGAAAGAGAGAGGGAGAGAACAAGTGAGTGAGTGAGTGAGTGAGGAAAAGCGATACATTCAATTATCTAAAAAGCAAAACAAATATGAGAATTAATTTGACATGTTTCGACATTTTGGACAAACATAAGCAAGAACACGACCAGACACAGGAAAGCAGTGAAAGCAGTGGGGGAAAACCGACAGGAAAATCAGTGAAAGCAGTGGGGGAAAAGCAGTGACAGAAGCACCGGAAAATCAGTGGAAAATCTAAAGCAGTGTAGGAGTGACAGGGAAAAACATTTGATTAACCCAGATAAAAGGGCATCAGTAAAGTGCGGGAGGTGTGGCAGGAAAATGGCGTGACGGCGCGCTTAACTCTTTAATCTGAAATTCCTTTTGGGCGAATTTCCTTTACAGCTAATTTTCAAGGCAAATTGTGAGCATTTTTTTTAGTGCTTTTTTGGGGTTTTTTCCACAGTTTTTGTTTTGTTTTTGCAGCCATGATTTTCTCATGCAAGAGTCACGCAAACTTGTGCGTCTCGTCTCGAAAGTGTGTATGTCCTGTGTGTGTTGAGTGTGTGTGTGGCCTGTGTGTGTGTGTTTGTCACGCATGAAGCAAATGCTGACAGCAAAGCAAACAGACAAAACAGCAGCAAACATGAAGCAGCAGCAGCAGCAGAGAGAGAGAGAGACAGGAAAGAGAGAGGACTATTAAAAGCCAGAAACTAAAAGTCGAGCCTAAAAAATGTATGCAAGGACATCATCACACACACACGCACACAGGCACACACGAGTGTGTGGGAAAGCAAAAGGATTCTTGGGGAAGCAAACAAACTAACAAAACAAAAAAAGAACGAAGCAAAAAGCCACAATGTTGGCTGTGGATGTGGAATGATGATGAGGATAGATATACTCGTGAAATAAAAAGCAGTAAAAGAATTGTACTCCAGGGTTCGAAGATAGAGGTACCCTTTGGGGACAGCAGTTATTTTTATGGCTTTCTGTTGCTATTTCCATTTTTTTTAGATACATTTTGTGCCAGCATTCGGGACAGATTTAAATCTGTAAATTTTGTTTGAATTATAACCAAAGACTACATGTTCCTGGCAGCAAAGCGATTGATCTTTGGATACGGATGCAAGAAATGAACTAAACCTACCATATTAAAGACCTTTCCTGCCTTTGCGAGCCATTCATACCCCTCTTTATCTCTCTCTGTGCCATAGAAGGGTATCAAAACGCAGCCAGCGCTCAGAAGCAGGCAACAAAATATGTATTTCCTGTCTGCGCTTAAAGATTTCCTAGACGCACACACACAGTTACACACAGATACAGAGGGGCCCGCCTGAAGCCCTGAAATTGAAAGCGCGTTGCATGTCAGCGACCCTCTCCATGCGCCCCTCCTTCTGCAGCCCCTGCCTGCTGGGGCCACGCCCGCATCTCCTAACCGTCTGCTTAGGCTTGCAGAAACTTTTTTCTCCGACGCATATGAAAATGATGCCAGCACACGCACACACACACACACACACACACGAGTCTAAGGACACCATTTTCACTGCTGCCTTTGCCACTGTCTTTTGATATACTTTTTTTTTGCTCATCTTTTTTAGATATTTTATAAAGCGAAATGTCTGTACTTTTTTTTTGTACGATCAAAAATGAAGTTGTCTGTTGCCTAAAAAGAGCAGGCGAAAGCCAAGCGAAAGCGCAAAGAAACAGACTGACATCTGTGTTTGTATTTTGGTATTTGCTGTGCTAGAAAAATGTTTAAGAAAAGAAAATTGTATTTAAATTTCTTCACATTCTGTAAATGTAAATATGAAAGCGGTTAATTTGCCACACTTGGCACTTTTCCCATAGATTTTCGCATAGCAATATACACTTAGTTCTTAGCAAATACCTTTAGTTGTATTACTGGCCCCCCAAAATCCGCATTGAAATCTCTCGTTCATGACATATTTCCAACACAAACCCCCTGAAACCCTTTTGCTTACCTTCGGTTAAGCTCTAATTCCGATTCCGATTGGCCTGTCAGAGAGCCATATAAATTTCCCGTTTGGCTTTCACTTCATATTTCCATAATACACATAAATAAAGTCATTTTGGGGCTATACTAATACCCACTCATGCACACGCACACACAAACACTCACAAGTAGCAAAGCAAAAAAAAAAGGAGTACAGGAGCCACAAAAAGTTTAGGAAAAAACTTTGGCTAAAAGTTTTTTTTACCTAGATTTTCGGATAGTAGTCCCCGAAAATCGAAGCGTAATCAAAGCAACGGGGAATACAAACAAATGCTAATGCTAATGCCAGAGTCTTAGTTTTTTTTCGGGGTAATGATGTAGTAGTAGTAGTGGTAGTAGGTGTGTGTGTGTGTGCCAATGTGTGTTGGAGTGTGTGTGAGATGGTGGCGCGTGTGCGGCACTAACGGAAACGACAGCCAGTTACGTGACTTTTATATTCTCAACGCATTTTTACTCAGATCCGGCTCAGTTCCTACACTTAGCCAAAAAAAAAAAAAAAAAAAAAATGGAAATCGTTTCTAGTATTTGATTATTATATTTGGGTAATAAAATAAAGACCTATTATTTAATTTTTAAAATATCTAAAATATTATAGTAATTTTTTGGTTATTTATCCTATTGTGTTTTTCTAGTAGTTATTGTATTTAAAAATAGTATTTTGTCATATTTTTCGTTCTAGTTTTTTATGCTTGGTTTTTTCCAGGCTGCTAAAATTAAAGTAAAATTGTTTAAATTTATACACGAATAATTTCTAAAAAATAAAGAAACCATTTCCGTTCGAAGGAAATTTAGTAAATTTTCCTAAAAGTGTATGTAAATTTCTCTAACTGCATCACACACACACACTCGAAGGATTTGCAACGTTGGAAGGTAGGATGAGGGGATACGAAAAAATAGTGAGTGTGTTATCCCCTCTGATATGCTGCGAAAACTTTTATATAAGTAATTTTTCGTGTGTGTCCCTGTGTCAAAGGCAAAGCCAAAGGCAAAAGAGTCAAAGGTCAAGTTCGCTGGTTCGAGTGGCTCTCGCATCGCATCGCATCGCTTGCTTATGCGGTGACATGTTCCACTGACTGGCCAAAGGGAAAGAAAGGAAACGTGACTGGGGAACAGGATCAGTAGCAGCAACAGTATCCAAAGAGGGTGGGAGAGAGAGCGGGAGAGAGAGTGACTCTTTGGAATCAATGTAAATCCCTTGCGGCATTTGGTTCTAATTAAAAAATTTACCTATGGCAACACCTTTCGGTTGGCATTCTTCTCCCAGGGGCTACTGGGCTGGCCGTCTTCTGTCTCAATTAGGGCAATTTGTACAAGTCATTAATGTCAATTGAGGCAACAACAAGCTGAAGCAGCAGACGCAGCAGCAGCAGCAGCACTGTGTGTGGCAGCCAGGAAGTATGGCAAATGACAATGAATAGACAGAAAAAAAAGAGGGAAGGAAAAAACACGGTAGAGGAAAATTAGCGCATGACTTTCATGCGTAAAATTGAAAATCATTGCAGCAACACCTGACAATGCGAGTGTCGGTGGCGCCTCACGCCTCACGTCTTGTGTGCCTCAAGTGGCACTGTGTAGAGGAAACTGCCTTCTGGCATTACGTGATTTTCGTTTATGATTTGTGCTTACTTTAACCACTTCCGAGCTTCCGTTTCCGTCGTGTCGCTGCCTGCCGCCTGCTGCCTGCGTCAAAATTTTGTCCTTGTCTCCTTTGGCCATAAAAATGAATATTTATGTGTGTGTGCGACGGTGACTCTTGCGACAGATATACATCTCTAGGAGAGGCGACGGCTATACATAATATATTGTACGAGTATGTGCCACACATCTGCATAGATGTGCCACGGCAGCAGCAGCAGAAGCAGCAGCTGGCATTCATCAAATCGCATCGATTATTGTTTATGGAACGGCATACCATTTCCCTCGAAATATCTTTCTCGTTCTCCATGGAGCTGCTGCTCCTCCTCCTTCTCGCTCTCCATGGAGCTGCTGCTGCTGCTCCTCTTTCTCCTCTCTATGCTGCTCCGCCTGCACCTCCTTCATGGAGCTGCTGTTGCTCTACGCTCGCGTCATTTGTCATGGACAGGCGGAGGCAGGCACCAGAGCAATGGGTGATTTATCATATTTACTCGTACCTTTGGCTATGCACAGGAGAGCTAAAGCTATGGGCGGTTGAAGGGAGAGGGTGGGAGGGATACATGCACAGGTGCAAGGGTTCAGGACCTTAATGCAATTTGTTTCGCGCTGCCAGAGCATTTTATGGCCAGAAAACTAGAAAACATACAGCCAGAGCGAGAGAGAGAGGGAGAGGGAGAAAGACAAAAGCAGAAGCGGAACCAGGGGCTAAGAGCACTTTACAGCTGCATAGCTGTGTAGGTGTGTGTGTGTGTGTGGGTGTGGGTGTGGGGAGCATCTCAGTGTCTGTGATCGTATCTATGAGTGTCTGTGTTCTGTGTCTGCGTGTGTTTCTGTATTCATTTAAGTGCTTTGCATAATATTTAAAAGAAGATGAGCACGCAGATAATTCTGGCGCTGCAACGAAAAACTGTCATCAGAAATCCTTTCGAGCTACGAGAGTCCTGTTTTTATTTTTATTAGTAAAAAGGGAGTACAGAGTGCGCTTCCCTTAACTATTGAATGAATGATGGCAAATAGGTTTTCGGGTTTTCGTGTTTTCGGGCCAAGATTATGCAGTTCAAGGTTCTCCGATGAAAACCAAAAAACAAAAACGTTTCAACTGCAACTGCAGAAAACATTCATCATAATTTATTCATACAAATAAATCTCCGCTTTCATATTTCGATTTCATTTCGAATAGAATATGTATGTATGTGTGTACATTCGTATCGACAGACAGCTGGACAGACAGACGTACGCAAATGGAAAAACTAGCATCAAACCAAAGTGGTTTTCTAATGAAATGCCATTTCAGAAATGATTTAAAACCCAAACCGAAATAAACCATAAATCTGCCATAGAAAATATGAGCGAGAAATGAGAGACAGACAGAGGGAGAGAAAGAGAGAGAGAGAGCCACAGAAGAGCTAGACCAAATTAGCAAAAATATAGGACATAAATTATGCATGTAACGAGATTAAGCAACAGATTCAGGATTTTAGTTTTTGACTAATTTTACGCAAAGCAACGACAGAAGAACAGCAGGAAAATAAGAACACATCTCAAGGAGCTTCCCCGACTTACCATTATTATGGAGAGGGTGCTTAAAGTAGGCGCCTATAATAGTGCGAGCGTTATTAGTGGATCGGTAGAATAAGCCCATAAATAAATTCAGGGCATAATCTCACATCTACTGTACTGTACTGTAGCTGTAACAGAAAATGTAAAAGTCGATGGCAACTGCACTTCATGAACACACAGACAAATATACTCTACACTTGGTACTCTGCTCCCTCGATCGCCTAAGCAGCGCAGTCAGCGCAGTTTATTCATTCCTTCATTCTCCTACTCACGCAGAACGCGACCGAACGGAACGCCACCCACGAGCATTGCTGCAGAGAGAGCACGAGAGACGAGAGAGCTGAGCTTTGGTTTGTGGCTTTGCTTTGCTTTGCTACCTGCGTGAAGTATTTATCAGCCGACAGATCAGTCGCAGGCAGAAACCAAATGTAAATTGCAACAACAAACTTTGCATAGTTTCTTTTCACCGTCTCCTTCGCATTTCGGCATGCAAGCGATTGCAATAACAAATTCTCGCCTTTTGCGACCTGAACGAACATGCAAGAGCTTGCTGGGCATAATCTGTAAAATTTGTCTGTGTGTTTCAATGAGAATTAGTTGCATCAGTAATAAAGATAATGTATGCCCTAACTACCCCATACATTTATGCATTAATGTACATGTACCTAGTCTGTATGTTTTCTTCAAAGAAACCTGCACGAATTTTGGACGATTTGCATGCATCAAAAAGTAACTCAAAGATCGATGGGTTCAATGAAAGTTCTATACATCTGTGCATATGTATTTTCATACATTCATACATTTGTACATATGTATATCGTACAGTGAATAAGTCCCTGCTTATAGCCACATCACACAAATATTTCTCCGAATTTCCACATGCATCACTTGAGAGCTGATTGAACAGTTAGCTTAATTCCCATCGAGCGGCGGACTCCGTCAACAAGAGGCAAGTACAAGTATTTATTTATTGGAGATGCTACCGCATTATGCTTACCTCTGCCCCCTCGAGAGTGTAAGAGAGGATATAAAAATGAAAATGCCGCAGAAATAAGAAAGAAAATCATGAATAAGTGAGTGTAATCAATGGTTGGAGTAGAACCCAAAAAACGAAGGGGGAACGTACAACTCTGTGTGTCTGTGTGTTTGTGTGTGTGTGTGTGCTTGCATATGTGAGAAGAGAGAATGAGTGAGCGAGAGAGAGAGAGAGCGAGAGCTTAAAACGATTTGTAGCCTTTAATGCGTTTCGTGGCCTTACATAAGCGAAACGGTAAGCGATACACGTGTCTCTGTCGCTGAGAGAGACTCCCCCCCCCCACTCACTTACTATACTTCCTTCTCTTTCTCCCTGCCACTCTTCTTGTTTATGTTTGTGTGTGTATATGTGTGTGACAGGTGCTTTGTATTTTATGTGACACGTTTGGTAATTTGATAGCCACGGATATACAAAAAATATGCACTGAGCAAAAACAAACAGTCAAAAGTTAAGTTTTTGAACAAAGTTTAGATAATTTCTTTATATGTATGCTTAAGAGATTAACCTGTGGATCGCTGTAGAAATCTTGTAAGATTTCGGGGTTTCTTGGACCTTGGAAAAGGTCTTAATTATGCCTGAATTTTAATATGAATTTTAGGCACAAAATGTGACTTTAAATAGAAAATTATGAATAATAATAAAACATATTTAATAAAAAATAAATAATTAAATATAATTAAAAAAAAAAATGAAACAAAAAACTGAGAAAACATTCATCAGTAAAGATATTGGATGTTCTCTTAACGGAAATCCTCCTAGATAAATGTTTTCTGCTTTTCTGCTAACATTTTGCTGCATGGCCACACCCTGCTACCGACTCTTAGCACGTGTTTGTGCCTTCTCTCAGTGTTCATATAAATATTTAAATGGCAAAAAGCTTACACAATTTACCAAAACACTTGCTACGCTGTACCTTTTACCCCCCTGGCCCCCTCCCCCACTCAGCAGGCTACCGTAAAAACCTTCAGTAAGTTGCTTATTTATTTGTTTGCTTTGGTTTCCGATTCCGTTTCGATTTCGAATCGATAATTCAATTTTGGGCATAATTTAGCAATGGATTTTGATTGATTCGCTCATATCGAATGACGGACATTTGTTCGCTGCCGTGGCATGGCTGTTAATTTGCATCAATTTTGTGGCAGGCAACATAATTCTGTGGCTAATTTCCCGTTTGATTAATGTGTGGATGGATCTGCTACCCAGCTACCTTTTCTCCCTTTGAGGTCCTTTAAGTAGTTCATGAATGAGTGGAAAAAGGGTTGGCAGAGTAAAGGTAAAAGGGATGTGTGAATGGGGCTGTGGGTGGAGTTGTGGGTGGGGTGGGTTATGTGTTGTCAGGTGTGGCGGCATCAAAGCACATTAGCTTGTGTGGCAGAAAGTGAGAGAGAGAGGCCAAAATTGGCTGGAGGAGGAGCAGCAGGCAGGCACTTTACACCAAACGCAGGCAGGCTCCTCTCAAACATATCAGCGTCTAAATCTGTCATGTGCTCCATTTTTTGGGGCACAAACACGAACAGAGAAAGAGCGGAAAATAAAAGAAAATAGATGAAATTGGAAGGGAAAATAGCATAAAAGGCGAGGAAAGTACAGAGGAAAATAGAAGAAAACATGGAAAAATAGAGCAAAACAGAGGAAAGTACAGAGGAAAAATGGCAGAGAAATAAAGAAAAAAGCGGTGAAAAAAAGAGCGAAATAGAGAGCAACAGAGAGAAAAGTTGAGAGACAAACAATGCCAAAAAAAAGGGCCCCAAAAGTGGGTCTAAGCCTCAACAAAAAAAACGAGAAGGCAACTTGCAGCAGCAGCAGCAGCCTTTGGGGTGCAAAGCCTGACAGCCTATCCATAGAGGGGGTGCTGCGGGGGCCTAGATGGAGGCACTTATGTGTTAGTCACCCGCTTTGATGGCGCGGCACCTTTTGTGCCCCCGTCCCGTCCCATCCGTGTGCCCACACACCAATCACAGCACACAAAAGCAAGCGGAAGAGCCAGAGCCAGAAGTCTTTTTGGGCCTGGGTGGGGGGTCCCCACGCCCCCCGTTCCTTTGCTGCTGGCCCAACATTTTCATCTCTGTTTTTCGTGTGTTGTTTTGGGCTTGTTTTATCTTTTCTTTCTGGCGTTTTAGCCACAGGCGGGCAGGCGGGCAGCATCTCTCAACTTTGACATATGACAAGAGGAATCTCTAACGAGTAGCAGCAACGGCCGGGAGACAAGAAGAATTCTCTAACGAAATCTCAAGTGAAGAGAAAGGATGCAGAGATATGTATCTCCAGGGCTCATTAGGAGCAGGAGCAGGCTCTGCGCTGCTCTGGCTCTGGCTCTGCTCTGGCTCTGGCTTAATTACTCTAATTCCGGGAAATCTACAATTAGAAGATTGTGTTGCCAGGACACCGCGTTAGGAGCTCCTCTAATTGGGATTTAAGAACACGGCGGGCACGGGCTGGCTCGGGCTCAGGCTCAGGCACTGCCACTGCCACTGGCAGAGTCACTCCCCGACAAATAATTTCAATTTAATCGCGGCGAAAACTTTTACCTAATTGTTAAATCAATGAAAAACCAAAAAGGAGAAAGAGAGAGAGACAGAGAGAGAGAGAGAGATTATTCAACAATACAAAACAATACACTAATTACCGAAAAGTTGTACAGGAGGCGTGAGGCGGGGTAGCGTGGAGTTAGCAAGGAAGGACGCTAATTAGGGGGGCTAACAAAATAACGAGGAAATCGATACCAACGGCGGGCAGCACATGCTCTGGGCATTAACTGAGCAAAAGTCCTTGGCACTTTCAAGTGGGCTTCAATCAAAAGAAAAGTCCTTCTGCAGCCCTGCACCTTCTTGGAGCAGGGCTGCAGGATTTAATCTCAGACGACTCTACTTCTCGCACACTCGTGTCTGGGAGTCAAATCAAAACGATATCCAGAGCGAGAGAGTGGAAGATGGAGGGGGAGAGTGAGAGCAAAACAAAAGCTGTGAAATAAACAATCGATATGGCAACAAATAAAATCAACAACACATGGATGCAGGAAGGGAGTGAGCAAGCGACTGGGGGGTGGGGCAGGGATATCCTGCGAAATGTGAAACAAACAGAGTTGCCAGGCAAACACCAGAAACAAATAGATAGACAGACGGCAGCAGAGACGGGGAGACAGAACAGAGGCGGAGCAGAAAGACGGCAAAAAGGCCAATAAAAAATCAACACAAGGCAGCTGGCAAGACAGACAGACAGACAGAGAGGGACAGAGAGAGAGAGAGGGAGTAAAGAGCCATCCGTACAGGCCAGAAAAACCAAAGCAAAATCTTGGCGGATCTACGGGCCAAGACAGGCGAAAAGGAGTCAAGAGTTTGCTTTGTGTTTTTGGGCGACACCTCGGACACGCAGCTACTGCTATCCCGCTCGCTCTGTTTCTACGCCCTGCACAGCCCTCTTCATCCCATGTTGACCATCTCTGCGCCAACTCCTGCTAACTGCTAACTGTCTCCCCTTTACGGCTAGAAAATACACAGAAATCCCCAAAAATCCACCATGAAATGTCATGTAATTTATTTATTGCTGATTGCAGGATAAGACAAGCAGATAGAGGGAGTGAGAGCAGGTGCAAAGAAGAGCTGGAGAGATGGAGAAGGCCAAGGCTACTTACCAACAAAAATGTATTAACTAATTACTTACATTCAAGGTCATTCGAAAGGTGCCGCCCGCCGCCCGCCACCTAACCCCAAACCCCAAACGCCTGCCTGAATGCCTGCCCCCCACTGAAGCATTACCAAAATCTGATTCTCGAGGGCTTCGCCACGGCCACTGCCGCTCACCCGTTGCATGTCTATCTGTCTGTCTGTCTCTCTTACTGATAAATGAGAATATTTCACTACCAAAAAAAACAAACAAACAAAAAAAACAAACAAAAAAAAAACAGAAACGAAACTTGGCCAAAAATCATAAATGATTGAGGCTTTTCTGTGTGTGTGTGTCTGTGTGTTTGTGTGTGTTGTTGTGGCTTCTGATTATCTTTTAGCCAAAGCAAAGGCACCTAATGACCAATTGGAGTGGCTGAAGGATGAGTGAAGAGAGTAAGGGGGTCCTGCCAAGAGACTAACTTAAATATGAATATTGTTTTTGCTGCAATCCTGGGAATGGTATGGTTAATTGATAGTTTTCGGTATATTCGGTTTTTCCCCCTGTGATTTTCTCTATGTATGGAAAATGAAACAATAATTAAAGCTAAAGCTAAAGCCTAAAGCTCTCTTTTGGTTTCGAGTGCAATGGAAAATTTGTGGCTTAAATGGCTGGAGAAAATTAATGGCAATTGTTTATAATTAGATGTTTGGAAGCTCATTAGGCGTTTTTGTTTGTGCATTTTGTCCCTCCATTTTCTCTTTACTTTTGTAGGAAATTTGATCAAATAATTCAAGTAATTCTTGGATATATTTTTGGTGCATTTTCGTGATTAAAGGTGTGGGGGAAATTTCAGAAAATTGTTTAAAGATGCCAAAAAATTACACATGAAAAATTACACATTACATATGAAAGTTGTTCCAGTTTGAAATTTGCTATTGCGCCCTTTTTTTTCCATTTTCGCTTAGTGGAGTTTTTTTTGTGCGACTTCTGGGAAAGGCTATTTGAGGGGATAATTAGGGCTCTCATTAGTTGGTTGTCAGTGGCAAAATAGTGTTGCAATAGAAGCAAAATAAGATACATTTTCTACCATGAGTTGCCATAAAATGCAATAAAATATAGGTTCCAATTTCAATAGGATTTTCCACTGCCATTTTCTATGCTTAAACAAGATATCTTCCATTATGTTGTAGTCAGAATGTATGTCAAAACTAAAGTAGTTTTAGCTGATATTTATTGCTGTGCAAATCATTGTGCAAAGAATTTGAAAAATCTATGAATTTCCCTCTGCAAATGTTTGCTTTTAGCTAAAAGAAAATGGAAACTCTATGGATCTCCCTCTAATCATAGGAAATGCATTGAAGAATCAATCATCAAAATTCCCCTGCCTTAATATCATCTGTTTTAACTGTGTGTGGCATGCAACGTTTTCTGTTGCTGTTGCATTTGAAAGTCACTCAGTTATGGCATGCAACCCCGTTATCCCTCTCTGTGGGGAGTATCCCGCGAAGGACAGAGTCTGCAGCTTGCAGTGACATATTGAAATTTGAACCCATATACACCCCCACCCCACCCCCAACCCATGGGTCCCCTGTGTCCCCTGTGGCATTACATTTTATCAAAGTCTCAACGCTAGCTTTGTGGCGGCTGCGTAGGGGTGTGGCAAGCAAAATTTGATCCGTTGCATGGCGGACACTGTTACAAAGGCTTTTCCACACCGCTTTGCCCCCGTCACACTCGCCTCGCTCACTCTGTCTGTCGTCTCTCTGGGGCGCCTCTGAGCCGCTGCCTTGTGGTGGTATTATAAATCAAAGTCAGGTGTGTGGCATGCGGCAGCATCCTTTTAATTTTTCGCCTACGTGGAAATTAGTTGCGTAAATCCCAACACGAGAACGCACTCGGCACACTCGACGCACTCGTCGTCTTTCCTCTAGGCAACAAATTAGGCAAAAAGCTTATGTAAGCATGTGGCAAAGTGTGTCTGTGTGTGTGTGTGCGTGGGGGCAGTGGGGGCAGTGGCAGTGGCAGGGGCATAAAAATGAAAGCGGCAGATGGTAAACTATCCGCTTAATAGTGCGGGTGGGATGGTGTCAGGGGCAGGGGCAGGGGGCAGGCATCGTTGTGCAATAAACCAACACAGAAAAAGATCCCGCAGAAGGAGGGACAGAGACCTAGAAAAAGAGACAGACATGGCTCTGTAGGGAGGTGGGGGGACACACACACACAAGCAAGAGAGGGGCGGTGGGGGGGATTGCCGTCTTTGGGGAAATTAAAGCGTGGCAAAAAAGTGCCCAGGCTTCATGTTAATTTTCATTAAAATTATATTAACTTGTAACGTGGCTCTGCCGCTGCTGCTGCTGCAGAAAAGGATGGGGATATATGAGAGAAAGCGAGCCGCAGAGGTGGCTGGAGACAGAAAGAGAGAGAGAGCGAGACAGCAAGTCACAGAGGAGCCTAAATAGACAGAGAGAGAGAGAGGCAGGGGCAGGGGCACACACATGGATGGAAAATGCGACCAAGCGACTAATTTTTAGTGTCCTTGCAAGTTTATCCACGAAAAGGAGATGGGAAAGCGGAAAGAGGAGAGGGGAAGAGGGTGAAGGGAAAGACGACAAGGCGGGGGATGAAGTAAAAGAAAAGGGTGGTGGGAATACGGGGCTGGGGCGTGTGTGCCATATCCTGCGGGACACTTAAAATATTTAAATGCGCAAAATAATAAATTAGGACATTTTTTTTTTGTATTTTGGGTGGAAGCACTAGAAATTTGTTGCCTCTTGTGGATGGGTTTTAGAAGGTTAAACAGGCAAGGAGAAAGGTGAAAGGAAAGGTGAAAGGAAAGGTGGGGAAGCAGTAGGTGGGGCGGGCGTAGACCTTGCCCCATGTTCATGTCCATTGTACCTGTACAGGACTCTCCTGGCACCTAACATGACAGGCGCCACAGCACACCAGTGTCAGGTCGAAAGGAGACGGCAAGTGAGGCTTGGGGTTGGTTGGGTGAAGTGAAGTCTGTGGGAGGAGGGTTGAGTGTGAGATGAGGCGAGACGGCCACCAACTGGGTCACTCGGTTAGGAGCAGAAGCACACAGAAGAAGCGGAGTGGCACTGGAGCGGCACAGGAGTTAAATAATAAAACTAAAACTTAAATAATGAAAATGTAAAGGCGGACGCAGAAGGCAGGGAATGGGATGGGATTGGAAATCATGAGTCCATAAATATATTTTGTGTATTTTATTTGTAATAAATTATGAAATTAAACTTAATGAGAGAACAAATTAAAGTAAAGTAAAGCAGAGGAATGTAAAGGGTACACACACATATATATATATAATATACAAATAACAAATATATATATATATATATAACATATATTGCGATCTACATTTTTCCATTCTTCCCCTGCCCCGTTTTCCTACCACTCTTTGGCCAACGCAAATACAGAGCAGAACCGCTCGCACCATCTAAACATTTATTTACACTTGAAGCGTAGCTAGGAGGCGGCGCCGCCATCTAAACGTTGGACACATCTGTCATTATTGTAATTGTCAAGTGTCCCGTATGAATCCCGAAGCACAGATACACAGATACAGATACAGATACATTCTGTGGCAGTGGCAGTGGCAGTGAAGCAGCTCTCTCCCTGAGATATATAAACCATTATGAGTTCTCTTTTGGCCCCATAATAATGTCGAATGGCGAATGGGTCTGCGATGGCTGGGAAATGGATGGGGAAATGGTGCAGGGAAATGGTTGGAAAATGCGTTGGTGGTGTTGTGGCTGTTGTGGGCGGGCGGTGAGGGGGCATGTCTAGGTGTGCGCTTTACGAGGAGTCGGTTGGTGGCGTCAGTTGGCCATTTATTATGTTGCCACATAAACAATATTTTATTTAACATCATTACCTACCAAGCACATGTACACGTGTGGGTGTGCAGTTGTAGCCAATGCGCGTGTGTGTGTGTGTGTGTCCTCAGTGTCTGTGTGTCTATAAAAATTGTCAGCTTTTGTGGGCCTGTGGCCGTTGGAATTATTTCACGCTTTGCTTTATTATAAAACACTTTTATGTTTATGTCTTCATATAACCCCCCGAAAAACATTTCGAGTGTGCCACACAAACACACACACACACACACATACATCCCACGCAGCAGCTTCCGTTTCCGTTTGCCATTGTTTCTGTGTGGCGTCTCCTTGGCTTTTCATTGCACCTCCCACTTGTGCTGTAAACATAAATTTCACGCCACAAGCAAGCAGAGACGAAGATACACAGATACACAGATACAGAGATACACAGATACAGATACTCCCGTATTCCATGTCTCAGAACTCTTAGACTTCGCGTGTGACAATAAAGCGCATCATAATCACACACAAAGGGAAAAGGGGATTGATGGAGCAGCAGCTGAGGAAGCTGAGGAAGAGGCAGCGGAAGAGACAGAGGCTGAGGCTGAGGCAGAGGCAAAGGCTGAAGCTGAAAGTAAAGCCTAGAAGTCACACCCCCACACCCCCACACACACGCATTCCTGCCATGTCTGTCAGCTGTAAAAATTCGCATCAGTTAATTAAAACAAAACATTTTGCAATTACAAAAATAAGAGGGAGGAAAAGCAACGAAAGGCAACGATAAAAGGGACATGGCTGGCGGCGCGACTGCAGCTGCTGCTGCTGCTGTTGCTGTTGCTGTTGCATAGACACAGACACATGCCACATGCCACACACGGCACTGCACTCTCTCTGACTGCACAGCATACTTGTAGCCGTGTGTGTGCTGCAACATTATAGTGATGTTGCTGCCTCTGTTTGCCATAGGTGTGCGAGGCACAGGCACCTCGTATCTGTGTGTTGCACCACCGCCAGGAGTTATTGTCATTGCAGCTGTTGCTCTTTCTGCTGCCTGCCCGACTGCTGCCTGCCTGCCTGCATTTTATTATTATTGTTGCTGCTGCTGCTGCTGCTGCTGTTGCACCTCTTGTCAACGAGGCAGCCAAGCATCATGAATATATTATAAATAATAAAATATAAAATTATGTGTGTGTGTGTGTGTGTGTGTGTGTGTGTGGGCTGGAGCTGGCTTTGTGCATGTTTTCTTTAAAGGCATTTGCTCTGGACGGGGGCTCTAATTTTTGATGTAAAATATATAGCAGAGCTTAAGGGCATAAAGAAATTATACAAAAGCAAAGCAGAAAGAAGCAACCTGCAGGCAGGGTGGGCAGCATGTGTAATATTTTAATATTTTTTGAGTATTTTGTAATTCGAATTTTGGAATCGATAGCCTTTAGAAATATTTTTCCTTTCAAGCCTATGGGACATATCTGATGTAAGACATATATATTAACACATGGATAGTCCAAGTTTATTCTCATTCGATTTATTATGGGAAATATACAAAGAAAAGATTTCCCAATAGAAATCAAAAGGTTGTCATACAAAAACTAGACTTAAAACCATTTAAAATAAATATTTTAGTGGTTACAAAACTCGTATTTACCCTCAAGCAAAGCAGAATGATCTCAAAAGAGTAAGTCTTTAGCCATATTATTAAACAAGCTTTCTAGATTTCAAAATTCGAACCTTTTTGCTTAGCAAACATTTGCCAAAGACCATCAATATCATCCAAAAAAAAGAAGACCTTCTGCCCAAGTACTTCCTGCCCAAAGTCCCAGCGTTGCCCGTCCTTCTGTTTCGCCTGTGTCACATGTCTCACGGCAGCCATGCAATCAATCAATCAATCAATCAGTGGTCACACAATCAACATGATTAGAAGACCCCGCAACGTGCCGTTTAATTAGTCTCGAAGTCTCCTCCGTGTGGCAAAAGCGTGAAAAAGTTGTTAACACCATTTGAGCTGTGGCTGCGGCTGTGCGGCGGCTGCCTCACACGCGGGAATTGTGCCGCTGTTTGTGCCGTGTCCAAAATGGTTTTAGATTAATGGCTGTTGCCTCTGTGCCACTCTGCGCCTTTTGTGCCCCAGACAGTGAAGGGCGAAGGAGAAGTCGTGGGCATGTGGCTGTGGGGCACTCGAATTAGGTCATATGCCATGGAGCGTGCATGTGGCTTATCATAGGAACAGTCCTGGAGTCCGAGCGGAGCGCCAAGGAGCTTCAATTTCTTTATTAAAAAATGAAACTTAATTTCATAATTTACATTTTCCGTTAAAGCATGTTGGAAAAGGGAAAGGGGCTGGGTGGGGGTGTGCCGGAATTTCCCATAAAATAATGAGTAAAGGCAGAGGGAATTCCCTCCAAAAGAAAGGGCAAAGGGAGGATGATTTCCCGCCCCAAAAAAAGATGGGCAAAAAGGGAAGGAGGAGGAAAACCTTCCGAAAAAAAAATGTGGCAAAAGGAGGGAGGATTTTCCTGCCAAAAATAAAGGGAGAGACATAAATAGCTTCCAAGTGCCCCGCCACGCCACGCCATAGATAAACCCTCGGCCAGACAGGGGGTTTCCGGTAGGCCCCCCAAGGCACCCCCACCGCCCATGGCTGTTACAGCTTTTCCTGTTACCCCCCTGGCTCACTCTTCTTGGGCTGTTTTTTTGTGTGCTTGTGTGTGTGTGTGGAAAAGACGCAGACAAATTATGGACAAATTATGTCGACCTGGAAATGAGCAAAACGGCGGCTGGCCTGGCCCTAGAGAGGGCGCCTCATTATGTAGCTATCACCACTACCCCCCGCCAGTACACTACGCCCACTACCTCGCCCCGCTGTGGCCTGTACCTTTTTTCCCCCCTCTTCTATTTGCATGCGTTGTCCTTTGGCTTTGGGGCTTTGGTGCTCGCCGCGGCTAGGCCGCATATTTAAATCGCAGGAAGTCAGCGGCAGCGGGCCGTAGGTTTATCCTATGGCCAGCATAGCCCCATCCATATGTGTGCGTGTGTGTGCGTGTGTGTGTGTGTGGCTACCTCCGGTCGTATGTCACCATTTTCCACCGTAATGTGTCGTCTGCCGTTTGGCAGCCGCGAGGCATTTGTTGATTTAGTTTTTTCATGCGCTACTCTTTTTCTCTGTCGCCGTCTCTATTTGCTGCTGCTGACTTTTGCAGCCTTCTTTTTTGTTACATTCTTTCAATTTAACAGCATGACAAATATTTAGGTCGCTCTCCACCAACCCTCTGCCCCTCCTGAGAGTCTCTGCTCAATATTAAAAATGCATCAGAAATTCGTGCATTCTTTTTTTTGTGCAGCAATCCGGGAGTGGACGCTGCACAATTTTTGTTGTATTATTTAGTAAAACAGTTCACTTGAGCGTACAGTCGAAATTAATGGGTGGCATGGGGCATGCCCCTAGGCCCCGTAGGCACAGCCAGCAGGCTGGGGCACGGCACGGCACGGGAACCCAGGGATAAGCCGTGTCGGCAGTTTTGCCGGAAATTGAGGCTGCTGCAAACAAAAAAATATAAAGAGAAGAAATTGTTGCAGTGCTGCAGGTGCAAAAGTGTGCGCCCCCTCCCACTGCCCCTGCCCCTGCCACTTCCAGGGTTCGCTTGATTCTTGGGCGGCAGAAGGGGGGCTGGGTAGCAGCTCCCTACTGGCTGCTGCTGCTGCTGCTACTGCTGTAAAATATAAACCATGAAATATGCAACCGAAAGAAGGGACACACCGACGAGGAGGCTTTTAAAATATTGCTTAAATTTTGATGCCAGCAACGCAGCCAGAAGTGGGTGGAGGCTGTCCATTGGGGGCTGTCGCTGCTGCGGCTGGCGGCAGGATTTAATTGAAATGTGGGCGCCTCCACGAAGTAAAAAGGGTTTCCGCCACATCTACCCAACTGCCGTACACACTGCTATCCGAGATCTTTAAATTAATTTCCATTTAGTCAATCAATTTGCATTTTCCCCCACTGCCATTCAGTTTGCTTTCCTTTCCCATTCCCTCTGTTGCCTTCTGTTGCGTCAAATAATGTCAAATCGTCTGACAAATGCAGATGGCAATACGGATACGGATAACGAATAACGGATATATATCTTTCCCTCTATCTCGTAGAGCAGTAAACTCCACCAATCGCGAATTGGGCGCTCGCTCGAGAATTGAATGCAAATCAAATTTCGAATGACTGTAAAAACAATGGCAGCGGGAAACAGTGGAAAAGCGAGGGGAAAGCGGGCAGGCAAGTAAGTGAGTGGTGCAGGGAGTGGGTAAATGAGTGTGGGGGGTGGGGGGCAAATGAAAATAGGGAAAAACCCAAACGTTTGTGTCAGTTTATGTTGGGCAAAGAGCATGTCAAGCGACTAAATTAGCTTCCATTTCCACCCACTAAAACAAAACACAAAAAACAAAAACAATTTCTTTTGCTTTTTTCCACGTATCTTTCGCCGGCAATCTTTAACTCTTTTTCCAGACCTTTCCTGTCCTCTCCTTCCTGGCCTGTATCGTTTCCAGCTCTCTTTCTCTGCTGCTTGCTTTGTGTGTTCTTTTTTGTGTGCCTCTCCTTCTACCTCATTCTGCTGCTTATTGATTTCCCTGTGAGACAGTTTTGTCCGCGTTGCATAAACTTTCCCTGCCAGTTCAGTTCCTCTGTGGCTCAGTTCCTTCCTGGTGACTCTTTTTCTTGCAACCGCAAATTCATTTCAATTGCCACAAGTGTGTGTGTGTGTGTGTGTGTGTGTGTGTGCTGCACTTCCGGTTCAAGGCAGGGATGGCCTGCGGCTGCGGCTGCGGGTGCGGGTGACTGTCATTCATTTGGCGTCGCTCTCCCCTCCTGGCGCACTGCTGCCCGCAAATTTAATGTGATTTACAATTTAGACGATGTGCAGACATAAACGATACAGAAAGAGACGCAAACTGATGGCCAGAAAGAGACGGAAAAAAACAGAGGGAAAGAATAATAGGTAGAGGAGAGGCAGAGGCAGAGACAGCGACAGCGACAGCAACAGAGAACTGCCTCAAGGGTCATGGAACTAAGTTTATTGTGCACATTTAAATGAAATTGCTGCGCTCAATTTATGCGCTAAACGCCAAAAGGCATTGGCCCAGGCCCAGGACCAGCAGCAGGTACAGGTCCTTCGTCCTCCCCGTTCCCTCCACAGGTGAACGAAAAGCACAACAAAAAAGTGGGAAAAAAACAGAGGGTGAGGGGCATAAAAACATTCACACAGTGCAACTCCAACTCCGAGCAGTGCAACTCCACTCGTACTTCACTGCTCGCTGCACTGTACAGTACCCACTCCCTACCGCTGCCGCTGCCCAGCGCTTATTCATTTCATTTCGTTTCGTTTGGTTTTAGCATTTTGTTCTTTTTGTTTCTGCTGTGGATAGATACCCTTTGCTGGGGCCGCAGTGCTCTGAATTTGAAGTGCTGCTTGGATTGAAATGTGTGAAATCTGTGATTCACATAAGCAAATGGCATTAAAAGGAATCAAAAGAAGTGGCTTGAGCTGCTGTGATGCCAGCAGGAATATAGCAGGAATCGAGTTACTACAGCTTATGGAAACACTGGGAATTGTTATATTTATTTATTTATTGGGCTTATTATTATTAGCAATTAGAAATTTGTCCCCAAGGAAATTTGATGGTTTGATATTTATGTACAAGGAGCATTAGCTAAATATTTTTAAATACACCGAAAAACATAAATTTGTGAGTAAATATAAGTGCATTTAATATTCCGCCTGCAACAAATCATATTTCAGCGTTGTTATTGTTTTAACCATGGGCTATGGCTATAGTTTTATGGCAGTAGTATGTCCTCAATGTCCTTGTTGCTGTTGCTGCTTCTAGTTGCCCTCCATTCCCAGCTCCCTCCCTGCTGGCAACGTTTGAAATGAAATGTGGTGCATATTGTTGGCATAATTGACTGGGTTTTTGTCATTGCTTTTTGCTAGCCTTTTTTTTTGTAGTTATTTGTTTTTGTTTTTTTTTTTAATGTTTTTTTTTTGTTTTCGTTTTGTGTGCCTTTCATTTCCGTTTCCCGTTTTGCCATCCGCTCAACTAATGTGCCATTTGTTGACTGTTTGTTGCCATAGGCCACATTTGCCACATTTTTTGTCACATTCTGGCTGGCTGCAGGAGGCAGGAGGCAGGAGGCAGCCACCAAATGGGTTCACTGGCTGCACACACAAGTGACTTGGAATTTGTCGGCGAAGAGCAGCAAAAACTGAGGGCCAGCAAAGAGTTATGACTCGATCAATATCTGCTGCGAATAAGCAGGCAGCGCCAATGCCTTGCCCCAGCCACTATGTGTGGGCTTAGTTTAGTTCTTGGTTCTTTCTCGTGTAAGTTTCAGTTGCCTCTTCCAAGTTTAGCACTTGAGGCGGAGTAGCCATGGCCCTTCTGGCGTGGGGGGCAGCGGAGCTCCTGCTCAATCTCTCAATAAACACTTGCCACACACAGCTCTTAATTACCTCCAATGCAAAAACTTCTGTGGAGCAGGCAGCAGCAGGGGCAGCGGCAGCGGGGCAGAGTGTCTGCTTCTGCTCCGCCACTGACCTGCCACACACCTTACCAGCTTGCCAGCTTGCCACCTTGCAGCTACTTCCTGTTACCAGCTCCTGCTTCTTCCTGCTGCTGCTGCTGGCTTTTTTTCTGCTGCTCTTCACTTCGGTGGCTGTCATATGAAAGTTTTTGTCAGGTGGTGCGGGAGGAGCGGCGCTGCTTGTTCTGGCTGCGTGTTAAACAACAAAAACGTGTGCCAACAACTTTCCAGTCAAAGTTTTCATGACTCTTTTGTCAATTACCGTTAGTTAGGCAGAGGTTTAGTGCGGTGCGGGGGTGCTAATAGGGTGTGGTGGGGGGCTAGCCTGTGCAGGTGATATTTGTGGGGGCAGGCACAGCACACATTGGCAAGTCGATTTGGAGGAAAACTTTCACTCTTTCTTGTCGGAGGTTCTCCCTCTATGTATCAGCGTCTCCCTCTTCTCTCTCGCTCTCTGTCTTTACCCCCCTCCAAATTAATGCCCCAAACAAAACTTTTGGCTATTCATTTGCCTAAGACAGGCCGACAGATAGACAGACAGATAGACAGGAAGACATTCAGATAGATGAACAGAACAGGACAGAACAGAACAGAACATTCCCTCTCTGCATTCTCCCTTGTGTAACTCTTGTGTAACTCTGCCTCTCTCCCTCTCTCTCTCGTGTGTGTGTGTGTCGTGGCCTAATCTATCATTATTGATTGGCATTAAGTTGTTGGCTGTGTGCAAGAATGATTCCTTATGCGCTCCCCTGTGTGTGTGTGTGGTGGCATTAGGTAATGGCCTTCAAATTAATGAGCATTTATTTATGGCAGAAGCAGAGGCACAGCGGATGAGCAGAGCAGAGGGAAGAGCCATGTAATCCCCAAAAAAAAAACCGCAGAGGAGACCGCAGAGGAGTAGAGTGGCTTAGCAGCCCGGCAAATATGCAAGAGAATTTTTAATTAAAATTAAAACTCAACTAAAATGCATGAATCCTTACAGTCCTTGGACCCCACGCTCTGTAGTGCCTCTTTCAGCCAGTGTTTAAGCCAACTAAGGTCGCGTTTTAGCCAGAGACCCCTGTGCCTGCTGCCACTGGCTGTTGAATCCAGTTAGCAGTGTTCCCTTTTTTGTTTTGTCTCTTTTATGACCACAAACTAATTCCATATTTCTCACTCTCTCTCGCTGTAATTGCAGTTATCACTGGAGCAGGAGCAGGAGCGGAACAGCGAAACAGCGAAACATCAGACAACAGGATGTGAGGAGATGTGGATAAAAAAGGATTTGAAATTACATTTTTAATGCTGTTGCAGAGAGGAGCGGGCCGCGCCACCAAATAAGCAACACGTGCGCGTTTTATGTTAAATATTTATAAAAACAAAACAAAAACAACAACACACACAGCAGAGACAGAGAGGGAGAGAGAGTAGTGAACAAAAAACAGAAAAAAAAAGTACAGCCACGTCGAAATTCTATTAAATATTCATCTTAACGGTTATGCGACGCAGGACTTGTTCTTGTTCAAACAACGGCTAAAAAATGGATGTTTGTTAATATTAAAATGAATTTATGTGCGAGGCGCCCGAAAGTTTTTAATTAAGTGAAAAGCCAGCAAAAAAAAACACAACAAGCAACAAAAAGAGAACGGCAAAGAGAGTGCAAAGCAAATCAGTTAAAAGAGAAAGACGGAGAGAGTGTGGAAAAGTGAGTGACACCGAGCGAGATGTTTGAACAGAAAGCCGCAACAATTTATTTGCATATGCAACGCTCATGTCATAAACTGGTGTCAAAGCGAGCTTAGAATATTAATCAACGCTTAGAAACTGACATAAGGATCAAGCAGCAGGATCAGCTAACAGCAGCAGCAGCAGAAGGAGGAGGAGCAGAAGGAGCCAGAGCCAACAGCCAGCAATCATGACATATACACTGATGCTCTGTCTGCTTGTCGTGGGAACCCTGCACCGTACGGTCTCCCATGAGCATGCCGATGGTTTTAAACCAGGTGAGTTTTGTAACAAAAAATGAAAAACAACACAAAATTAGGGGAATGCATGTAAAAATTGGTTCAAAAATAACTTTAAAAATTCGGTAAAAATACATTTTTTTTCTGCCGAATTTTTACATGTATTTGCTGGCTATTTTTGGCTATTTTAACTCTGGATTTCGATCGCTTTTCAAGCTAGGGCCATTGCGATTTTCGGTGTATATTTTTAGGACTAAAACGAAAATCCAGTACCTGACTTTCGTGTAGTTTAGTGTCGCTTAATAAGTGCCGCCACTGCTTTATTTTGGTTTATCTGGTTTATTTCTTGAGTTGATAATTCACACAGTTTGGGGTTGACGCCATAAACATTTTAATCACAAAATTGTCCAATAAAAAATGTTGCAATCTGTTTCATCTTATTTTAATTTTTTCTACATATATGCAAATATTATTTATTATTGGTGGATTGTTTGCGCTGCCATTTGCTGTATTTGTTCGCACTGTGCGGCATTTCATTTTCATTTACATTTGTGTTTGCTCTGAAGGAAAAAACCTTCGGATTTCACATTCGTTTTTCCCCAGTTGTGTTGAAGACAAATAAAATTTAATTATGCATCCAGAAAAAGTTGTACACATTTTTAATTAGTCATTTTTTAACTTTTGTTTTGAGAAGCGTTTATGGCGCAAAGTCACGGGAGGAGAAAAAGTCTGGCAAGAGATAAGGTTTATTATATGGCTAATTAGGCGGGAAAAACGGATAACGACGGGGAATTTTTCAGCAAAGAAGAAAATAATTATGGAATAAAATTATGAAACAATTTTTGGGGAAAGCGGAGCGAAGAGCGGGCACTTCTTTGGGACTTCTTTCGTTTCGTTTTTAAAGGTTTTGGATGAAAAGATTTAATGCATATTTTGCATTAAATTTTTACGGGCATAATAATGAATATTTATGTGGGAATTAAAAAAAAAGGGAACGAAATTCGTAAACAATTTTTGGTGTGAAATTTTATTTAAAGGAATATCCCTTGTTCAATTGTTTGACGAAAATTAAGAGGAAAATCCATTAAAGGAAGTATTTGTTTTCCTTTAACCCAGTTCTTATGTTATCGTACCTTCTATCCCATTCTTTCGAATATATCCTAACCGAAGCACAAATGAGTATATTTCTGTATTACTCTGTATTAAAGAAAGTTTTCTTTTAATTTTCTCATCATTTATAAAAGTCAATTGAAAGATAAAATGATGAGAAATTGTTCAAAGAACTTTGAATTAGATTTTCCTAAAAGAACGCAAGCGATTTCGTTTGCTTCTATGTTTGCTTCCCCCTATAAACTTTCTGGGAATCTGCTCCTATAATCTCCCTGAACTTTTTTATGTGCGAATATTTCTTTAAAATTCTTGTGTAATTTTTCTTCTTTATTGACCATTTACTGAACCATTTTTTTGTGCGCTGTCCATAGCATTTAAAAGTGTGGTTAAACATTTTTTCCGTGGCATATATTGTTTGCATAAATGAAGAAAAGTTGAACAGGAGAGCGAGAGAGGGAGGTAGAACAAAAGAGAAATAAAATTATGCAATTTTATACAACTTCATTATGGGACATGTGCGGCTGCTGCTGTTGCTGCTCCCCTCCCCTCCCCAACCCCCCCTTGTAATAAACGCCAATGTTGGCCACAAATCCACAAAAGCGTCACCTGTGTCACCTGTGTAACCGTGGCCCCCTGCCACACCCCACGGCGGCTACTTTCCAGCACCGAAAAAATGCATAAATTCTCATTTTTATGTGTCTGCTGTTGGACTTTACATTAGCTTTACCTCTGGATGTTGCTGCCTCTGCTGCTGCCACTGCTGCTGCTGTTGTTTCCCCCTCCCTGATTATCCCCAGAGAGCCATCAAAATATATACATATATCGTACATATACAATACACTATGTACATACATATATGATGTTATTCCGCAGCGAAGAATGTGTGTGAAAATGTATACTTTTCTGTTCATTTTTGTTTTGGGGCCAAGTGGGAATTTCAACCCAGCGAAAATTGAGTTAAAACCGGAATATTATCAGGCAGGAGAATGTTGAGAAACAGGGAGGGCAGCAGAGGCGAGAGCGTGTGGGTTGGAGAGGTATTTAAACTGAAGGTTAACTATATTTTATGTGTAGTCCATAACTGAACGGGTTATAAATTATCGATCATAAAGGCAATAGGGAAATTTTCCACACAGCTGCCACACATAAATTACACAGCAGCAGCAGCAGCAAGCAGCAGCAGAAACGTTAGACGGGGTAGGTGGTACGAGGGGCATGCCCCACTTTAGCAAGCGCTTTAATTTCATTAACCAAAAACACTTGATGGGGCAGGCAGGCTGGCAGGCAGGCAGCTTGAGGAAAAGCGCTGCGGCAAAGCGCCCGTCCGCTTACATAATAATTAGTAAAATAAATTTCACCTAAATACACAGAGGAAAAGAGCGAGAGAGCGAGAGAGCAAGGTGGGATTTTCACAGAGGAAAACGCACGTACCACTTACTCTTTGGTCCTGCTTCAAGGAGGCGCTGGCACTGGCAGCCCCCAAGGCAGGGCCGGGCAAGAGGCAGGCGGGATTCGCACAGGACAGCATCGTTGACGGTTCCTGCGTCCACGTCGCATGTCCTCGTTGTCGTCCTCGTCCTCGTCCTGAGCTAACGCTGGCAAATTATTTCCCATCATTTTTCACGCAAAAAGCGCAAAAATGTTTGCCAGTGCCCAAACATTGAGGGACGGGAAAAAAGAGCTGCACAGGGGGTGCCAAAGAAACGCAGGAAAAGAGAGGTATGAAAAGAGAGTGACAGAGAGGGAGAGAGAGAGATAGAGAGAGAGGAGTGTCCTAGTCAGACAGCAACGCAGTTGTCAACGTCAGTACGGCGTGGCGCAGCCTGGCGTTGCGTTCGTGCCTCTGGTGTCGATGTCCATAGACAGGACAGGACAGGGACAGGACACCCAGCAGACAGGCAGGCAGACAGACAGACAGACAGGGAGACAGACAGGGAGACAGACAGACAGCTGGAGGAGCAGGAGCTGGAGCGGAGAGGACCTGCCAGAGCATCACGGAAGAACGATGTCATCCTCCAAATGAAATCTAATTAAAGCGTGCAGCAAACGTGCAACAGCAGCAGCAAGCAGCAAGCAGCGCGCTGCAGCAGCATCTCTCTCAGTGCAGTTAGCGAGTCGAATCGGCGCAGCGGGTACGACAATGATGGATATTTTGGTAAGCAAAGTGGTCTTTTATGGCTCCAAAAACGTGAGCCACTGGCCATGAATGACGGGTAGAATGCAGAGTTTAGACTGTCATTTGGGATTTAAGATCAAAATTTAACTGAACAAAAGGCGTGAGAGGAATCTCAGGGAGTTTTAAGAGTCAAAATTAAAGATTTTGTGGTGTATTTTTGTGGGTTTAAGAAGAATTTAATTGGAGTTTATTTTGGCTACCTTCCCTTCCAAAATAAGTAAAGAAAGAAAATGAATAATCCGCTCACAGAATAAGAGTACAATATTTCCAAGACACTATTTCCCATAGACACAGGTTTTTGCTCTTTAAAGAAACTATAAATAAATTGCATACAAAATTATGTTTTGAAAATCGAACCCATTAAAATCAAAATTACACATAAAATGAATATTTAATGTGATCCCTTCGTTCTTCCTTCCTACCTTAATGCCTTTTGGTGTGTTTCCTGTGTGTGTTCTGCGGGTCCCTCTCTCTCCCTGTAATTAAAAGCCCCGTCATCGGAAAACAGCAATTAACATGCCGCCGCCTCAAAAGTAGGCAATGAATTTTTTAATGCCCAACGCGAGTCAAGTGAAAACCCCGAAATTGTCAGTGCCAGGCCACAACACTCAAGCGATTTTCTCATTCAATTTCTGTGACTGTTTTAAGGCATAAAGAAGTAGGAAAAACTACAAAGAAAAAGAAGAAAAATAAACCAAAAGCAAAAGGAAAAGCAAAAGCAGCTGAAAAGCAAAGTAAACTAACCCAAAAAAAATACTGTAAAAGCAGTTCATTGACAAGAAGGAAAAGAAAAATAAACGAAGAGGGAAAAGGGAAAAGGCGCCGCACAAATGTCAGTTTTCCCATCAGCAGCAACCACTGGGGGGGTGGGGGAACTACAGCCAAAATGTATCCGTGTATCTTTGAGTGTGGCAAGCACTACAACATTTCGACGAATCGTTTACCAATTTTCTCTGACTGCTGTAAATCAAAAAGAAAACCAACCTCTCCGCCCTGAAAAACTTTTTAAATTAACTAAAAAAGAAACAGCCAAAAGAACGAAACGAAACGAAACGAAAGATGGAAATGGTAAGGGGTAGGGGTAGGCAAGAAGGGGGGAAGAGTAGTGCACGGTGTGTTGTCGCTGGTGTTGGCATTCGGTTTGAGTGTATTTTAGAGGCAAAGTGGAAAACTTTTAGTGGCATGTTTACAAAATAAACTTGCCTGGGACACCGGGCAAAACGGCCGAAACGAAATAAAGAAAAATGCTGATTGCCACAGCCACACACAGGAGGAGCTCACATCACAGCAGCAACAGCAACAGCAGCAACAGCAGCAGCAGGCAGCAGGCAGCACCACCTAACAAACAAAAAAAAGATGATTATGATGCGTGGGTGGTGGGGCAGTGTCGCTCAGCTGACACACATTTTTCGCCAACATTTGGGGGCAAGGTAAGAAACACACCAACAAAAACTTTGCTTTTGTTCAGTTTTCTCTCTCTGGTTTTCTTTTTTTTTTGTTGTGTTTTGGTTTTGTTTTGGGCCCGAACTTTTGTTTGGTTTGTTGTCACTCTCTGTCACTACCGCCAACCGAAAAACATAAAAAATGGAGAAAGAAAAAGTTTTGTACGCCCATTTTTGATACCCTTTGGATGTTTAGTATTTGAGGCTGTGTTGATTTAGGGGAAACAGTTGGAGGACTTGGAACGATTTTTTAATTCGAATTTATATTCGAATTTATGGAGAAAGCCGTTTAGATTTGTGGCAGTGTTGCATAAGTTTAATGGCTGAAAAAATGAAAAAACAGTAGTAGCAGATTCTGACGTCCTCTCTCTCTCTCTCTTGTACACTCTCCCTGTGTGGCTTAGCACTTCAATGAGGGAAACTCCAGACACTTTAAGCAAAGTGAACATTTCAACTACACCAAAAATCTAAAATATCCAAGAATAGAACTCCCCTTAGTACTGGGTAACATCATGGGTCTATACTCTAAATCCAAATTGTCGGCCACTTTTCCATTTTTTGTGATTTTTGTTGTTGCTGTGTTGTCTGTGGTGCGGATGTGGGATGTGGTGCCTGGCGCTGCTTTTTCTGCTGACAGTTGGGCAAACAAAGCATAATTTTTAATCTTTTTTAATCTGGCCAAAGCAAACATTGTTACATATGCCGCACACATACTCAAACACAGAGGAGAGAGTGGCGAGCAAGCGTACAAAGTAAAGTGGAGTGGAGAGTGTAGAGTGTACAGAGGCGCGTGTATGCCACCTGAAACGTGGCTTTTAGCCTGATTGTTGATGGCGACAAACGACAGCAGCAGCAGCAGCAGCAAAAAAAATACGTCGCAGCAACAAAATTATGTTTATTTGGCTTTGAGCCACCGCCACCGTTCACACGATTTTTGTTGCGCATACGCAGCAGCTTATGTTGCACGCCCCACACGGCACGGCATGTACGTGACAATATCATCAAAAACACAATCAGAGAAATACTCACGCCAGCATTTGTTGATTTAGCTGCCGGGAATCATAGCACAATTCTAATTAACAATCATTCAAAATCGATTTAAGCCCGAGGCAGTGATGTGAGTTATTTTTTTTGTTTTTCGATTTCCATTTTCCATCAAACAATTTTGACAATTATGAGGCATTATTTTGTGGAGGGTTTATTAATGCGTGTGTGTGTGTGGGTGTGTGGGGCAGAAAGCATTGAGCTGCCCTGCAGCTGACATTTAATGACCGCACAACCTGCTATTTTGCGGTAGGGAAAAACGGCTTTGGCTTTCCATTTAAAATTCAAGTTCAGGGCTGACAGAACGGAACAACAGCTGCCACTGACAGCTGGCCACATCACCACATCAGACAATGTGTGTGCGTGTGTGTGTGTGTGTCGACCCTCGTCTAGACCTTTTGCCTTTGCCTCACTTTAAAAGTGCCCAATCAAGCATGACAAATGTGCAGCACCAGCAGCAGATACGTTGAACCCTGCTTCCCGCTGCTGCTGCTGCTGCTGCACCTGTAGTGCTGTTTGCAAATTTCTTAGCACGAAATTAGTCGCCATAAACAAATGGCAAACACACGAAACAGCACAGAGCAGAACGGAGTGGTGGAGCGGAGCGGGTTGGGGGACAGGACATGCATGCCTCCTAGACAGTTAGCTGCTCTAATCGAAAGCAAATAAAATGCATGCCACATACCTGCATGCCATAAACTGTCACTTGCACACACAGCTAGAGAGATAGATAGGGATAGAGCGAGAAGGCAGTGGCGGAGGCGGAGGCAGTGGCGGAAGGCAGTCATGCCACTACAGACATTGCTGGATAGACAGGCAAAGGCAGGCAGCACAGCAGACAGTCAGAGAGACAGACAGACTGTGGCAGGGGCCTCGATGGCATTGCATGCAAAGTCCTCGTTTACATTGCTGTATGTTTTACCATAATTTGCCACCAGTTCTGTGTGTCGTGTGTCGTGTGTCTGTGTCTCCCCTGCCCCTGCCCCCTGGCAGTGTGGCAAGAGCCCCCCTTAGGCTCTTTATCGGAATGCAAATGCAAAAAACTTGCAGGGCAAATTAAAATTGTTTACGCAAAATGATATTAATGTCTGTCCTCTCCCCCCTCCCCGACCCAGCAAGCCCTTCTACAACGAATTGCTTTTAGAGGCGCCCCAAGTAATTGTGCCGCACGTATTTGTGTGTATGTGGGCCAAATGGCAAATTAATCTACGAAATCAAAAGAAACGACAAAATGCAACCAAAAAAAAAAAAGATTCCTTTTCGTTTGTTTAAGCTGCAAGAGGACGGACGAGGTGTAGGGCAAACGAGTGTGGAAATAATTGAAAAGGTTTTCCATGCACACACACACACAAACACACACACACTCATAAATAACAAACACACACAGACAGAGAGAGAGAGAGAGAGAGACACAGAAAAGGATCTGGCGCTAATCCTAGGGCTGTGTGGCAGGGCAAAAAGGGTGCTGCTATTCGGTTCGGTTGGGTAGAATGAATCCCCCGAATCCCTGTGTGTCAGAGTCAGGAGCAGCAATTTTTGGTGTCGTTTACATTGTCAGCGCATGTCGCGCTTTAAATGCTTTGATTTCATTTTTCATTTCGGTTGTCACACAGCCCCCAGCCTCCCGAAAGAGCTGCCCAAAGAGTGGGGCACACACACAGCGAGAGGCAGGTGGAAGATTGGGACACACACACAGCGAGAGGCAGGTGGAAGATTCTGGGTTCCAGTCCCAGACTTCTGCTGCTGCTGCTGCTGCTGCTACTTCTGGCTCAATTCAATCACAAGCTACTTACAGACAAAGCCATTATTTCTGGCCATGTATTTTCGTAGCTCTTGTAATGAATTTCCACGTGTGTGTGTGTGTGTGTGTGTGTGTTTGTGTGTGTGTGGAAAATGTGTAGCATACTTTGCCGGGTAGAACAGGAGGAAGAAGATGGAACCCTTGGAATACCTCAACACTGTGTGCTGTGTGCTGTTATTGTTGCCATAAATAATCCAATTGAACTGTAGACTTTTGGGCTCGTCGCCGCAGAGAGACAATGCCTGCAAATACACACACACGTCGCAGGCAGAGTCTATAAATAATCAGGCAAGAGGCTCTGGTTAAGCAGGATTAAGGATGCTTAAAAGCAAGTCCCAGTGCCACTCTACCTCCTCTGTGTTGTTTGCTCTCGTGCCTTGATTACAGAAATTAAACGAAAAACGAACGACAGTCTTAACCTTGAGAGGAGGTGCGCTGCGGACCTGCCACAATTTGAATGCCAGTGCGTGAAGGCGGCACAAAATAAGTGCCAAATAAACTAACAAACTGTAAACATGCAAGGCCCGCTCTAGCTGCTGTGTCTGTGTGGCTCTGCTTTAAGGAAAAAGCCCCCCAACACACACACAAAAAGAGGCTGAACAATTGCGAGAGAGTGGTGGTGAGAGGGCAGTGTGTGTGGGAGGGCTGTAAGAAAATCGTTTATTTAGTTAGTCGGCCAAGTGATTTTCCTGGGCGCTAATGCCGACCAAAAAAAAAAAGGGAGCAGGACGAAGCAGTACCGCCCAGGGGTTACGGCGCACGGTGGCAAGGAACAAACAACAGGCACAAATTGTCGTTTCGCGCTTCAGTTGAGCAGTAGGCAGGCAGCAGGCAGGCAGGCAGGCAGGCGGCAGCTTAAAGCCCAGAGTCAACACAACACAAAAAACGAGTAAGCTCCCACAGACCTCCGAGTCCTGGCATTCCTTGAAGCCCACAAAAACGAAGAAAAGCCGCCCCCCGCCCCCCAACCAACCCGCATTAAATTGTGTAAATTTCTCTCATGCCTGAGAAAAGCGTAAAGGAAACCAAAGAAAATGAAGCAGCAGAACAACAAAAAAACACTAAGCATCTTAGGCATCTTTTTCGGGCAGCCTTTTAAAGATGTGCCTTAACCGCCGCCGCCGCCCCCGCCCCTCCCCGCCCGCACCTTTCATATCTGTTTCGCTCCTTTTTTTTACCTTCTCAAATTGTTTTCGGGTTTTTATTTTATTTATTTACTTGTGTGTTCAAAGACTAAGAGATAGAGAGGAGAGAGAGAGAGAGGCAGAGGCAGAGGGAGGCAGAGTGGCTGAGGTTCCCCTGGCTGATTGAATTTTCCAAGCGAGTAATTTTTAAATTGTGCTCTGGTCAGAAGAGAAGATAATTCAATTTTAGTGTTTAGGTTTCTATTACCAGAAGCACTCGCCCGCTCGCCGGCAAACTTTCCATGGGTTGTGGTTGCCTTTTTTGGACAAAGCGATAGCGGGAGATTCAGTCCATTTATATGGCAACTTTATGATCCGATCCGATCCGCTGCTGCTGCTGCTTCATGTTTTTAGGGGAATTTTCCACAGAGAGGGAGAGAGAGAGAGCAAACAATTTGGTTGGAAAATCCTGCACAACTTTTGTCTTTGAAGGCTTTAATATTGCATGCACATATTTACGGTACTTGTGTTAACGGATTTATACTGGGAAAAAAGCACTGGCAAAATAATAGATAATACTAGCATTAACCTGGTAAGATTTTAGTACTTTATTGGATATTTTTCTATTACTTTCTCGTAGTACGTATTTTTGTATATTTTCCTGGTAATTTTAAAAACATTTTTCAATATTAATCTAGTTGTTTACAAATTGTTTCTATTAATTTTTTATTAATTTTATTTGTTTTCTGCAATTTTTCTGGTAATATTTAAGGTTTATTGCTTCTTGAATTTCTGGTATTATTTAAGCTTTACTTCTTGAATTTCGTGTATTTTTCGAATATATTTCTGAAACTATATGCAGTGTTCTTTTTTGTGTAGTTTTTTCGTATTAAATAACCTGTTATTATTTCCGTTGCACCCTTCTACACTAGCTCTGGTAGTAGTAGGTGCGCCTGTCATAAAGTAGACCCCACCACTACCCGCTGCACACGCTGCAGTAGCCCACTGCACTTCATCCTTGCAGCCCCTTATCGTGTGTCCAATCGTTAAATGTCATGTTCAATGCTACGCCTTGCCTTGCCCCCGAAAAAGGCAGAGCAGCAGAACAGCAGCAGCAGCAGCAGCAGCAGCAGCAGCAGTAGATCCAAGGCACAGGCGACTCATGCGAGCGAGGAAAATGCCACAATTTGTATGCATTATGCTTGCCACGAGTAACAGATACTGCCACACACGATATGTAGCATCCACACAGAGAGAGAGAGAGAGAGAGACAGAGAGGCAGGCAGGGTTAACAGTGCTACACAGCTACAGCTACAACAGCTTCGGGCTCTCGAGTTCGTTGTGGGGCTTGGAGCTTGAAGCAGAAACTAAGCCAAAAATGCCACAAAACATTTACCATATATCATGCATTTTTACGTACACTTTCGGGCCACTTGTGTGTCTGTCTCCCACTATCTCTCTGGCATTCTCTTTCACCCTCTCTCCCTCACTCTCTCTCTCTCTCTGTCCCTCTCGCTGTCGTAATTTACACATGTAGTGCGGCGCGACTCTCGTAGTACGACTCTTGCGGTTTGCTTTGCTGCTGCTGCTGCTGCTGCTGCTGCTGTTGCATGCAGTCCATGGCATTCCGTTTTATCTGCGAAAAGCTCTGCGGGTTAGCTCCTGGCTTGAACTTACTTTCTACCCATTCACTGTCTATCTCTCTATCCCTATCATGCTCTCTCTATCGTGCTCTTTTGTTACCCCTCTTTGCTGTTAAGTCCTTTGCTTTGGTTTTTCGGCTACCCTGTTTTTGTATGTGTTTTTTGTTACCTGTTCTATTTTTTGTTGTTTTCTTTTTGCTAGCGGATTAAAGATTTATTTATTTATCTTTGCTTTTTTTCCACCAGCTTCATTATTTTCCCCGTTTCCACCTGTGCACAGGTGTGTGAGTGTGTCACCCTGTGTGCGTGTGCATCTGTGTGAGTTAAGCTGTTTCTGATCCTCGGCTGCTGTTTTTTTTTTTTTTTTTTTGGAGCCTTCCGTTGTGCTATTCTTCAAACAAATTTAGTGCCAAAATAGAAGAAGAATGCAAATTTATTTGTGTATTTTTCTTCTTCTGATTTTCCCATTTTTCCGTGGTTTTTTTTGTCTGCTCTTCTATTTATATTTTTCATCAATTCTTTGCGGACGACAGCTGAGCCGGAGCTTTTCGAGAGGATTTACCTTCTATTTCTGTGTGTGGAATATTGATCCTGGAGCTGCGCTTTATTTTTTTCTGTATCTTTGTGTGGGGAAAAATCCTAAGGGCGTAGCATTTTCATTAGCACACTTTATGCTCCAGTGCTAATGACTGAAATCTAAGAACCAAATGGGGTTTCCTTCGCCTCGCCTCGCCTCCTGTCTCTTAACAAATGCCACTTGTGGCCCCTCAACATCCATCTCCATCGCCGTCTCTGCAGCAAGTGCAAGTACAAGCGACTCTAAGCCCTGGCCAACACTTTATTGCCATTCTATCCAGCGGTTTCTACTTTATTCTGCACACCCCTCCCGCCCCAGCTAGGACTTTTTACAGTGCTTGTAAATTACACTCGAGTGACATTTAGTCGTCATCAGCTTCAGGAGTGAAGGACTTGGCCTCAACTGCCAGCAGGAAGGGAAGCAGAAGGCAAGTAGTGGCGTATCTTCTGACTTTATCTACTACGAGTATTTTCTTATACACTAATGTGTGTCCTGTGTCTGTGTCCTGTGTCTGCGTCTGTGTCTGTGTGCCCTGTGCCTACCCCCTGCCATGTCCCTTGCCTGACAATTGCCTGCCATATATCTCCAGCTAGCTATCTCTGGTCTAGTCCTTTCTTGGCTTTACCTTGGAGTGGATTCCCTTTGCCTTTTGCCAGACATATCAATTTGACCTCGACTAAATACTCAGCATGTGACGAGAGCCCAGAGAGCCCCAGGGCCAAGGACCAAGACCAGGACCAGCACCACCACCTGAGCCCAGGTAATATTCTGCTCTGCCCGCTCCGCTCTGCTTTGCGCCCCCCGCCCTTCCTGCTGCAATGTCTTGGGCGAGTTTTTAATGATTTTCCTTCTGGGTGTCCTTTCTTTTGTTGGCCAAACATTTTTCTTGTCGTACACTTTAAGCCGGGGCCCCATTATTAAAATGCCTGATAACAGTTTTTGGCTGCAAGCCCAAAGTCAAACACAGGACGGACCCCCCACCACCACACATGGCTGGGCTGGGCTGGGCTAGGTGGAGGGACATGCCTTATGGCTGTCTGGACATGTCCTTTATGGTGCGTTGAACTTGTCCTTTGCATAGTCCTTTCGTTCCGACTTTGAATTTTGCGCCGCGTTGGCAGAAATCTCTGTGAAAATCTCTGCCTGCCTTTGCTCCGTCCCTCAGCCTCTCCCTCTCTCTCTCTCTCTCTCTCTCTCTCACTCTCTGTAGAGCCTTTTGCAAGGTCAGATATGTGAGTCCTTTTTTTTTTGGCAGACCACAAAAACGTGATAAAGTCAATAACAAACCAATTTTTTTGTGCCGCACGAAATTTATAGAAATTTACTAAGGCCAGAAAAATTTGTATGGCAATTTTACTGCCCTTGCAGACAATAAAAAAACAGAAAACGTTTGTGGCACTGCCCCACAGAAATTGTTGGTCAATTAAAATTTTGCCAGAATGATTGAAATTCAGGCAACGCACCCCCATCCCCACCCCCAGCAGCATGCCATATCTAATGGTCGGACGGGGGGGCGTATGAGTAATGTGCTGATTGCTTTTGATGATTTTTCTCCTCTTTTTTTTTGGAGTTAGCAGGCAGCTGTGGCGCCGCCCCGTCCACAACCACAACAAAGTGTTAGAGCCAGGTTAATTGATTCACAGACACCGCAGAGCAGACACCGCTCACACCTCTCCACCCCCCGAGCCGCTGCCTTATGCCCTCTTTCCAGCTCTATGCTGAGGCTGCTGCTGCCTTTTGCCTTGCTGTGCGCCATGCGTGTGCGTGGAAGCTTTTGAAATATTCATGAAATCAATTTTGAGGCAAGCCCTGGATGCCACCCCAACACCCCAACCCAACCCAACCCCCTGCCCCAAAGGCTGACTAATCTCGCTGTGGATCGGGTATATCGTGGGATATACATACATATACAAATACGCGTGTGCATGTGTGTGTGCTGCTGTGTGTGTGTGTGTGTGTGTGCTGGCGATTATATCAAAATATGGCTATGGTTATTACTGCGCGGGAATGGCTCTGTTACGGCGGCGGCCCTTGCACTTTGCTTTTTCGGCTGTCGAAATTTATATTAATTGGCATACAGCATTTTCTGCTTGCTGGGTGCAAAGTTTTCCTGGGCAAATTATATAGTAACCAATTTAAAGATGCGAGTATTTGTGTGCGCCTTCCTTGAACACAATTCCGGGACTTTAAGCAGTGGCAGTGAATTTAAGAAAGAATTTAAGGATTTTGCGCCTGGAAGAGACATTTAAAGTGGCACTGAAAGGGGATCAATGCTTAGATAGATGCTATATCAACTCCTAGAATCCATCTTTCAATCACTTTTTGCCCCAAGAAAACCATTTTCATCTCATACATTCATAGGAGTACCATTCGATATGAAACCTTTTTGCCCCAGCAATTAATCAGAGAAAAAGGCACACACACAGCGCAGTGAGTGGGGTATACGCCGCCCCGTTCAGTGGCAAACAAAAAGTAGCCGTGCAGCATCTGTTGCCACATTAGCCACAAGTTGAGAACCATTTGCCACATCCCTCGTGGCTGCTTGCAACCTTTCAAAGTAGCCTCAGAGTTTCAGAGTCGCTGCCACGCAGCTGCTGCTGCTCCCGCTGCTGCTGCTGCTGCTGTGGCTAAGCGCAAAATTAAGCAAATTAAAAGCCGCACCAAGAGGAGAGCAGAGGCACAGATGCATAACTCATGTGTGTGTGTGTGTGTGTGTGTGTGTGTGGCATGTCCTTTCTATGCCAGGGATAACGTGCAACAAGACCAGCAACAACTGAAACCGCAGCAGCAGCCACACAACCTACAGTGCCCCCCCAACACCCCACCCGCCCCAGCGTCAGGGTCACCTACAGAAAAATTTCAAACCAAAGCGCAAAAAAAAAAAACTGCTGAAGGAAGAAAAAAAAAACTGGGTAAAATGCCATTGAAAAATGTTCGCTTTTGCCGGCCATTTTGCAGATTTTTCATCAAGCTCAGGTTCGCCAGCAGTTGCAGACCCGCTACACCCCACACACACATGTACAGAATCAGCGCATAAAAGCCGCCAACCCGCCAACACGCCCACCACTGCCCTGCCCTGGCCTGTGCATGTGGGGAGGGTGTGGGTGATGTTTGTGTTGGTGAAGCGTTGCGAAAAGGCTGCCAAAAACATTTAAATTAAAATTTCTCTCTCTCTATATATATATATATATATATATATCAGGGCTTACACACATATATATTTATATATATATATGTTTGTGCATAGGGTACATATTTATATATTTATACGATTCAGAGCAGGCAGCGTGGGGGGCAGCAACAAAGGCACGAAATTTTCATGGCCTCTACCGCTCTGGCATTAACTGTTATGGGCTGGGCGGTGGTGGGGGGCTATAATGCCTAAAGGGGGGCCGGGCCGGGCCGTCTCTTTGTAGGCGTGGCCATGTAAGCCGTTTAGCGCTGTTTGATGGGCGCGCAGCAAAAATTTATAGCATGCTTTTAGGCCAAGAGCCATCAGCGAAATGAAACGCGCAGAGCAGAGAGTCCCAAAGAGTCCCAGGGAGAGAGAGTCGCCGGCGCCACAGTCGAAGACAATTGGGCAACAACCAGAAATGCAGGCCACACACAACGCACAACAAATGACAGTTTAAAGTGTCTCTGGAATACACACGCACACCCAGGCAGATACAACACACACAGGCAGGCAAACCTAACTATGCATAGGCCTAGTCCTCGCTACTAGTTTTCGTTGTGGCGGGGAGGTAGGGCAAAACACTTTGGTTGCATGTTTAATGGCATTTGTTGCTAATCAATGAATAATTTATGTGCCAAGGTTTTGCTGCAACCACACACACACACACACACACACAAGCACCAATACATGTGTGTATGGGTCGTTTTGGGTGCTCTGTTTTGCCTTCTCTGTGCGCGTGTGTGTGGCTGAATATTGTACGTTCTTAGTGCTACACTAGAGATCAAATAAAACAGAGGGTATTACCCAACCGAGCAGACAGTTGGGCACTGCACGAAAAGTGAGCAGCAGCAACTGCAGAAAGCTGAACAGAAGAGAAAATCGAACCAGTTTCATTGTTGAATCATTTTTGTGGAATGTGAATTGAGTCGGCAGCATAAATGTTATCGTTCAGAGTATTTGCCACTTCGTTTAAAAGCTGCAACTATTGCGGCGTGCCCCGGGGGCGTGTGCGTTGCATGTGCGCCCCTAAGCCACTAAGCCTAAAATGTTGTTACTGGCGTGTGCCGTTACACACATTCCCGCCTGCCACTTGTTTCGCGCAACGGGTGCTGCTGCTGCTGCTGCTGCCGTTGCAACTGGCCGCTGCAGGTTGCAACTTGATGTTGTACTCGTGTCGCATTTAATATGCGACTTTTAATAGCGCAATTATTATTTGCATGTTGTAATGGAGTTTTTGCTTTTTTTTGTTTTGTTTTGTTTTCCGTTCTTCACCCCCCAGGGGGAGGTTTACTTTAAAGGCTCGCTGGGAATTCTGGGAAAATGTGCGGCAAAGGAGCCGAGTGCTGTGCCTCTGCTGCGCCGGCCAACAACTTTTCATTAGAATAATGGGAAATGTGTAAAAGCCGCCGAGTATCGATCGCTGTGGCCAAAAACTATTTAGCCATTCAAACATTCAGACATGCCACTAAAATATTAAACAGCCAGCGGAAGGAGCTGAAAGAGCTGGCCAGGAGCCAGGCATAGGCCAGACCCAGAAAGTGTCGCTGCGGGTAGCGTACGAGTACAATTTTCCAGCAATTAATCTTGATACAAGGCTCTTTTCAGGCAGCGCAATAAACACGGCCATAATCATAACTAACGCAGCAGCGGCAGCAGCAGAAAGACTCAACAAATGCTTAGCCCGAAATACATTTTGGCAGCCAAAAACTTTTAGACAATAGACACGAGGAAGGAGCGAGCCAGGAGACAGGGATACAGCCATGTGTGTGTTTGAGGACTGTGCGGTGGGGTCGGGGCTGTATGGCATTTAACCATTAGATAAATGTTGACGAGGTCAATGGGCGACAAGCGGAAGTTATGGCCCTGTGCAAGAGGGCCAACGGGCGACACGTACAAATAAACTCCACTCTGGGAAGCAGGCGGCAGGCGGGGAGTCAGGCAGGAAGATGCTGCCAGTCAACGTTGGCCCATTAGCAAAAAGAGAGAGAGAGAGCGCCGCCAGAAGGCTAAAAGTAGCAGAAAACGCAGGCAGAGCGTCGCGTAGCTTAGGTTCTGGGCGGTGGCAGTGGTGGGGTGGTGTAGGAGTATCGCGGGACTTTAGCTGCATTACGTGCCCGGGCCAATAATCTCTGTCAACATCAATTTGCTCAACAGCCTCAGCCACGGCCAGCAGCCAACAGGAAACTAATTAAATGGTGTCCCATAAATTGCACATTAAAGTGAATTTATTGCAGCCACCTACACCACCAACCCCACCTCCACCGCTCGCTCTGCCGAAACACACGAAATCGAAATTATTGCCAAAGTCTCGCGAGAGAAAAAGCGGTAGGGAGGGAGGGAGGTAGGGAGGTTGTAAGAAACGTTTAATAAACTTTGTGTGTGGCAGGCAGAACGTGTCGCGATCGTGAGGCCATGTGCAGCGGCATCAATTGTGATTTATTGGAAGACTTTGAAAGGGGAGCAGAGCGTGGCATAGGAGTGGGAGTGGTAGAGTAAGCTGTAAGCTGTGTGGCTGCAGGTAAATTTAATCAAGCCAAACTTTTGTTAATCGTTTTGAGGGGGGTAAACGGGGAATGTTACGAGCAAACAAACTGCACCGCCAGAGGCAGAGTAGGGTGAGTAGGGGGAGTCTCTACACAATGCCCTGGTAACACTTGCATTGAAGCTCTATTTTAAATGAGGAACGCACATTGCAAATGGCCATAAAGAAACGAAACCCAAGCCTTTTTTTCTGTATAATTAAATCAAAGAAAGTTGTGGCTCATTTACCGTTTAGAAGTATTATATAGAGTATCCATATTAATCTATGATATGTGTTCAGTTTTTCTTGGTTCTTTGCTACTCAATAAATCATCTTAAATGTGACTGGAAGAGCTCAAATCGAAGTGTTTTGGACCAAAACTTTTGGTGCTTACACTTGCTCAGCATCCATGGAAAAGGCATCTTTAAAGGCATTAAAAATTCCATTTAATTGCTGTAAAATCATTGCAAATATAACTGCAATTATTATTTCCACTTAGTATAAATAAATATGAAAATATAAATAAATTGCATAATGAATAGGCCAGGAAAATAATTCCTTTTGCTTTTTGTTGTTCAAGCAGAACTGCCAGCCAAATTTGTGCACTTTCTTACCGCTTTCTGCAATATTTTGCCCCTTTGCTTGTGGATATTTTAAGGCGCATGCTTGCTGCATTTTCCCCGCTAAATTTAGTGGGTAACACTAACTAGCAGCAGTGGCAAAAGCAGGCTGGCAGCATCTTTTGAACTTTATTTCATTTGACTTGACTTGAACTTGGCTTGGCCCTGCCTCACATTTTCTTCTTTATTTGCTGCTGGCTGGTGCCTGCCCCCTTTTTGTTTGATTTGAGGTTTGAACCTGCTCCTTCTTGCTGTTACCTTCCTTTTGCTGCTGCCTTTTTATGCACCAACAATTTGTGCTAACGATGTCCGTGAGCAATGAAAGAATAGCCTCGAAACCAGCAGCCAGAGTACAGCTCCCACAATTCACAGCTCACAAGTCTCGAGCAGCACGTGTCTGCAGTGATCCATAAATGGAAGTCTCGAATTCCGTTTCCGGAGTATGGGCATGCGGTTGGGGGTAGAGTTTGGTTGCTGTTGCTGCCTTTGGGGTTTACATGCCACCCTACCGCCCCGCCCAGCCCCTGCAACCCACAGATGTCTCCTGCTATTTCTCGTGTGGCTTTTTTCTGCATTTCTGATTTCCGAATATTTCTGCTGATTTCTGTATGGTGCTTTCATTCCAGAAGATATTAATTTGTACAGAAAACACAGACAGGCACACAGCCAGGCACAGCACAGAGACACAGAGAGAGAAACTTTTGATATTATCAGTGCAAAAGTGCAGGCAGCAGTCTGCCTTCAATTGTCAGGATAGTTGACAGGAGTTCGCTCTCTATCTCTGCCCTCTGCCTTCTCTTTGTTATTCCTGTGGGTGGCTGGTTGTCTGTCTGTCTGTGTGTCTCTGTGTGTGTTATTTTAGCTGTTGTTCTCGTGTCTTGTTATTCGATTTAACGAAGTGCACTGACATGTGCCACAATTCCCATGCAATGTTTGTGGCCCCACCAAAAAAAAAAGAAAGCAAAAGATAAAATCCAAAGCAACCCAAACGCAACTTGAATTTTCCTTACCTTGAGCTGTGCACCTTTGACCCTTTTAAAGTGCGCCTCTCATTCCGGCCATCCATTGCCGCAATCAATCGTTATCCTAGTTATCTTTTAGCACGGCGAACGTGTGTCTCGGTCTCCCATCTGCCATTTGTCGTTCGGTTGCTGCTGCTGCTGCTGCTGCTGCTCACAGCTTGATGCAACATCCAGTGCCGTACCCAGAGTTGCGGTTGCCATTCTGCGAATGTGGCAAATGCGACACACAGTTGACTGCCTGCCTCAGCACACCCACGTGTGTGTGTGTCTGTGTGTGTGTTCCGCACCCGCACCCACACCCGTAGCAATGTCTGGCATTCAAACGGAATCCTCACTTCCTCCCCCAGACCCAACAAAGACTCCCTACCGCTTTTTTCTTTCTCTTTCGAGAGAGAGAAAACATTGTCACGTGGTTTTTGTATTTAGTTGTGTCGCCCACGCCTGCCCCTGTCCCTGCTCCAGCTCCCTCCTGCCTGCCTGCGTGCCTCTTCTTCTGCCTGTCGTTGCCAAGGACTCCATTCTGCCACTCCACACGCCACTGTGTTACCTGTGTGCCGCAGCAGCAGCAGCAGCAGCAACTCCTGCAGCTTTTTCTTTGCGGTAACTGCAACCACTAGGATTCGTGTCGCCCCTTTCTTCCACTGGCTCTACTTCTCCTGCCATTGTGTTGGGGTGGGGAGGCGCCTTTCATTGTCCTACAACTTGCTTCAGTTTCCATTTGTTTGTTTGCCACTGCCACTGTGTGTGTGTGTGTGTGTGTGTCTGTGTGTGTATCCCATTGTTTCGTTTGTGTGCTTGCTGCTGCTGCTTGCTGCTGCTTGCTGCTGCTGCTGGCTTCTTTTGTTGTTAGGGAAATTGAAATAAATGTATGTGTAAATGCGTCAAAATTAAGTTTATTTCTTCTTCTCGTTGTTTATCTTTATTTGTTTGTGTTTTTAAATGTCTTTGCCAGTGACAAGTGTCAATTAGAAAAAAGTTCAATTACATTAAGGCCAAAGAGGCGTAATGGGGTGCGCTGGAGGGGTGTGGTGGGCAAAAACTACAAACAAGTGTGGGGTGGGGCAGTGTGGCAGTGTGCCATTGTTGTAGGCATGGAGCATGAGGCATGAGGCATGTAGCATGTAGCAGTCATTGTCAGTGTCGCTGCTGGAACGCTGAGACGCTGAGCTGCTGCCGCTTTTGTCTCGTCTCGTGGGGAAAACAATGTGAGAACTGTGGCAGAGATGTGACTATAATTGGGATAACTATTTCGGGCGGGCATGGGCATGGCTCTGAAGCACATAATTAAGACGCACAGGCAGTGCTCATGAAGATGCAGACACAGAAAGATGCAGAGAGTTGCGCGGTTAATGGGGAGCTACGAGTGGCTTTGGGGGGAGTGGTTTTGGAGTGGTTGAATGGCTGTGGAAGGGAAATCTTTAGCTGCCAGTAGCCAGAGGCGGCTGCTGCCTGAGGTTTGCTGCCTTCCTTTAAACTGTGTCTCCATATTGTGGCTACATCCTGAGGCTGTGAGGCTGTGACTGTGACTCCTGTGCCTGTGCCTGTGACTCCTGTGCCTGTGCCTGTGCTGTAGGCTGTGGCTGTTTGCTGTTCTCTCTGTGGCGCTGCACATGACATTGAAATTTCATGGCCCGTCTGCAATTGAAATAAAATATTAATTAAGCAACTGCAGACGGTAGTGGATCCCTGTCTGTCTTTGCTTTCATCAACATTTTCGAACATTTTGGCAGAACCTGTCGCTGTAACGTTTGGCAGACAATTAAGCAAAATGATGAATGTCTGCAGACGAGACGAGACTGTCCGTCGCTCGCTGTCCGTTAACATGGGGCGTATGCGCAATAATTTAGTGTAGAGCAAACATTTGGTAGCATGACATGGGATGGGGGACATGGGACAGGGGACAGGGGAGAGCAGACTGAAGCAGACGACACTCGCTGGCATTTATAATTTGATCATTATTTATATTTAAATAGGTCTGACTGCCTCCACCTACCTCACACCACCCACCCACCCACCCACCTCGCACCACCCACCTCCTGCCACTGTCAATCCAAGCTAAAACACATCTGTTGTTGCTATTGCTGCTGCCCCCTGTTTTGGCCTGGCTAACAACAAATTGAAGGGAAATGATTCCATTTCATGCTAGATTAAACATGTGTCCACATAATTTATCGATTATTTATCATGTGGTCTGTCGTTCTGGCGTTCCATCGTCTCTCTTGTGTGTGTGTGTGTGTGTGTACGTACGCTTAGGTTCAGTTCGCTTTTGTCGTCGTCGACACAAAGTGGAAGTGTAGCCTCAGGACTGCTTCTACTGCCTCTACCGCCCTCTCCCTCTCTCTTCCTCTCTGTGGTGTTTTTTGGCGTGGGGGCCTTAGTGCTGTCTCCCTACCATGTAGGCCTTTTGCGGCCACATTGCGCACACAAGTGCAAAATTAGAAACAAAAGCTCTGCCAAAGGCGTTTACCATCCACTGGGATGAGTGGCAGCAGCAGCAGGAGAGCTGCAGGAGAAGCAGACGTGACGCTGGCTATTGCTGCCATTTGTGGCACTTGTCGCTGGCTGTCGTTCGTCTGAAGGTACCCCAAAGAGGAGCTAAGCAATAGACTGGAATGGGGGAGAAGAAACGCATAGAAGTCAGAAGTCAAACGAAGTCCACGCTCGTCTATGGATTAAAGCTCAAGTAGCTGCCTATTTCCTTACTATTCGAAGCAAAACTTGCCACATTTATTAGTATTTCCAGTGGTGGAAGACTTGAACAGTTTTCAGCAGCTTTTTGTTTATTTTTCGAGGGCTAATAATTAATTGATTCCAGTTTTATGAGCTAGAGAACTATTGATTTTTAATAATATTTCTCTATGAAGCAACCAAAAGTGGTTTTATTTATTTATTTATTAATGGAAATTCAGGCGACATATCAGTGTTTTTTTGAGACATTTAAAAGTTGCTTACGCGTGCCGTTGGCTGGAGAATCTGCAACGCTGCTGCAGCACCTACTTTTGGTTGAACTTCCCAAAAGCAAATAATGCTTAGAAATTGTAAATATTCATAGAGTTTTCACATAGATTTCCATGCTGGAACTGCCATGGAACTGTTGGCAATAAGGGGATATCCTTTTTGGTTCTATTTCCAATAGTCTCTCAGCCATTAAGGGCTGCCCTTGTCCTTTGATTATATTTCTAATTCAAACTCCCTTCTACGCCTCTCCCCCTCTCCTACTCGCCCTCCGTTATAGGGCTTCCCTGTGGGCATCATTTCACTTTATTTTTAGCATCTCGCTCGTATTTGCTTTAGCCTGCTGCCTACTGCCTGCCTCTCTATGGTTTTTTCCATGCCGCACGCATTTACCATTGCATTTTTACCGCATAAACACACACACACACACACACACAGTGTGGAAATGGGTGCGGAGAAGTGAGGAAAGGCGGCAGCGGCCAGGAGCATAACACGAAAATGGCGGCCATTTTGTAATCCGCATGTGGCTGGGTAATCACCCCTAAGCCTCGTTTTGCCACTAACCCCTGGCCATCACTCTCTAGACCCGTGCCCATGCCCCATCCCCCCCTCCCAGCGCACACAGCCAGCACTCTGCGCTTGCAACGTGTGGCAGCTTTTGCCGGGTTTTGCCTGTAATACTTTTTTTTTTTTTTGCCTTGTTTTGTTTTTGCAGCATTATGCGGTGGTCGCCGCCGCACCGCCGCACCGCTTCACCCTCTCCCCACTCCAGCTCTGTGTCCATCTCTCACTTTAACTATCTGCCCATCTCCCTCTCTAATGCTCTTCATCTGCCACTCCATTGTACCCCTCCACTCTACCCTTTTGTCCACTCCCCTAGCGATTGCCGCTCTGATTTTGTTTGCACGATTTTTGGGCTATTTTCGGTTTTCATTTTTCCAGCCGCAGATCGATCGATATTTTAAAGCTTAGCCAAATGGTGCGAATGCAACGAACTTGGTCAGATTTTGGCTAATTAGAGACAGAGAGAGCGGGAGAGAGAGAGGGGCTAAAAGGGAACCAGGGCGGGAACCAACCATTCTGTTGGTTAGCCAAAAGCTTTGCCACATTTTGAGCCAGCATCCGAAACCCGAAATCCGTTGAATGGCTGCCAGAAAATACGAAAATATTTCATATTTTTCTCGCACCAAAAACAAGTTTATCACAAAATCTTTACCAACTTCATAAACTATGTCTGTGTGGGCGTAAATGATTGTTCGTGGGCGTGGCTGGATTTTATTTTTATTTTATTTTTATTTTCTGACAAATTGTTGCAGCAGCCACTTGAAAATCAATTTGCCAAAAGAAAAATTGACTTCTCCTTGCCAGCGCCAAAAAGAAGTAAAAGAATTTTCCGTGAAGTGAATTCTTTCTGCAGCCGTTTCTCACATTTTCTCCCTCTCATTCTTCTGCTCGTTTCAGATGGGGAAATCCTGCGTGTTTTGGTGAACAGCTCGGCGGAAATCAAATGCGATGTGGGCTCCAGTCTGCCCGATGACAAAGTCCTTCTGGTTGTTTGGTACAAGAATAATTTACCCATTTACAGGTAGGTCAAACCGAAGCCCCAACAACAACAAGTTCATTCCTGTAACTCAATCCTTTTTCTTCGTTTTCTTTTCCGTTTGACAGCTATGACACACGTGGCGCCCACGCGGGCACACCATCGCATTGGCGAGACGAGGAGGTCCTCGAGAATCGGGCCGTCTTTCGCACGCACAAGGAGCCAGCGGAATTGACTATAAATCCGGTTAAGGTAAGTCCGTCTTCCCACCTCCGCCCGGAAAAGTGTCAACCACATTGAATTTTATAATTGAAATTTTCTACGTGGGTTTTCTTGCAGGAAAAGGATGCGGGCAACTTTCGCTGTCGCGTGGACTTCAAGCTATCACAGACCCGCAACAGCAATGTCAATTTGGAGGTTGTCGGTGCGTATACAAAACACAACTAGAGATGACACAGTCACAAAACGATTTTAGATCGATTAAGCAATAGAATTTGCAGCATAGAATATTTATTGATTTTTAAAAATCTCTAACCAAATCCAGAGATAATTCCATGATATTGCAGACGGTTAAAAATGTTCAAAGATTGCCGCTGATTTTTCGGTGTATCTCAATCAAACAATTTTCCACTTGAAAAAACACCCATAATAATACGGTAGCATAAATAAATAAATATGTGTGTGTATGCATATATTGTGCAGCCAGAAACGATTATAAAAGCAATTAACATTTTGTTTTTGTGAGAGAGCAAACACGCGTTGGACATAAATTAGCTGAAATGATTTTCTGGTTAGCCGCAAAACTTACAATTTATTATTCGAATGCCCATAAATAGTATAAAAGCATATAAATACATAAATATATACATTTGCTCGCATATTAAACAGAGCCCTTTGACAGTTCAGTTGTTTGTTTGTGCAATTGAAAAATCTCGGTGAAAATTGTTTCCGATTTGCGGCTGGCTGGCTGGCTGGCGAATGTCAGGAATCATTGCAACTAATATGAAAAAAGGGATTCCCTTTGAGTCTCTCCTGTTAAATGATGGTTAATTATACTAATTAAATCCCATTACCTTTCTGTTTGTTCGCACAGTGCCACCGATGCAACCGAATATCTTTAATGAGCGCCGCATGAGAATCGATTCGAGGGCAGGGCCCTATGAAGAGGGCGGCAGCCTGGAGGTCACCTGCGTCGTCTATGGAGGTAAGAAGTCCTTCAAATGGCGGGGTCCTTCCCTATAGGATGTGGCTCCATCAATAATTAAACTTTTTACAACTGGCTGTAAAATAATAAAATATATAGCAGCAGCAGCAGCAGCAGCAAACACACAACAGGCACGCGAATTTTATCAGCAGAATTTTGAATACAAGAAAAACAATTGAATGGGAAATTCCACAGTGAAAAGCAGTGGTGGGGAGGGGAGCCAAAGAGGCAAAGGAAATGCCCCCTAAGGCCAAGAGGCATAAATAACAAACAATAAATAAAAAGTTAAGTAAAGAAAAGTAAAGGTTCAATTGTTAAGAAAAGCGAACACAAAAGTCACTGAAAACAGAAGCCAATTGAAAGGAAAGTAGACGGCGAGCAAGGTGGGGGTGGAAAGTGGGTGGTGGGCGGGGGCCAAGTCAATTTCTCAAATGTGTCGCCTTACAAAAGGATTAAAAATGGCTGCACAGAAGGGCAAGCTAAGAGGCAGCTGACGAAAGCGAAGCAGAGAGAACGCGAGTAGAGGGTGGCAAAGAAAAATGAGTGGGCAGCAGAGAAAGAGTGCTTGGGAGAGTGTAAGAGGCCGCGCAGGAGGAGGAGGAGGAGGCCAAACAGTCAACAGGCTTTGTTATCGATGATGATGATGCCTCCTCTCAAGCCTTTTTGAGCAAGGCGACAATCTGACAATAAATATTCACACACACACATCACAACACAGGAAAAGCAATGCAGAAAAACACTGCAAGAAAATCGCAGGGCAAACTGGGGAAACTTCAATTGAAGTTTGTGCATTTTGTGGCAGATTTTTTTACTCAACTGATTTCCAAAATACTCGTAAAATTGCAGCTTAAAACAATTTACACATTTAGACACAAGAATGCAACATTAGGCAAATTTTTCCTCTAAACATATTTTCAATCTGAAACGATTAAAAAAAGTAGACAAATAAATTAATTAACGACTTATAAATTGTGTTCGAAATATTCTTAAACTAAGAATATACCAACACCTACGTTTAGCTGGGAAAAGTTCGTGTCTATAGCTATATTTATATTTAAATGGTTTCACAACTAAATGGCCCATAAAACGAAACAAAAATATGCCAAAATGTATGCTGTCTCCTTTGCTTGATTTCTGTTTACATTTTGCTCAGTGTACAGCCAGCCACAAACACATTACGAAAACGAAGTTATGCACAGCACCCACGCTCCATGCCAATACCCGGAGTCAATTGCCGTTAATGAAAACCAAAATAAAGATTAAATGAAAGAATAAAATGACAGCCGCCCCAAACAAGAACCAGAAGCCAACAAAAAGAAGGAAATGTGAGGCTGGAAAGGCAGAACCGACAGAGTCAGAGCAGAACAGAACCCTAGCCACAGGACGAGCTATGTATGCGCTGCTCTACGACAACAACAGCAACAGTGCCTGACATAAGTATGTCACAGCAATCGCGTGCTTTATCGCTGCTGCTGCTGCCGCTCGTACTCCTTTTGTTTCTTTTCGGGAGGGTTTTTCCTGGTGGGGGGGTTAAACGGAAGCGAAACCACTTTGAATGGTTTGACATGTCAACGTTGACATAAAATAAATCACCAAGCGACCAAGCGACCGAGCGACCGAGCAACGGAACGACGGAGCAGACCCAGAACCGGAGTCAGGAAACTGCACTTGAAACTGCCTTGGCAAACTGTTAACTGCTTCTGGTTCTGGTTCTGGCCAGCAGCAGCTCTCGCTGTAGCGCTGTAGTAGTAGTTGCCTGGGCGTTTACAAGTGGGAGTGACTGTGTGTGTGTGTGTGTGTGGCAGAAAGCAGTGCAGTGGCTGGGCTGGGCAGGGGAGGGTAAAAATTGGGCACTCAAAATGTTGTATGTGCCAATTAAATGGGGGCAAGGCAAATGTTGCAAATGTACAAATGTGAATACATCCATGCTACATGCGGCAGGCAATCCTGGAGTCGTTGACAAGCAAAAAAGGAAGTCCGATCCATTGAGTGTATGGTGGGAAGGAGTGCGGTGTGGGGGAGGAAATGTTAAAGGAAAAGTAATTGGAATAGTGTTCTGGAGGGGGCCGGCAAGGAGAGAGGGTGGGCAAGAGCGAGCCAGGCAGTGGTCTCTCGTTGACATTTGAAGGGAACAAATTGAAGACCCGTTGCCAGTCGCCCAACAGGGCTAATACCCCTGTGATATCTCAATTATATCTCAATGGCTTAATGCCCGAACAGCTGTAAAATTGGCAAATTGAAAAGCGGCAGGGAAATATCTTAAACAGCAGGCGGCAAATAAATTGCACGAAAATGCCTGACATTATGCCAAAGTCTTTGGGCCGCTGTTCTGCCTCTGCCTCTGCCTCCAGCTCTGACTCTGATTCTGATTCTAGCTGCGGTCTCTGGTCTTTGGGCCTGCTCTTTGGGCATTGAACATGCAATGTCCATTACAGAAAGTGCAATTCTGTGGCCAAAACAAAAAAGCCAAAAGACAGCGACAGTCGTTCGGGCAGCGGATGGGGGGAGACCATAAAGTGCTGCAAAAAGTTGCCACTTAAACAAGTGCAATCAGCAGAAAGTAAGTCAAAAAGAGAGGTGGCAGCAGCAGCAGCAGTAGCAGCGGGCAGGAAGCGGCAGCGGCAGCCGGAGTGCTGCACGACAGATGGAAATGGCTAAGAATAGTAGTAGGTGGGTGGTGGAATGGATGGCTTGGGGGGCCTTAAGAGTGTGCCAAAATCGGCCAAGGAGCTGTAAATTTTATTGGGGTCTCTGTTGCAAATGAACGCGACACGCCACACGCCCCCAAAGAGAAAGAGAGAGAAAGAGGGAGGGAGGTCTACAGAGCGCAGAAATAAAGTTATAAACCAACAGCAAGAGGCAGCAGCAGCAGCACAGTCTGTGTGGGTAGTAAAAATTACCAATCTACCGAAGGGCTACCCTTGCCCCTTGCGTTCCCCTAAATCATAAAGAATATACCATTTTGCTGGGGGTTGGACTTGTTGGAGTAGGGGTGTGGGGCAGCCATTGTGCGGTGGCATTGGCTGATGTTGGGGCTCAGTTCGTGTTGGGGTTGGGGTTGGGGCTGGGGCTGTGGCATGGGCATGGCTGGGTGGCTTTATGTGGCCACTAATGCATAATATTCAGCGTTGCCTTCTTTTGCACGTCATGAATTTTACACGCGGCTTCTTCTACTTCTGATGCGGGCTACTGGCAACCATTTTTCCATTGCTTTTTCGCGCTCCCCGGAGCATATACTCGCATTCGCATAGAAGCCACCAGAGAGGGTCGCGTCGCGTTGCGTTGCCAGCGGGGAAAACATTAAAGCAACAAAGCGCAGGGGGTGGGGCAGACGCGTTTTTGTTTGGAATTTGAGGTACCCCTTTTGTATATTTTGCGTTTATAAATACATTATTTGGCCATTAAATCAATAGAAAGAAGACCCCCCACCTACACAAGTCACAAATTTGATTGAAAACTTAACAGTCCATCAATGGGGATGAGGCTTCAGTCAAGGACATCGACTAGCAGCTGAGCAGACAATCAATCAGCGCAGAGTGAATGCACAATAAACTTAATGATTCGGTAATCAAAGAGCAAAAGATACTCAAAAGCATATTATTCCTTGAATGGGTTAATCGGTGTAGGAAATTCTAAATAATAGTGCCAAGCATCCATTGAGTTCTCTCTGTTGGCTGAGTGACGTGACCGAAGTCTCATTATGATCTCGTTCTCTCTGGAGATGGAATCCTTAAAGCCAATATACCTTTTACTTCCTACTATCCGTATCCCGCATAACAAAAATGTGCTAAAATGGCTTACTCTTCCCCGATTTCTCTCTCCCTCGCCCTGTCTCTACCCCTCCATGGCACTCTGTGTGTGTGTGTCAAGCGGAAGTGCAGGCGTTTTCCGCTTTTGGCCCAAAACTGAACGTTGGCCATATTGTTATGGCTGTTACTGTTGTTATTGTTATTGCAGGCAGGTTGCTGCCGGCTAAAAAATTGTGTGCATTTTTATATATATATATAAAGAACATTTCTCTGCTACCCCCTGCACATTTTGTTATCCCTTTGTTATTATTATTATTACTCCTCTTGTTGTTGTTGTTGTTTTTGTTGGTCTGGCACATTTTGTAGCACGGAACTGCAACAATAAGGAGAGACTAGCACAAGAATAGGAAAAACTATCGAAAAGTGGTGAAAGTAGCAGAGGGGGAGGGTGGCAGCAGATAGGCAGGCAGGAATGTGCCGGCCAAAGTGGCAGGGGCTATGTGGTAAAGTGGCAAGACTTCTATGCCGCAACATTTCGCATGATTCCAAGCTCATTTATATTTCATTTATTGCCACATTGCCTTCAAATGGCATTTGGCTGTGGCAGGCACTTTAAAGCAATAGAAAAGAGGCACGAAAACTACGGCAGCAGGAGGAGCATTTTCACAGGGCACTTTGCTAATGTTTCATTGCCAAATCAAATCAAATCAAAAGAAAAATTATGTTTTTATGAGTCACATTTTTGTCAGCCTTTTGGTTCCACATTCCATTTCTGGTTAAGTCTTCCATGGCTGCAATACCTTTCCCAGAATGTTCTTAAAAACTTTTAATATTCTACTTTAAGCCGGGAACATTATGGCTTTTAGCTGTTTCTTGCCACCAACTGGTCGTTGCTTCCTTTAAAAACAAACAACAAATGGCAATTGAGCGGTGCTACTGCCGCACAATTTGTGTTGTCTGCTGACGATCCTTAAAGTCAGAGAAAGCTTTAAATTTATTTAACAACTTCCTCAATGGACAAAAGGCCAAATGGCAAAGCAGCTGACAAGCAAGAGAGAGAGACACTGCCTTGCATAGAGAGAGTGAGGTGAGAGATGGGGGACATGCTCTGAAAAAGAGGAACAGACACCCACTAAAAGAGTGGAAAGAGAGAGTGAGAAAAGGGGTACACAGATGCATAGAGCGAGAGAGCAAACAGAAAGTGTAGCAAAGACAACAAAACATAAAAAATATTTATGTGGCATGGCAGAGGGGTTTTCCTCTCCTTTCCTTTCCTTCTTTTTATTTGTATTATTTTGTGTCTGTGTGTGTGTGTGCGTAACTATCACGAGCAGCAGCAGCATGCAGCATGTAGCAGCATCGGCTTGTTGTTGCTGTTTTCTCCATCTATTTCTTAAGTGCTTTGTTTGCAACGCTTTCCCTTCCTTACGCTCTGCAGCCCACTACTATCCCATTTTTGTTTTTTTTTTTTGGGTGTACACTGTACAGGGTATCCATGCCAAAAATCCAAAGCAAACGCAAGCGAGTAAAAGCCAAAAGCAGATGCACGAGTGCGGGAGATGCGGAAAAGATATGCAAAACTAAACAAGCAAATATTTCAGCATTGCATAACTAAGCCAGAAGTTCCACTTTCTGTAGCTGCATCTGTGTATGTGTGTGTGTGTGGGTGTCCCTCTCTCTTTGTACATGTTTCTGTGCGTGTGTGTGTGAGTGAACAATAAGCAACAAGAAATAGGGACTCTGAAAGAGAGAATAAGAGTCCTGAAAACCCTGGCAACGTTGTGTGCAAGAGCACATAAGTGAGTGCCACCCGTGAGGAAGGACTATGGGATGCATATGGGAGCAGGGCACACGATTTTTGCCATACCATTCAAGATCGGGAGAGTATAAAACTGCTGGTGGAGGGGGGCTGCTGGAACATTACTTAACGGCAGCGCTAACATAGCAACAGCACTGGTAACATTTCACACTAACAGCTTGTGGCCGCTCTTCGTTAACAGTCTGTGGCTGCTCTGCATTAACAGCCTCTTCTGCTCTGCATTAACAGCCTCTTGCTCCCGGTTACAGCTCACTGTTAGCGCTCTCTGCGAGCGCTATTACGATCCACACGGCTCTCGAGCGGCCTCAGCAGATAAGCTAGAATTACGTTCCAGCCCCCCGCGTGCATAGAAGTGTGAGAAAGTGATCCCAAGGAAACAAAATAAATAAGATCATCTTCGAAGAGCAAACCACTTGTAGAAAGCAACCAAATTAATGAAAAATATACTGTTCTGCACTTCAAATCATACATAATATCAAATTACATTCCCAAGTTACGGGTAAATGGGAAATAAATATCCCAAAATTTACATTTTATGCCCAAAAAAAGAGTAGAGTAGTCCCATAGTCCACTGTGGTACGAGTACGAAGTAGGCGCGCGCGGTCTGCTTTAAGGCTGCAGCTGCTTTTGCTTATGCTCAAAAGAAAAGCGCTAAAAACTGGCACGCATTTGAATGCTGCTGCATGCTGCTGCCTGCTGCTGCAGCTGCTCATTAGGAGGTGGCTTTAAGGGGGTTTGGCTGTAGACTGTAGGTTGTAGGTTTTCCCTCCTGCCTGGACAGGTGACAAAGAAATGCTAATGTCGCTCTCTTGCATCGCTCTCTCTCTCTCTCGCTCTGTGGCACAAAAACCCGTTTTTTGATGCCTGCTCTAAAAATGGCAAAGCACTCTACAAAAAAATAAACAAGAAAAAAAACCAAAAGGTGGAAAGAAAAGAAAAGGAAGGACAGCAAAAAATAACTAGTGCAAACTTTGAGTGTATGCGTGTGTGTGTGTGTGTGTCTGCAGCTGCAGCTGCATATGTGAGTGTTTGTGTGTTGACATTAAAAGAAAAGAAAAAGAGAAGAGGCGAGACCATCCTTGGTCAGAAGAAACTTACAGCGAGGTCTTAAAGAGTTTTTACTAGACGAAAGTTTAAGGGAAAAAGTAGTGGAAAAGGAAACTTTTAGCAGGCACTTTAAGCTGCAGTTAAAACTGCACTTTATGACTTCATTTTGGAAACATTTAGCTACAAATATTTAAGATCGCTTTTCACCAAAGACACACACTGACTTTTGCTTGAAGCTTGTGAAAATGGCACTTAAATTTGCTTAAAGAACCAAACAAGCGGCAAATGCATTGCCAAATCAAACAATTTTCATGTTGCTTTTCCTACCCAGTTGCCCGCGCCCAGCCCCCTAGTCCCGCTTCAGTGTCTTTCTCGTTGTGTGTGTTTTTTTTTTGCATTGTTTCCTCTTGCCGGGAAAGGCTAATAAATCACAGGCAACCATTAAGCCGCCTTGCTACACATACGCTAATCTACTCCACACACAGCAAGACATACAAATGTATGAATAGAAGCGAGAGAGAGAGAAGAGAGAGAGAGCAAGAGAGAGAGGAGCCAATTCTGTGTTCATTTTTGGAGTATGTGAAATATTTTCATAAACAACATAAAACTCAACCGAAATGGCAGTGTTATTAATCAAAGTAATGTGTGCTCCCGTGCTCTACCTAAAACTGAATTTGTATTTGTATATTCGTATATGTGTGGTATATCATTGTATACATATGTGTGTCTGTGTGTGTGTGTGACACAAATCAAGTGCAGTTTTTGGGGCACCAGTCCCAGTGCCTAGACCCCCCAAACCCAAACCCAACCCCACCCAACCCATCCCGTCCGTGGTTTAGTGTGTTAGTTGAATTCTTTTTTTTCGCAGGTGGATTTAATGGCACTTGTATTTGTTTGATGGCCGCTCATCAAGCATTTTTGCTGCGGTAATAACTATTATATAATAATACTCGTAGGACACAAAAATACACCATACGTTATGCGTTCTATATATATATATATGTCATACACTTGAGAAAATACTAGACCTAAAAGTGACATAGAAATCATTATTTATGGGCCATTTCTTGGAGTGTATTTATTTGCTTTTTCTCTTATTTTTCTGGTTTGAGAGTGAATGACGCGACGCGACGCTCGGCGGACGGGGACGGGGACGGTGACGGACCACCCGTTGCGATTAAATTAATGTGCGCTCATATACGCACACAAAAGCTAATTTCAGCGCTTGATTAAGTTGAAGTCGTTAAAAGCGGCCAAGTGCTGCCACTGCTGCCGCTGCCACACGCTGCGTATGAGTAATGTGTGCTGCCTGATTGTACATAGAACAGAGTGTGTGCGTTTGTATGTGTGCTCAAGAGCCACTCACCCACTCCTTGAGAGAGAGCGAGAGTGCAATGCCACGGAAGGTGGTCGGTCTCTAACAAATCAGTTAACAAGCGTGTAGTCAGTCAGACTTAATTAGTAGCTTGTATTAAGTGGGGAGGTACGTACATGCGTGGGGCGCAAGGTCTAGCAAGTGCAACATGACAACTGAAGGCGCTAGACTTGAGAAGGCAGTCAGGGATATTAAGAAAAATATTAAGTTCTATTAAATGCATTTAAAAAATTCAATAATTAAATACTTACTGGTGAAAAAAACTCGATTATATACTGTCGAAAATGTTTTCAAGTGTGGGTCATATTTTCCACCCAGAAACTGAATTGGTTATATGAGAACTGCAATAGAGACTAAAAATTATTAATTGGTCAGGATTGCATTCACTTGAAAGTAATTAGAGATTGGATTTAAGGCAATACTGGGGAAATCAATTATTAAATTATTATTTCACGATGTATTACATTTAAGCAAATGATTTTCCATTTAAATGGCCAACTGATATAAGCAATTATTTCGTCAATGTCGGGCAGATGTTTCTGCTTCTAATTAAGCTCTAAATTCTGTACAAATTTGCTGCAACAATTATGCCCAACTTTAAACAACTTTAATAATCACCTTTTTCTCTCTCTCTTTCTCCCCCTCTGTGTTATTTCTCCGATAGGTTCGCCGCCACCCACTGTCACGTGGCTGATGAATGGGCAGCTGCAGAACAGCGTTGTCGATTACACCTACGATGGTACCATCAACAGCAAACTTGTGGTCCGCAACCTGTCACGCATCCACCAGCATGCGGTCTACACCTGCCAGGCGAGCAATTTCCACAAGAAATTCGTGGCCACCAACATAACCATTGAGCTATACCGTGAGTATTCCTTTAAAGCACGAAGAAACGATCCCTGGCATCGAAGGAGGTTGAATGCTATTTTTGGCTTTAGATATTCATTAAAATATTTCTCGTTTATAAATTCGAATGGGAAATGGTGTGGTGCGGTGGGTGGAGCTAGTCCAGTTTGAGTTTCCCAGCGAGAAATATGGTGCTAAAAACGTTTTGGGCAAACAGATTATTTCACTTTTTTGTTGAAGGGTTTTGCGAGGGTGTGCAATGCGAATTCTCTTTCTTGTTTTTGTTGTGTTTTTTGTTGCGTGTTTTTTTTTGTTTTTTTGTTTGTTTTTCAAGCGTTGCCGATAAAAGTTTTAACAAATAGCTGTGCAGATAAAAATGAAACCCGGCCACCCACACACAAACACTGAAAAAAAAGAGAAAGGAAATAGTAGCAGAGTGGGTGAAAGGGTGCAAGAGAGAGGGAGAGTGAGTTGGACAAAAAAATAGATAATAAAATGGCTTATGCAAATATAACAAAATGCAAACGGCAACAGCAGAAAGAGAAACAGAGAGGGTGATAGAGAGGGAGAGGGAGAGAGAGAGAAAGTATTGCATACAATACACAGAAATAATTGGTAAAATGGGAAAAGAGAACACATTTTTGTGTGCGTAACTTGTTCAACCTACCTACACAGCGCGCTGTGACCCCTGACCTGACACATATTGTTCGAACACATCACAGCCCCCATCTGCCCCATTCCGCCCACTGCTGCTCCCTAGCTCTATATGTATGTGCTCTGTTCAGGTTAGTGGAGTGTTCCACGCCGTGTCGTGCCTCGCATCCCGCATGGATTTATTATTTTGTGACAATTTTTAAAATGCCTCTAGAACGACACGCGCCCCCCTGCCTCCCTGGCACACTGCCACACTGACACAGGGTGCATGCTTCTCGTTGCAATGGCCATGCAAATTGTTAAATTGAATTAAATTGTTGCCAATTCCAGGCTCCACAAGAGAGCGGAGGGCATGGGCAGCGCAAATGGTTAAGAGATTTGTGTCAGGGCAAGCTGTTTGCAGCAAGAGTTTATTTGGAATGACAAATATTCCATGGAAAAATCCCATCAACTTTATTAGTTTCAAAAGTCACTGAATGGCGGACAGTGGGGTAGGGTGGAGGGATTTTTATGGGGATTTGCATTCCATAAAATCAAATGCAACATAGCTGAAAAATCGGGCAAAGCTGCCATTCGTTTTAAGCGGAATGATTGAGGATTATGTTGAGGATATTTTTGTACCAAAAGAATGCAATGAAAACATTAGCTAAAAGGATTTAGTGTTGCCTTAACAGAAATTAATTAATAAAAGACATTCCTCAAATGCAGTTGGAAACAGGAAAATGTGCACCTCTCTGCGGCTGTACTTGAAACTTTTCTGTGTACACCCAAAAATAATCGAAAAATATCTCCACTTTGTCTTTTCTTGTGGATGGCGATATGCCCCCCTAAACGTATAATATTTTGTTGCCTGCTACTTGATTATTAGGCCCCAGGCATTGCGCTAACATCCAAAGATTGCCCATAGAATTTTATGGCACTTTCGCGGCGTCTGTCATGGCTCTCAAAATGCCAAAGCAATTGATGTCAATTCCTACTTAGGCGAAGCTCCTCCACTGCTCTGCGCGCTGTTCTGCCCCCAAAAAGAGGCACGAATAAATGTTGAAACTGTTCCTGCGACAGCAACGGCAGCAGCTGGTGATGCGCATATTTGATATTATTGCTCACAGGCCAAAGATACGTAGGGTACGTACGGACATCCGTACGGCATGTGTAGCAATTGCGAGGGGCATAAAAGTTAACACCACGTCAATAATGAAGGAAGGCCGCTCGATAGGAGTAGGCAGGGGGCAGGCCACACATTGACTAGGTCAATTAATGTGCCCAAAGTTCACTAAAGATATTAGACAGCCATGAGCCTTATTAGCGGCATGTGCAATGGCTGACCTTGAAAAAGAGGGTGAAAAGGAGAAAAAGCAAAGTTAGTTTTCCTCTTTGCGTGAATGGAAATTTCCCATTTTTTTTGGTTTTGTACTGCGCGTGTAATAGTCACAGAAAGGAGAGAGAGAGAGAGAGAGAAAGAGTCAGAGTCAGGTAGAAGTTTGTTGAATAATAAGTATGACCTTAATTAGTTAATTTTATGGCCACTAACAATTAGATTACGCCCGTCACGATACCCTTCACCCCCCACGCTCTACCACTCTACACACTTAACTTGTCTGGAAGGGGGGCTGGGCCACAATTATGAGGTAGGATAGACCTCATTAGCACACACTTTAAGGATTCCCCCACGAACAAAAAATTGTTGAAAGAATTATTTTGGGAATTATTTTTAGAATGGAACAAATTTGCGTTATCCTTGGTCTTTTTTTTTAACTTGTGTAAACTATTTTTAAACGTTTTTATGACATTATTAGATATTAGAACAATATTTTTGGGTGGCCAAAGGATGTTGGAAATGAATTGAAAGTGTAGCATACATCTTGGGGCAGAGCTAATCTTGAACACTTGTGGCAGCTGTAGCCTTTTCCGTATACATTTTTAATGTGCCTTTGCTTTTATTTTAACTCATATTAAATTTTATTTAAAATTTAAATTTATTTCCCCTTTTTTCTTTTTGTTTTTAAAGAATATTCTGCTCATAAAAGAGGCTCAATTTATGTATACAAATCAGACATAGATCGTGTTGCATGGATACACCCGAGTAATCCTTCAGCTGTAGTAACTTTACCCATCGAATTGTTCATGTTACAAATTTAACAATTTAATATCCTCTTTTGCATAATTGGACACTGGTTGTGAATGCCACCGCCCGCCCTTCATTTTGGGGGCGTTATATATTCAATGCTCTCTCTCTCTCTTTCTCTCTCGCGGTGTAGTGCGTTTAATTAAACATTTAAACGATTTTCCAATGCAAATGTGCATAATTAATTTAATTACAATAAAACGCAGCAGCAACAAAAACAAACCTGTTCAATGCTGAAACAAAAACAACGGCAGCATAAAAAATTGAAATAATATTGTAATATATGCAAGTAAAATATATAAATGCTGCAACAGCAACACCAAAGGAACACAGAAATAAAATAAAAATAAATGTGGGGAAAAAATAAATACACAACGAATTGAAATAAATAAAATTGTAGATAGTTTTCTCTGTCTCTCTCTCGTGTGCCTGCCTACCTCCAATCAGTTTTTATCATCGCATTTGGGCTTAACTGAAATGTCACGCCTTTAAATTAACGCACAAAATGCGCGGCCAACCGCAGTAAATGTTGCAACACCAACAGCAAAAACAACAGCCACAACAATGGGACTTAACCTGGCTATGTGGGTGCTAAAATATGGATAAGGGAAAGAAATTGCAAAGACCCTTTTGCAGCTGATTCTATCAATATATCATAATGCGGTGCAAGTGGTTTATGTTGAAGGTGGAATCGTGTAATTGGAAGAGTCTTTAGATGCTGGAGAGGTGTCAAAATCAGCAATGATATATTCATTGAAAGGATAAGCATCTAAGCAGTTTATGCTGGAACACAGACAGGGATTTGTGTTAAGGTGAATGCAGTCGAAGAGACTATGGGGGGGCCAAGCGTTGCAAGTGTTACGCCATGCAGCACCAAGCCCCAAATGGATGATGTAAATGGAACTCCAGGGAATTTGTTCCACATAGAACTCTCTTTTTAATGGTAGAGATTCCGTTGCATCCTTTCCCTTTGCCAATAATGATTGCTCAAAGCGTTAAGTAAATCACCCAAAATTGCAATTGATAAATAAAAACCTAAGTTTGTAACTAAAAAATTAAAGAGCTGTTTAAATATCTTTCGCTTATACTACACATCCACTCGCCAAGCAATCGCCCAAAAAATCTGCTAAAAATAAAACATTAAACAACTGCACAAATATTTGATTTTCCACAAAATAATTTTGCACCACCACCAAATGCCAGTTTAATATTTATAATCATTTTTCAAATTGAACACCAAAGTAAAATATTAAATGAATGCAGCGAAAATGTGCACCCAAAAAAAGCAAGCATGGTAGAAAAAGGTAGAAATAATGCACATACAAGTGCAAATAATAATAACAATAATAATAATGATAGCGATGCTGGAAAATGGTGATAATGGGAGACAGTTGTGTAATGCTGATAATGAACCTGAATCAAAATCCGCTACGTGATGGCAGCGGCGGCGGTATTTATTTTTCGTTGAGCAGCAGCGGGGAGGGAAAAACTAAGAGTGGAAAAAATACCAGCCTGATACACCTGATATATTTATATTTTCTGCATTTGTTTATTTGTTTTTGGGGCCAGGCACTTTTTCAATTTGGTGGGTAAACAATTTGCTGTCACCATATGAATATTAACAAATATTCAAATTACATAAATGATAATTGCATGAATATTTATTGGCCATTGGCCATTGGCTGTGCATTGTTTTGTGATTCTCCACCGCTGCGGAAACAGCCCGAAAAAGGATTGCCAATTGTCTGGACATATGGCCACTATTAATTGAATAGAGACTACTGCCACAGATTCGTCATTAAAGTTGGTGCTTAAATCTTTTTCCGGAGCTCGGATTTTTTACAATTATAATTGGGATTTTCGCACCACCACCACCACGCGTCGCGTCGCGTCGCTTGATTAACTTTTCATTTATTTTCTTGTGGGTTTTCTGTTGCTTATTTTAATTGATATTTTTCTGACATTTGCCTTGGCATTTTTTTTTTTAGTAATTTCCCCGACATTTATCATAGCGTTTATGTATCCCTTTTGTGGAGCTGCGACCGCGGCACCATGCCCCACATAGTTGCCATGATTTTTGTTGCTGCTGCTGTTGCTGTTGCTATGGACTGCACTATGTGTGTTGCAGAGAGACAGAGAAAGAGAGAGAGAATCGTAATTTGTTGCAATTAATTTTAATTGCATTGCCTGTCATTTTCATTTCCATTTCGTATTCGATTTTTCACACACAATTTGAATAAATCAACAAAAAGCTGCTCTGCAATGAACCAAAAAAATGAAAATGAAAATAAAAGAGAAAGACAGAGAGAGAGAGAGAGAGAGAGAGAGAGTGAAAAAACGCAACCTTAAATGGCATTTAAGCAAATAAATTAACTATGGAAATTAATGCCAACGCTCATAAACAAACTGTTTGCCTTTGCCATTACCATTGCAGTGCGTCCCCTTTTGGTGGAAATCAGCTTCAACAATCAGCCCATGTCCGCGGACCGCAAATACGAGATTGAGTGCCAGGCCATTGGCTCTCGTCCGCCCGCCAAGATCACCTGGTGGATGGGCAATCTAGAGCTGCACGGACATAGCCAGAAGGTAAAGAATACAGAGAATTCAGAGAGAGAGAGAATGTCTTACATTAAATATATATATTTCTTGCTGTTCTCTATAGGTCTCGGAGGATGGCAATGTGAGCACTTCCGTGCTGTCGATTACTCCCACGAGGGAGGACCATGGCAAGGCCTTATCCTGTCGCGCCACGAACGAATTGGTACGCAATGGCATACGGGAAACGGCCATGAAGCTGAATGTGTTCTGTAAGTATATTTCAAAAATAACTTCAAATTAAACTAAAATTAAACTTGAGTTAAACTTTAGTGTGCGCAGAAAGATTGTCTGTTCAACAGAAGTTAAAGTTGGTTTTAGAACCTAAGAAATTACTTGAATTTTTAGCAGATTTAGCAGACTAAAACCTCCAACTGGAGCTCATTGTTAAGAAATGCTTTAAAGTAGAGCAGCAAATAATTACAGAAAAGAAAAGCAGCAGACAAAGCGCTTATCCTGAAGTAGTTTTGGGTGCCCAAATATATTTTTATGGCTTTATTTAAGCCACTTGGAATACCCCACAATTAAATATAAATTTTAAAACTGTACTAGCTTTGAATTTATTTTAATTTAACCCATGAAAAACCATCAAATACATTAAACACAGAACCTTCACAGCTTAAAGTACAGGCCCCCCCGCAGCCCTTTATATTTGTGCCCCTCTTTCCACTAATAACACCCCACCCTGCCGTGACATATGCCACTGGCTTTATGAGCGGTGTCCCCCATAAACCATCAATGGACCTCAGTGCTGGTTCTGTTTCCGTTTCTGTTCGATGCCATAAACTATGTCAACCGCTTATCGCCCTTCTGCTCCCTGCCTGCCGCTCCTTTACCCTATTTGTTGGGCTGGAATCAATATTCATTTGCATACCAATGGGCCGCCTCCTCCATAGTGACACACAGCCAGACAGGCAGACAGACAGACGGACAGACTTTTGTGCCAAATGTTTTGCAGGCCAAAAACACTCGTATGTCAATCGTTTGTTTTATGCACGCAGGCGGATTGGCAGGCAGGCAGGGCAGGGCGCAAAAGTTGGTTAATAAAAATGCTATGCTGAAAAACGCAAAAAGAGAGAGAAAGCAAGCTGCTATCCAAGGAAAAAGCTCACTTTCCAGCAGGAAAAACACACACACTCCACTCCACAGCCCCTTAATGTTTCAATAGTCGCGCAGAGTCGCGGCATGTCCTGGAAATGGGACGCTGCCGACGCGACGACAGCGTCTTGGGCAAACAGTTGCCACGTTGCTATTATCTAAAAAGCTTGCCGCATCGTTCCGTTCCCCAATGCCATTGAAACTTTTACTCCTTTCGTTTGGGGCTCCTGCCAACGCGGCGACGGCTCCTGCTGCCTGCCACTCGAGGATGCTACTGCCTGCCTGCCTGCCTGCCTGCCACTGGATGCTGCTTGCAGAAGCTTCTTCGCTGCTCGCTGATATAAAAAATTAGATAACAATTTCAATTTCCATGCTCATTTACATGTTTATAGCGTGCTTAAAATATTTTGCCCTCCCACTTCCTGAGATTTCATATTTCCCACCCTACGACCCGTCCCGTCCCCTCCCGTCCCCTCCCGTCCTTTTCCAACAATTTTTGTGTCTTTTTTAAGAACGTTCTTTGTTTGCCTTTTCCTTTTCAAGGGGAAAATTGAAAAGTTGATGCAATGATGATGGAATGGCGAACGGGGGAGTGGGGAATGCGGAATGGGGGAAATAAGTTGGGCTGGGGAAGGATGGGGAGGGCAGCCAATACAATAATTTTCTCATTATATCAGAAGAGGCCATAAAAACGCGTTATCTGTAATATATCTTAATTCTCTTCATCTCTCTCTCTCTCGCTCTCTGGGTCTGTGGGTCTCATTTTCCACACAATCAAGCACAGGAAAACCCGCTTACCTGCTGGGCAAAAATTAAAGTCACATAATGACAAGGCAGGAAAAAGGGAGCCAGTCGCAAGAGCCCGTGTATAAAAAAAGGCAAAGGTTTTCCCCAAACTATATTTGCAATTAATTTGGCGGTTCGTAAGCCAATTTTCCCAAATGATAAAAAGCAGCGAGAAAAGCGGAAAAACTAAACTTTGAAAACATAATGTAATTTATATGGCAGGCAGGCAGGCAGGCGGACAGGCAGGACAGGCAGGACAGTCAGCTTGGGGAATCAATTTAAGGCTCTGCTAACGAGAACTTGTACGAGTTTTGTGCAATAGGCAATGACAGGGGCAAACACACACACACACACAGATACACACAGCAGCAGCATCAGCAGTTGCAGCTGCAGCTGCAACATAATGTGGCAGTGGCACTCAAAAGTCGTTACGTTAAGCTGCAGTTTGGGTTGTTTTTTTTTTCGGACTTCCTCTTGCGGCGTCTCTCACTCTGTAGAACCATAAAATGCATTAGCCAGGACGTAGTAGTTGGCCAGCTTTTGCGTCCAGTGACAGTTATTACCACTTAAGCCCATCCTAACCGCAACAGTGTGGCCTGCCAGACAGCCCAGGCAGCCCAGGCAGCCCAGCCCAGCCAGCCAGCCAGCCACTTTCCAATTTGGCCTCTCAGTCGCTGCTGTTCACAAGAGAAAACTCTTTTCTCATCCCTTCGTTCCCTGCAGGGAATGGTCTACATCTGCAGCTCTGCCGCTTGCCTTGGGAGGGCTTCTCTGTGCCGCTGTCTCTTGCCCCCAGAGAATGTGCCTTGTCCTTGTCATTGTGTGTGTGTCCGTGTGCTTAGTTTTTCCTGAGTTTTGCCTGGGCTTAAAGTCATCGCTAATGAACTTGTTGAGCGGGCAGAAGAGTTAAGAAAAGCCTGGAGAACTCTTTAAATTATGCAAACTGCTTTGACTCCTTCTTCCTGTCCGTCACTGTCCCAACACCCCACACCCCACACCCCCTCCCCCTCTCACTCTCTCTGTCTCTCTTTGTATGGGCGTGTGTTACGGCAAGCACTTTTCATTTTCATTAACAAGTCGTTGCAAAAGACGAAATCGGCTTAAAGAAAACTTGCGTAGAAGAACAAGAAGAGAAACGAACTGGCACGGGGCAACGGGCCACGGGTAAGGGTAAGGAAGGGACCCAAAGATTCGACCAAAAACTACGAGCAGGAAAGGAGAAAAGTTGCCAAAAACAATGTGGAAAATAATAATAAACAAAGGCGAACAGAAGAGGAGAGCAGAGAGGAGGGAAAGAGCAGAAGCAGAACAGAGGCAGAACAGAGATAGAAAAGTGGCAAAAGAAGGCGAAGCGACACTAATCACAGATAAGCTGAGATTAACCCCCTTTTGAGCCCCACCCCACCCCCACTGGGTTGAAGGATTGTCCAAGACAGCAAATTACAAGCGATAGACTCTCACGCAGTAGAGGAGCAGGAAGAGCGGGAGCCGGAGCAGGAGTATCCTAAGACCAAGAACAAGAACTGTACAGGAGTCCCAATCTTAAGCTCTGCGAAGCTCTTGCAAAATGCAAATGAATACAATGCTCATCCCCGTATTTTGTTTTCTTCTCGCACTTTACACACTCATTCTCACACTTTCTCTTTGTCTCTTTGTCTCTCTCTCTCTTTGCAGTCATACCCACATTGCAGCTGGACCTGGGCTCCAATCTAAATCCCGAGGATATCGAGGAGGGTGATGATGTCTATTTTGAGTGTAAAGTGCATGCAAATCCAGCTGCTTATAAAGTTGTATGGAAGCATAACGTAAGTACAAACAACAACAATAGCCCCGAAAAACTTTTATTCCTTTGAAATATTTATGAAGTGGGAGAGAGCGAGCGCGATACATGTATTTATATGGAGAGAGTAATAGATAGATGAATGGCAAGGCACATCAACTTTGTGGCCCGAAAAGTTTTCTGTGTATGGGGCTGCTGACCTTCAAACGTACTTCAAACGATGCATCAGCCACTCAAGCCAATTGAGCGTACAGTTCGGTCCGTCGGTCGCTCGTTCGCTCGTCCCAAAACGGAACGGAACGGAAAGCAAAGAACTTCCGGCAATTCCCCAAAGATTGGCGTGAGACACACACGAACGACACAAGAAAAAGAGAGAGAGAGTGGAGTGGAGTGCAGAAGCAGGCTCTCTGGCTCCCTGGCTCTCTCTGGGTAAATTATTATGAAACAAAAATTAAGTGGTCATTTTTACTGAATTATTGGCCAATTATTTTAAGGCAATTGAGTCAAGTGCTGGCCCGAAAACAGCCTAAGACACGGCCTGGCACTACAGATGGGTTTCGATTCGCTTTGGTTCGGTTTGGCGGGGGTGGGGAGGGTTCTCTGAGGAATGTTTTTTCGGGTTTGGTATGGCTCCCACCGCCATACAAGTTTACAAGGCAAATTATTTGTTTATTAGTTGTATAAGAGGCGGCAGCAGCAGCGGCAGCAGCACAAAGAACTCGAACTCGAACAACGGTAACAATGGCAGGGGCAAGGCAAATAAATGTTATTCAATGTCGAGCACACAGGAGAGCGAACTGTTAAACTGCGTAGAGTGTGCAAGCCATTTGATACCCTCTCTCTTGCAAGCTTACTTGGCCGAACGAGAGCCATATGCAGATCGTGTGTATCGTGAGAGCGAGTGCGAGCAACTCTCAGAGAGCGCTAACAGTGAGCTGTAACTACGAGCGGCCAGGGGCCGTTAACGGAGAGCGCTAACAGGCTGTAAGCCCAGGGTATTAACAGCGCTCTGTTTCTCTGTTTACAGACATATGTACGTAATTCAATGATAATTTCAGGCAGAAAAAAATAGAAGACCTTAAAATACATCACCTAATTGCTTTAAAAAAAGTTTCCATCTGCTCGAAAAACCATATATACCCTGCTCTGCACAGGGTACTCTTAAACAAGACCAAAAAACCGTACGACCGAACGACGAATCAAGTGTATGAATAATATGAATGCTAATTGAATTCATTCACAATGCCAGCAATAACAACAGCAACGACAACAACAACAACACAATGAAGTACATGGGCAAACAAGCAGCTAAGCTACGCTAAGCAACAACAACAACAACGACAACAAATAACCACGAACAACCAGATGAACAGCACACACAACAAAACAGAACAGAACAGAAGAAGAACAGAAGAAGAACTTAACTTGGTCATAACTTTCACCGAAAACAACAAAACAAATACTCCGTCGTTTCGTGTACACTCGAAGATGGCCAAAAACTTTTGTGTGGCGTAATTTTTGCGTACAAAAGAAAAGGGGTGGGTGGGACTTTGCTTAGAAGATAAGAGGGGAGTGGAGGGAGGTTGGCAGGATATAAAGGTAGATAAAAACTTTATATGAAATAATAATTTGTGCGAAGAGACAAAAGGAAAGCCCACACAAGGTCCTGCATAGATTTGTAGGGCGATTATCCTATAAATTTAAGTAATTATGGAAGGGCAAGGCCATACAGTGGACACTGTTAATAGAGAATTGATTGAAATGTGGGCGAGTGTGCACTATATCCAAAAATATATATATTTTATGTATTTATGTTTTAAATTTTATTTATTTTATTTTTTATTATTCCACAAACTCCATTATCCAGTATTCCAAGCCTCTGTAGCAGAGTCACAACAACCAACCAATGGCTGCTGCTGCACGACGCGTGACTTGCCCGGGCTGAATACTTGCTTACTTGTTATCTAACATTGAACCAAAATGCTAATTATATAAGCGCAAGACTGAGAGAGAGAGCGCGAGAGAGACAGGGGGAGAGCGTGAGACAATCAATGAGCTTTAGAAGTCAATGTTAAATGCAAATGAACTGCCAACAAAACAACAAAAACAGTGCGGTGCGGTGTGGTGCGGTGTGGTGCGGGGGGGCAAAGGCAAAAAGTGTGTGCGTACGAGTGGGCTAACAAGCAGGCGACAGCCACACAGCCACACAGGCATAGCCCCGTAGCCGTACAGTTAGTTAGTCGTCGGCAATCGTCACTTACATTACCCTCGTAGCAGCAGGCAGCAGCAGGCAGCAGGCAGCAGTCAGCAACGACAGCAGCAGGCAGCAGCACTCTGAGGCAGCGTTCCCCCCTTCTAGTGTGAGTGTCATAACAATAAAAGTTGACTGCAGCAGTACACCGAAATGAAAATGAAAATGGTAATGAAATGGAAACGAAACGAAACGAAACTAAGCCAAAAAAAGCAGAGGATAGAATGGCAGAGAGTGTGGCAGTGTGGCTGGGACAGACAGCGACACTTACCATATCCAAGTGGTACAACCATCCACACACACACAAACACACGCACACACATGTGGCGTATGCGTAATGAGTTCAAGGCTAAGGCGCAAAATTGCAAATGTCTTTTGCCACGAGCAAATGTGAAGCCAAGTCAAGACGAAGCCAAGTCAAAGTCAGCGCTAGGTCCAAGGCAAGAGGCAAGGGGCATTCATTAAAAGTCAATTGTTAATTGGTGAAACGGGGGCGGTGCAGAGAGACAAAACAACACAAGGCAGTGCAGAGCAGTGCAGTGCAGTGTGGCGGCACAAATGCAATTCAAAGTGCAATCAAGTTAAAATAAACTTGTTTGCATTTGGCATTCAGTTAACAAGTAAATTAATTTTTGTATTTTCCCTTCGATTGGCAGGGCAAGAGGAGCAGAACCACCCGCCCCCAGCAGATGGCATCGATGCCAAGGCAAGAAAAGGGTGGAATTTGGCTGGGGGTTGGGGGGGTTGGGGGGAGACCTTGTCATTTGTCTGTGTTATTATTCAATTATACATGCTGACAATTAACGACGAGCTGGCAAATTAAATTAACAATTAGTTTTATTAAACTTGCACACACACACGCGCAGTGGGGAAAACTTTTACGCTACATATGTGTCAGTGTGTGTGTGTGTGTGTGTGTGGAAAACTTTTGCATGCTCATTAACAGCAACAACAAGAAGAAGCAGAAGAGCGAAGTAAAGGGAAACAAACGAGAGACGAAGACGAAGGAGCTGTAGCTGTAGCTGTAGCTGGTGCCCTCAGGCATAAAGTTTGATGGTAAAACGTTGCCAGAGCAACTGGGAGTTCAAGCTTCAAGTCAATTCTTACTGCCAGTAAAAGTTATTTAACACACACACATACACACATGCACATGCACACACACTGGCGCACACAGGCGTAGAAGTAACCGCAGAAATAGCAGAGAACATAACCAGCAAAATTTGATTAGAAAACCCAACCAAGTGGGTTGGAAACGTCTTTAAAACTTTCCACGGCACGATAGAACTTGCAGCTTAAATATTTATTCAAATTGAATATGCAAATGTTGCTGATGAATGGAGTGCATGGGAAATATGCATGAGGCAATGATTTCGGGGCTATAACTATATGCCACACAAGTGTGAAAGAGCCCAAGGATGTGAATGGCAGCAATGCATTTGTCCTTTACATAGTTGATGGATCCATTTTTGATGCAACATTGGGCATATCTACATATAACCAGATGAATTTGATTTAATTTAACAAAAATCTGAGTATTTAATGGGAAATATATTTAATGCCTGAAAATAGCCATATTGAAGCAGAATAACTGTAAGAATATTTTGGCGTTTAATTTTGTAATTAAACAAATTTGTGCCGTAGAAAAACTATAATTGAAAATAAATTAAACTTTGTTGCAGTCGGAAATGAATTCAAATATATTTGCATACCGTTTGCTATGGTCATAAAGGGTGTTCTTTAGCGGATAATTCCCTAAATTAATACTACCTCAGACGGACTAAAATCTGCTATTTTTTTTATAATATTATGTAAATGATTATTATTTATTTATGCAGAGACAAACTAGTAACAAAGCTTATGTGTAGTAATAAACAGCACTGGTTGCTGTGACCTTCGGCTATATGATTATTATTTATTTATTTATTTTGAATCTGTTTTGTCGCCCGCGCTTCAGCTGATTTTTTGTTGAACCAAAATTCACCCTGAACTCGGCCGAAACCGAAACAAGGCCAAAGCGAAATGGCAAAGAAATGAAAAGGAACAGAACGGAACGTAACGCAACGCAACGGAACGGAACGGAATGTATAAACCAAATCCACCTCAATCAGTCAAAGCCATCAGATAAATTACCAACACTAATTGGGTATTTATAGTCGAAACAAACATCAATGACAGACTATCACAAGTGGCAGGCGGGCAAACGGATTGCCAGGCAGGGGAATGGGGGATGGGGGATGGTTGATGGCAGGGGGTTGGACAAGCAGTGAGGCTCTTCAAAGAGGAGTGGCTGCCTGCCTGCCTGCCTGCCGTCGTGCAAACATGTCAGACGAAGAGACAGACAAACAGACAACAGAAATGGCAACGCATAAAATGCGCCATTAGCATTTGAGGGGCTGTGCCCCAAAGGGTTGTGCAGACATCATCAACGTGAGAGGGGTCCAGGGCGGGGGTTCAGTGGGATTTGGGTATGGAAAGGTGCCAGGACCCAGGGACCCAGGATCCAGGGACAATGAGCCAACGTGGCGGAAAAGCTGCAGCGGATGTGCCCCCAAACTATTTGGAAAATACTCTCGTAATGCTCAACGCCCCCCCTCCCACTCAGGCTCAGGCTCAGGCTCGGGCGTTTTTTGCTTTTGTTTTCTTACCTAACCAACATTATTTTTCCTTCATTTTTCTCGTTTTTCTCGTTTTGTTATTTGTTGTTATTTTTCTGGTATTTTACTGTCACACACAACCTTGAACTCTATTTACTTTTTTCGTATGGGCCTGGCGACATTTTTATTTGTTTTATGACAACAAGGTCGCTGAGCACCGTGCCCCGTGCCCCCATGCCCCAGGACCAGCTTTTCTGCCGCTCTCCTCTTCTTTATTTTGGGCCATTTAAGCCCGAAAACCCTATGGGAATTGAGGCTGCGTTTGGGCTGTGGGCCGAACGAGGCCTTGGGGGTGTGTGCCGCTGCTTTGGCGCTCTTTAAGCAGCTCTTTAAAAATTGTCTAGAGCAATGCAAATACACAGGAAAATGGAGAGTATCCCATGCTGCCATGTACATGCTGCAGATCTATTTTCAGAGGCATAGCACACACATGTATCCCCCTTCCAGCGTATCTTCTGCTCACTATCTGTATCTGCGATATCCATTACGGTGTGCCCCAGCTACAGCAATAGGTGTAGGTATCAATCATTGTCTGATTTCGAATTGAATAGCCGAATACAAATATAATTTGGGGTCAGGCATTCCACTGCTGCTCGCACGCTGTCTAAGCCGCTGTCTATCCAGCTATATAATTGTTGACATCCATATAATGGAAAGGGCACACACGCACACACAGAGACACCAGCAAGGAGCCAAACAAAAGACGGGATATACCGCCGGGAGTAGCAGTCCTTCTCCTCCTTCTTCTCCTCCCCCCGATGCATTATTGTCCAACGCCCCCAAAGATACGAACGACGCACTGTGAAGCTCTCCTTTCGCTTGGCCTACATCTGAGAGTTCAGAGTTCATGTGCGGTGTGTGCCGGGGGGGAGGGCAACGATACTATTATCAAAGTGTTGCATTGTTTCTGCTCGTATTTATTTGTGTACTGTGGCACAGGGTGCACACTGTACAGCGGACAGCGTACAGTGTGCTGGTAGTGTTTGCTACTTTGTTTTTATGCTAAGGTCATCGAAGGCATTGTTCTGGCTATGGCTGTGGCTATGGCTGTGGCTGTGGCTGCCTTTTTGACTTTTGTCCGACCATATTTATACACATTTTTGTTTTTATTTCTATTTCTATTTATTTGAATGCTTTTATTGTTGCCTCCACTACCACTACCCTGCCACCATTTCTCTGTATGTATGTATGTATATGTTGTTGTTGTTGTTTGGCTCTGTGGCAAAGTGCGAATTTGTTTTGCTGCTAAATGGCACAAGGCTCTGGGGAAATGCGTCAAAATGTTGTCGAGTGTCGGGCGGCGGCCCAGGCCCACTGGGGAAAAAGGCTGCCAAAAGGCAAAGCGTTGAAACGTTGGCGGAGAAGCATTGAGCAGCAGCAGCAGGCGGCAGTAGGAGGAGGAGCATCGAGCAGCAGGCGGAGCAGCATTATTTAAAAAATGAGAGCAAGCGAAAGTGCCCCCAAGAAGACGCAGAAGAAGGTCAAGCAGCCGCCTCTACAAGTATTTGGCTTGGCTGTGAATCATTCACTCTCTATGGATGGGTGTGTGTGTGTGTTGTGTGTGTGCTGGAAAACTTAAAGTAAATATTGGCTGATTTACCAGGCACATCGAAGGCAGGCCCACCCACTCAAACATGCCAAACACGTAGCGGAGGCGACTCTCTAATGAAGCTGCCGTTCAGCCATGTGTACATTTATGAGTGTTAGAAGGTGGCAAAAATGTGTGTGACCTTGTGCCTGAGCCAGTCAGTGCCTCGCGTAAGTAAAAGAAAGAAAGGCAGCAGGCAGAAGGGAATGGGAACGAACGATTTTTAAAGCAGGAACTGGGCGCACCTAAGTGGTGCTCGAAACTAGCAGAAAGTGGACTTTTTAATGCTGAGATTTTAGCCACTGAAACGCCAACACAGCCCAGGAGTGGGAATTGTTTTGAGTGCAGAATTTCACGATATATTTCTGGGTATTAAAACCTGCCTTAAATGCCTGATCTTTATTCCATGATTTGATGTTCGCGTATTCTACCGTGAATCCTGCCTTTATGATTATCTTTTAAGCTGACAACAAAACGTCAATCCAACAATACACATAAATTTCCCTGGCAAAGAAAACTGAAGTGAAAACTTATTTGAATGTAGTGAGTGGGTGGGGGGGGCTTTGCCATTGTCCTCGCATGCAGCTCAAAGCGCGGATTTCGCTCTCTTTGTGGTCTTTTGTGCAGCATACTTAATATGCTTAACTAGCGCTAATTAAGGGACAATTTTTGAATAGAGCAGTGCGCTGCACACTCCCTCTCTCTATCTCTCTCACTCTCTCTCTCTCTCTGTCTTTTGATGACAAACAAATGCTCATTAGAGGGCTTAAACCTCTCGCTCTCTCTCTCTCTCCCTTTATATATGTCTCTCTCTTTCTGTCTCTCTGCCTGTCTCTAATTATAAGCGACTTATATTGGTATTAATGTTGATTCCCCACTTCCATTTGCAGCATCAAATCATCCAGCACAATCAGCGAGCGGGCGTCATCGTCAGCAGCGGAGATTTGGCCCTGCAGGGCGTGACCCGACATCAGGCGGGGAATTACACCTGCACCGCCTCGAATGTCGAGGGCGATGGCGACTCAAATGTTGTGGAACTGAAAGTGATGTGTAAGTATTCTGTGGGGGTTTTTTGTTTGCCCTGTGAATATGTTGATTTGTGGCCTGGCCGGGCCTGGGCCACACGTTTCGATTGGATTTGGCTGAACACACTTTGATGTCATGTGCTGTGGTGTGCTGTGCGGGGCTGTAACCTCCTTCTTGTGTGTGTGTGTGTGTGTGTGTGTGTATGGCTGGACGGAGCCATAAAAAAAAGAACTCAACTAAACTCTCAATGTCCATCTGCATGGCTCTTTCTCGCTCTCTTTTAGGGCCATTAACAAACGGTTGCGTTGCGGGCTTGGCGCTTAAATAGAAAATCGAATCGTGGCTTTTTCTCATGGCGCAGATTGCCATTCAAACCCCACTCAAATCCTTCTTCAGTGCGGCCGCTGCTGCTGCTGCTGTTTGGTTTCTCGAGTGGACCTTTGACACACAAAAACGAGCATTATTGAGTGTTCGAGTGTGGCTGGCCAGAGCTGAGAACGAGAACGGGGCCGAGGATGGATGGCAGTCAGGCAGGCATTGGCATTGTGCTGCCCGCTCGTGCCGGGGGTGGCCTCTTGCAGTTTTATTGCGTATACGCCCCATTATTGTGTCCCTGCTTGAAACCTGTTCGGTTTCTATTGTGTGTGTTAGGCTCCTTCTGTGGGACACTGCTGCACTGTGAGCATTCCCGCCCGGTGCCAAAGTGCTGCTGGAATACACAAAACTCTGCACAAGCTGAAACCAGCGGGAAGGAAAGGGCGCAGCCGAAATACCAAATGTTCTTTCAAGGCAGTTCTTTTGCTATGGAAATATATCACTCTCTCCTCTCTCTCCTCTCTCTCTCTCTCTCTCTCTCTCGCAGACACTCAAAGAAGTGTTGCGCCCCGGCAGACCTTTCCGTGGAGCAAAAACCGCAAATCTTCTGCTCAATTTGTGCGCCCAAGCACTGAGGGCGCTGGAGACCAAAAGTTTGGTTAATTAGTTTGCCCTTTTGCGAGCAATTTAGCACAGGCGGCGGCACGGCAGCGGCACGGCAGCGGCACATCCCTCCCACATTCATCTTCGTCTGCTGCCCCACCCCCTGCTGTTGCCTTATGCTTTGGTTTTTCCGGTGCCATTTCCCTTTTATCACTTGTACTTTTCTCCGTGCTGTGCATTGTATTTTTTGTGCTGCTCTGCTCTGCTCTGTTCTGTTTTGGCATTTGTTGTGAGCAGAACTTCCGCTTTGGCTTTGGCTTTGGCCACAAAACCCACACACCCAGTGGGGGCAGCCTCTTCCTTTGGGCTGCTGGGGCCCAGCATTTTGTTTACAGCTTTGTTGGTGGCATGCAATATCGACAGTTGTCATCGGAATGCGGCGCACAAATAAATTCTAGTGGGGGGCACAAACTCAACAACCTGCAGCAGAGCAGGGCCCAAAACTCTGTGGCAAGCGACAGTTGAAAGATTTGACTGCTGCAAAGGATTAGAAAATTGAATTTTCTTTTTGGCCTCAGCCAGCTGAAACTTTTGCGTTTCGGCCCAAAAGTTTTTCTTTCACTTAACGGCTGGCGTAGCCCGTAACCCCCCCGTAGCCCCCCGTAATTCCAGCACTACTACTACTACTATTTTCGTTGCGCCTTCTCCTTGTGGGGGGCTTTGGCTTTGGCTCTGTTTCTGTTTCTGCTTTTTCTGCTGCTCTGTTGCTGTTCTGTTTCCTCTGTTTAGTTAGCTGCTTGAATGGGCAACAAGGAAGCCAAGCCAAGACCAGGCCCAAGCCCAAGCCCAGGCCCAAGCCCTGGCCAAAATCCCTCACATGCACACACAGGGCAAAGTTTTCTACTTAGGAGATGATTCCATTCGCGGGCAGTGGGGAGGCATGCAAAAACAAAGAAGCCGCTGCCCCAATACTTCAGCCTCTCAGCCTCTCCACTCTCCACTCGCTGATGCGATTATTGATTTGAGCTTCTCCCTTCCTCTCCTTCTCTGTCTCTCTTTGGGGGCTGCTGCAACAGCAAAATGCACTACAAACATCAAAAACTTTAACTGACTTTTGCCGCTCTTCTCTCTCTCTCCCGTTCTGCCGTTACAGATAAACCAATTTGCCGGCCCGATCAAAAGAAAATCTATGGCGTGGCCCGGAACGAGGCCGCTGAAATCGTTTGCGAAGTGGACGCCTTTCCGCCGCCGGAGAACTTCAAGTGGTCGTTCAATAACACAGCCGAAACCTTCGATATGCCACAGAGCGGTTTCCGTCCACACTCGGCACAGGGCTCCACACTCACCTATACGCCCGTGAAGGTAAGTCAATTTCTCGTTTTTACTTTTACTTTGACTCCAAAAGAAAGAAGCAGGAGGAGGAGGAGGAGGAGTAGGAGGAGGCGCCGTGGGAGGAGTGCGTGACCCCAAAAGGCACATTGAAGTGTATGTTAGAACGTCTACGAAACTACATTTTACATTTACATTAAATGCCAAACATGCCGCGACATTTGGGGTGGAATTTCGTGGTGTGGCTGCCTGCTGCCTGCTGCCTGCTGCTGGCTGATCAATTTTTCATTTCATATTTTGCCGTCGCTCGTTTTAATGTGGAAATTGTTATTGACACATTTGACATTTGGTGCTGTACACTCCACGGAATGGGTAGGAGTGCGAGTGGCGGAGTGTAGGCGTTTGTGTGTGTGTGTGTGTGTGTGTGTGTGTGATGTGTGTGAGCTGTTTTATTGAATAGCAAAAATTTTAATTAATAGGCGGCAGCATATTTGCTGTTTTGGCCTGTGTGCGTGTCATGTTGTCAGTGAGGGCCAATGACGGGGTGGGGGTGCAAAAACGGGCGGCTGGGCGTAGGGCCCATTGTGGCCCATGATAGAGAGACAACTGGGAGGCGTGTCCGTGTCCTGGTGGCAGTCAAGCAATTTTAATTAAAAATTCTATTAGCACTGCTTTCTAATTAAAAAATCCAATGCCAGCAGCAGGCAGCAGGCAGCACCATGGAACATGGAACATGGAAGGAACATCATCATCGAACAGCACAAAATGTCAAAGGTTATAGGAAAAAACAACAGGAGGCAGAGCCAGCGAGGAAGAGCTGGAAGCAAAGGAAAAGCCAGTGAAATTATTGGGTAGTAAATGCCACTTGCCATTGACTTTTATACGAGGAGTCGTTATCATCCGTTCGGGGGAGCAAATCAAGCAGATAAAGGACGCTGAGTATCGCTCTCTCTCGCACTCTTACTCTCTCTCTCTCTCTCTCTTGTTCTCCATGGCAAACATTGCTCGCATTAATAGCCAAAAAATGTCCATTGGCGATTGCAAGTTTTGACGCTCCTCCCCGGCAATTGGCCAAGCAAATTGGCCATCAATGAGGCTGCACTCAGTCTCCCGTCTACCATCAGTGTCGAAAATATTTGCAGTTTCAGTTTTTGCATTCTCATAGCCACACAGGCACACACACACACACATGCCCAGCTCATGCCGTGTATATGCGTGTTTTTGGGACAGCATCATCTACTCTGGATGGCCATCATCATCATCATCTGGCCAGAGACAGTGGCAGTGGCAGAGACAGGCAGCAGGTCTTCACTGCTGCTGCTGCTGCTGCTGCTGCTACTGTTTTTTTTTTTTTTGGGGTGCAGGGTGTAAATTTTTATGTTCTGCCAAAACAAAGTCAAATGTGAAACTGCAAATGGAAAGAGTCTGTGAGTAGGTGATCAAATTAAGAAGCCATTCAACCAAATTGAAGCCAAGTGCAGAGGCAAGCACAGGGGCAGAGCAGATGGCAGCCATTCCAATGGCTTTTCCTGGGTATTTTCATTGCAGCTTAGACAGCAAACAGTCAGCAGAATCATCTCTTAAGATCACTTTTTGGCATTTGTTTATTATTCTGCAGCACTGCAGAAATTATGCCTGATTTATCTTAAGTGTTTCAACTGAACTTTAACTTTTTGCCACATATTCTCCCTTACTCCCAGCCCAAACTGCAACGTCTTCTTTTTGGCGGTACAAATCCCATTGAAGGCCTGTCCACTGATTTGTGCAAACCCACTCGAGCAGATCTTTCATTTGGGGCTTCAGTTGGAGCTACAACATTTCCAACAACATTTCAATGCCTGACCACAAACGTGTTAAGTCTCTTTCGGACTGCGACTGAGGCCGTGTGGGTCTGTGTCGCTTGCAAGCCAACAAGCCTGGCCCATAGTGGCTGCAGCAGTGCCAACTCCTGCGAGTCGATGCTGTAAATGGTAGGAGGCAGGAGGCAACAGCCAGCGACAGAGGCACTCAACACAGTTGTTCAAGTTCCATTGCACCCCAGATGGTTTGAGCTTGGCTTTGGTTAGACGTCTCTTTCTCTGCCTCTCCCCCTCTCACCCAATCACCCTCTATTTCCCTTGGTTTTTTTGGTTTGTTCATAGCTGACCCAGTTTAAAATGTTGCGGTGCTTCTTCGGTGCCGCATTCTCTGCTGCTTTTATTTCCTCCCTATTGCCCCATTTCTTTTTTTTTTTTTTTGGCATAGGAACTAATCAAACTGGCGACGACAGCTACACAGGCTCACATTTCAGCGATCAAACGAACAAATTTGTGCAGTCCAAAGCCGCAGTCAAACGGAATTCAAATGAGTTCCGTTCACAAACACTCCGACGACAAGGGAGAACTGATTGGACGAACACGCATACACACACACACACACACACACACACACACACATGTACATATGTAGTCGTACATCACATAAATCATTTAGCTCAATTGAATATGAAAAATCCCTTCCGTTCTGTTGTCATATATGCTGTTTCCGGTTTCCGCAATCGCAGCTCAAACATCGCTCGCTCGCTCGCTCGCTCGGTCGTTCCTTCCTTTTGCCTTTCTTTCCCATGTTGTTGCCCAATTTTTTGTGACTTGTGTGTGTGCGTGTGTTTTGCTCGAGGGCAGTCGCCAGAGACAACTTCTCATTAGTTTTGGTTTACTGCCTGCTCGGGGGTAAATGAAAAGTGTTAGTTAGATGGAAATTATATTCTTTTAATCGTATGTGTTATTTTTATTATATATATTGTTTTGTTTATGTATTATTTATCTACTAATTTCATAATTTTCACAATTTATTTCTTGATTTTTATTTTAATAGATCCAAAAATTCTGCTGCTTGGTTGGGAATTTCTTGCAGCAAGAATTTTATCCTGCGTAGGCTGGCGACCTGCTGACATATAAATTTCTCAAATATTTCCACATAGAACATACCAATTTCAGTCTTGCGTGTTGGTCTCTCACACGTCCCCTCAATGCTGACTGGCCAACAACAGCAACACAAAAAAAAACGTATTAAAATGTCACTTAAATGTTTGGATTTTTAATTAAAATGCATAAATAATAATATTTTGCACAGAGAATGCAATGTCTTGTCAAAGCTGTCCCCTAACTTTAGATTCTTAGTCCCACGCACGCACGCACGCACGTATCCGTATGTACACTTGTGTGTGTGTATATTCTCATATTTTATGGATTTTGTTTGTGTTTCTACTGCTGCTGTTGCTGCTGCTACGCTTGACAACTGCAACAATATTTACCCTTTTCTGGCTGCTGCTGTTGCTGCTGCTGCAACATTAAAACAAAATAAACAATATAAAATAATCATAATAAATAGATGGGCATAAATTTGCAGGCACTGTGTCTGTGTGTATGCCTCAACGTGTGTCTGCTACAGGCAAAAATTATCACAAGGATTGTCGGGTCTGCAATGATGACAGTTGCACCAGAGAGACGGAGAGAGAGAGGGGGAGAGAGAGCCCTAAAAGGCCTGGCCTTTGCTTTTTACAACATTTACTCTTGCAGAGTGGGCCCCCAAAAAGTATGCTATGCTTTTTCCTACATTGATTATTACTTAAAATTCTATGCATTTCTATGTAGTACGAGTGTTGCTGCTTGTGTGTGTGTGTGTGTGTGTGTGTGTGGCCCTGGCAGCTCTATTATTATATTGCCATATCCTCTCTCTCTCACTCTCTCTCCCTCTGCGTCTCTGTTGGTTTGTTGGTGTTGATGCACAGTGTTGGCAGCTGCCATGTTGGCGCCTTTGTGCCAACACTTGTACACACAGAGCAACAGCAACAATAACCAGAAGAGCACAACCACAATAACCATCCACACTAGACACAAACACCGACACCGACATAGACACATGGCACCTAGCTGAAGTACACATACATATGCACGAGAGTATATTTTAATTTTCATAAATTTGTCATAAATTTACATAAATACTTTTGCCGCCCGCCCGCCCCAAGCGCTCTTCAACGGAGCTTCAACACGTTCAATTGTTGAAGGCAAAAGCACTTGCACAGACGCAGGCACACACACACACGCCACACACACACGTGCGTATGTAACTTTTGATAAGGGAAACAACCAAATGGATAGGTATTTTCCTGCTATCTTATGTAGCTTTTAATTAGCAGTTTCAAGTTCTTTGAAGTGAGCAAACTAAAGGTCAAAGCGATTTTGTGCTTAGGAATCCATAGGTACATTTTGTGTGCATAAAAGGGCAATCAGTCAGTGCTTCAACTTTTAAGATTCTCCTTTCCATCGAACCATTAAAGCCCTTTGCTTCATTTGCTATCGCTGGAATACTTTCCACACACACCCGCTGTACGTATCTGTATCCGTATCTGTGTGTAATTTTTCTCTGTTTTTCTCTTGTTGCCCTAATTAAAATGACAACCGCGCACCCAGCACAAAAAAGAAACGAGAGGGTGGAGACGGGGAAAAGGGAGAGGCTAAGGGCCAAGGGCCTGCCATGAAACGCGTGCCGACTGATAAATAAGCTGCAATTTGCGTTGACATTTTGCTGTGCACCGAAAGTGATTTCAATTTTTAATGAGTTCATGTCGCCTGAAGTTGATTAAGTGCGTTGATTCTTTGCCAACCAGAACCAGAACCAAACCGTAAACCCAACGACAAAGGACACAAAGGTAAACATACCAGAGATACGCAGACGCAAAGACACAAGGATACGTGGGCTTGTGACATGTGCCTCCTCCGTGAACCAAATCAATTGTTGCGAATGTTTTTTCACACTGCCGCAGACAGAGTCTAATGATTAAGCAGCGAGGTTTGTGGGGCATTCAAATATTATTTGTATCTACGGCAATATATATCTTTGGTTGGATATCTCCATAGAGTATGCAAAGCATCGGCAGGCGGAGTGTTGCCCCATTTTCTTTTTGTTCTCGTTGCTGTTTAGTTTCGTGGGTGGGTGGGTGGTTGGGTGGCTGTGTGCACTTGACCGTAATAGGAAGGATTTCATTAGCACAACATTTGGCAAAATGCAAACAAATAAACGAGAGGGACAAACAATGGAATAGAGCGACAGACCGCAGGCGGCCACTTAGCACAGGAATAGACAGGATACACACGGTTGGCTGTATATATATGTACATGTATATAGACAAACAGACAGGGGAGAGCACAGCACAGACACAGGGCAGGGGCATTAAAGCCATGTTAACATTGTTTCCCTTTTCGCCAAACGATGCTTTCCCCCCAACACACGATATATGTGGGTTGTCCGATGATGTGTGTATGGGCGGTTGAAACAACACACACACACACACACACACACACACACACACACAGAAAATGCTTCATTTGTTTTTACTGTCGGTGGGCAGGGGGCATTTTTTCCGCCTTCTTGGACATTGAAAGCATTTCGCCTACCATCTTCCGCCTCCACATGCTTGGACCGACCACCAGCCCACCAGTGTATCGACATGACATGAAATTATATTAATGAAAAACTTATTGACAGCTGCGATCAATCACAGAGGGCAGAGGGCACGGCTTGACAACCAAAAACCAACCAAAAGTACAATGATATTGATTTAATGAATTAAGTTCATACTGATGTTTGTTGTTTGTACTTACACATATGTAAGGATATGTATATCCTACAGCGATGTCCATCAAAGATTGCAGGACTTTTAAATGTTTTCTTGTGTGTTGTGTTGTGTTTTCTCTTCTGCTGAATGTCTGCGAATGTTGCATGCCGCAAAAAAAGGAATTACCATTAAACTTAAACTAAACAAAAAATTAATTTTAATATTTACACTAACAAAAATTGTTATTTATTAAAGTTTATATTTGTTTTAGTTGTTGCATATCAGAAAAAAAATCAAATTAATCAAATTAAAATCAACCAAATAATAATAAATAATAAATTAAATAAAAATAATGTTTTTTAATTTTTAAAAGCCTCAAGAATTATATAAAATAAATATAAATATATAAATATACAATTCACAATCTGAACCAACAACTTTTGTTGCTGCCACCGCATAAATCGTTTGACAGATTGATGAACTGAAATGTACTGAAAACCACCCACTGAACCAACCCCCCGCCCCCTCTCCCTCGTGACAACCCCATCAATAATCCGCCTGTTCAAACTGTGCTCCAACTATTTTTCAATAAATTTTTCTGTATTTCTTTCTTTTATTGTTGTTGCAGGAAATGGACTTTGGCACCATCATGTGCTGGGCGGACAACAATGTGGGTCAGCAGAAGGAGCCCTGTGTGTTCCATTTGATAGCCGCTGGCAAGCCGGAAGCGCCCACCAACTGTACGGTGGTCAATCAGACGTCCGATTCCCTGGAGGTGTACTGCATCGAAGGTGAGTTAAGAGCACAGATATACATTCACAGAGGTATACATTCACACAGCTATACATTCACACAGATGTACATACATACAAATACACATACCGTGGCAGTCGTACATCAAATTGCCAGGCAATTTGTTGGCCTTTTTTTGCTGTTTTTGTTGCGGTTCTTGTTCCAATAATTGTTGATGAGCCAATCAATGGCCGAAAAAGGCAAGGGGCAATGGTCAATGGTCAAAAGAAGAAGCAGAAGCAGAAAACGGAACCGGAGGGGGCTGGTGGTGGTGGGGGCATCCTTTTTGCAGCAGCAGAATGTAGTTGTGTATTTTGTATGTTGAGTTTCCTGCAACGCTTTTCAGACTCATTTAAAATACATGAGCAACTTAAGTGCACTTTGGCAGCGCATCTACGTCGATGTCTATCCACAGATACACATGTATCTGTCCATGTGTGTGTGCGTGTGTGTGTGTACTTCCTTTCCACACAGACACAAATAATAATAAAAATGCAATGAAAGCATAAAAATAGAAAGGAAACAGAGCAACAGCAGCAGCACAGGAGAAATAATGTTGCTATTGTAAATTTTGCAGTTCAGTTTCCAGTTAAAAATTTTTGAGTCAGTAATAAATAAAATAAAAGCACCAAGCGATGAACTGCTGGTGGAAGTAAAAGCTGAACAGAGAACTCAAGTGGCAGAGTGTGGCAGTGGCAGTTGCAGTTGCAGTTGCAAGCGCAGGCGGGGAAGTAGCAGCATGAAAGTTAAGCGCAAATTTGTACATACAAAATGTTTTGGCTTGTTATGCAAGTTGCTGCCAAAGAAGCAAAAAAAACAAAAAAAAACCAGGCAAAAGATGGCAAAAGGAAAAGGCAAAGCCAAAGCCAGGGGATAACTCTCGAGTACGGGATGTACGGGATGGCAAAAGCGATGCGAAACTTTAAATACAAATTCAATTCGCATATTTTATGCGCAAATGCAAAGACAGAAAAATGCCAGCAAAGCGCAAAATAAGCAGCAGCAGCAGCAAGCGGCAAGCGGCAAGCAGCACAAATTGCAGTAGAGCAGAAAGCACAGTTCAAAGTTCGCGCTGAAGTTGCAGCCAGCCAGCCAGCCAGAGAGAGAGGGAGAGATAGAGGAGAGACACGAGAGCAAATGTCCTCGCAAATTGCAGGGCAACTCTGGGCATCAGCTTATGATGCATTTATGCAGCCCTTGAGTGCTGCTGCTGCCGCTGTTGCTGTTGCTGCTGCTGCAAGTCACAGAGTCACAGTAGTCCCCGGCGCGAAAGCAAAAGCAAATCAAAGTGCAGCATAACGAGGCAACTGCCGCTGCCTGCCGCTGCCTGCCTGACTGCCAGCTGCAAAGTGCAACAAAAAGCGCATAATAACTGCATACTTAATGGCGCTCTTTTCCGGTTACTGTTTCCATGCCCTTCAGTTTTCGCTACCCTCTCCTTTCAAGTCATTTCCTTCCTTCCTTCTCCCCGTCTGTAGTGGCTTTAAACCGCTCAAATAATTTTGCCACCAATTGCTACGGCCAATTGTTGTGCTAAATGTTGTCTCAAGTGGGATTGCATTGCTCTTGGGTTACCCATCCACCGATTGCTGCTGCGGCTGCTGCTGCTGCTGCTGCGGTACAACACTGCGTCTACGTAATGTGTAATTAAATTGAACGCTAGCCAACCAGTAGCAAAGGTAGCCCCAATGAAGCGGCCTTGGCATTGCCTCAATTGTGTTTAAATATTGTTTACAAATTTCCCAGAACTAATGTAAAAAAGAGAGAGTCGAAAATTCATTAGAATTGGTGGCCTGAAAATTATTTTGGATTATTCCGAGAAACATTTGAATATTCAAAACGAAAATATGCCATAATTTAACCCTCTAAAAGTACAAAAGAACATTTGGTTTCTTTTTCTCGTTTTCACTTTAACTTTCACTTTGCCGCCTCTCTCTAAGGCACTCTCCTTTTCAGTGATTCCATCTGATCACCCAAATGAGCTTTCACAGTGCGTATACTTGATGGGCAAACTTTAGTATATCATTACGTATGCACTGTGCAGGGTGCAGACTTTAAGCTGCCGCTCTATCCCTCTCTCCCTCGGCCATTGTTCGCCTTATTACCGCATCAGGGGCCCCCGCCCACACCAAACCCTACCCCCGCGGGCTGCTAATTTAGTGGCTGCACATTATTATCATAGTCATCAGCATCATTAAAACTTTAACGCAAGTTGTTTAAGCACAACACAAGAGCAGCAGCAGCAGTAGCAGCAACAGCAGCAGCAGCGGTGGAAGCGGCGATGGGCGAGCACACAATGCGATACTTTTTATATTGCACTTTACATTAAGGCAAACGACTGCTGATGTGCCACACCCCACATTCGCAGAGTCCACCCACTGCCAACCTGCCAACCTGCCACCCGTACCCGTGCTCCGTTCCAGCCATCAGCCCTTCCCCTTTCCACCCAGCCACTGCTCTGGTGCGAGGGACTCTCGTTTGGTCGTTTCTTGTACTCTTTTTTAGAGAGAGTTTTGTTGTTTAAGGGAGCGCTTTGTTGTGACAATTTTTAGAGTCTGCACAAAAAATATATTGAAAAATTGTCTCAATCTTAGAGATTACTCAGATTGTAAATTGGAAGCCTTTGCGATCATTTTTTAAAGCAAAAATTCCCATTTTTTCTTGTTTTATTTACCAATAATAGGAACAATAATAATAGTGCAATTTTTGGCTATGTTTTGCATTTATTTCTGCCTTAACAAAATCGAATCAAAGTTTATTTCCCTGCACGCCTTTAACCTCTAAGAAATCTACGAAATCTTGCAGGGTATTTTGATTTTCGGCTATCGTCTATAGATATCCCTCGCTCCCGTTTTTGTTTTTATAATAACTCAACTTTAGCTGTGCGGTTGGCGCACGTTTCGACTTTAATAAGCCAGCACGCAACTCTTGGCCAACTCAACTCGACATGGCCCCGTCGCCTCAACTCAAACTCAAATTCAAACTGCAAAGCCGAGAGCCCGAGACCGCCCGAGACCCCAGAACCAAACTCAACTCTGGACTCTGGAATTGAATTCAATGTGCGGGCAACGCGACGCGGCCGCTTCTGGCTGCGGAACTTGGGCTGAAAGCTGAAGACAACTTCTGCCGGGGCCGCTGCTGCTGCCGCTGCTGCTGCTCTGTTTTTTCTCTCTCTTCTTGGTTCGTGGGAGGGAAACAACAACTAACCAAACTCATCAAGCGTCGGTTTAATATAATAAAATTTCAGTTTATAACATTTTGCTTGGCCCTAAGACTCCCATCTGCCCCCACTGTCCACTTTCCGCTGTGTTTTTCCCCTGCTGCCGCTGCTGCTGCTGCTGCTCCTTTCTGTTGCTTTATTATTTTTACTCCAATGTTGCTGTTGCCATTGTTGCTGCTGCTGTTGCTGGTGCTGCTGCTGCTGGTAGCAGACGAGTAAATAAAATTAACCCATTACAATGAAGTTTTTTCTGTTGTTGAGGAAAATTTCATTAGCTAAACGTTTTAAAGTGCGCACAAAATGGCCGCCAACGACAAGGATACAGGCAGAAAGAGCGGGAGAGAGAGAGAGAGGGAGATCCCTAAAAAAGGGATAAAGGAGACGAATAAGGGCAAGAGGGCAAAGGGGCCAAAGAGAATGGACAGCGAACAATGACGGCCGCCTTTGAAGCAAAGCCCAAGCCAGCCACATTCTTTTCACTCTATTTCCTGGGCGGTGTGGCCGGCCCTTTTTCTTTGTGGAGAAAGCGGCTAAATTCATAGCCAACATATAAAACATTTTCCCCAACAACAACGATTTCCCTGCTTCGAGTCCTGCCTCAAGTAGTGCCAGCCCCACTTGGGTAGCAGAAGAGAAAACCTTTTCAGTGGCCGCCACCGCCACCGCCACTGCCTGCCTTTATTACAAAATATTTTAACATTTTTCGCAAGTGTTTTAAGTCGGCTTTTGTGTCTACAATGAAGTGCCATTTGAGCAGTCAAAAAAGCTAAGCAAAGGGCGGCCACCAGCCAGGGATATTAGCCTGCTTTTCTGGCATAAGGCTCTCCCCGTCCATCCCCAAAATAGAGAAGAAACACTCCTCACACCCACTCCCTAGTGGCTGGAGAGTGGGTGCTGTGGGGGCCAGAGTTCTTTTGTGGCGTTATTAAATGGCATTTAAAATGTAACTTTAGATTACTTTAAATACACACACACACAGCGTGTTTTTTTTCGGTTGGGACTGAGAGGTCAAGGGTTAAAGGCACTTCAATTACGAGTGGAGTACTTCATAGGCTCTGGGCAAGGGTCGTAGCTAAACACTTGATGACGCTCGCTGCTGGTAGCTTCTTTTTTTTTGGGTTGGTTGAAAGCAGTGAAAAGGTGCTGGAAATTTGAGAAAAGAGCTTTGGCAATGAAGTGGGGAATATGAGGTGAGAGGTTTACATGTAATAGATATTCAGTCGCATGTGGTTAAGAGAACCTTTTACCGTGGGATTAATTTGTTGAAAGAATTATTTGTTAGTGGAAACAATATTACAGTTGCTAGGAAATATTATAAACATTGTTGTAGGAGAGTGCATAATGTTGTAAATTCTTTGAGAACCGTGTGGAGGGTCGCCTGGAGACCGATCCGATCTCACAGCGCTCTCAGAGAGCGGTAACAGCAAGCGCTTACAATACACCGATCGGTAACAGTGTGCTGTAACGGCTAGAGTGTTAACGGAGAGCGGCCAGATGCTGTTAACGAAGAGCGATAAGAGACTGTTAATCTCGTGTATGGAACAACTGTGGCTGGCAGCCCTGAACAACTTTGATTTCGCCACAAATCTGAAAAGATATGGAAGTTATCTTTAGTTATCAATAACGTTGCTTTAACAATTAAACTCTTTTTAGCAAATTCTTCTAAAAGCTGCGATTAAAGTCAGTACCCGTCAATTAAGCTACCATTTACTCAATAATGAACAAAAAACTTATACAAAATATAAGTAAAGTACTTCTGCTAATGAACAGATTATCTGTGCTTAAAAGTTTAACCGCTACAGATTCATTTTCTCTCATAAAAATCCATCTCTCATTACACATTCATTTCGTATTAAACAGCCCATCGAATGACTATATAAACTCTCCACCATTTCCCCGCCCCACCCATTCTACGAAGTTCTTCAAAGCTTCGCAAACTTGTTTCACTTCTCAGTCAAATCGCGAGCTTAAAAAGTTGTTGTCACAATAACTTTTGTCTGTAATGTAATTCCATTTTATCAAAGTCAAAGTCAGCAACAGCAAAAGTCCAGCTACAAAAGTCGCTGGGGATAAGCGTCAGTTCAGAGTCATAAATAAATCTTTACCTTTTGCCCACACCAAAGCCTCAAAAACCATCCACAGCATTGGAATCTGAATCTGAATCCGAATCAGCATCAGTCAAAGTATAAAACACACAGACACAGGGAACACAGTCAATTCCAGCAACTACTTAATAAGCAGCAGACCCTCCCCTACTCACCAACCCACCAGAATCACCCAATGCCATTCGCACCACCCACCCACCACCACACCAATACAAATCCTCGGTTAATATGCTAAATAATCCCAAGTTCGTGCCAAGTTATACAATCAGAGTGTGTCTCCCCCGCCATTTTTGCAGGCTTCGATGGCGGTATGCGTCAATGGTTCCTCATGGAAATCTACGATCAGCATAGCGGCCAGCTACAGGCCAACATCAGTGCCAAGTTTGCGGCTTTGGCCGTAACGGGTCTGGATGCGGGCCGTTTGTTCCGCATCTATGTCTATGCCGTGAATGGACGCGGACGCAGCGATGCGGTGGCCCTCGATGGCTACACCCTCAAGGCCGCTGAAAAGCAGACGGGTAAGTGCAAACATAAATATGTATGCCCCCCAATCCCGATCCCAATCCCCACCGCTTTCCTATGAATTTTTAATGCATTCTGAGCGGCGCGTGCGTTTTGCTTTTTATGAATTTTTTATGTTAATACTTTGGCTCGCTCTCCCAAACTGCATAACTTTGCAGTGGGTCGCTCTCTCTCTCTCTCTCTCTCTGTCCCTCTCTGTCGTGCGTATCAGTTTCCTTTTTCTCCAAAGATTGTTTCGGCGCTTTATGATTATTATGCCACCTCGCAATTTAATTACGCTAAACTGCTCAATGAATTGTAAATTCTGTGACACAAAACTTTCGTCCCGGCTGCAGTTTAAAGGAAAAGTCCGAAAAAAGCAAAAAACAAAAAAAGGAAAATGCAAAGCGACGAAGAAAATTTTATGCACGAAACACACACACAGAAAAGTAGCGCAAAAAATCTGAAATGATTAGCATTAATGAATTGTTTTTTAGAGGGTAGAATCTGCCGCCGAGTTTTTTGGGCTTCTAAACGAAGAAAGCAAATTGTAATGCTAATTAGCCAAAGAGCCAAAACGGCATGAAGAGGCAGACAAGAGTTTTATGTTCCCTTTTCCTTTGCTTTTATTTTCGTTTCGTTTTTCTTCCCTTTGCAGGAAAAGGTTGTGGGACAGAGTCACATTTTGTGTAAACAACTTGAGCCGACATTTCAATTTTTCATAAAGTCACAGGGCGAAGAAGACGACGAAGAAGAAGAAGGCGGAGCACAGACAGTTACACAGACAGACAGACAGACAGACAGACAGACAGAAAAGTGCAAAGCAAACAACAGACAAGCGGGCAGCAGGCAGGCAGCAGGCAGGCAGCAGTCCGGCAGTGGGAAGACAGTGAAAACGGAGACGGCTGAAAAAGATGGAAATGTAAAAGGGAATGAAAATTTATCTTTGGTAAAAAGTCAAAGTTTAAATGCCCTGACCAAAAAAGGATAAATGCTGAAAATTAATGCTGAAAGTATTGGCCTTTTGGGAATAATACTCTGCATTTGATTGGCATTGATTGAAGGCAAGGGCAGGGAAAGAGAGCACAAAGAAAAGCAAGAGGCATGGAAATTATATAAGAAATATCAAAGATACAACAAAAAGTAAGAGAAGAGCAAAAGACAGAGGAGATAGAGGAAACAGAGAACAGCGACAGAGAATCAAAGCAGAGATCGATGGGAATGTTAATGTAATGTTAACGCAAGCTCAATTTTACCTGACACTGTTAAGTGTAATGTTATGGCAATTATTCCATGTTAAGTGTGTTATGTTAAGTATTATGTTAATGTTATTGATAGTTGCCCCTCGTATAATGTTAAGCATAATATTATGTTGATCTGTTTTGTTTTCTGAATTTTACGATTTTTCATCTTCATACATTTATTTATTGCCATAATTTATGTTTTGCAGTTGCTCTCACCTCGTACAAGGGCAGCGCCCAGAGCCCCGATAACTTTGAGCTAACACCGATCCTCTCGATTGGCATCTTTGTGGGCATACTGGTGGCCATCGTTTGCATTGGCATTGGCACGATTGCCGCATTGAAGCTGCGCTCGCACAAGCATCAACAGCAGCAGAAATTTGTACATCCCAATGCGAAATTCTCACGTCCGGGCAATTTACAAATTAAGGATAAAATCTCATTGCCATTGAGTCACTCGGAGGAGATGTACGATGAGAAGAATCCCGATGTTGTGCCCTACAATGAGGGTAAGTACGGGGGCTAACTGCTTCAAGATGAATGTGTCTGGGGCGACGACGACGACGACGACGCCGACTTCTGTTTGCAATTTATGGAGCTGTACATTGGGGCTTAAGGCGGCTGCTGCTGCTGCTGGTGCTGCCAGCCCTTTATGCAAATGTATTTGACAGGCCCAAAACAAACAGGAACAACAGGACACACACTCCTGAAGAAGGGCTGGCTGGCTGTGCTCCTGCTGTCTCTCTGGCCGCCTGCATTTTTGTGCTGCATTGCTGCTGTTTTGCCAGTGTTGAAATATTTAAATGACAGCTAATTGCTGTCATGCCTCGTGCCATCGGTTAGGCTGCTTGCTTGTTTGCTCATGTGTCTGCAGTCGAGTGCTGCTCCTGCTGCTGCTGCTACTCCTGCTGGTTGCCTTAAAGCGGCATCATCTTGATGGGGTGGATGGGGAAATGCGGATGCTTAAAGGGCCAACGGGCCAGCGGGCCAACGGGCAGGCAGCACAAATTTCACTCACTGCACGTTTCTTTGGTTCTTGATTAATGGCAATCAAGAAATCAAGCGGCAGCAGGAGCTCAACTCCAGAAAGCAGGCAGGCAGGCAGCAGCAGCAGCAGCAGCGCAGCAGAACCAGAAGCAAAAGCAGGCAGCAGCACAACAATTTAATCAATTTTCCAAACGTAAAGCAATTTCATGGCCAAAAAAAAAAAAGAAAATGAACAAGCAGCCAGCAGTGACGTGGTGAGGGGAGGGCAGGAAAATTGAACCTAAAGGAAGATGGAAAACTTGCTACCGAAAATCAGCAAAAGATTTGAGGGGCATCGCCCAGCCGTCCGGTACGGCTCGGCCAAAACTTTGCCCTTGCTACTTAACAACAGCAACAAAAACGGCGGAGTGTAGTGCGGGGTGCGGGGTGCGTAGTGCGGGGTGGGGTAAAAACCAGCTCAAACTTTTTGAACTAACCAACCGTTCGTCGTTTTGCTTTCTCTCTCCCTCTGTTTCTCCTTCCAGTGGATGGTGAATATAAACAAAAATCAGCAACACAAACGCCATCGGGACATCTTTCGACAACCAGCGAGGTGGAAATCAGCTGCAAGCCAGGCTCAACATCCGGTGGCACTGGCAACGTTGGCGGCGGCGGCGGTGCCACCAACAACGCCAACAACTCCAACGACAGTGGCACCTATCAGAGCAGCAAGGTAAGCCAGAATCAGAGCCAGAATCAGAGGCAGAAGCAGAGGCAGTGGCAGTCTGTGCCAGTTGGGTTGGGTGGCTGGTGGAAGCGCAAAACTGTCATCATCAAAAGTTTTTCGGCCACGAAAAGTTTTAATTACAGTCGAACTACTCTATGACGAACTCTTGCGTAGGTAGAGACGGAACAACCAGACCCGACCAGCCGGTCCGGCCCGCCCCACCCGATGTGGAAAAGTTGAAAAGGAAAACATTGCCATGACAAATGCTTTGATTTTCTTGGGCGGCTGGGGGATTAAATCTTCTTCTTCGGTATAAAAAGTCTTGATTATTGCTTAACTAAATGATTACCTGAGTGGAGTGTGGGGCAGCAGGGCGGGAGACACTTTTGCGGGTCAGCAGTTTCCAAGAAGGGTTCAAAGTTCTTCGTGTAAGTCTCTGAAATAAAGTGAAATTTCGTTGGCAACTTTCAAGTGGGGGTTTTTCAATGGAAATTCTTAGGCAGATACTTTCGGATTCTTAGCGTAGTTTCGACTGTACTTTAGCCCAGGACTTTACCTATTAAATTCATGAAAATTCTTTGCACTCTTCTCCACTTCTGCAGGACGATGAGCTGCACTATGCCGAGCTGTCGCTGAATCAGGTGCCTGCCACTAGCAACTCCAAGAAGGGCCAGCCACAGCAGCAGCAACAGCAGCAGCAACAACAGCAGGGTCAGCAGGGCCAGGGCGTGGGCGTGGGTGTGGGTGTGGGTGTGCTGGGCGGCACTCTGCCGCATGGCTCTAGCATGCGCAAGCTGTTGCCCAGCATACCGGCAACGGCAACGTTGCAGCGGCACAAGCCGAATGCGGGCGGCATGCAGCATCCGCATCAGCACGCTCCGCCGCCCACATACGATTACGATTACTTTGAGGAGCCAACGATATACGCGCAGATCGACGCATACAAGACACGCGGCGGAGGTGGAGGTGGCGCCGGAGGAGGTGGAGTAGGTGCAACCACGGCCGGAAGTGACAGACAGATGCAAATGCAGATGCAGATGCAGGTGGACACTGGCATTGGACCTGGTGGCGTCGTCTTTCCGCCGTGCATCTCATCGCCGGGATCGCATGGCACTCCATCGACCGTGTCGCCGGGCACGGTGCAAATGTACACGCTACCCTCCCATCCCGGTGGCTATCACACTCTGCCACACAATCATCATCAGCAGCAGCAGGGGCAGCAGCAGGGGGCATCTGCACCCCAAAACTCCGCTTCGATGATGCAAATGATGCAGCAGCAGCAACAGCAACAGCAACAGTTGCAGCAGCAGCAGCATCATCATCCTGCTGGCAATATGCCCATGCCGCCATCCTACCAGCAGCATCAGCAACAGCAGCAGCAGCAGCAGCAGATGGTCCACGGCCAGATGCTCGTCTCGAGCAACAGCAGCGGACTGGCATCGACAACGGCGGCGGTGGCCAGTCCCAGCAGCTCACTCTCCGGGCTGTCGGGCGTGGGGGGCAAGTCCTATTCGCGTGAGATAGTCACAGTGCGCACACCGCTCATGTATTCGCAGCAGGAGAGCTGTGTTTAAGCAGATTCCACACCAATCCCAGTCCCGAAACCTAACTCCCGCTCCCACCCTCCCCACATCCTAAATGATAGTTATTTAAGTCTTGAGCTCTTTGTGGTTTGTGTCTAGGCTTAAGCGTTGCCAAAACGAATTGAATTAAATAAAATGAATTGAATTGAACAAAAAGAAAGGGAATCAGCAGCAGCATCAACCCAAACTGCGAGACTCTCTCCCCAGTGAGAAAGAGACAGCAGCAGATTATAATTTATATTGGAAGAACGCAGTGCAGTGCAGTAATATTAATGTGGCATAAATATTTGAGGCATAAAACAAACAAACAACACACACAGCAATATAAATAAATCAAAATTGATTAACGAAAAGAGAAAGCCAGCGTAGAGCAGAGCAGCGTAGAGCAGAGAGCAGAGCGGCGAACACTGCGTTCTGCATTGCATAATTTATGGCAATTCATTTTCGCTTCGATTCGATTCCACACAGTAAATTGCACAAACACGAATTTGTCAAAAACTGAAAGTAAAGCAAACAAAAATAGCTACGTTACTTGATGCTGGGGCAGCAGATGATACAGATGATTTTTCTGAATTTTTGTGTATAAAATTTTATGCCAAGAGGGCAACAAAACAGTGACTAAAGTAAAAGTGCGCCCTCTAAAGGTGGCTCTAAAGTAACGTTTACTGGCAGCTTTTAATATTTACTTTGGTTAACGAAAGAAAATGATGTTAGGTGCAGCAAGCAGCAGCAGCAGGCAGACAGCAGAGAGAAGAATGTTCCTTCCTTACAGTAAGTACTCCAAATGGACAAACAGTTCATTCATACATACACAACATATTTTTCCATACACACAGAAATATAACTGATCTGATCTGAGAACTTTCCATTCAAATTTTTGTAAATGTTTGTAAATGTAAATGTCAGGCCCAAAGGAGTAGCAATTTATAGCAAATCAGGCTCAAAAGATGGCATAAATCTAGTAAATTATAATAACATATAGACACTTGTACTAAATAATAGACTAACACACACACACACACAGACCACACACAAACGAAAGCTCACTGGCAACCAGAGATTAAGGGAGAGGAGCGAAAGCAACAATTCTTGGCAATTATATTGAAAATAAATTACATTATTCGAAAATCTAATGGTACACACACACACACACACCACACACACACAAATTAGCTGCAAATTAGCTTAGTGCATAAAATGAAAGAGAAAATACCAAGTATTAAATCGTGTATATAGGCAACAATAACAACAACAACACAAAATCGTAAATCAAATTTATATATATATATCTGTATATTTTACAAAAATCAAACCCGCAAAACGAATGTAAATTAGCAGGCACATTCATCAATGCAATGGACTCTCCACTCCCCAAAATACAAAAAAGAAGACTATAAATATATTTCGTTGGAATGTAAAAGAAATTAAAGTATAAGTACATATAATAAAAATAAATTTAAAAAACTGTTGTTTGTAAATTGCATTTATATATGTGTACTATATCAAAATGTATATTACTTATTTCTTTGTCTCCTTCAAAATGTGTATAAATCAATGTTTCAACGGAAAGAGTAAAATGGCAGAGATAAATGAATGCACCATGTAAATTATTGTTACATTTTAATGTTTAAACGAAAATGTTTAAAACTGTAAACCAAAAGGGTCAAATGTAATTTCAAATTCTAGCAAAATGGAAAAACTAAAAAAAAAAATAAAAGTGATTTCTCTTACATCAACTAGAAATGGAAAAACAAAACAAAACAGAACAGAACAGAAGAAAAAAACACACACACAATATTTATACCACATAAGAAATCCATCTACATTTACGCGTATAATTCTGCATGTAAGTGTTTCCAAAAACAAAAACAAAACCAAAAACCAAAGGTAAAGAATATGAATATGAACCTATCGATAAGTGTAGCTAATTCTAGCATCTAAAAAACTTAAGTATAAAACACACACACACATAAAGATAATTGTAAAATAAAGATTAAAGATTTAGTTTATAACAAAAAATAAATCAAGCATATATGTACTCGATAAATGAATTATAAATGTATGTTACGATTAAGCACTCGAAATGATCCCCATGATTCCCTGAATATCTCCCCCCCAAAACCAATGAAGAAATCCAAAAGAGAAATACAAGGAATACAATAAAAGAGGAAGAGAAAGAAAGAGAAAGAAGGAAAAAACTGAATGAACAACAACAACTGAATGAAGAACTCAACCAAATAAAACTCCATACAAAAATTTCAATGAAAACTAAAGACGAGTAGTTTTTTCTTGTAATAAAAACATAAATGGGTGTGGATTATTGGGGACTTGCAGATATTTAAATGCGCCGCTCAGCTGCGCTCAAACGAAATGAAGATTGAAGCATCAAACATGTTCGATCGTGTCAGGGTTCGCTTCGCTTTGTTTTGCGATCGAACTTCGACTTGTTCCTGCGGGCTTGAGACGTTAAACGAAGCTGAAAAATCTCTAGACGGCCTGCCTATTGCTGACTCGTTCGCTTGCAGTGCATAAGAAAAGGGGAATATTTCATATACATTTCAGTGCACTCGCTACATACATACATATGTACATAGATGCTGTCAGTCCCTGCCCCATTAGCGACAAGGCTGTCCATTTACTGCTGCTGCAATTTTGCAACAATTTTAATGCACATACACACACAGACACACAAACACAAATCTAGACACAAAACATGGATAGATGCACAGAGACATTGACAATGCAATGCCCCCAAGGCTCTACTCTACTCTGCACAAGAAGGCAAGTAGCCTTTTCAAATTGTGCACTCAAATGGACACACACAGCCCCGAGTGGAGGACAAGCAACGACAGCACTGTATGAGTTATTTGTATGTGTGTGTCCTTTTTCCTTTTTTTTCTCCACTTTTTTTTTGGCAAACGTTTGCATGTGCAGCGAAGCGTAGATCTGAGAGAAATAAGAAGGCAGCAGCACGACAAACAGGCAGCAGCGACATTACATGGATTTGTGGCTTGGCAATGGCAATGGTCATGTTTGACAAGGACTCTCTCCCCCTCTCTGGCTCACTCCACACTCTCTGGCTCTCTGGCTCCTACAAAGTATTTGCGTTACTTTGTTTCGCTGGCTACAAAATTAAAAAGGCACACACACAGACACACAAACAGGACACAGGAAAAGGAAATCAGAAGAAAAGACGAGAAAAGTAAGCGAGACAGGCAGCAAATGAAGCTGCGACGCGACCCCTTGGCCTGCCACGCCATTGCAGCGCGCTCAAAAATATAACGAGGCGCCCTGGACGGACTCCGTTTTTGGACACTGGCTGCTGCCTGGCTCATATGTCACTTTGTAGTCGTGACAGAACGATGGGGTGGAGGGAGGTCTCGTTCTCGGTCTTGGTCTCGGTCTCCTTCCGGCGTAATTTATGTGGCCGCCCATCTGTCCTGTCTCTGTCTCTGTCTGTCTGTTCTGTCTCCGCTCGTTTTACTGACAGATTTGCCAAAATTAAAAATTGTGAAAATCTACGCTCAATTAAACATCTTTCTCGGCGTCTGCTTTGTGGGTGGGGGAGGGTGGGGGTGTAGTAACTTTAATGACTGTTTCTGTTTTTCTTTTCCCAGTGGCTTAACTGAAATACATATTTCGTGCTATATAGAAGACTCTCTATCATAAAGCTGCATCGATTCATTCTCATTCGCATCTCAGGTTGGTGTGGCAGGACTCAATCAAACATTTTTTTGTACTCACTGCCACTGCCATTGACTGGCACTTGAACAACCCCTTCGGAACCGAACCGAACTGAACTGAACTGAACTGAACAGAACCCTTCTCTGCGCTGCTTGTGCTCGCTCTCTAGCCAATGCTTTTGTTGTACCCATCATCCATTGTTATCTGCTGGCCATTTGTTATGCACCAGCGGAAGGTAGCAACGCTACGCTGTTCGTTCGATCCAACCAGGTCAACCAGGACTCAACACTCTCCAATCTGCAGTTCTCAAGAGACAGTGAAAGAGCGAGGAGTGGGACAGGGAGGGGTAAGAGGCAAGAGGTAGCAGCGTTCGTTGTTGGACGACACATTCATCAGCATCGAGGCGCATAATGCAGGCATATTTATAACATTTGACAGAGCATTCACAAAGCAAACGCATCGAGGCTTGAAGCTTAATCGGCACTGACTCTGACTGACAGACAGACCCTCTCTCTCTCCCTCTCTGTCTCTGGAGCACTATTTATAATTATTGCTCTGGGGACGCTGATACGTTCCCTTTAACAATCTCTTTTGCCATGTGAGCAGCAGAGAAGAGAGGGAGAGAGTGGGGTGCCGGGAGTGGCAAGCAAAACAATCTCATTACCATTATTTTTTAGATGCTTCAAACTTTCAATCAATTTCCCTAGCAATATCCGCTCGGGAAACGGCGAAGGAGCAGCTCCGGTGGCAAGTCTCAGTCCTCAGTCTCAAGCAGCACTCCCATGCCTTCATGGCCTTTTTTGTTGTTGTTGTGCTGCTGCTGCTGCTGTTCCCATCGCCTGCCTGATGGGACGCCCAAGTGACAGCATTGTTTTGCGCCATGACGCAGCTGATGCTACACGAATTGCTTGCTTTGAAGTAAACAAGCAATTTTGCAAAAGAAAGCAGCCAGCAAGCAACCCTGTCGGGAGCAACCCTCCCTCCCCACCCCAAGACATGGGTCTCAACCCATCCACACACACACACACACACATACTCGTACTCGTACTCTTACTCGTATGCATAACTTGGAGCCTCTGCTGCTCAGCCTCTTTGCTGTCAGCTGTCAATGCACTCGACGCGTCTGCTCTTGTTCGCAGCAGCAGCAGCAGCAGCAGCAGCAGCAGCAGTGCAGTGCAGTGCATTCTCTCTGTCCTGTCCCATCCTGTTCCGCCTCCCCCCTCTACAGCCATTTCCACTTCCTTCCCAATGCTGCATTTTTTATGCTGCATTGCACTTTGACTTCCTTGGGCTTTTGTTTGCTCGCTCGCTCGCTCGCTCGATACTCTTCGTTGTCGTTGTCGTAGCCTGCCTTATCAGTCGAGAGCTATAATACCCCTTGAATGCGAGTGTTTTATGCAGCGGCTATAATGTATTTGTGGTGTGGCTTGCTACAGAGAGCAGCAGTAAATCTCTGCTCTTGAGACGTTGATCGAGCCGTGTTCGATCAAACTCAGGGTGCAGCAGCAGCAGCTGGGTTCGTCGTGCTCGAGCAGCTCTCAAACATGCTCGAGCCAGCAGTCGCTTTTACGATCTGATTGCTACGCTTCGTGTGTGCATGAGACGCAACTTACCGAAGGCGAGCGAAGTTCGGTGTTTCTTGCACGCGAATCGATCGCAGCAGCGCAGCCTTGTTCTCTTGGGCATTGCAGTGTGTATTTATTTTCTCATCATCTTTTTTTCTGCTACATGCTGCTAGCGAAGTATCAATTGCTAGGTACCCTTTAGTCGTTACGCACCCTAGAATATATTTTTTTCTTCTTTTTTTTCGCCTCGTTCCGCTGCTGCCTGCCTTTGCTGCTGCTGCTGCTGACAACATTGTCATCAACATAATCATCAGCGTTAAAGTTTTGGCAGTCTCTTTCTTTTGCTTTGCACTTTCCACTCCCTTTCGATATTAAAATGTCTTTGAAGTTGCCTGTCGCTCCGCTGCCTGCCGCCTGCCTGCCGCTGCTGAACCATACATACATAATTAACAAATATTTCACATGAGGCAAGAGAGAGAAGAGAGAGAGCGGGCAGTGGCAGACGGAACAGAACAGAACAGACAGCGGTACACATTCGAGAGATCTTGTAGTTAAGATGACAAATGCTTGCCGATAAATTACAGTTACGCCTGCAATAAATATTCAAATACCAGAGCGCACGGAGCACGGAGCACAGAACCGAACCCCAAAAATGGTCATAGCCAGGCAGAGAGCAGCAGTAGCAGCAGCAGTAGCAGCAGCAGCAGCAGCAGCACAACTGCTAACTAATGATCTATTAGCCAAGGACTTGTGTGTGTCCTGTGTCCTGCCTCTCTCTCTCCTCTCTCTCTATCTCGTTGAAATGTGTGTGCTGGTTCTGGTTTGTTTCTCATATCCGGTGCTCGTCTTATTAGTTCACAAAAGCGACCACGTTTGACTTTTATTACAGCCAACCCCTCAGCACTGCTGGGGCGGGCTCTGTGTGTGTGTGCGAATAGTTTTCCCCGACAGAGAACACATTTATCTTGCTTTTCGGTGTACGAATCCGCACCGGAAGTTGACCAACTTACAAATGAGCTTCACATTCAATTTGTCTAAACTGATGCAAATATGATTGAACAAATTTATTTTCACTGCGAAACGAAACGAAACGAAACTAAACGAAACGAGCTGAACCCATTCCCATTGCCAGTCCCAGTGCCAGTCCCACAAGCGGATGGAAGTCAATTTCGAGTCCAGAAAAAGGGCTTTGCATAAAACGAAAGCAAAAGGAATCCCGAAATCCCCAAGCCCCCTCAAACCCCACCAAAACCCCAATTCCTAATCCTCTATATATATAACTCTTAGAGGACTCTTTGGAAGTCAAATCTTTCTTTGGCATATTATGAAGTGGAGTGTAGGGTGTGCGGTGGGGTGTGCGGTGTTGTGGGTTGGCTTGGGTTGGCTTGGCTGTGCGAGTGAATCAATTGTGTTGCTGCCGCTGCCGCTGCTCATCATCAAAATCTTTCAAAGAGCAATTGCTTTGCCACCTTTTGCTGCAAAAACTTTCTTGGCCGGCACCAAAAACGCCCGAAAAACTTCAAACTGCCATCTGGCTGCTGCCATTTATCGCTGTGGCACGAGTGGCAGGAGAGTAGCAATGGCACCCCCTCCCTACCTCCCACCCACCAAGCAAGCAAGCAGTGTCTAATGCGCATTTGGGCGACACTTTTGCAAGCAGGGCGCAGCGGACAGGGCGGACAGAGTGGACAATGTGAAACAAAACTGCAAATCTAACTAAAAACTCAACAGAGGAATAGCAGAAAAGAAAAGAGAATAGAGGGAGCATTTTCGCCCCCAAGAAAACTTCCACTGGAGCAAAGTGGGGGAAGCTGCAAAACAAAAGTTTGTGCAGAGCGCGCAAAACATTTTATTGCACTCTCAAGCAAAAAACTACACTGGGCTACATACTCGTATTACGTGGCCAAGCCAAGCCCAGTCCAGCCACCCCAAGCCAAGCCAGGCAGCGGCCGCGACCGACTCCCAAAGCCAACGTAAAATATGAAATATATTTCAACTTTTACACTGGGAATAACACACACACACACACACACACTCACACACACACACAGCTACAGATACAGCTACGAAATATGTGCGGCATTTTGTACTGGGCTGCTGGGCTACTTGCAACGGGCAAATATGCGGCCAAGCCAAGTCGCCTGCCTGCCTGAGCTGGCTGCCTGAGCTGGCTGGCTGGCTGGCTGACTGCAACAAGCCTTAAGCATCTGGGGCATGCTACAAACGAGAAGAAAGAATGCCTCGCCGACTCTTCCCTGCTCTCCCTCCCCGTCCGCTTTGCCATGACACAAATACGCGCCGCATGACCCAACCAGGTGGAAAAGTTGGCTATGGAATCCAGAGTCCAAGTCCCAGTGCAGGTAAAACTATTTTCACAATGGTTGCAGCAGGGTGGAGTGGGGGTGGGGGTGGTGTATTATGGGGTATGGGCTGCAACGGGTGGCATTTCAAGGCCATTCTACTGGCCAAATGGAAAATTATTTGCTCTCTGTCATTATTTTTTGCCCAGCTCAGCTTAGCTTAGTCTTGGCCCTGTTCGTGGTGCTGGTTTCGTGGCTCTGGCCATGTGTCCCTGGCTCTGGCTCTGACTCTCACTCTGACTCTCTCTCTGAGTGCATTCCGTGTGTCAGTGTGCTCGGTCCAAGGTCCATCTGATTATGGTTATATATTTGAGTTTATATGCTTTCTAAATTTTACTTTCTGCATTGGAAACACTTGTGTCCTCTCTCGGCAGCTGTCGGATTAGTTTTGCAGCTAATAAAACTAAGCCAAAGCCTTGAAAGCGTTGTACTTATTTGTGGTTGGTGCCTGCCAGAGGAGGAAAAAGGGAAACAGAGAACAAATGAAAGAGAAATCAACAAGAGGAGTTTAAGATCGAGAGGGAAGCAACATTGCTTGCAGAGTCTTTGGCTGCAGCGCCGATCGAACCGCTCGATCCAACTGAAGAGAAAGGCAACGCATGAGCAGCAAACATGCTCGAGGCAACATGCGTTGCTCGCTCTGCAGCCTCGCTCTCCATATTCATGCTCGATCCGTTATTTATTTTAAAGCCACTGGAAAATATGTTTCTGCCACTCAACTTCCCATGATAAATGACTCTTCAGAATGGAATTAAGTTATCAATAAACTCACCATAAAATATGCATATACATATGTACGTATGCACTTCAAAAACTTTCAACAATTTTGCGACAGCTAATCGATAACATAATTCAGCACTACTTATAGGCCCCGCCCCGCCCCGCCGCCACCCCTTCGCATCATTCGTTTTCTGATTATTATACACACTTTTTGGGGGATGGGCTACAATTTGGCTTGGAAACTCATGTTTAACATTTATGAGCTGTCACGCCCCGAAACATGCCACACACACACGCACACAGCCAGACAATTGAAAAGAGAAATGGCAACAGTGCGTATGCGTAACTTGGCCATAACTTCCGTGGTGTGTGCTGCAGCAGTGTGTGGCAAATGCAGCAACAGCAGCAGCAACAGCAGCAGCAGCAGAGGGAACTTGCAGTTTTGGTGCAATGTTTAATTAATTATCAATTAATGTGTTACAAACCGCAAAAGGCATTAATTTCATATGCCGCGCTGCACATCCTGCGTTGCCACCACACAGCAGTCAAGGGGTGTAGGGCGATGGCAGGGGTTTTGTGTTTGTGGGGGGTCTGTGTGTGGTCTGTGTATGTAAAGCTGTCATAGCTTTGATTATTATCGATTTCTTATTAAGCTTAACGGGTATTTTCAGCTGTGTGCGTGTGCCACGTACATACATGTACATGCACATGTATTATTATTATTATGTCTGTGAGGTTGCACTTAAGCCATCAGCAAATAGCCCAAAATTGTTGGGCAGTGCGCATAAATATTTGGGTCGAGCCAATGGCCACTGGCCAATCCAGCATTTGCCCAAAGCAAACCACACAGCAATCGAAGGCACATTAGCAAGACACACACACACACACACACACACACATGGCTATGTGTGGGTTGGACTGGGGGTGGGACTGGGGGGTTTTGTATCTGATTAAACGCTGGCAGCTTAAGTTAGTTAGCTTTTAGTTAGTGCTTTTTTGTGTATTATTTTGTATGGTTTTCTGATCGTTAAATGTTCTGCAAATAAATTGGACTCGAGGCTCATTGCTTCGGTGCCTAGTTCTAGCAATCTTAAGGCACAGCACACTCCAAGTTGCAAGTTGCCTTCAACTATTTTTAGATCTTGATATTTATGAACTCCCAAGGACACACACACACACACACACACAGCTCTCCGCTCTCTCTCTGCTCAGTCAGAGTCAACTCATTTCTCCTCATCTAATGCACACTGGGGATCAATTTGCCATGTTAACAATTTATTGACTCTTTTGTTTAGTGCGCTTTTGGGATACTTTTACCCCCTCCCCCTCTCTGCCAACAAGAGTTTCGCTTCTGCGCGTAAACAGTTTTGCACCCCCCGTAAAATAAACAAAACTTATGGCAGGGCCAGCAGAATTTGCCCACATGCTTTGAGGTTTGTATTTTCTGTGTCTTCGGGGCGAATTTTAAGGCGTGTGAAAAAAATTCATTAGGAAATTTAAAGCAGGGGGGGGGGTGGTGGGTGCGTTGCGGGCGTCGTGTTAATTAAGGTACGAAGCCTGAGACTGAGACTGAGCCCGAGCCCTGACCACAGCCGTCCAAAGCCTCCAATTAATTTTAATTACAGTTCGGCAGCGAGGCAAAAAAAACCCAAGAAAAGAGATGATCCGAGAGGCAAAAGAAGAAGGAACAACAGCAACAGCAGCGGCAGCAGCAACAGCAAAGATGCAGCAGAAGAAGGAAAACAGCAACGGCAACGGCAACGGTAAAACTGTTTGTATTTTCACACCTTTTGCACAGTAAATGCGCTGTGCGGCAACGGCAGCAGCACCTTGGGGTAGGCCAGAGCGGGACAGCAAACTTTGTGCCACAGTTTTTTCTCGTTTCGTGTCCTTTGCAGCGCTACACTTTATATTATTATTACTATTATTTTTGTGTTGCTTCTGCTCTCCTTTTGCTGCTGCCCATGACTGTTTTCTTGTTACTTTGGCTAAGCTTTTCTTGCTATATGGGCAGGGTATGGCGCAGGGTATTAGCGGGTATGCTGCATGCTCCCTTCTGCAACAGGGCGAAGCTTTGTCCACGCAAAGGTTCAATAATGTTCACAACTATTGAACATATTTATTTTCGAATTATAAATTTAATTTTACATCGTTTTACAGTCTGAATGTTGCAGCAAAGATTCTTCGAGCATATTTGCCACCTTTGGCATTCCCTTTCCATAATTTGCATCAAGCTAAGCCATCAGTAACTGCCCATTAAAAGGTAAACTTTAGTCGCAAAAGCACTTTCTATGATTTCTTTGGCTTAATCCTTGGAGCATGGAGCTGGCTAAGATTTCTTTTTTCTACATTTGCTCGCACACTAATTATGACCCGCAGGTGAGTGGCGGTGCTGGTGCTGGTGCTGCTGCTGCTGCTGCTGGTCTACCATGACTGTCACTGTGCATGTAATTAGTGGTTAAATTGCCGCCCAGAGGTCAGTCACAAGACATCGCATCGAGTGGTGTGGCTGTGCAGGTGGGTGGGTGCATGGGGCGGGGTGTTTAGCAGCCCTTGGCGTCAAGGTGTCATGCTCATTATCAAGTGGTTTACATTTCGCAATGGCGCACAGAGCATGGGGCCGGGTGCCAGAGGAGCATGGCTCAAAGTGTTTCGACGGCGAGGCCAAAGCAATGCAATGACAAGCGCCCGCTGGCGGATTAATTTTCCTCTCTCTCCCACTCTCTTTGAGGGCGCTAATTGGAATGTGAGTTTTAGCATCCGTTTGTTTAGTTGGCAAACCATTTTCAATGCTCTCGAACTATCAGTGGGAGTCGCTTGATGTCTGCATTATAAACGAAATCAGGCAGCAGAACAGATTGCTGTGACAATAAAGAGCGGGTGGAACTCAGACTGAGATGGAGACTGGAGTGGAGTGGACTGGAACAGGACATCATAAGGCACATTTTAATTCATAAGCTGACATTTGTCTCGCGCTGGCGCTGGCGCTGGCACTGCCACTGGCCAACGGCTGACTGGCTGACTGGCTGGCTGTGCTGACTGAAATGGAAAAGATATTTCATGCTCATTTACATGAAATTTTCATTATGCGCCCCCGCGCCACCGCCGCAAAAATCTCTCAAACTTATGCAATGGCTGAGGCGCGGATACAGATTTGGCCCAGCGACAGAGAGGCAGCGAGAGGCAGCGCGAGGGAGCGAGCGCGCCGCGATGGCAAAGACAGAAAGCCAACAACAAAATCACGTTCGTTTATCATCGCCCGTCGCCCCCAACTATGACTGCGACTACGACTATGATGATGTTGATGAGCATACAGACTGACGAGGACGAGGACGAGCACGAGAACGATGAGGACGACAAGGCAAACGCAAGCTTTTCCACCAGAGACGACCAGGGATGCGGCGAATGAAGCTGCCGCTGCTGCCGCTGCTGCTGGTTGGACGGACAAAGCGTGTGACAGCATTTTGCATACGCTGATGAATCCATCATCTTTACTCAACGTCACATCATCAAATCCGTAGCGCTTAGTTATACTTTGTGGAGAGTGTTGGCAGCGCGCGACGCGGGGGCGACTGACTGCCATTGCACTTTGCTTCATGCTGCATCCGGCAACGGCAACGGCACCGACACCGGCAGCCCGCACTCATCCGCAGACTCATCCGCATGGGAGATACGCGCACGAGTACGTACGAGTATATGCAAATATATACGGGTTACGACATCAAACACTCATCATCAGACAATGCATTCGCATTCGCATTGGCTGCAGTCCGTGGTCCGTGGTCCGTTCCTATGATTCTACCTTTTGATTTAACCCAAAAGGCTCTGGGCCACGGCACTGGGCGCACTCGCCCCGCATTGTCTACGCTGCGTATACTTAATGGCATTTCTTTTTTTCCTTTTCGTTTTCAATTGCATTCCTTTAATTGTTTAACGCAGACTCTGCTCTGTTGCTGTTTCTGTTCGGTGGCTGTCTGTGTTGACAAAGTGCCCCTCAAACCCCTCAAACCAGTCACACCCCCCACCACCGCGCACTCTTTCTTTCTGCACCCCTGCACGTACACTCGTTGGCACTTAAGGGGATTTGTTTAATTGAAACGAATGCAGGGGCCAAAGAAAATGACAAAACGAAAGACAAACTGGCAAAGAGACGCAGCGAGGAAGGACAGGAGGTACGGGGGCAGCAGAGAGGGTGGTTGGGGGGTTGGGGGGAGGCCAAGGGCCAAGGGCTAAGGGCTAAGATGTGACAGCAGCTTAGTCTAACAAATAAACAAAAATGCACTTGGCTTCTGGAATGGTTACCAAATGTTGCTGCCGTCCAATGCCAAAAGCTGTCACTGAAGCCCCGCCCCACCGCTCTGAGTGTGTGTGGGTGTGGGTGTGGGTGGGGCGCAGCACCAGGCTTTAGCTTTAGCTTTAGCAGCTATAACAATAAATGGCCATTTGGCTAATTAGAAAACGCTGCCACGCTCTCTCACTGCTCCGCTCATCAGCTTCCGCTGGTGGCCCAAGGTCGAGGCCTCAAAGCTGATCTTTTTCATGGCAATAGAATGGAACTTTGACAGTCTGTTGAACTTGACAGGCCACTGGATTGGTCCCTGGGCAAAGGTCAGACAGCTCCAGGTGGGAACAAAGAAATGTATTTGGTGGGCTGCGCTCAAACAAATCCCAAAAATACATTGCTAAACATGATGCCAGAGGATTATAATTCCCCTACGAAATAACCTTTTAAGTATAACTCCCCCCCAACCCACCACCCACAGAATATCCTGCAATTGCTTGAGGTTGATCTCTCATTCCTCGCTCTCTCTCTCGGGGCCAGCACGCCAAATGTCATGGGGACTAATTCAATGTAAATTAAAATGTCAACGAAACCATCCACTGGACGGGACAGTAGGCCACTTATTGCGGATTGGGGAATAACCCAAAACGGAAATGCAGAGACAAGCGACAGCAACAGAGGGGGGACAGGGACAGGGAGGGACAGAGACAGGGGTCGTCTACAAAACAGTAAACAGTCCACTTGATGACTGCAAAATTGAAATTGAAACTGTAAGACGAGACGAGACGAGATGAGACGACAAATGGAAGGAAGGAAAGGAAAGGAATCAAGCAAATGGCCAGAGTTTAGTCACTTGGTCAGCAGGATGGCCAGCAGATAGGCAAAGTGGGTGAGGGTGGGGGTAGGGAGAGGGAGCGGGGAATGACAAAGGGAATGGTCTTTAATTAAATTACGACCAGTCAAAAGCAACTTTGATCCCTTTTTACATTTGCTCTGTTTCGCTCTTTATATTGCAGCAGTTTCTAACTCTCAACCATTCCAATCTCTATCTCTCCCTCGCTCTCTCTCTCGCTCTCTCTCTCTCACCTCTCTCTCTGTCGCTCTCCCTCTTGCTTGCTGTATCTTCGGCCTAGTAAAAAACTTGACTTGTGTTTGTAATTGCGTTTTTCTCTTTCACTTGCCAAGGCAAGCAACTGCTCTTCCAGTTTCCAGCTTCGACCTTTTGCTGTTGCTTTTCGCTCTACCCTTCAAGGAGGAGGCTATTGGGAGTGCTTAAAGCTAATTGGAAGAATAGGAATAATGCATCACAGCTCATATATCATCAGCACCAGCCACACATATCTATATATACACATACTTCTGTGTTTACTCACTTTGTTATTTTCCTGTACTATTTATTACATTTTCTTTTTTCTTCTAGCACTTCACTAGTATTTTCTGGTATATTTCTACTCTTTTTCTAGTGTGCAGTGAATTTTTATATTAATTCCAAATTATAGAGAGAGTATCCATATAAGCGATAAACCTTCAAGGGAGGGTATCTGCGCCTTCGGTCTCCTTGAAGTCTCTGATTTTTCTAGTAGCTGCCTTTCGCTTGCTTCTGCTGACTTTTCATTACTTTTCCGTTCGTCGTGTTTTTCCTATTTTCCTTGTTGTTTTTGTTTTAACTTTTCGTTTCGTTTGGTTCGTTTATGACAAACACAAAACTTTTGCCTGCTGACTGCCTGACTGCCTGACGTGTGCAGCCTTCAAGAAAAGTGCCCAGGACTAAGTGCAAGTTTTTGAGCTGTGTGGCCCCGGCAAAAAGAAAAAGGGAAAGTCAAACGGCATAAGTAAACACAGGCCCAGGCCTCAGTGGAAAGTCCAAAGCGGAAAGTGGAAAGTGGACTTGGTCTTGGTCTTGGTCTTGGAAAGTGTCGCCCGGCTCCCGAGTCCCAATTAAACATGCAATGCTAATTAATAACCTGCAATCGTGCAGAAGAAAATATGAAGAAAATTACAGTCTACCTTTGACTGACGCTGCGATGGCAAGACACACAGACAGACAGGCAGATAGACATTTGAATAATTTCCCTTTTCCGTTTTGCTATTTTTGGGGAAAATACTCGCACATTTATTTCACGTCCCGGCCCGGCCTGCCTTTTGCATACAATTAAAATAAATTCTTACAGCAATTAAACAGAGCATAAATATGAACGCAAAACGAAGCAGAAAACTTTGAGTTTCTTTTGAGGGAAACTCCTCTCCTATCTCGCCATCTCTCTCTATCTCACCTCTCACTTTCTGGATGAAAATATAAAAGTAAAAGTAGAAACGCTTAAAAAGCTTTCAATTTAATTGAGGCAATTCTTATGGTTCTCTCTCGTTCATTCATTTCGCTTCGTTCTCGCTAGGTTTTAATTGCCCCAAAAAAAACCAAAAACTTTTTTTGCGGCAGTTTCTTATTAATGCAACACACAGCGCACAGGAAGGAAACAGCGAGCGTTCGTTAATTGCTCAAGTTTGTGGCACGGAGCCAGATCGTCCTTCGATTTCATACGATGATGATTTACCCCCCTGCCCCCTGCCCCGTATCCATATCTCTGTCGATAAGGCAAAAGTGATTTTTATGATGCGCCCGCCTTTGATGCGGTCATAAAAATGTCGGAAGGGAGGCGGCATGCAACAGCAGCAGAAGTATGCCACAGGGCGTATAATTAACATAAAGCCAAGCAGCAGCAGCAGCACCATCAGCCCAGACAGTGTAAAGTAGCAGCAGGCTCAAAAAGCAAAACTGATTGCAGCATTAAATGGGATTTTGAGGCAACAAGCAGCAGCAGCAGCAGCAGCAGCCAGAGTCAGATATCCTGCAGCAAAAGAAGTGCAAATCGAAGTGCAGATGTTCGAAGACATGTGTCTGGCTCTGGCTCGGTCTGGCTCTGGCTCCTGCTCTGGCTGTGGCTGTGGCTGCGGCGCTGGGCAAAAAGGCAACCCAAATGGACATTAACCACATGCACAACTCATTGAATCTTCTGCACTCTCTGCGGCCTTCTCTTGCTTGCCGCTCTCTGCTCATCTCCTTCTGGCCTTCCCCTGTTGCTTGTTCTTAGTCTTCAGCCCGGGCCTTTGCAACCATTTTATTTCATTTCGCCTGTGCCTTTGGCTGCATTTATTACCATTCAGCCCGGGCTCAACTTATTTGTACGTTGAATACCCTGAAAAGAGCGCACTGGAAAAGGTTCATTACGCATATCCATATATGATATTTATTTGCTGCAAAATGTTGCATTAAAAATGCAGCGCAAATGGCGGGGTTTTCTATGGCTAAATATGCGTCAGCTCAAGCTGCAAAAAGAGCATTTGGTAGTCGCTGCTGCAGTCGTTTTTTACCCCTTAAAACATGTTTTAATTTGCCAATTTTCAATTGAAGCCTGAGCTCACTCTCACTGCTACTTGCACATGCAACGTCTGTCTGCCACCCCGCACAGAATTAAAGGTAAGCATGCACTTAAAGTTAAACAAGTGGGTGCTGGTGTGGCATGCAACATGGATGGATGGATGGGCGGGTGGGTGTGCCGGGGGGCTCAGAAATGCCTGTGGTAAATGCAGAGGCAAAGAAAATTTAAATAAAGCAAAGTGGAAAAAAGCTGCACACACACACACATGCACACAGAGACACACACACAGATACACTCGTGGCATAAAAGGCACATAAATCGAAATCTGTCACAAAGAACATGCGCAGCCAATAAATTTCCTTATCTCAATAGCAGCGACAAGTGCCAAGAAGGAGCAGTAGGAGCCACCGCCAGTCCCCCCCAGAAAGGGGTTGGGAGGATGCAGGGGATGCAGCATGGAGCAATGGCAAAAGGCAAACGGGGAATGGGACTGGGAATGTGAATGAGAATGCGGCTTGAAGGCGTGTCCGTGTCCGTTGCAAGCAGTCGAACATGTTGCATATGCAATGCGGACACTACTTTCGACCGTCTCTCTGCCTGCAGTCTTTATCTGTGTTTGTATCTGTGTGAATGTCTGCTGTGCATCGGTGTGTGTCTGTGCTTTTGCCTTTCATCTGCCTTGCTATTTGTTTGCTCTTGTTGTTGCCGCCTGTCACATTGCTGCGTAAATTGAAATTATTGCGGCAAGAGCCGCATCAGCAGCAGCAGCAGCAGCCCCAACAGCAGCAGGAGCAGCCACAGCATCCTCCAAAGAATTGTGATTAATATTTCTTTTTATATACATTTAATTTGTTGTTTTCATTTATTCGCTGTGGCTGCCTTTTGACGGCCCATTGGGAAATATGAGAAGAAATATTAAACAAAAAACAAAAGAAGGAATTTTGAAGATGCGGGAAATCATTTTCATTGGCACATCCACAACCAATTGATTGGGCGTAGAGCCCCTCCAGCAGATAGCCACAGGATTTCTGCAGAGCACAGGCTAGGGGCAAGGGCACTCACGCCAAGTAGAGCCTCGCGAAGCACAAAAAACCAAATGCCAGAGCTGCTCTCACAAAACTTATCTTAATTACGCATGGGTCTTGTGCTCACTGAACACACACAAACGAACAGCAGACAGATTCCTCTGCCTGGCAAGTCTGTGCATGTCGCAGACTCGAAGAGAGTTGTTGTTGCATTTTACATTTGGTTTCTGCCTGCGCCTGATCTGTCTGCTGATAAACATTTCACGCAGGTAGCAAAGCAAAGCAAAGCAAAGCACAAACCAAAGCTCCGCTATTTGGTTGCTGCCATACTCTCCCGTTCTCTCTCCACAGCAATGCTCGCGGGTGTCGTTCGCTCTCTACAGCGATGCTCGCGGGAGTCGTTCGCTCTCTACAGCGATGCTCACGAGTGTCGTTCGCTCTCTACAGCGCTGCAGCGCTGAGGGCGTGAGAATGAAGAAATGCAAAAACTTTGACTGCGCTGCGCAAGGCCTCGGCAAAAACAAAAACCGTATCAATTGCTGAGCAACGTGAGCTAGTCGCGCAGTGGGTGGCCGAAGCCAACCGCTAGCTCGACTGTATATTTTGCAGGGTGATCATGATAGGCGATTAAAATTTAAACAAAATTGCATTCAGCAAAAGAAAATCCTGTAAAATATGTAGATTTCCTAAAGAGTTATAACATTCCAAAACTTAATTTAAATAAAAAAAAGCTCTGTAGCTCTACAAAAAGTGTTTATCCTTAATGAACCAACTCAAACTTAACAGCAAAAAAAAAAAGGTTTACCAGGTTAGCTCGACTTTGAACTCTTGTTTGCTGAACCATTCTCAACGCAAAGACGAAACAAGTTTAAAGCTGCCACCGCTTTTGGCTCTCGTTCTATCTAATTATAGGAAGCAATGTGGGGGGGTAGGCCAAAGCCAAAGCCAACTTTTCAGTTGCCAACAAAACTAACAAAACTAAACAAGCCACAAAACTAGGCAAACACACACACACACACATGCACACAAAGGCGGGAGGGGCTGGCATATTAAGTATACAGTTTTAAATCCATAAATCACACATATAATTATGCAAATCGCAAAAATATGGCCCAGACCAAGTTGTAGGCTTCTGCAAAACACAGAGAGAGAACCAGCACCCGGTCCCGCACCCGGTCCCGGTCCCGCACCCGCACACAAAACTCAGTGCTTAGCCAAAGGACTCACCTCTCTTGCTCCACGTCGCCCCTGCCTGCCCCTCATCGTCATCATCATCAACATCCTGAAAACAGACAAAAATAGAACCACCGAGTAGTGAAACCGAAACTCAAGTTTGAAATGCGGGCACGTGTTTGGCTTGCTGAAATCTACATAAGCCGGGATATCCCTCCCCTGTCTCATCCTGTCTTCCATCCTGGCTGGCAGCCAATTTGGTAAGGGACTAACTAGCCATCCAGTCAGCCAGCTGGCCAAGAAATCTCTCTACTCTCTGCTGAAACAACAAAAAAACAAAAAAAAAGCCGAGAAGCAGCACCACTAAAAAAATAGGTGGTTAAAAATCTGTTTTGCCAACATTTGCATGGAATGCGTTGGTTCTTTCTGGCCATAGTTTTTTTTGTGCATAACTTTCGGTCACAGTTAGACACAGAGACACAGAAAGAGAGGGCGAGCGAGCGAGCGAGAGAGAGAGACACACTGATCCGAATGGATATATATATGGATCCAACTTTTTGGTTCGTTGAGTTTGCCGTTTTCTGTGATTTTGACAGCAACGTGGGCCAACTAGACATTTTGGAAATATGCATAAATTTGTACGGGAACATAGGCAGGGTATGAGAGGATAGCCAGATAGCAGCAGCAGCAGCAACACACAAAAAATAAATAGAAAGCCTCTACAAAAATATGCTCCAAATGCATGACAACTTTTCAATATTCCCATGCCCCACACACTCACACACGCACACAAAATAGAGGGGAAAGCGAACATTTTAATGTGGTCAAGTGTGCTTAAGAATCCATTCAAACAGGCGGACCTGGCAGCTCCCTTTGTTTATTACATTTGCATATTATTTATTATTTATTTACATTACCATATACATAAGATCCATAAGAAGTTCTTTTATGACTTCCTCTCACGTGCCCCCTCCCAGAGGCACTCAACGACCGAAAAAGTATGCCCCACAGCAGCTCCGCCTCTTTTTTTAGGCTGTGGGTGTCCGCTCATCTTTCCAGCTGCCTCTGCCTGACTCTACCCGCTTTGAGATGTCCAATTGACATTGCGCTGCTTATTTCATTAGCAATTCTCTTGAAAAGAAACGAAATATACAAAATATATTTCTTAAAAAAGCGCCACAAGGAGAAGGAACGAAGATGAGGACACCCTTTAAGAAAGAACGTTTCTTTGGGACAATTATGCTACTGATTGGTAGTCTTGAACTGCTTCTGCCATTAGGAGTGCTCAAAGGTCAGGTGTTCAAACAGCCAAACGGCATTTGTTTTCTTTATACTTGCCATAATGTTAAGCCGATTGCCACGTTAATTCCTTACACCCTGCCCTCCCTTGCTGACGAAAATCCCCTAAAAATCATAGCACCCCTCCTAGCCAAAGTGTATCAAAAAGGAAAAATGAAAATATGCTAAAAAAAAAAGCTGAGAGCGAGAAATCGTTGGCAGCGCTTTAACTACCGGAAATTCCTTTGTGCTCTACTTCTTTATATTATTATTTTTTTTTTTTTTTTGCTGCTGCTGCTTCTGCTTTTCTGCTCATTTGTAGGGCGACAGAAGACCGTAGACCACGCCCATGCGCCCTCTCACGCCCGCACAATTTTTCGCTGTTGACAATTTTGGCGGTTGTTGTGGCAACACGTGACTTGCAAGCCAAAAGCGCGAAGGAACGAGCAGAGCGAGCAGAGCGACAGCGGGAAAAGTTACTTTGGAATGCGCGTAGAATGTTTGCTCTCGAGTAGCAGGCGGAGAGATACTTTAAACTGGTGGGGAGGTGGACCCTGGAGCCATCCCGCCACACTGATCACATTGAAATCAGTTTCAAAATAATTTGCTGCTGAAATTCAATTTGTTATTTCCACTTTCTGGCAATCTGCTAGCCCACCCACCGCCCACTCAGTCTGCTTATTTGGCGGCCCCCATTAATGCCTCAATGGCTTTATTGGCAGACACATTTTTATTTAGCCCACGCAAAAAAAGAAATATATATAAAGTAAATTATGTCATTAGAGTCTCAATTTACTCATGAATGCAACGAGAAAAAGAGATTCCACGACAAGGCACAAGGCACACACACACAAACACACATGGCGTATACGCAATTGTCTTGAGTGGCAGCAGCGACACTCAAGGAAGTCCTGAACTGAGATTGAAGTGAGCCAAGCAGAGAGGGCAGCAGCTAAAGAGAGAGGATGCAGAGCTATAGAGCAACGAAGAGTGAGCTCATTGAGCAATTCAAAATTTGGAAATTGTTTAAACTCCACTTCAAGGCTAGTGAGCTCAAGTGCCTTCACATACGACAATTCTTAAACACTTTTCTTTTGGGCAGAAAACTCGTTGGATGTAAGAGGTTTCTTTGCAGGTTTTATTGGCCATATATCAGTGTTAGTTCTTAGCTTAGAAAAGTATTTTTCAAACCAACATTTAATGCCAAACAAAAAAGAAAAAACTGCCGAGACTCAAGGTCACATTCGTTGGCCATGATACCTTGAACTCTTTTTGTATTTATGGGCCATTTTTCATCAATTGGCACCTGCTGTGCGACGCTCTTTGATTAAGATGTGCCACACGCAATATCATCATCGGGCAGCAGCAGCCAAAGCAGCCACAGCAGCAGCATCAGACTTTGGTCTGTCATGCCACTGTCTAGACGGGAGTTAGACTGGCGGCTGCCTTTCGGCTGGGATTGGCAATTCTTTTGCTCTGTTTTTCCCTCGCTTTATTTAGTATATCGAAACATTTGCATTTTGAGGTTAGCGTCTGTGCATTGAACCAGATTTTTGCTTTCCAAAATCGAAAGCCAAATCGTTTATCAAAGCCCAAAAAAAAGACAGTGCCAGGAGGACAAAGACAGAGAGAGAATCAAACTTTCCCTGCGTTGACTGTACTTTGGGGCCACTTGACGGACGGGCTGCGAGCTGAGCAGCAGAGACAGCTCCGATGTACGCATAATTTATGGCCTCCAATTGTGTGTCGGTCGTTGTTTCGGGGGGTGTGCTGCTGCTTCCACAGATAACGAGCCACGTCAATTTTCGCTAATAAACTCAAGAAGGATTAATTTTGTGATTTATGATGCGTAGCAGAGAGAGAGACGGAAAGAGGGAGAGGTAGAGGCAGTTCCATGCCCCAAGGAGCTGCTTGACCAAGCGACCCACAGAGCTCTCTGTAGATGGTCTAGACTGTAGCATACTTTACAGCATTTGTCCCTACGCGCAGGTTTCGAGAGGCATTAACTTGATGGGGATTATATTAATTAAAGTGCGTTTTTTTTATACGTTTCCAGCGAAATAAATGAGCGAATTGTAATTGGTCATATGATACTTTATCAAATTAATATTACACTGGGCGAAAATAGTAGTTATTTAATGAGTAACATTAGCTCTGAGTGGAGAAAAAAAACGTTTCTTTCTTTTTGGATATTTACTATAATTCCTAAGTTCATAGATTTCAGTCTTACAAATTAGTACAAAAGATTACTTTTACCAGAAAAAAATTATTTAATCAAAAGTTATATTAAAAATATTTAAGTTTACAAATATTTAAGTTTAATTTTAATTTTGGTTATTTTCAAATAAGTTCAAGCCTATTTGCGCAATAAATATTAAACGGATTATTATTGTTTCCAATCTAAGAATAATTCCACACACAATCTGCCAAGATAAACGAAAAGAAAAATCAACATGCAGCCTAAGCACTTGATTTCATTTCCATGCAGCTCCATCAATTTATATTTTCATCATCAAGAACAAAAAAAAAAAAATCTTCTAAATTGCAGGCACACAAACTTGCAACTTGCTACTTGCAACTGCAACTGCAATTTTGCGCAACTCAATCAAGAGAGAATGATAAATTTTCTATGGAAATCCATAAACTTTTCCATGAATTAAATCTCTATGTTTCTTGTGTGTGGAACTTTGAAGTAGAAGCTGCATCCTGGTCATGGATCTGGCTCTGGCTCTGGCTCTCTCTCTCTCTCTCTGTCTCGTTCTCTTGAGTTTCAGTTTATTTATTTACTTGGAGTTTTTATTTTTTAGACTATTTTTGTTTCGGTTTTGAAAGTCAATAACTTGCAGAGCAACAGAATAGGAAGCTGCTGCTGCTTGAAAGGGGTCCTTTGGTCTTCCTTTCTCTCTGGTAGACACAACTTTTCCAGCACCCCCCCACCCAGCACCCAGCACCCATCACCCATTTATGCCAGCCATGTATGAAATGGTTGCCACACCCTACTCTGCCCACTCTTGGGCCATAGCCCATATACTCGTATGAACGGTTATTTGTATTATGAAAGGAGCCGCAAAACAAGCTGTTAAAACAGCTGCCAGCAGGCACCAACTCCGGCACCAAGAAGACTTTTTCCTTCTTCCGTCTGACAGTTTTCTTCTCTGGCTCTGACTATAAAAATTGTTTGCTGAGGCATTAAATTGAATGAAAATTTATGATCTTTTCATATTTGCCTACAGAAAAGGAACTCCGTGCTGCGTGGTGGTGGTGGCAAGGAAATGCCTGCCAGCCGCCGGCTAAAAACCTGTATGAAGTCACACAGGCTTCCCCATCCCCTACACCACATGTGCGTGTGTGTGTGTGTGTGTGTGCAGTGTATCTGTGAGATATATATTTAAACAGGCAGCCGCTTTAAAGTGGCACACACATCGTGCTGCTATATGTACTGCTGCTGCAAATCAAACAAATTTACGCCCAATGTCAATAGACCATCAATCAAAATTGAGCAACGCACAGCAGCAGCAGCAGCAGCAGCCAGCAGGCAGCGCATATTTGCAATATATCCAATAACTGACCTATGACCCCTGGCTGCACCAGCAGCAGGCAATTTATCATCACAAATGGCAAACAAAATGGACCGGACCGTGTGACAAAGAATCAAATGAAAACACACACACACACACACACACACACAGAAGGAGAATGAAGAACGAAGCGAAAAGGAGGGGTAGGGGAAAAAGCCTCCTCTCCTCGCTGTCTGGTCGGAGCCGAGCTATGCTAATCATTTTGGCTAACAATGAAGAGATTTTCGCTTGTTTTTTTGTTTTTTTATACACTCCAAAGGAAGTCCCAGCCCCCGTCACTTCCCCACGCTTGAACAGGTGACAAAGAATGTCCTTTTGGAATGCCAAAAGGAATTTTTGGGGGCCAGGTCCCCGCGCTAGGCCTAAAACAACAGCACGTCGCCTCGCCTCGTCTCTTCTGCTCTTCTCTTACTCTGCGCTTCGGACACTCATTCTGGCCCTTTCACTCTCTCTTTCTCCGCTTCGTATAGAGTCGCTCGTTCTCTCTGTTTTGAGGTGAGTAAGATTAATGATCTCCCTGGCCATGCCGGAGAGCATTAAACATAAACAATTTGTAGTTTATCTTTTCGGTTTTGGACACAGAATAACGAGGATGAACTCTTCCACTGAATTATGGCAGCCAAATTCCAGGCAAAATATTGTACAAATAGCTGCAGAAGAAGTTTATTTTATAGAAAGGCCTTTGAATAATAGAATTGTGAGTGTTTTTTTTGCTAGATTTGCACTAAATAAAGACTTTGGAATGCAAAAAAGGGATTCATAGTAACTTCTCCTTTGATTTTCGGTAATTTCAGTACTCGGAACATTTCTGGAATTTCTCGTGTGAATAAACGAAATGTGGCTTACAATTTGACAGGCAGCCAAAACATTGCAAAGATAATTCTTATAGAAGAAAGTAGCTCTGTAAATGGGTTCGAGTAATCCCTTTCTTTGGTAATATTTTGTTTTCGTGGGTAACTGTTGCTCTTGATTATGCAAAGCAATATTGATTTGTGGCAGCAGCAGCAGCAGCCGCAGCCAAAATGAGAGACACTGTCGTGTGGTGTGACATGAAATTGACTTTCCCAGCTTGAGCCTGAAAATGGTTGATAAGTTCAGTGGATGTGAATGTGCCACTCTGCCGCTCCCCATGGTATGTACACATTTGGGGTAGGGTGGGGTGGGTTAGAGGGTTACATGCATAAATTTTGAGTAATTTAAGCAGCCCGGCAAATGTCTCAAGTTATCCCACACACAGTCCACAAACAAGTAAATGGCCTCCATAACTTCCATCTTTCACTCTCGCTCCTTCTCTCCCTCTCTCTCTCCGGGAGCTCCCTCTCTGTGTGTGTGTGTGCGCCCTCGAAGCGGTTCTGTGTGTCATGTTGGACATGTTAGTGGAATCTGCTGCTCGCATATCCCGCATATTGCATGAATGGCTGGCTCTGCTCGGCTTGGCATGGCTTTGCCATTGGCTCTGACTCTGACTCTGTCTCCGTCTCTGTCTCCGTCTCCCTGTAGGTCCTGTGCATGTTCACTTGTCAAAATACGTTTGTAGCATGTAACTCAATGTCGGTTTAGAGGGAACATTCAGGCAGGCGGCAGGAGGCAGGCGGCAGGCAGAGCAGGAGGCAGGAGGCAGCTGCTTTATGCGCTCGCTGACACAAATGCACTGGGACTGCTACTGGGACATGAAAGACAAGCGCAATGTCAAGCGAAATAATAGCAAAAGACATGAGCGACGACGACTAGAGCGACGATGCAGCAGCAGCAGCAGCAGGCAAAACTGGGGAGCAGCAGCAGCTAAAGAAATGCCCCACAGTGATTTATTGTAGCACTCAGGCAGCTGGCGAAGTAGCAACATGGCTAAAGCTACGAGCAGCAGCAGCAGCTCTGCCCCTCTACCGTACCCTTCCCTTTTTCCACACCCTGCTTGCTGGCAGTAGCAGCTGCCGCTGCCGCTGCTGCCACGTCAAACAAGTGCGCGAGAGCTTGTAACTTGATCATCAACAGGAGAGGAGATATCAGCTCACCTCCAGCTAACAGCTACAGCTACAGGCATGCCCCATCATTGTGCCTCATCTTCTGGGTAATTGCAAGCATCTATGTGGAAAGGAAGGAGCAGCCGTTCAGTGGAGAAGCCACTCATTGGCTGCTTAACTCTTAATCATCGACAATTGCCCAGGCACTCAGGCACCAATGCTGCTCTGCTTTCTTTCTTGCTGCTAAGTTTTCTGCCTGGCGTTGAATACACTCAAAGAAAATGAAATTAACTATAGAAAATACTGTGTAGTTGAACATATACATACATGGGTCGAATATACTCTCAGTGGTGCTGGGTACTCGGTGCCTACGATCACTTGGGTAGAGCAAGTTTTGCATTTCGACATCTCCCCTCACGCAGAATGCGACTCAACAGCAACCACGAGCAGCGCTGTGGAGAGAACTTTAGAGAGAGCTTGTGCTTTGCTTTGCTACCTGCGTGAAATATTTATCAGCAGACAGATCAGTCGCAGGCAGAAACCAAATGTAAAATGCAACAACACTTTTCCATTGTTTCTTTTCACCGTCACCTTCGCCTTTCGGACATGCAAGCACTTGCAATAATTTCTCGCCCTTTGTGAAGTGAACGAGCCGGCAAGGGCTTGCCAGGCAGAGGCAGAGAACAGCGCCTAATAAAGTGTGATATTTGTCAGTATATTTCTATGAACATTCAGTAATTCATACATACATTTTTCCAACTATTTTACTGACAGAATAGCAATCCAGAGCGGCTGACTCTCTTTACGGGAGCGTAAAGTTCTCTTAATTTTGCATGACTTTTTCTTCAGAGTTTACTCTTTTTATTTGCTGGCATTGCCCCACATATCCAGTCCAGCCATATTCTGCCGGAGTGGCTCCCTATCTCTCTCTCTGTCTCTCTCTCTTCTCGGGGCTTGCTTTTGCATATGACAACTAATATGGAAAATATGGCAAAGTTTTCTTTTGCCATTTGCTGCGTCAGCGTACAATCCATTTTCATAAAACTAAAAAAAACTTTATGGCTATTTCAGCTGGAATTTTAAATTATGGATTTGCTGGCAGTGCAGACGAATTATTTTGGGTGTGGCAAAATACATATATAAATTTGCCTTTCCCAACTGCCTCGCTGACTGCTTCCCTCCCTACCTACATCTGCCTACCTCTGCCCATTTTCGACTTTTCGTCTGTGGTAATCAACAGCATTTCATCAGCGTAAATTTTAATTAAAATAAATTACAAGAAACTGTCGGGCAGACAGGGGCGAGGGGCAGCGAAAAAATAATGTATTTTGGACGCTTCTAAAAGGGTTTTTCGACTGAAAAGGCAGGTGGCAAATGCCGGCTAATCATATTTCAAGGCTCGTTCTGGTAAGCAACAAAAAAATGGGGGCACAGAAATTGTGAGTAACGTTGGCTGGCAGGAGGGTGGAGGGAAGAGGGAGGCTCCTCTGTTATTAGCAATGTCATAATTTCATTACTGTCAACGACCGCTACGACATGGCTGCTGCTGCCGCCTGATACTCTATCCATCTCCCTCTGATACTCTCCCTGGGTGTCCGTGTCCGCCCGGGCGTCGACTCTCCCCCTCTCCCTCTCTCTCGCGACTGTCTCGTCTAAATTACACACGCGTGGCAGGTCTATTTATTACCGTTAGCGGTAATCCTAAGCCACGTTGGCGGCGTCGGGCATCAAAAGACAAAAGGCATCAGCAAGAGGTAGAAATGGTTGAGCTGCCTTGCTACCCTAGAAGTTGGTGTTTTCTGGCAGCTGCCAGGTTTTCTCGGAATTCGTTTAACGAAAAGTTTGGCAGCAAAAGGAAGTGCCTGAAAAGAAGCCTTAATTAGGCGCAGGAAATGCCTTCTAAATTTGATTTTTGTTTAGAATTTAATTAATGGTAAAACCATAAGAGAAAACCATGGGAATTTATGACTTAAAGTAGGCAGTAAAGTAGTAAAATTTGTGCTTAAAGCAGTTTTTATTTATAATAATTTATTATATTAGTTTTATGATACTTTTTATATTTTTTTATTTATAGAATCTAAAAAACTCAATTTCCACCTCGATTTCCATTACCAAACTCTAAAAAGCTGCTGAAATACAGGCAAAGATGTAAGCAAAATCTCACCATAAATACCTTTAATTATAATCACAAAAACTGATCTAATCTCCCACTTGATACTCCCAAGATATTCCCTTAAATCAAATGGAAATCTTTTCGGCTCTCTGAACAAATTTAATACTTGGCGGCCAGCCAGAAAGCATCTCTCAAAAATGAATCTCATTTGTTATTAAAGACCAACAATCTGTAAGATTCCCCCCATCGGTGCGGGAACCAATATGCCTGGCATATCCATCTTTTTATTTTCATTTCATTTTCTTGAACTAAAAGCAAGTTCTACCCCTGAAAAGTTTTTTCCTTTTCTTTGCTTGGAGGGATAGCTGCTGTCGCGCAGAATTTTTCACAGCCAATATATCATTATAATTTGCATATCCGGCGTTTGGGGCTGGTTGGTAAAATTGAGTATCCCAACTGGATGGGGAGCAGGGCAGGGGAGCAGCCAGTGGCAGTGGCAGTGGCAAGAGAATCTGAGAATGAGCGAGGAATCCCTTTCGCTGGCAGCTGTTGCCGACGCCGCCGCCACACAAATGTCTCAAGTGGCAATCAAGGCGCTTCCATTCAAATTTACGTCGCAACAAATTACCGCTCATTTGTCAACTTGCCACGACTCCTGCCCCAGCCGCCCATGCTCCTCCTTTTGGGACGACTCCTTCACATGGTAGTGTGAAAAATCTATGCTCTGGCTGCCAAATGTTCCACGAAATGTGACCAGGAAAAGCTTCTCCTCCCGGCCCCACCCAACCATTCATTTGATACGCATTTTTACGAAACGCCTCTCACTGTGCCACGAAAAAGTGTTGACAGACAACAAATCGCCTTTGACTCCGGCAGTTTTGCAACGTAAATTAGTTAATTAGACGATGAGCAGGGAAATAATTAAGCATTAGCCTTAATTGAGGAAGCAACCAAAACCCTTGAAAGATCTTTCGTAGATCTCTAAAAAACACCCCTTAAAGGTTACTTTGTTTAGCCCAAAAATAATCAACAATACGAGGTATGTGCCACAACAAAGTTCGAAACTATTTTCCTCATTTTGCGGGAGGGGTGGGCAGTTTTTAAGCATCTCAAGGAGTCAGAGCGAGCTGCCTCTCCGCATATGGCAACAAAATAGCAGCGGCAAAAGATGAGAAACTCAAAAGAACAAACACTGTAATTTCTCACCTATTTATGGGCGTAATAAACGTTTATGATGATATCCTGGGGGCCTGGGAGCCTTTGGATACTCCTTTTCCTTCGAGCTGACATTCTCATCCCTTTCCTTTGGTTGGCCAGGCCATAGGTTAGATTATGCCCTGCAACAATGTTAAGAAATACAAAAACTTTCAACATTTGTGCAGAGTTCTTCGAGGCACAGGGCTTTGGTTACCAATTACACTGAGGCAAATATTTCAGCGTAAACTGAAGAGAAAAACGTGTTTATCCCTGGTGCAGCTTGTCAGAGACAAACACAAAGGCGCTTGAGGGACTTGTAGTTATTTTTGCCTCAGTGTATTCATCTCTGGCAAAAGGTTATGCTGTGGCAACTTTGCTTAAAAATACTTGCAACCAGTAGCAAGAGCAAGAAGCTGGGAATTTTCCTTTCGAATGCAGCAAATTTCACCAAAATTTCTCTCTCGATCCCAATCAATTTCAGGAATTTCCCCAATTAGTTCACGTAATTAATAGCTTAAAATTTATAGGAATTCAAAACTAACGTAGAATTCTGTGGGATACAACCGAATGTCATTGAAGTAGTTTGTTTCCCCCAAGAAAATGACAATAATAATTATAATTATGAGTTGCCAGGAAAGTGCAGGAATCTACAGCTACAGCTACAGCTACAGATGCAGCTACAAAACTCATTAACTCGAAAGTTATGCTGCCACATGCTGCAAGTAAAATCAAAATATGCCTAACCGCTGTGGGGCAAACATTTCAGGTTGGTCGGTCCCCTACATCGGGAGATGTAACCATCAATACCCCCCACAGATCCGCACAATATACTCATGGAATATGTCATCAAACATCCAACATTGTGGTTAATGCACATTACGTGAGAGTTGGACACAAACAAATCTTTAATTAATTAAAATTCATTGCAGTCTCTGTGTTATGTCTCTGATGTCTGTATCTCTTGCCTCTTCAGCCTTCAGTCTCAATTCAAATGGCATATTAACTCACTTAGACAAGCATGACAGCAGGGCAGGCCCTGGACAGCAGGCCTCAGCCCTATACTATGTTTGGTTAGTTATTACGACAATACCCTGAAGCAGTAGCAGGATCTAATGATATTTTGGAGATGTTTGCAATGCAAAGAAGGAAGTATATTGGACACTATAATCCCTGTGGATATCAATACCAAAGGACACAACTGCGACACCATGTACTCTGCTGCTGCATCCTAAAAGTATGCGCTGCAAAATTGCCTGTGCTCTAGCCCATTAATTCTGTGCGAAAGGCCAGGTGTTCAAACAGCCAAAAGACACTTTTTCGCAATCATTCTGGCTACATTATTGAATCAATTTAAACAAAATTTCTGCAATCTGGTAGGTGCAATTATTCTTTATGTTTTTAAAGTACTTTTAAGGGTATCAAAAGTTTCGTCTTCATTAGGCCGGCACTTGCCTCTCTGCTTATTATTATTATTCTTGTTGGCTGGTTCTTGGGCTTATGGTTTTGATGGCACTGACTGCCCTAAAACAATGTTGGGCTTCCACAGACACACACACTTAATATTTGCACAGAGAGACCTGAGATACAAACCTGCCCTGCCAATCCCTAGCCCACACGCGTTTCCTGGCACTGGATGGCATTGGATTATTATTTGATTTGTATTAAACGTTATACAAATTTCCACATATTTTCCAGAGTAAAACATGCAATGAGTCTAGTTATTTGAAGGGTGGGCTGCATCAGTTCAAATGCAGGCACTGCTGCTGTCAATATGTATGTAACTACAAGGGAAATCTATCAAAATTGGCGGAGCGAGCGCACAGAGAGAGAGTAGAGAGAGAGAGAGACAGAGAGAAGCCTGAGAGAATAGTAGAAGTTCTACATGAATCAAATGCAGAAGTGGAAGCTGAGTTTGAGTTGCCCGCCAGTCACAAAGATTTATGGGTTGCCCTACCCTACCCCTCCCCGCACTCTATACGTGGAGGAGGAGTCCTTGGAAAGTATGCAAATGCCAGAGTCCTGGTATATTGGTTCTGCTGCTGCTGCTGCTGCTGCTGCCTCAGCCACTAAATGGTTGAAATATTACTTGTAGCTATATTTTATGCGCAGATTTGCATGGCACAAAAAAGGAAAGAAAAAACCCCCCATTGAAGGAGGCAGCGCATGCAGCGAAGCGTACAGAAAAAGTAGTCAAAGAAGCTAAATAAAAACCAAAATTATGTGGCCTATATGTACATATATATATATATATATTGTGGCTCGCTCCTTAAGTGGTTTTCAATGTTCTTCTGTCGCACACTCGCAAAATTGATGTACATTTTATTCAATCTTCTGTGGGCTGCTGGGGGTTGGGCCTAGGGTGTCTCTCCCCCTGCTACAAAACGTTGCACTAACTAATTCGCATTTCACAGTTTTAGTTTGCAGTTTATTAAATTTACTTTATCTCTCTGCTCGGCCCTCTGCTCAATCAAAACAATGGCCAATCAGTAATATTCTCTCTGCCATGCCTATAACACAATTTGTGTGGGGGAGGGGAGTGCCCACAAAATATAATTGATCAATCAGAATGTAAACATTATTTACGGTTTCTCGCCCCCAGAGGGATGCAGAGAAAGAGCGCCAGAGACCAGAGCCTAATAAAATGAAATTCTCTGTTGAAATATGTTTTAACAATAATTAAAATTGAATATGCTAATCAATTGCCTGAGTGTCTGTGTGTGTGTGCATGTGTGTGTTTGGGTCTCCCTTTCTCCCTCTCTCTCTTTCCCTTTGCAAGTAAACAAAATTTTTGAATTTGCGGTTTTCAACGCAATTTGTTACACAGAACAACAACAACAACAGACCTTTCAACGCACACAACTCAAGGCCCTCCTGCAAACCCCAAACCAAGCACAGAACATGAAAAAAACAGAGCATCGTATGTCGACGCATTAGATACCTATGTTTCCATGGTGGGGTAGTGTTTTAGTGGGTATTTTATCGCAGATTAAGGATTTTTTAATGTTTATTATGTTATGTTTGTTGAGTATTTGTATTAAATAAATATATTTATTTTAGCTGATTTATAGGCTACCATTCGCCTCAAGTTTATTAATTGGAGCACTCAATGAGCAAGCAGCCTAATATGCACTCACTTATACTAGGTACCTGCTACCTGCGATCAGCTACGCAGTGAGTGCCCTTTTTGTCATTCCTTCATTCTCCCCCACACGCACTCAACGCGACTGGCACGAAGCGACGAGCAGCGTTATGCATAGAGGGAGAGAGAGAGCAATACAAGCTTTTTGCTATGCCTGCACAGATCTGTCGCAGTTGTTTGCAGTTTTGCGCTCTCTCTCAGTCTCTCAGCTTTTGAGCCGTCGACATGATAGCGCTTGCAATGCAGGGAATGGGGGAATATCAGCATACAGTTTGAGGTTCGTTTTGTATGTTTGCTATGAGCACAAGAGACCTTTCAGTAATGAATATAATTTCTCCTCACCACGAGCGAATCTCAATTGACTTTTGCTAATTCCTATCAGCACTGTGCTTCACTTCCTTTGCTGCCCATAATACCCTCCCCCACACGTATTTTCTAGTGTGCACAAAACAAGGTAATATTATTAAAATACAGCAACAACACACCCAACGATATGCAACATTCATTTCAATAATATCAGCAACAACAACAACATTCCCCTACCCCTCCCTCTAGCCACACTGCCACCACTGACATTTATTTTCATTTCCACTCAGCCATAAAATGACCCAAAAAACAAAACAATATGAAAACCCAAAAAAGCAGCAAAACAACAACAACAACAGAAAAGTGTAGAAGGAGCGTGCAAGAGGAGAAAGGAAATAAAATTCTAAAACAAAACTAAATATATATATGTATATGTATATGTATGTATGTACATATGTATGTATATCGACATGGCCCCACAAAAAGCAAATAGGCCATAAATTGTTTTATTTCAACTCTAAATTGGGCAAAATTTTAATGATGATTGGCCCCGCCCCTCCCTGCCACAGCCACTGCTCAAATACGGAACAGAAAACCCTTTACCCTTTTTGTGGTGGGCGTGTGTCTATGACCCGCCCCTCCCCACCCGCAACGGTGTTGATTATCCTGCAACGGAGAAAACCGAAAAAGGGGCAAGGGGACCGCCACACACAAAACAAACCGATTTTCTGTGTGATTTTCAAGTGGAAAATTGTAATTATTTATGCAGCTGTTTTGCCAGGCTCTCTGGCAATTAATAACTTGGCTAACACAAATCTTTCAGCATCGCTATGGCGGGGCACAGGGGCACAGGGGGCACAGGGGCACATGGTTGTATTTGGGTATAGGGGTTCTTGGAATACCTTAACCAGTTGATTGCGACACTTTTGGAGCCCTGGAATGCCCCCGCTCCGCACCGCCAGCGCCTGTTCTCATTGCCCCATAAATTGTCAGAGGCGAAAGTTTTCAGCATGCGGCTGCTGCGGTTGCCGCCACCCCACCGAACCAAAAAAAAAAAGGGAGAGGGAGAGGCAGAAGGGTTGTCGTTGTCGTTGCCGTGTATTCAACATTTATGAGCAATATGGGGCAACTGCTGAAAATGCCACAGCACAAGACGTGCCACACAGCCGCACCTCACCTCAACTCACATCACATCCAATGACACATGCCCCTCGCCGCTCTCAAGTCAAGTCACCGTTTGACATGTGATTGAAAACTTTCGACTTTGTTGCATGTGTGGTTGAACCGAAGAACAAAGAGGCGCCCCACCAAGAGCACAAAAAACAACGGAATAAACGTAGGTGGGCTGCAGTAAACGAAGTCATAGATACCCTTTTACAGATGGATTTTAATCTGTGTACGCAGCTAGAGGCAGGAAATGCAAAGTGTCAGCGCTTCTCTCTCTTCTCTTTTGTGTCGCAAACAAGTGCCCAAAATCGTCATACCCGCTCACCCTCAAGCGGCTTAGAAAGTGTAACTGAAACAAGTAAAACATAATATGTGGGATGCCTTGGTGACAGAAAGCAACAAAGGAGCGGCAAGAGAGGCTGTGAGAGGGTGCTGGTCCTTCATTTTGTTGGCAAGTTTTTAATAAAAAAAACCGTTTCGCTTCGTCTTATGACAAATTCCAGGTTTTAGTTGCCTGCCACAAATTGATAAAGAGAAAACGCGAAACAGTGAGAGGGGAGAGGGAGGCGCCTGCCGGTGCTGCAACGTGGGGCACAACGCACAGAGTGCACTCCTTCCATCCTTCCTTCCTTCTCAGTGGTGCCCCGACTGGGGACGGTATGTGTCCAGCGGGTAGGCGGCCGCCTCTCGCTGGGGTCGACCCATCAGACCCATCAGCCATGCACTCAGTTCAGCCATCGTGCAGTCGAAACATTTCAGACACCCGAAGACCGATGCGTCTGGGCCCACGGTGCGGTCGTAGAAGTTTTCCAGCATCAGCGCCATGAAGACGATCAGGAAGACGGTCACCAGAAATTTCACCAAGAAGACCACAATGTGCCACACACCACAGCCGATCCAACGGTGCAGGCGCTCCTTAATGGTCTCCCTGCGGCACAAATGGCAGTATCTTGAACGGAACTGCGTGCCCCGGGAGCGCGTCTCAGCGCTGGTCTCAGTGTTGGTGCTTTGATTCATTGCTACGAGCTCTCTCGTTCGTTGTAGATAGATCTACGAGTATATGTATAATGGATGACATCAAATTCAACTAAACTGAGGCATACAAAAAAAAGACGAACAAAAATTATGTGCTTGGGTGTCTGATCTAGAAGCGCTGCCCTAGACAGCTGGCCCCGATCCAGCGGTTCAGTTTGTATAGCAGGCTGAGGCGCTAATCGTTTTGCTGCATGGGTTGGCTAGTCAGTGGGGAGTTGGGAGAGTGGAGAGTGCTCCACTCAGTGCTAGACGATGGAGTATTCTGATGTTGCTTCGGCAGTAGCACAGAGAGGTAGAAGTGGCCTTATCACTGGTTCTCCCTCGATATCTCGTCGTTGTCCGTGACCCCATCCAGTGTCTTGTAGCGCCCATCAGCTGGGGCCGTTGTCCAAAAATACCCAGCTGTAGTTTGATGAGGAGAGCAGGCAGAATCTGCTTAGTGCAAGACGAGGCAGCCGTGCCTGAAATATTTTAAATATTCTATTCTCAGTGCCTCTAAAAGGCATATCAATAAAAAAAAAATGTAAAAATGTAATGTAACCCTCGTGTGGTAACCTTTTTCTGCATATAAATATTTCGTTTCAATCTCCAGATATACTTTAAATAAATATTTAAATATTTTAAATGCCACACGGATTTCTCGTTATAAATCCAATACTTTTCCCGTAATTTGTTCGCTAGATCAATCGCTGCTCTTTGTATTGTGGAACGTAATTTGCCTGTTTTTCATGTCACAGTGGCTTGTAAATCCGTTTTCCTACCCGATGAAGATGAATCAATTTATTATAATATAAAACACATAAAACAAAAGCCGATCACAATTTGTGTCAGCGACTTTGGTCAGCAAAGGATTTAAATGGAAATAAATCAGTAGCAAAATATTGCAGGTCGAATATGGTTATACACTTTTTAGGGGTTTTTAAAAGCAAATAGCTGATATTTTTAAATGTGTTTTTAGCGATGATGAAGTATTAGATTTAGGGATATTTTGCGTATCTAGAGTTTCCCCAGAACTAGATAATATTTTAAATAGCAGATAATTCGTATAGAATGTTGCCAGGAATTTTGTGCCACGTGTTAGTTCCTCAGTTGATGCTACAATTTTAAATTAAAAACGGACATTTTCTTTATTTTTCAGCGTATAAATAAGTAAATCTGCACACAAAAACCAAATGAGTTTTCACGGCATATCAAAAATTATTACAAATAAAAATAATGTACAAAAAAAAACAACAAGAGACAACTCTTTTGTTGTGCGAGGGGGGGTGGCGGGGCAGCAAAGAGAGAGAGAATTGTGTAATTACAATAAATGCGACATTTAAATGCCTTGCGCTTATCGGACGCGCAATTACAATGACAACAACGACAAGGACGACAACAGCGCGCGTGGCGGTTGGGCAGGGGGCTGGCGCTGGCGCTGACCAACGGAAGAAGAGGCGGAAAGGAAGTGAATCAAAAAGGGAAGCTGCTGGATATGTGAACGGGTTGATAGGACGGACGGACGAACGGACAGCATGATAGGCGGCGGATGACGGACAGGGACAGGGGACAGGGGACAGGGACAGAGACTGAAAACTGCGGATGAGGCGGCGGGCCAGGGCAAACCGGGCAAAACCGATTCACATTAATGCGCATAAATATGAAATCATGCGTTAAGATCAACAATTCAACAATTAAAACTTAATTGCATTAACATGAAATGTGCATCATCAACAATGCGAATGAATGAACGGAATGAACGAATAAGCGAAACGAACGAAACGAATGAATGCCACAGAGAGCGAGCGAGCGAGCGAGCAAGCGAGAGCCTTGGCCACGAGAATCCACAGCCATGTCAGATGGAGTGTTCAAGGATTTAATTGAAAGCAGCTCAGCTCTCTTCAGAGATCTTTCCATTAAATGTTCTGATAGATTTCTAGATCAGCAAAGGGTACGGGCACCTTCCCCTTGCTCTATTTTTATTGCTCGCTTTTCAGTTCAATTTATGGAAAATTGTTTTGAAATAATGGCAAAGTTTTCTGCTTTTTTGTTGTTTGGTTGGGTGGGTAACAAGCATTAAAAAGGGATCAGTGGCACACACTTACACACACCCTGTAAATGGGAAGCCTGCCCGCACACCCACACCCACACCCTGGAGTCGTGTGAAGCCATTAAATGGTTAGGTTCTTGCTCTTCCCGATGCCAGAGAGAGCCATGTTCCCCGGGCAACCTCAAAATGCTTAAATGGCTTTTTTGTTACACGTAGGAAAATACTTTGTTGTCTGTTGCCCCCAGAAGGGGTCCTGACGAAGGGCTGGGCCGGGCAGGGCGGGTGTGATTGCGGGGCAGATTGTGGGAGGAGAGGAAGTGTTTTGGCTGTTCCTTTTGTGCGTTGCGTTGGTGCCGGGGAGTGTGAATTTATATTACAAACTATTACTGTCAAAAAACACGTTTACATAGCACAAATATACCAAAAGCCACACACACTCACACACACACACACACGCATCTGTCTGCCTCTCTTGCACACTCCTTTGCTGTAAATATCTTGTCTTCTCACTCACCCACATGCCAGACAGTGTGGGCTACCCCTTGGGGACCTGCCACTGTCTTAGCCTTTCCATTCCTTTGGAGCCTCGGGTTTTTGGGGTAGGTGGCAGCATCTTGCCCGGGGCGCCCATACACACACACACATACGGGACGTACATGCTGTAAACGAGCGAGAAAGAGAGAGAGAGAGAGAGTAGGTTATGGACTATTAAATACTCAGTAATTGAATGGAGTTTTTGTGGCGAACAATAGAAAATTTTGAAAGGAAAAGATTGTAAAGAAATTAAAGTGTTGTTAAGATAAATATGAGAGCTGCAAATAAATGAGAGATTAATTGAACGATGCAAATATCAGAGTATTTATCTAGGAATATTGGATGGAGGTAGTTTTTCTTCTTCTTCTTAATTTAGAAGAATTTGTAATGGCTCTTTCTTAGCATTTCTTTGCGTTTAATAGTTTTTGTTTGCATTTTTGTAGTATTTGGAAAATGTTTAGTTCTCTGTATAATATTTTAATACTTTAGCATTTGTATTTTTAGCTGTTTATTTTGCTTTTTTATTTTTATTTCTTTATTATATTTTTTTTGTAATTTTTTAGTATTTTTGGTATTCAAGTTTTATTGTACTTGGCAGTATTTTCATTTATATTAATAATTATGTTAATTGATTAATAGTTATATTAAGCATTTCTAATATTTTTAAGTATTTCCTTTTTCCTTTTACTATTAATTAATTTTTGCAGAATTTTTGAGAATTTCACAAGAATCAGTTTAGTATTTAGCATTTATTTTAAAAATAATTCTACTCTACGAACTCCACTACAACCTCCTCCTCCATTAGCCATGTCCACCCTTGCCGCACCCTACTCATGTTACAGGGTGTCAAAAATTGCTTTGCTGACACAGTTTGTGGGAAATGGCTCTGAGCTTTGGCGTTGGAGGCAGGCGAAACTTTGGACGTGGCTCTGCCGGCTGCCTGCTGCCTGCTGCTACAAGGTGTTAACGGGCGGGCCTTATGGACTTGTCCATAAGCTCATGTCTAAGACTGTCTGTCTCTGTACGTACATATGTATGTCTCCTGCATATCTCTTTCGCTCTCTTTGGTTTTTGAGACGCCGCATCAGCATTAGTTTTAATGCGTCGTCGTCGCCGGCTGGCGGCATACCCGAGGCTCGAGAGGGCAACAAACTGCTGCCAAGTGCACGCTAGGCCCCACACCCGAATCGTGCACTGACCCCCTTTTTTGTGAATTTGTAGGCGCTGGAAGGACAATTATTTACATAAATTTCATTAGAAACCCAAAAAACAAACAGGCAACGGGGGGCGGGGTATGAAATTGTTGCTTAATTTATAGCATGTTTTGCAATTTGCAATTTTCTACAATTCGATTTGCAAAAACAATAAGAAATAAGTGGAAATAAAAGAAAACAAAAGAAAAGGAACGCACGAGCAGAGTTTTGGCAAATGAAATTAAATACCGAAACCGAAACCGAAACGAGGCCTCGGCCTCGGACTCGACTCCCAGTCGACTGTGTTCTTGTTGCGTGTCAACGCTCAACGCTTTCATTGTCACGCCCCCAATTTACCCACCCACACCCGCTGCCCACTGCTCTCTCCCTCTCCCCACTGTGCACTTGGCTCGCCTTTGGCTTTAGCCTCTTTAACTAGTTTGTCCCTTGTTTGTGGCTCCCCCGTCAACCCTCCTTAACGTCTCGGTGTATCTATGTGTATCTTTGTATCTTTGTATCTGTGTCGCATGCAATTTTTCGTGCATGTCCAACAGCAAAAACGTATTTACCTCATATTTAATTAAATTGCCAACACAACTGAAATTTCAATGCTTTATTTGCATAGTTAAATATTCCAAGTGCCACATGCCATGCCACAGGGAGGCAGCCACAGCTACAGCACTGCCAAGTGTAAAACAGTTGGCAGATTAAAGCGGTAAGATTTATAGAAAGAAAATTCATTCAGACACTCAAATGAAGAAAATTATGGAATTGTTTTTGTAGTAAAGAATGTTCGAAATAAATCCAGACATTGTTTGATAGATGGAATCATAGTTAAAGATAAATTACTGGATAGTCAAAAAATGCCGAAAATTAATATCAAATCAATGAAAGCTTAAATGCAGTTATTTTATACAATTTTTCCATTATTTGCATTGCATCTGAAGCTTCGTTGCATCAATCCCAACCATACCCTAGCCTATATATTGCTTTATTTATTTTATTATTTATTTATTATTTATTGAAACTTCGTTTCAAGGTCTTTCTCTCACCAAAAGAACTGCTGGTCTTGGAATATTTTTGTATAAATCAAATGGGTAGGGTATATATTTGTGTATCGCCTCTAAAAGCTTGGGAACTCTCCTACCCTTTTTAATGTTGGCCAATTTACGAGACACACACAAATAGATGGCAATCACCATGGCAGATCCCCACCCTCTACTATATTCTAACTTACACATAAAACAAAATGTTAGTGCCTTGTTCTTTGAACTTTTGAACCCTTCAGTAAATCGCCAAGCCACACCAGCAGCCCCCTCTCCTGTGGAATTTATGTGCCACGTATACGTAATTTATTTATTAACCCCTTCAACGATGTGAGGGCCCCAAAAATGTTTCCTTGCTGTCTTGCTGCTCCTGTTCCTGTCATTGTGGCATCTTGAAATAAATTTAAATTAGTTTTAACACATTAAGGGGCGGCAGTAGAGAGAGAGAGAATGAACCTAAAAGTCAGCAATCGACATTATACCCCGTGTTCTGCCCGTGCTCTCTGCCCCGGAAAAACTGTTGCAAAACATACGCAAACATAAACTTTAATGAATTTTCAGCCAAAATCCAAATATGCGTAGCACTACCTCCCTCTCCCACTCCCTCTGTGTGTGTGTATTTCTATGTGCCTTTGTGTGTGTGTGTGTGTGTGTGTGTGGGTGCTTTTGTTGAAGCATATGAAGTTATTTTGCTAACCTTTCGCCGTTTCGCCGTCGTTTTGTGGAAGCCCCCGAAGAGTGGAAACACAAATATTTGCATGAGTGGCGCGCGAGAAGAGAACTGCGAGCGAAAAACCCTCTGCTCCTACGGCAACTGCTGCGCCAACAAAAAAAGAGCAAAAAAAAAAAAACATTTTAGTTTTGGGTGAGAAAATTAAACGCACACACAAACATAGCGTACATATGTAGATACCACCTAGCAGACAGTTATATTTTTGGCTGGCTGGGAGAGCCTTCAAAAATTGCAACTTTTTGGCACTTGAAAATGGACGAAAAAAAAAGAACTTCACACCCCAACAGATACGCAAACGAGGCGAGAGACGATGACGCCTCTTCAGAAAATCCAAAAGCCTCAGGGCGGGCGTGCAAGTGGCTGATGGAGTGCGGGTACAACCGGAGGAGCCTTTTTGGGGCTAAACACACGCCCTCGCATTACGCATAAATTTTGCACTTTACAAATTTGCCACGCACACGTTTGTGGCACATTTTCGTATTACATTTACACAGACAGCTAGCAGCAGCAGCAGCAGCAGCAGCAGCAGCGGCTGTGGCAGTGGCAGCACTGGAGATGGGTTTCTGGCGAGAAATTAGGAGGGTTTCCACTGGAGGTAACTACATATGTAAAACGTGCGCCATTTGTCAGGGCACCCAACCACCCAGCCATCCCCACGCCTACGCCAAAAAAGCAGCACAAGGTGACACACACACACACACACGGCCTACAACTAAACAGAACTACTAAACGTAAACCCAAATAGGCTGGCAGAGATATGCGTACTTAGACCAGGGAATGCTCTTTCTTGTATCCATCTTTGAGTTGGCTACAATCGTCGACACCTTGCGACTGCTACTCTCTGTCAGGGATAGAGCATAACGAGGCGTTTAAGCGCTGAAAACCCTATACTCGTTTTGGCCACTGCTCGCTGCTGGCTGCACTGCCAGAAAGAGAAGGGTTTCAAGGGCAACAATCACAGGAAAACTGGCATTTATGTGTTATTTATTTACTATGTTTTTAAATAAAAAGCAAACGCATATTTTATCTACGTATTAGAGACTATAAAATAAATAAATTTATTATATTAAATATTAATGGAATTATCCTACCCTCTCTCTTTCCATCCGAACAAAAGCCGCTTTGTGGCAGTAAATTTTAATTTTAATCGGCATTGAAATCTTCGTATTGTATGTGAGATTTTTCTCTCGGTGTAAGCAACAAATTAGAATTGCTTCTCCATGCCAGCGGCAAGCTTCACCAGCCACGCGGCGTATGCGTAATGTGGTTGCCACTTGTAGGCCGCGCGGCGCGCATTTTGCTTGTAAAACTTGTAGTCCCGTCAAAATGTCAAAATTGTTGCCACCAGGAGGTGGTGGCCCGTTGCTCTGCCTCCACCTTTTGCATTTCCCCTGCGCGTAAAAAAGCGTTAGCCAAAAGTGTAATTGGGCGTTCGCTGCGGGTTAATAGAGGTTGCTGCTGCCGCTGCCGCCGCCGCTGCTGCTGCTTCTGTAGAGATCTTTTCGGCAAGGATGTGCCATGCCATGCCATGCCATCCCCGCCACTTAGTTTTAATTAGTGGCTTACATTTCATGCAAAAGATATGACAGAAATTGGTTATCCGAAATGGGGGCAGGCCACCCACCCAACCCATACACAAGGGGGGTGGGCAAAAGCAGTGCTGGAGGTGTGGGGTGAAGACTCGCGTTGGCGTTGATTGGATGCCGCTGTGGGTGGGAGGATGTGGGTGGGAGGATGTGTGTGTGTGCGCTGGCGGATATGTCATTGCACAATTAATTTGTCATAAATTCTCTCTTGCGCTCTCCGACTCCTCTGTGCACTTTGACCTGCTGATGCACACAGCGGCAGGGGTCAGATACAGGCACTGGGGTCATAGGCATAAAAGTGAATTATGATTAGAGAAGGGCCTTTGTGGCTGTTGGTCAAGCCAAATGTTTTTGCCTGAATCTGGTGATCTTTGAGGCATTAAACTCGCTTTTGTTTTGTGTAAAAATTGCAACCACAAGCGCCACTCCTGCCACTCGTTTTTGTGTGGCACTGAGACACAAAACAGACAGACAGAGACAGCATCTCGTGGCAACCGACGAATACTCGTACATGTGTAATTACAAGCAATTCATTCGAGTGTTAAAAAAAGGTTTATTAACAATTAAAATACGCGTAATGTATGCAAGCAAAATCTCGTCGAGAAGCTCGTTACCGGAGAAGAAAACCGCAGCAAGAAGCAGCGGCTATTACTTGAAGAAGGTCTCTTTCGGCGTGTGCGAGACTGGCATTTAAATTGTCATGGCAAAGAGCCGCCCATCCGCACCATGCGGAAGGGATAACGTCTGCTAGAGAGGGGCATGGCGTGGAGTTCTCAAGGTATAAAAAAATAATACATAACAACATGACAATGGGCGAAGGAGTACAAAACATATTTACACCTTGTTGCCGGCTGGAGGTTGCCGGTTGGCAGTTGCCAGTTGCCGCCTCCTGTTGCCATATGCTTAATGAGCAAAAAGGCAGCAGATAAAGTATGAGAAATAGGAGCAGCAGCAGCAGCAGTGGCAGGGGGAGCAGCAGCAGCAGGTACTCGTACTCGTACTCATACTCCAACCGCTACGCAGGATGTCCTCCCCCGTGCAATTGTAATTTTTGTTAAATTAACACGTTGCCAACTGTTGCCAGACAAGCGTCCTGTCTGTCCTGTGCTGTGCTGTTCTCTTCTGTCTGTCTGTCTGTTCGCAGGAAGTTGTCAAGTGGCGTTGGCATAAATTCAATTAGCAAAGTGCCCTCAAAACAACACAGTCCTTCTGCGCTCTCGACGCACTGTGGGACGACTTTAAGCAGGGCAATATATTATCCTTGTAGCGGCGTGCTGGCATTTTGGATTTTCCCTTAGCCTTTCGCCTTCCGCCTTCCGCCTGAGACTCTCGCTCACAATCAGCGCAGTGAAGCGCATATCCTGTCAGCCTGAATGATTGTCGACAGCGATGGACGACGGACGATGGACGGGGGGGAGAGAGCTCTTGATTTAAACCGAAACTGAAATGCACACAAATGGATTCCGAACTTGACCCCAAGCCCCCCACCCACCAACTCCAACCCTCAGCCCCGTTCTGACTGTTTCTATTATATATTTTGTTTGTGTTTTCCCTTTGCTTATTTTTTGTATTCTTTGCTCAAGTCAATTTCGGTTTACTTTGCCATGATTTGATGCGTGTATTGGGGATGGCGACTGTCGTCTGCTGGAATTTCAGATTGTGGCTCGGCTCTCATTTATGCCCCCCGCCCCACACCCGCACCGCGTGCGCTGACAACATCTTTCGATTTGCACCTGCAAGAGCCCGACCGCCCGCGGGTGGCAGCCACTAAAATGTGTCACTAAATGGTATCCAGCAGCAGCAGCAGCAGCAGCAGCAGCTGAAGGAATCCCAAAGTGCACTCTGGCAATCTGCGCTCTACGCTCTCTCCGTGGCATCTGCACACCTGCTGGAAGGGGCGCCCCACTGGAGCAATCAACCAAAACAAAACTCAACACAGGCCACATGCCACAGGCGTGGCTTGGACCGCCGAGTGTAGGGTATTAGTGGGATGGAACATTAGCTATCCAATGGGGTTTTGTTTTCTCACTGAACACTTTTCAGAATTAGTTTCATATGAGCAAAGTGCTTCTCAGACTAAATTGATTCCAGCGCCAGATTCCCCAGATTCCAGTCGCTGTAAACCTGGCATCCAGTGCTTGTAATACTTATATCAGTGCTGCTCAAACTGTTTCTGCTAACCCACTTTAATGCTTCTGAGACTTTTTCCCTGCTTCTGAGACTTTTTCCCTGCTTCAAAGACTGATTCCAGTGCTTCTTAGACTGCGGCCAATGCTTCTAAGACTTATCTACTTGTATATTGATTGCAGTGCTTCTTAGACTGTGCTGAATGATTCGAAAACTGTATCCAATACTTATACAATATTATACAATGCTTCTGCAACTGTTAACTTGTACACAGTGCTTCTAAAACTATTTCCAACACTTCTAAAACTGTAAACAAAAACTTTTAAAACAAATCTCATGGCATCTAAATATATCAGTTTTTGCAACATGGATGCCCAGTATTTCAAAAAGTGTGCAACTAAGACTAGTCCACTGCTTTTAAAACTGTTGTGCTGCTGCTGAAGAGCAAAAAATCAATTCAAAAATAAATCCATTAAACAACTACCGATACACCGGCCCATAATTCACACATAAACCATGTTCGATACTGCTTGTAGTTCCCTCTCATTCAGGGTATTTCCTGTGCATACATATAGGGTACTCCGTCATTCGTTGCAGCAGCAGCTCCATTCTTGTGGAGTTCCTGTTCTTCTGTTAGTTAGTTATGCATTTGTTAAGCTCGCGAAAAGAAAACTAGAAATTGCAGGCTCTCATATTTCGCTACGCATCCTCCAGGTCGAGGGCGTGGCAGCTGCCTTGCGACGCCGACTACTTCTACAAGGCAGTAATTGCCAACGTCGACAGCCCCCAACGCCCCTCCCCACTGCTGCATTTGAATTTGCATTGCATCCAGGAGAGGCAGGCAGGGCAGGCAGCGCAGGCAGCCACTAAAAACAACCGCAACACAAAACTATTTTGTTCACGCAATGCGAAAATGTTTCTCGTTGCCAGTTGCCGTTTGACGCTGCATTTGCCGTTGGCATTTGGCGTTACGTATACGCAACGTATGCCAGAGCAGCCAGCAGCACGCAGCGAGCAGCAGCAGCAGCAGCAGCAGGGAAACGCAATTTGCATTTGTATGCAGACATTGTTGTTGTTGATGCTGTTGTTGTTGTTGGTGCTGCTGTTGTTACTGTTGTTACTGAGCGCTCTTGGTTTTCGCTTGTAATTGCTTCAAAACGTCATCATCACATCACGTCAGCCTCCGTCATGGCCCCTGCCCGCTTCTGGCCCCTGCTGTGGCATTGTTGTTTGTGTGCCCTTTGCCCTCTGTTGTTTATTAAATTTCACTTTGATTTAGCAATCAATATTCAATTTAGTTACAGTTTTAGTTTCACATTCGGTAAATTCAAGTAAATTAATATTAGATATCTGCCTGCTGCGCCCTGCCTGCAAGTCCCTTTGAATCATGAGAATTATTGGTAAACACCCCAAAAGCTCCGAAAATCTGAAGCAACGCATTGCCAAATGCAGGCGTATCTACAAAGCCAATCAACTGGCATTGCTGCGCCTGCAGTTGCGAATTTTCATCAAGAAAACTGTGATCAAGGATCTGGAGAAGAGACTTCTGGCTAAATAAAACCATTGAGGCAAGGCATTTGAGTGGGAAGAAAATCATCACCAAAAATCATTTTAATTCTTTCACTAATTGAGGAAGCTTTCCGGCTAGCTGTGGATTAAGTATCCACAGGTGTGGAGAAGGCTTCTCTGAAGGGCGGAGCTCCATCAAACAGCAGATGATCAGTGAACAAAATGCCTCAAATCAGTCCAGAAATATCCTCAACAGATTGAAAGCCTCGGATGCAGACGTACTTGTAAAACATTATCACCAAATTCGAATGAAAAACCTTCCCAAAACTTAGAAAAATAAATGGCAAAATTAAAATTAATAAAAAAACTCAAAACTTTAGCTTGTGGCAGAATGATGTTTGGGTGGCAGGGCAGCCTGGCCCTAGCGCATCAGCAGAACGAAAACACGCTCAAAAATCAACTCCCTTTTGGGTCTGAACTTTCGAGTAAAATAAACTATAATAAAATCATGCCACACGCCAAGCCGCACACACAACTGAGAGAGTTCGTCGTTCCTGCTCAATAAAAATCAAAGCAACTAAAGTAAGTATCCTTTATCCTTTATGCTTGTTGTGAATGGAAAGTTTTCCACAACATTAATAAATATTTACAGGCACGTCGCGTCCTGCTATGGTCCACAGTCGCTCTCTCAGTCTCTCAGTCTTCGTCTTCGTCTCCGTTTCTGGGCAATGAAATCAAATCAAATATGCGCGCCTGACGCCTCATATATCCCATCCATAGCCCCCAGCCCCCCGCCAACCCCCTAAACCCTCATGCCACCCATTTGGTGGTGTGCTCACAAGAATTTAAATCATTCTGGACGACTTACATGCTACTTACAAGCGCCAAAGCGCCTATATGTATGTGTGCCCCATGCTTTCATGCGCCATAAAAAGAAACAGAAAACGGATGTGTGTGTGTGTGTGTGTGTGTGTGTGTGTGTTGGCAGCAGTGGGAATGGTCTCTGGCGAGCAGTTTGGTTGGACAACGCATTCGCCCTGGCATCCCTGGCATGGATAGACAGATAGATGGATGGTCCATCACACCCTCCCGCTTTGCCACGTTCCACGCTTTCGTTTTTGGGGGCAAGGTTATTATTCGTAGCTGCTTTTTATGCACACGGAATTTTTATGAGTTAATTTAATTTATAGTTTTATTATTATGTTCAAAGCATAATAATGGCTGGGATAGACCATCCACACACACATAGCAGCCCCGGACCTTTCATGCACTTTTCAAGTGTGAATCTTTTCTCCATCTCTCGCTCGTCTCTCGCGTCTTCCTTGGCCCTTTCTTTTAGGCCAGCAAACAACTTGTAAACAACTGGAAATGGCGCATAAATTTAATTTAAACGAAAGACAGACCGGGCGCTACTGCTACACTGCCTGAAGAAAGTATTTCTACGATTTTTGCACTGTTGATTTATACGCTAATAAAAGCAATTTCACTGAATGCCAAATGAAAAGGAGCGCCAGGCAGCAGCTTCTGCCAGCTACCAGCTACCAGTTACCAGCTTCTGGCTTCAGTTTCAGCGCTTCACAATTGGAGTAACTGACAGAAAGTTGCGGGGCGGTTTAGGGGCACGGGGCACGGGGCATGATGGGCATGATGGGGCATACTGCCTTTGACATTGTAGACAGGCGCAGCTCGCTGCTCCTTCAAGTGTTTTTCCACTTCTTGTTACTGGCAGCAGCCATTTGCGCGGCGGCCACTTTCCAACTTTTTATTTACGCAGCAAATTTAATTATTTACTTTGGCTTTGCCTTTCCATTTAATGGATTGACCTTTCCACAGGGTTTTTCCTCAGATTATGAGAGCCTTAAACAGCTTTAAATTTTGAATGCAAATTAAGAACAAATTAAAGCAAATAATAATAAAATAATAATAAAAATATAATATAAAAAATAATAACATATAATAAAAAATATAATAAAATTAATAAGAAAATAAAATCAGCACACACTTTTATACAATGTTCAAAACACACACACACACACACACACACACGTATGCATTTTTTGGGGCTAATACAGAATGACTTTCGAAATGGATTGTTTGTTGTCGCTTAAAGCCACAGCACATTGTTTCCACAAAACTCACACGCAGCAACAACAAAAGTCAGAGGGGAGAGGATGCTGAATATTTCACCTGTTATTTCTCTGGGTGCGTGTTTTCCGCAGAGAGAGAGGGAGAGAGAGAGAGAGAGAGCGAGACTCATGCCTTTGGGTATTAAGCTTTAATGAAGCAATAAATTTAAAATCCGCCTTTTTTATTATGACAAAAAAAGAAGGAATAAAAACAAAAGCGAAAGCGAAACAGGAAAGCAGCAATGAAAATACGAAACTCATTGTGACAAAAAGAGAGAGTCATGAGAGCTAAAGAGAGGGAGAGAGAGAGGTGGGGGAGTGGCAGAGGGGGAGAGAGAAAGTGGAAGAGAAAGTCTGAGGGAGAACAGAGTGTGGGGTCGCAGCTGGAGTGGGAGTGGGGGGTGGGGGGTGGGAGAGAGCCCAGCCCGTGTTTCTCGTTTGTATAAATGCATAAACCTTTTTAAGCTGTCAAGTGATATGTCAAAATTGATATCCGAGTCATTTAAAATGCATGCAAATGTACATACATACATATGTGTGTGTGTGTGTGTATGGGTGGGCGCGCATCGACTAAAAACACAACTCCATTTTCGATATAAGCAAAGAACTGCGTGGCGATTTTTTGCCGAAACGCAGCTTAAAATATACAGAACAAAATTTGCAGGCCAACTGTTTGTGTAGCTATTATAAGATTTGGAATAAATTTCGAGTATTAAAGGTATTTTAATGCGTATAAAAAAAAACAAAGTCTCAAGTTAAAAGTTTTAAATTATTTATAGTTGTTATTTTTTGCTATATATTTCTAGTTAAATAAATAATGTAAAAAGCATGTAAAATGTTACATATTTCATGTATTCATCGTGTATATTTCATGTATATTTAAACTAAAAATTATCCTATATTTCATGTAAAGCGTAAAAAGTTGCTGGTTTCTACGCTGCAGCAAACACACCTACAAAGTAGCATAATATTCTCATTGCAGTGTATAAGAACACATGTGAGAGAGAGAGAGAGAGAGGGAACCAGCAGAGCAGTCGTCGGCTAGTGGGACAAGCCAAAGAAGCGGCGCGGAGACCCAAAGAGCAGGCAACAACGGCAAAGGCAAAGGCAAACCTCACATCGGAAGCAAAGCTCGCAGCACATTTGCATAAATACGTTTATACAATGTGAAATGTCAGCGACAGAGCCGTCAAGAACTCCACATGTCCCCACCCAAAAAAACACACACACACACACATAGATACAGCATAGTGAAGAGAGGCAAAGAGAGTGCTGTGCTGTGCTGTGCTATGCTCCTTTCTCGTACCCTTCACAAAAACGCAGTGTAAAGCCTTCAATTTTCGTTGCTTCACCATTTGCTTTTTCTTTTTTGGTTGCATTTTTTCGCAGTCCAATTTTTTACTTTTTCCTGTTGGCCAATGCATTGAAATTCATAACACATCTGATGCATAAACGACGCTTGGGGCGAGGACTATGGAAATTTTACGCATTTTATTAACACCGCAGGGGGGCGGCGGCGGCGTGGCCCTGACACTAACAGCAGTCGCACCCGCAGCAGCAGCAGGGGCGAAGGAGACGCAGCAGGAGCAGGAGCATAATGATGGATTTATTAATTACAATTTTACTTTAATGTTTGCGTAGGAAAAAAATGATTATTGACTGTAGATTTCCAGCAGTTCAACATCCAGTAAAGGACTGCTTATGGAAAGAATTTAATTACTCACAAATGTGGCAGATACTCCAACAAAAGTTACGCTTCACTTTTCGCACAAAAAAATAATTTATTATGTTTATTTAGCTTTTATAAAACTCAATCAATCAAAGTTAATATCAATTATATTTATTGAAAGTTTGCATGAAATTTGTATTAATTTTTAAATGAATTTTAATATTTTTGAATGTTTTATTAAGTGTTTCCAAGGACCCTAAAATATTTATTGCGTATTATTAATGATGCCTTAAAATACTTTTGGTATTTTTTTTTAATTTGCAAGTACATAATGAATATTTACATTATTTTTGGAATACATTTTTAAGTTTTTAAGCAGACAATTTTCCGTACACCATTAACTTTCACTCTTGCCAGAAAATATCCTACTTCTTGCTGTCTTGAAATGAATTGTCATTTCCCTCTTCTGATGAAAGAATTTTAAAGAATATTCAAAGAAACTTTATAAATTTGTATTAATTTTCGCAGCTACTGATGGAAATTTTCCACAGATATTTGGCATGAGAAATTACTTTTCAGAGGTGCTTTTGAATACTTTTCAACTGGATTTATTTGCAAAAAATTCAAAAAAGACCTCATCCATTCGATTCTCGGTGATTGCCATTCGCTTTTGCATTATCTGTTAGTGTATTTTGTTTTGTTGTTCGAAAATCCTTTGGCTGTGCTCCGCTCCCCTCGTAAATCTTTCTACTCCACTTAATCTGCAGATCAGTTTCGAAACTGCTTCATGCAACACACACACACACACTCACAAAACATATTCATGTCTTTGCACTTGACTTCATTTTTACTGGCATTTCCACTGGCTTTTCCACTGCTACTGCTGCTGTTGCTGCCACTCCTACTTCTACCTCCACTGCTGTTGCCGCTGCTACTGTTGCCACTCCTAAGCTGCTGCTGCTGCTGCTGCTATTGCAACCTCATTTGCTTCTTCATCTTTCACATTACGCCTGGGGGGCGCCATGCACACTCCATCCTTGTCAGTGTCTGTCCATCCGTTCGTCTCTCTGTCTGACTGTCTCTGGCTGACTGTCTGTCTGTCTCTGTCTGGCGGCAGCATATGGAGGAGGTACACACAACCAGCGCTATGGCTGCCTGCTGCCTCGTATTGTTTCTCTACTGGCTGCATTTTTGGGGCACACACGCGGCGCGTGCAAAACGATGATGCATTACTTTCAACTTAACGCGTTTATTGTGCAATATAACGCGCCACCAACAGCAGGAGAGGGATGCAGGGAGACAGAGGAAGAGGGTGAGACGGAGGAAGAGCGAGGGGAACAAAGTGTTAGTGCCAGCAAATGTTCTGCCATTGCAAAATGTTGCTTATGAATTATTATGAGCCCATGCCGCCGCCGCCGCCGCCGCCGCCGCCACGCATTTTGCATTTTGTGTGTATGTGCAACATTTTACGGCCAACAGCAAATGGAGATACAGATACAGCTACAGCTACAGCTCAGCTACAGCCACAGAGAGCCTGTGGTCGGGGCGGGGGGTGCCGCCACCATTTATGAGTGATTTCCATTTCCAATTTGGTTGCCGCAGCTCCAAACTTATTTCCAAGTGCATAATTCATTGTTTCGCCCACATTATTTTCATGTCATAAGTTTTGTTGGGCAGGCAGGCAGGCAGGCAGGCAGACAGCCAGGCAGGCAGGCAGCATATCTGCAAAAGTGGCTACAAGGCATATGGAATTAGTTCTAAAAATGCTGCAACTTTTCCTGGGACTGCGACTGCGACTGTGACTGTCACTGCGACTGCGACTGTCACTGGCAATGCGACTGTCAAAGAGGATGCAACTTTCTTTCGCGGCATGCAGTTGAAATATAATTTCGCTGTGGATTTAATTGAATTTTCCTGCAGCAGAAAAAAAGTCCACAGAGAAGAGAGAGAGGGAGAGAGAGGGAGAGAGACAGGGCCATTATGCCATTAGAAGAGTGTACACAAGGCGGTGACAGGTGAACACAGCGGGGTTGGGGCGGGGCAGTTGCGACTCGAAAAGTAAAACAACCAGGAAAAGACAAGGAAAGTAGTGGAGGGAGTGGGTGCTTAAACTATAAGACTCAATGGGCGTAAAGTTTTAAGAAAGGTCTTTTATTTAAAATTTTGAACTATTTTTGATTATTTTATATTCAATTTCAATTATTACTTTTAAATTGTATTTTATGTTATTATTTTTTTTATTTTTGGAGGCAAGAGAAATTATTTTATATTTTTTTTAATTTTATTATTTAATTAATACATTTTAATTGTATTATATGTACTATTATTTTTAATATTTTGTTACTATCTGTAGCTTTCGTTTCATTTATCCCACTTTTTCTCTCTACAGGGACTATTTCAACTGCATTTCCCACGCCAAAAGGATCATCTGGAGTTGCCCCACTTTGTTTTCCCTGTAAAAAGCAGCTGCTGCAGCTCGTTCTCTGCTGTGGAGATGAGAAGAGAGACTCTTCAAAGAGCATCTCCACTTCGTTCTCTCTCCCCTTCAAAGAGCATCTCCTGTTCATCTCACACAGCAGTTAAATGCATTTTTTTCTTCTTGTTTTTACTTACGCTTAATGCATTTGGCAAATCTAGTTAGTTGCTGTTTCTGCCACTGCTGCTGCTGCTGCTCCTTGCTGCCACTGGCACCTTCCTCTTTTGCTGCTGCAGTCAGAAATGGGATCAGAAAGAGGCAAGAGAGAGAGGTCCTGCAGCAGCAGCAGCAGCAGTCGCTTTGGTGCACCTTTAAGCAAATTCAAACTCGATTTGCACTCAAACTAAATGTGTTTACTTTTCACTCGCAGGCAAAAACTATTTACTACACGACTCCCCAGTCGCTTGGTCCGCTGCTGCTGCTGCTGCTGCTGCTGCTGTTACTGCTGCTGCTGCATGCAACCTTGCCAGCGGCTTAGTTATTTACATTTAGCATAGGGGGGTGGGGTAGGGCGTGGGCGTGGGCGTGGGGCAGAGCCAGTGCAACATCTCCCACTCAATTATCAACAAATGTGCGCCATTTCGTGCACTTTTCAACGCTGGCAGGCACCAGGCAGCAGGCACCAGGCAGCAGGTAGTAGATACTTATGCTGCAGATACAGATATTCGCAGATATATTTCTGTGAAGGAAAAAGCATCAATCGGCAACAGCAAAATAACTTGCAGCTGATTGTTTTGTGCGCGTCTTCCACCTGCCTGGGAAAATTTCCATTGTAAATAAACTGCAAGTAAAGGAAAACTCTTCCTTACAGCACAGAGAAAGTCTTCAATTAAATCGATTAATTTGAAATACACACAAAAAGAAGGAAAACTTTGGCATTGCACATCTCTCTTTCGCTCTGTTCCAAAAACAAAACAACAACAACAACAAAAATAACCCTTGAGAGATAAATGGCAGCCGTTTGGGTCTCTCTCTGGTCGTTGATTAGCAATCGAAGGCCTGGGCCTTCGTAACAGAACAGAACAGAGAGCAGAACAGAGAACTGTACATTTTAAATGTTGTTTTTCTTCTAAAGAAAACGAATAGTTTCTCCCATTGTCTGCCCGTCCATCCTGTCCGTCCGTCCGTCCGGCTGCCTGTCTGTCACTTTGTTTGTCTTGTGCAAAAGTTTGTTTATTTAGCAAAATTGGAAGTTCCAATGGGCATAGCATGGGGGGCGAAGGAGTGAAGTGGATTGGAGTTGGAGTTGTTTAATTGCCATTGAGCGAGAGCAGTGACAAGGCATTTGCTCCAAAGAAATTGATATCAAGATAACACTGCAATTCTGCTGCTGCTGCTGCCACCCCCAGCCTGACTATGATTGCAATCGGGCGTACACTTCGCTTGGCTGCCAGATGTAACGGAAGCAGAAAGTGCCCAAAGTTCAGTGGGGTGCAGGGTATCAAGTTGTGTGTCAATCAGCAAGCAGCTTCTGTGTAGGATTGTACATAATGCACGCACAGCCGCATATACCCTCTGTGACACCTCGCTACTCTTCGGCCTCGGCGATCACTTGCTTGGGCAGCGCTGCGCAGTTTTTGCTCTCCTCCATTCTCCCCCTCACGCACTGAACGCGACTGAAACGACACCACTGCTGGTATTTGTTTGTGCTTCGCTTTGCTTTGCTACCTGCGTAAGATATTTATCAGCCGAACGATCAGTCGCAGGCAGAAACTGCAACAACAACTTTTCAAAGCTCTCTTCGTTTCTTCGTCTCTTTGGCCTCTTTTGAGTCGTCGACATGCACGCTCTTGCCAGGCAGCGGAATATCCCCTTCTAGTATGATATTTGCCTGTATTTTTCACCGAAGCATAACATCTATCCGTCGGTAGTTAATGTAATTTATCGCTGGTATATTTTTCGTATATTGCCAATGCATTTTTCTGATTTTTATGCTTAGACTTTGCACTGTGTCGTGGGGCCATGGGAGTGTATTACAGTAAATTACAAATTGAAAATTATCTTGCTAATCAACACAAGAAAACTCTTAGCTGTTGTGCTCTCTGCTCCTCTCTTCGCTTGCTAAAATTGAAACGCACTTCAATTGCCAATCAACCTTTAATTCGTTTTCAATTTCAAATATCTATGCCATTGATTCCATTTAATGGCATGCACGGGTATGCATGGGCACCACCAGATTCATTGTCAGTCTGTAAGCGAGAAACCTGCTGGGATGCGCTGGGTGGGTGGGTGGCGATTGGGCGCCTTGGAATCGTTTCGTTTATGTATGTTTCGTGCCTGGTCAGGCAATAAATATTTTATGCATTGACACTTTTTTGGCACTAAGCCAATAATACGCACACACACACACACACACACACATGGACAATGGCTCATTGTTGTTGTTGCTTGTTGTTCTGTGTTGCACACTGCAAATAAATTAAATGCAGTATTTCAGGGCATTGTTGCAAGAATTATTGTAGCTGCTCTTGTTGTAGTTGCTGTTGTTGTAGTTGTTGTTGCTAGCTGATGTTGTTGCTGTATGTGTAACAAATGACAGTGTTGCAATTTGTAAAAGCTAATCACAGATGGGATGTGGGTTACGGGGGCAGGGGTGGTTGGGGGTTGGGTGGAGCAGCGTAGAGCGATTGGAGACTCACGATGTCGGGGCAATAATCAAAAGCTTTCATGCGCATTACCAATACAATTAGCCGCATTCAAAGCCTGCAATTGTATTAGTGTGTCAGTGCAGTTGGTTGGGGTAGGGGGAGGGGTGTGCGTGTGCCTGTGCCTGTGTTCGATGGGAAAGTTTTAAGTGGCGCCACATTGCAAGCGCATTTCGGGGTTTGCGGGTCAAAATTTCCTATACAAATCGCAGTTGGCCCGCAGAGGCCCCAGCAGTGCACAAATGCAGTTAATTTTGCATTTTGTTTGCCACAAATTGTTGTTCGCTGTGTGCTAGAGAGACAGAGACAGAGACCGAGAGACAGAGAGATAGAGACAGAGTGGTGCGTGTGTGTGTGTGTGGCACGAGGCAGATAGCCTACTTTGACTGTTAATCTGTTGGGGCACTTGCAAATTTATGGCAATTGCTTTGATAAATGTCCCCAAGCAGCGAGCAGCAAAAATTGTCAGAGAGAGAGAGAGAGAGAGCGAGAGCGAGAGCGAGGCAATGGAGCACAGAGCAAGTGAAAGCAATATAAATTGACAAATGTGCCGAGGACACGACACAGCAAGGACAACAGCCACGCTGCCGCTGCCGCTCGCTCTCTCTCTCTCTCTCTCTAAGTCTCCTGCTAGATTAAACTCCTCCTGCCAATCTTTTATCTTCTCGTTGATTTTGTTGATTTCGGGCTTCCACTTTTAATTAAAATGAAACACATTTCTGGCTGAGAATGCATCTAATTAAAATGCTTATAATTATAAAAAGATGAAATAGAAATAGAAATAAGAGAAAGTCGTTTTGGGTCGCCCCTCTTTGACCGCAAACACACACACACACCCACACACACACACACCAGAGCATTTCAATTTACTTAAATGGCGCAAATAACCCAAAGAACAAATGTGGCCCCGAAAATAAAATGAAAATTTGTAGCTCTCACATGTGGGCAACCTTTCAAAACAAAAACAAACAAAAAAACTAAAAAGAAAAGGAGAACAGAAAAAAGGTAAAATCATGTAGCCCAACATAATTTAGATTCAAGTTCATTGGGGGGTGGTATGTGGGTTGGGTGGGTGGTAGGTTGTTTTTTGGGCTGGTGGCACAAGCACTAATCTCATCTTTAACCCACAAATGAAAAAGAAATCCGGGGCGGTAGTTGGTTTAGGAGAATTGAGTATTAATACGAATACGAGATGCCCTATGAGAATATGGCAGGGGAATAAGTTAATAAGGGGCGAATATTTTTTGGAGTGGTTGAAAATGTAATCTTTTTTTTTAATTTCCTATTAAATCTATCAGATGGCGCTTTGTCTTCTTTTAATTGGCGATCAGTTGGCGCAGCTTGGAAACGAACCGCAACTCGTGCTTAATTGTTGTGTTTGGCTCCCAATAAATATGCTATTAATCCGGTGACTGCTGCTCGGTCGATCTTCTCCTTCGGTAGCGTCTCAGACATGTTGCGTCTCATACAAGAAGCTAGAAATCGAGGTTTGATCGGAAAACGGCACCAAGCCCAGCAGCAGAATGTTGGTTCGATCCCTACAAGTTCGTTTCGTGTGAGAGGCAACTCGAACGAACAGAAGTATTGCTGCTGCTGCTGATCGAGCCTTCGAGCAGGTTCCAGCCGATTCGTTCACACTCAAATGCACTTCTCGGATGTAAAATGATAGTTCTAGAATAAAATTCTGAATTTCCACACCTCAATTTAAAATCAAACAGAATTTCCTTGCATAAACTTTCCAAGTACAGAAAATCCCAATATATTTTCACTGGCCTTTCAAGTGGAGTTCCTCTTTTTAAGCTCAACCAACTAACCAATAAGCTCGACGAAAATTGAATTGTTTCAGTGCTGAGAATCACGGACCCCTCCGACCACTGGGGGCACAGCAAATACATGCACATAAGTATATAAAATTTATGAAATAAGACCCATTAAATCACCTCCAGTCGAAATAACAACAAATATGGCATAAAGCTTGTTTGTTAGACACACATATACACTGGACGGACGGATCCCGACCTCAGGACCCCAGGACGACCCCCAACAGAAGAAGAAAATAAAAGTATGCTAACATAAAAATCAACAAGAAAACCCAAAGAGAGAAGGCAACACACACACACACATGCCACGCCTCTTTTAGCTGACAGAAGGAGCCAGGCCACAGCTGTGGCTGCTTGCTGCCTGCTGCCTGCTGCTGCTGTTTGCTGCGCTGTGTGTGGCAGTGAAAGTGGGAAAACGTGGCAAGAAAATCTTTTGGCACACACTACACACAACACACACACAGCGAACGAAAACTACTACAAAACTTGACCCGAAAACTACAATGAAGGCCAGCACATTCGGACATACAAACACACACATACACACACATAATCCTTGTGGCGTAAGACACATGAGACGGCAGAGAGTTCATATTTTATGCGGCATAGCGAAGTGGCAGGGGCAGTGGCAGTGGCAGGCAGGCAGGCAGGGGGCACATGTTTAAATTAACATAAAGCGAAATTGAGGACCCCCAAAAAAGTTGACATTAGGAAGGGAATCCGGAATCTCTCTCTCCCTCTCTCTCCAACCCTTGCAGGACTCAAAATTTTACACACCAAAAAAAGTTGAATTTTATATGTCAAAATTTGTTGGAGGGTCAAAAAGATTTCTCTGCCGCAAACACACAAGAAAAACATGGAAAAGGATTTTCCGAAGCGGCCTTTTTGCGTACATTATTTCCTTTTTTTGCGCTTTGGGTCAGGCGGCTGGGCACATAACTGTGCATGGCATAATAATGATGCGTGCCCCCGACTCTGACTCTCCGGCTCAACCGCAGACGGACTGACGAATGGTGGTGCGCGTGTGTGGGGGTGGGGTGTGGGCATGAGGTGCGGCATGCTGTCGCAGCGTCCACATAATGTCCATTCGGACGCTCAAATAAAGTGGAAAGTCGATAAAAGAGTGGGAGGGACGGGGAGGAAGAGAGAGAAATCAAGGCGTGTGGGTGTGGCTGTGTGTGGCACGGAAATCCGATTGGAAATGCATATCCCAGAGTCAAAGGGAAAAGATTTGTACGAGGGGCAGAGCGCAGTGAATGTGGAATGAATAATCTGGATGATTCACACTGAGAGAAGTTGCGATATACATCTGTATATAAAAAAAATTACACATATGAAATTGGGTTAAAGAGAGAGAGAGAGAGAAAAAACCGAACACTCTTCCAGTTTGAGGCATAATAATATTGGGATATATGGGATATACTGTGAATAAACTAAATTACAGTGAGAGCCAAAAATATATAGAGAGCTGCCATAACTTGCCTCTGCCTCTGCCGTTCCGTTTCTCGCACTCGTATCTGCTGATTTATTCACTGGCTTCAATCATCGACGGTGCCCCGACTGTCCCTGACCTTTATGATTGGGTCATGTCCTGCCATAGACAGATATAATGCCAACCAAAGTCTTATTACATTGGCGCACCCCCCATACTCCCCCCACGCCACCCGCACACCCTTGATTTGAAAATAGCCCAACAAAAAACGCAAATGCGGCGACATGACCTACACAGCAAATTCAACTTAGCCGCAGACTCTCAGACACTGTCAAAGTATCTGTGTATCTATGTGTGTGTGTGTCTGTGTGTGTGTTGGAATTTTTCTCTTTTGATTAGAAGCGCTTGAGCGACGCTTCTCCCTCCCCCCATTCATCGTTATTCGTTACTTTTGCCCAATTTGCCGCGGGGCCCCGTTCAATAATGAGTAAAAATTTTGTGGATAATTTCGGGTGTGGTGTCCCTTTTTGTTTTTTTTTTTTGTGCGCTGTGCGCTTCATTGAGTTTTCTGCGAGTCTCTCGCTCATTTGTAATTCACTTTCACTGCCTATTTATTCGCGAGCAAAACCCAAATGAAATGAAATGGATTACCAAAGCCAAAAAAAATAGAAAACGAAAAACTGACTTTGATTTGAGAGCCTAAAAATCAATTTGCCCCCCACTACAAATGATTGGGAGAGGGACCAGAGAGGCAGCAGAAATACCCCTCCCTCGCATGAGCAGGAAAATCCTGGTCAAAAAAAAAAAAAAGAATTTCCCATAAATGTTAATTGCATTGTTCATCGTCGCTCTCTGATCTGGCGACAGCTGCCCTGGCATGAGGTCGACAATTACGAGTATGTGCTGCCCATACACACCCCCCCCCCACCCCACACACACACACACACCACATGACAGTTACTGTGGGGGGGTGGGGGGAGTTGGTCTATTCCCAAAAGTTAAGGCCAAAGAATTTTTCGGCCAGGACATCAAATTCATTAGAAACTGAGAGCTTCAGAGAGTGCGAGAGAACGAGTCCTGTGTGTGTGTGTCTGTGTGTGTGTGTGAGTCCTGTGTGTGTGGGGCTGTGTCTGCTGCTGCTGCTGATTCTGCTGCTTTTCTGGCTTCTGCATGCAAAACGATGTTTTAATATGAAATTAGTTGAGTCCTTTGGTTTTTGGGCAGCGTACGGTGCGTACTCCAGGAGTCTCTTTCTCTCTCTCTGTCCGTCTCTCCGTCTGTCCGCCTGTCTGTCTCTCTGGCAAAAGTAAAACAAATACAAATTGCTTGCCATGTACTTATTTGGTCAACAAATGACAGGACATTCACAACGCAGCGCAGCAGCCAGAGAGAGAGAGAGAGAGAGAGCGGTGCGGCAGTTGAACGTATGGCCAACATTAACACAACATTGCCAGGACGACGTCTGTTGACTTACGCAACACAAGAAACAGTTACAGAGCCAAGTGCCAAACGTAAGCAGCAGCAGCAGCAGCAGCAGGGAAAGGGAAAGGGAATGGATAAACTGTAACTGGAACTGAAACTGAAACTAAAACTAAAGCTGGAAGATGCCAGTTGCCCGCTGGGAGTACAGGCAGTTAGCAGGCCCCGCTCTTTGGGGGCCTATATAGCAGATGGAGAGCCACAACAATTAAGACAAAGTGCAAATGTTTGTTTCATTGACTTTTTAAATGGAAATGGGGCACAGACTTAAGCTTGGATTTTTCGGAGAGATTCAAGCTGTGGAGGGGGCAGAAAAAAATGGCCAGAGATTCGTCAGGTAGCAAAGAAAGTTGGGGGAAGGATATAATTAGCACTGGCGAATATTTTCGAGTGCAAATCATGGCTAGAACTTTGCAAAGAAGCATCATTTAAAATAGATGCTGCACTGCTAGGCCACACTGGAAAAGAAAGCGACAGAAAAGGGGGCTAATTGGTTTTTTCTTAAATCTTTGATTTCATTGCCTTTTCGCTACATTTTTTAGATACTTAACTGAAAAATTGAACTTTTTCTTTAGAAAAATGTTCCACCAGCCAATTTGTGGCACACACACACACACACACACACACACACACCACTGTACCTTGGCTACCCCATCGGCATTCTGCAATGATTTGACATGCGGCGGCAGGCAGGCAGGCTGCCTGCGAACTTTTTCAACTGTCAATTAAAACCGAAACTAATTAAACTTTGCAACACTGGCGCAGACGAGGAAACGCGTAATTAATCGACACATACAATATCCCAGGCCAGGCCAGGCCAGGCCCAGGCCATGCCGCAAAAAACGCCCACGAAAACGCTCTCCGCAAAACGGCAAAAAGCAAACAGCAAGAGCGAGAAAGAGAGAGAGGGAGAGTGGGAGAGTGGTGTATAGGCAATGCTAATGCAACAAACGCTTAAAGTTTAATTAAACTTTCTCTATATACAAAACAAAAGAGTCATGGCGCTGCCGCCAATGCCACCACCATGACGACAATTATTAATCAATTTGGTGATTTTGTTAAGCAACGAAAAAAGCAGAAAAGGATTTAACCAACACAAAAACTTCCGTGTGGCAAACAAAATTACATTACATACATATATCCGCTTTCCTTTTGTTGCACAGTCGGAATAACGGAAAACCCACAAAAATGTAGCAAGAAGAAAGCACATTGTCATCACTTGGGGGTGGGGCAGCAGAGAGGCAGTAAATGACACAAAAAGTAAAGAATAGGAGCAGGGACAGGTACTGGCTATCATGCGACTGGCGGATACTCATTACATAGATTTTATTTGTTTACGCAGAAGAATATGCAGCGGCGGGGCACTAAACCAGAAATTACTATCAGAAAAAAGCGATGAAGCCAATAATTGGAATTATTAATAATATTAATTAATAATTATTAAAATTATTAAGTACCCAAATATTATATTAATTATTCAGGGATTAGTTTTCATTAAAATATGCAGACAAATAGCTTTATGGGGCGGCCATTCCCTGCCTCTGCCTTGCCATTCCACGCATGTTCGTTCACGTCCCGAAATGCCAGAAATTGTTATTGCAATTTACAGTGCAGTTCCTCCGACGCTGATCGCACCGTGCGCTTAATACAGATAAACACAATGGGTCGGCTGTTCCTCCGCCTTGCCATCGCTCGCATGCTCGAAAGACGAAGGTGACGGTGAAAAGGAACAATGCAAAACTGTTGTTGCTATTTACATTTGGTTTCTGGCTGCGACTGATCTGTCTGCTGATAAATATTTCACGCAGGTAGCAAAGCAAAGCAAGGCACAACACAAACCAAAAGCTCAGCTTTTTTGTTGTTGTTTGGCTCTCCCTAAAGTTCTCTCTACAGCGCTGCTCGTGGGTGTCGTTCAGTCGGAGACTGCGCTGCCCAAGTGATCGTAGGCACCGAGTACCCAGCACCACTGAGAGTATATTCGGCTATTGATTTGAAAAGCGACATTTGAAAGTTTATCCATATTTTATGCTAATCAAAATACATCCAATAATTCCTCACATAAATTTACGCAAACACTACACATACGAGTATGTATACACCCTTTGAACGCATTGATTGCCCTGTATGAAAAAAAGGAGGCAAAGCGCTAAAAACAATGTGGCGTCACTTCCGGTATTCGCGTATTAGCAGCAGCAGGAAGGCAAGCTGGCTGGCTGCTCGGCAGAGAGGCAGTTGGAGGGGAGGCAGCACTGCAGTATCATGGAAGCGTGCCAGGGAGTGAGAGCTTAGTGGTCGTATCGTATCCGCATCATTGTTTGGTTGTTGTTGTGCGTCTCTCTCCCTTTCTGTGTGTCACTGCTGGCTCCTATTGTCTGGGCGTCATCATCATTAACGGGAACGCCTAACGAAATGATTAGATCGATACACACCTTGGCCATAAGTCAGACATGGAATCATTTTAAATTTTTGCTAAGCCTATAGCCCATCCCGCCCAGCCTCCCTCAACGGGGGAGCAACCAAACGCCCACAGAAAATTAGATTAATGACCGGACCAGGGGCGGGACTGCTGCTAAGCAGGGAGTGGGTGGTGGGTAGGGGGTGTAGCCGATTGGACCCGACAAGGAGTGGAGTTGTTGAACACTCATTATGCGCCGCACGAGTTCGATTTGATGCTCATTTACTTGTTTGTCTGTGGCGGCGGCGCCCCATGATTTTTCTTTCTTTTTAGCTGCGGTGATTTTTCTTTCTTTTTCCCACTGCCACTGCCACAGCCACTGCCAGGTCTCATGCCCCCGTTCCGTCCTGTCTTCTCGGACTCACCGCAATAATTGGAAAAGTTTTCATTTGAACGCCATCAACGACAGCGGCCAACAACAAGAACAATGGGGCGTGTTACTACAACAAGAAAATTGCGGCGACAACAACAAGCAGCAGGAGCAGCAGCAGCAGGAGCAGCAGCAGCGGCAGCAGCAGCAGGAGCAACAGCAGCAGAAGGAGCAGCAGCAAAAAGTCATCAAAAGGCTACTAAAGGTTGACGCAGGCAATGGCCATTGTCCCCCCTTGCCCCTTTTGGACATCAACCCCATCATCGTGCAGGTCCAAGGCCCATCTTCAAACACCGCAGCAGCATTCTCATTCTCCCCCCCTCTCTCTCTCTCGCTCTGTCCGGCAACTTTTTGCGGGCATCGCACGCTCTCATAGATTTGGCACGCAACGGACCACGAAAACGAAACGAAAACACTTTACCCCCAGAGAGAGAGCGATGGGAAGAGGGAGGAAGGGAGGGGGAGGCAAGTGCCTGTCCCCGTTCCTGGTCAGGTCATGCTGAGGCAGCGCCAGATGCCTTTCCTGCTGTCCTGTCCTGTGCTGTCCTCTCCGTGGCATTGCAGTTTGCCTACAATGATTCAAGTTTTCATTATCAGGTCCCTGGCACTTTGCACCACTCTTCACCGGCGAAGTTTTGTCGACTGGCTCCTCCGACATTGCAACTAGCGGCAGTGGGAGTAGGGGACAGGCCAGCCATAGCACCAGTTAAATGTGAAAAGTTCCATTTCGTCTGGATTACGTCGTTTATCCTGGCAAACACAGGCTGGCAGGCAGGCGGCAGGCAGGACGGCAGGCAGGAGGGCAGGCAGGCAGGCAGAGAGACAAACACTTTACACAGGATAATCATACAGGCAGGGGCAACGGGTGGCGTGCCCAGCTCGCTGCTCGCTTTCGATCGCTCGCCAAATGCATTTTCGACGCGCTTCAAATGCGGCGCCACCAACCGATGCCACACTCCATTCTCTGCGCTGCCTTTCGACCAAGAAAACCAATGAAAATGTTTGTCCAGGCCATCCACAATGCACTTGCTTTGGCCCCAGCTCGACGCAGTACGACGTACTATGGTCATGTGCGTGTGGGCGTGGCATTTGTTATAGCAAATGCTAATGAAAAGTTGCTCGTTACCAGTTTTCTCTCTCTCTCTCTCTCTTTCCCACTCTCTGCCCTTGCCTCTGTGGCTGTGGCTTTCGGGATTTCTGGGTTTAGTTTTTGCGCTGCTGCTGCTGCCAGCTATGTAGAAAAAAAGATGAAATTTCCCATTTGAATTTTTCCCCACTGTGTTGCAGACCAGCAGCAATCGCACTGGGCTAATTTTTGGGGAGCACACAAAGGGAGAGAGAGACAGAGAGAAAGAGCGAAGCTTTTGCTGATTAACAAGTTCTGGCAACTTGTGGGAAGCCGCCAATATGAAATCCGAGACCAGACAAAAGATAAAACAACTTCCCCCGTTTCACAGTGGGCAGGCAACGTATGGAAATCTGATTAAGTGGATTATTTGTGTTGGATTTCAATGAAGTATACAGGGAGAAACGTTAATCAAACGGCTTATAAATTATGATCAGTGTTTGAACATAATAATCCAGCTGGTTCGATGCAACTTAGCCTGCAGCAGCAGTGTGTGATCATACATTTGGGAACGAACATGTTCGCTGCTGTACACGTGTACTGCAGTGTTTTGGCACCAACACAATGTTCCATTTTGCCTGCTAACTACGCATAAAAACGCATTGCAAAACATGTGAGTGTGTGCGTGCTCCGAATTTTATTGTGTTCGGTTTTATTTGTGTTAAGAGGAATTAATCGTGAGACGAATCACACAACAAATTTGCCTGTCGAGTCGAACCTGCGCTAAGCGAGTCGAACATTTATCAATTTAACAATTAATTTCCACAAATTTCTTGTAAGAGCTTTAAAAGTGAATTCTCACACACAAAATGATTAATCATCTCTAAGCTGTCGCTCGCCCTGTCGTCCCTGTCTCTTGCTCACTCTTTGTGTGATTTTTGCCATCTGCTTTGCATGCCGAAAAACGCCCAAAGCGAAAAGCGGAAATGTAGACCACACAATGCCTTGTTTTAATTCTCTTGCAACTCATTTGTTTCCATTCGTTGCCGAAACGCAACGGAACGAAACGGAACGTTCCATCTATTATCTTTCACCACTCAACATCTAGTTGCCGAGACCCAAGCCACATTGCAGTAGGAAAATGTTGCTGCCAATAAACCCGCTGGCTGACTTCTGAATGGGCATATGGGGGAGTGGCAGGCGGAGCAGCAGGCAGCAGCTAGCAGCAGCAGCAGCTCTCCTGTAGATTTGCTTACAGCTGCAATGCCATGCAATTTAGTTGAATTACCAAGTGAAACAATGGCGTCTGTTAATTGGTTTCCTTTGTCCTTCTCGGCCCCTTTGGTAATGGGGTTGTGCATCCGTTTTTGCCCACAATGCCACCGTCCCGCACCGCACCGTCCCGCCACCACTCCACGCTCTGGTGGGGCCCCGGGCTGTGGCTGCTGTTTGCTCCAATTGCTAGAAGAATTTAAAATTGTCTTTTGGCCAAGGCACCGAAATTTATTAAACAAACAAAACCCCAAAAGCCAAGAGAACCCAAGAACCCAGGAACCCAAGACAGACCTAGGACAAGATGTAGGATCTCGAGCCTTGAAGCTACACAGCAGCCAGCAATGCCATGAGAAGTGCTTGCCACTGCTGCAGCCATGTAAAATTTGCATTTTTGCACTAACTAACCAAAAGGACCAACGGACGAACGGACCGACGGACCGAGCGTCCAAATGGACGACAGCTGACAGCATTTGGCCGCCCCCAGTGCTAATGAATGCCAAGAAGGTAGCTCCCTTCTTCCATCTACTACTGATGCGGCTGCTGCTGCTGCTGCTGCTTCTCCTCCTGCTCCTACTCCTGTGGGAGTAGGAGAGACTTATCCTCCGCTTGCTTATCTTTATGACGGGCAGAGCGAAGAGCGCATAACTAAATGGCCAATCAGTGGCACTGCAGCTGACAAATGATTGTCTTGACTGCGCCTGTAACCCCGCCCCAGCTTACCCCTTTCTAAGTTCAGTGCTGCTGATGCTGCTGCTGCTGCCTCTTGTCTCATGATTTTTGTTGTTTTTTTTTTAAGCTTCAACATTCAACAGGAATTAGTTCGTTGTTTGGATTTCCCTGTCGGAACACAGGAATTTACTTAATTATTCTCGAATTTCGTCTCCGTAGCGTTTTGGTTCTTGCTGCTGATCTGCTGTCAGTTTTAAGCATCTAACCAGTACTTTGGCACAGCTTCAGTTATTTTATATACCCCCCTCAATCCATCATTATTTGTCAGCTAATGAAACTACATCCTATTTGTGTGTACATACGTATGTGAAGAAGGAGAGTCTGTCCCTCATGGGTCCATCATAATAGTTTCCATTCTGTTTGTTAAATTTGTAATTTATAATATTTACTATATTAAATTTTGTGTACAATTTTTTACTTTAAATTCTGCTTGCTAAATATGTTAAATTTTTTGAATTTCTTATGATGTTACAATGCAAATTATTCACTCTTTTTGCAACGTTTCTCCATATTGAAAATATTATATATATTTTATTGCAAATAATTTCAGTAATTTAAGTTTTTGCGAAATAATTTCTCCCACAATATTTCTATTTTTTCATGCGAAATTCTCGTCAATCATTTCACACCTTTTTCCATACATTTTCTATGCTTTAAAAAGCCTTTTTAATTTCTGTATATTCCAATTTTCATTCCTTACCTTGAAATTCGCCATTTTTCATTGCAACTTTCTCTGCAAACTCCTTTCTTCCCTGTCGTGTCTCACTCTTCCCCCACGTTCCAACCAAAGACTCTTCTCTTTTCAATTCAAATCCATCAGCAAATCCATGAGTAAATCCCAAATCCCACTATTCTGCCATATCAATATTGCAATTGATTTTAAACAGTTGTTAAATGCACACAACGCTCCCCAAACTCAAGGGGTTGGGGTGGGGGGCTGACTGGCAATGCCATTGTAAAACTTTGCCATTGAATGCTGGAAATATTTGCATACACTCGCATTACTTGTCGCCGCCTACAGCTGCTTCCACCTCGCCCCTACAGCTTTCCACACTCCACACAAAAACTTTTGGGGCCTTTCCTTTCCTTTCGTTTTTTTTTATTTTTTGCTTTTGCTTTTGCTGTTGCTTTTGGGCGCTGACTTTTTGGAGCTGGCTATAAGTCAATAAGCGAGCTGTTGAGCTGCAAATGCGGGCGCCAACTTTTTGGCCATTTTTGGGGCCATTTGAAAAATGAACTCCGAGCGAGTCAAGGGCCACGCCTCCCTGACTGCCGTTGGATCTGTCGTCATAATTTGTCTGGCAAGTTTATTGCAGCGCATAAATTGCTTGGCATTGATGACAGGCAGGCACTGCGGCAGGTTGGAGCCAGGCCTCCTCTGTTGCCTGGGCACATACTAAATCAATTATGATTAAAGCTCATTACAGTTGCAGGGGCAGGCTGCAGGCTGCAGCAGCAGCAGCAGCATGCAACACACTTTGGGGCCAGCCACCAAGGCAGCCGCAAACTTGTGCGGAAATTGCATTGAATATTTCGAATTGGGGTGTGGCAATGTGTGGGATTTGTGCGTGTGTGTGTGTGTGTGTGTGTGTGTGTGTGTGTGGTTACGCCCCTGCAATGACAATCATTTGCTTTGCCATCGACGCCACGCGGCTGCACTAATGCATGCCACCATGTCACTAATTTTGAATGCGGCACAAAGCAGCGATGGTGCCCTGCCCCCAGTTTATAATTGAGAGAATAATTAGATGAGTGTCAAGAGTTTTGGGTATACACACACCAGCCGCCCCACTCCGAGGATATCCTGACCCCACAAATTGATAGTTACGCTCCCCCCATCGATTGCCAAATTCAGTTCCAAATTTACTGGGAAACCAAAAACAAATTGCTTCGCAAAAGGCAAAAGATAAAAGTCTTTGCCAGGATAATGACAGCGTCAGCTTTCTTTAGCATCTTCCAAGTTGTTGCTGGGTTGGGTTTGGGTTCTGTTCTGTATTATTTGGCTGGCGTTTATTTCTCATTCAATATTTGTTTTGTGTGTTGAAAGACAAAACTCCACCCACGCCAGCTTCAGCTCCAGCTCCCCCTCCCAGCCGATGGATGCCTGGCCAGAGCGCTTACAATGTGCCACCAGGATATGTGGCAGCAGGAATGTGACAGGGAGTTGGGGGTGCGGCAATGTCTTGCGTTGCGTTGCGTTGCGTTGTATATAAATGCCTACTTATAACGACATTTAATTTCAAAGCACGCACACGCATAGAACGAGGCGCAGGACGAGGCGCAGGAGTCGAGTCGAGTTGAGGCTGTTTGTGTCTGCAATATTGAATATGGAAGCGACTGCCACACCCCACTGGCTGGCAGGGGCGTAGACATAACGATTAATGCTGGGGGCTCACAAGATATCTCTAAATCGAATCAAAAACAAAAGAACTTCATAGCCAAACAGCCCAATATACTCTGTATAATAAGAGGTACTCCGTTCGATCACTAGGACAGCGCTTCGCCATTCTCCCTCTCACGCAGAATGAACCGACGCGACTGAACAACAACCACGAGCAGCGCTGTAGAGAGAACTTTAGAGAGAGCTTGTGCTTTGCTTTGCTACCTGCGTAAAATATTTATCAGCCGACAGATCAGTCGCAGGCAGAAACCAAATGTAAAATGCAACAACAGTTTTGCATTGTTCCTTTTCACCGTCACCTTCGTCTTTCGAGCATGCGAGCGATGGCAAGGCGGAGGAACAGCCAACCCATAGAGCATTGTGTTTATCTGTATTGAGCGCACGGTGAGATCAGCGTCGGAGGAACTGCACTGTAAATTGCAACAACAGTTTCTCGCCCTTTGAGACATGAACGAACAGGGAGGTGCTGGCAAGGCAGAGGCATTGCATTTGTGCTATAAAAAACTAATCGCTAAATAAATAAATAATATAATTTTGGAGTATTTTCTTCAGTGAATCGCCGGCGTCATATCGTTGAATTCTTAGTAGCAGTACCAAGGCTGGCTCTTAGCTTTACTCTCATTTCAGTCAAAGTCCTACACCCACCTTTACGCAATTTGAACCACGCAATGGGTCGTACACCTACACCGCTAACCAAACTCAACAAATCGCTCCGAAACCCACACCACCCCACAGCAGCCCACCCCCCACCCACGCGGCAAAGAACCGCAGCAAACAAAACAAGGCCTCATCTGGAGAGCTGCTGCTCGTCGTGGTGCTTCTGCCATGAATGCGGAATCATTGTAGGAGTCAACCAGCTCCTCCTTTTGGGCTACGCCCCTGGCTACGCATACCGAATATACCCACAGACACACACACACACGCACACATGAACGCATATATTCCCTGCCGAAACAACGAGCCATTTGCACCTACACGATCCTGCTTATTTAGTGGCTGTCCATGGAAGGCAGTGGCCCGGACCTCGCCCTGCCCAGCCCCTGGTTCGGGTACGCCGCTTTTGTTTGCTCATCGCTGGCCGCCACCACAGACAGTCAATTTATTTGCAACACATGCAACAGCAGCGCCATCAGCAGCGTGCCCCAACAACAGCACAAGCAGAAGGCCGCTTCCCCCCCGACACATCAGCGTCCGAAAATGGCGTCTTTGCACCTTCTAATCCCACGGCCCGGCAGTGGCAAGCGGCTGCTGGCAGGTTTACGTTTTTGTATGCCGCGCCCTACTCCCAAACTTCGATCCACACTCCATTCTCTCGCTCACTCTCTCACTGCTGATTGCCCCATGGGTTTGTGGGGGGCATGAGGCATAAATCTCGCACGCACAACATAATTATCCAGTCAACAAACGCTGAATGGACCGTGCGAATGAATGAATGGGCCTCGTTCCGGCTCCCTGCGGCTGCTGCTGCTGCTGGCTTTTGGCTCCTGCAACTGGAGTAAGTTAGTGGCGCCCTGTGGCTGCTGTGGCTATTGCTGCTACTACTTAGTGGCAAGTATCTGCTGTTAATGCCCCATCTAAGCCCTGAGCGCTGAACGCTGAACGATGAACGGTGCTGCCACAGCAGTGACTACCGAAAGCCAATGAAGGCTTAAAGTTGCCCCAAAAACGTTTGCAGAGGCTGCTGCTGCTGCTGTCTCTGGCAGCTGAAAGTCTTGACATTGTCCCAGAGGACTCTGTCTCTCTCTCTCTTTCTCTCTGCACTTTACCCACTGCATAGTCCTGCACACTACTGTACCCCAATTTATAATTAACATACAACAAAATTAAAGCTGCAAAAATACAACTAAAAAGAAATGGCGCTGGGGGTGTTTTTGTTTTTTTTGGGCTGTTGGTTTTATGCAGATTGTCGGCTGAGAGTTTTCATTTATTTTTTTCATTATTATTATTATTATTATGTGGTTGTTTTTCTGTATGTGTGGGGTGAGAGAGAGAGAGGGGGTTGTAAGGGGGAGGCGGCACTACTTAAAGTTATTAGAGCAGAAAATCACATAAACGCAAATGAAGTAAGTTTCATGCTGGTGCAATGCTTAAAAGCGTGCAAAAAGCATCCAAAAAAAACTACAACTGTGAAAAGTGCAGTGGCAACAAAAACAACAACAACTAGTGGAACTTTGGGAGCTGTGCAACGTTAACAAATGTTAACAACAATAAAGGAACAGCAAAAACAAAAAGAGAGAGAATATCTTTTGGCTTAGGGGCGAGACGAAGCTGAAGATACTCTTGGGCGGGAGCAATTATTTCTATGGCAGAATAATAATATAAATGAAATAATAACAACAATACTTATTGTACATAAATACAAGAAATGTGGCAGAAATACATAGATATAAATACATAATATAAACTAAGAAAATTAATAATTTTAGCGTGTTTTTTTTTTAATTAATTGCAATATTTAGTACGCTTTTTTTCCAAAGATATTTAATCAATATTGAAATAAAAGAATAGGTTTCCAAGCTGTTATCAGCTAAAATTTTTATTTTTTAAATAATAAATAAATAAACAAATATCTTCTTAATACCCTAAACCCTCTCTACGAGTTAGGGTATCAAAACGTAAGTAAGGATTCTGCGAGAAGGCGAAACAATAGTAGAAGCGCGCAAGGTGCGGGAGAGAGAGCGAGAGCGAAAGAGAGAGGGTTTTTTGCCTTTTGCCAAAGCAAATATGCAAATTGTTGATTACAAACTTTTGTTGCAGCGGCAGCAGCAGCAGCATCCCAAGCCACCCTACACCAGCCTTCTCCACGCTGTAGCAGCCACGTACCCCTACCCCAACTTGGTATAGTTATATAAATATTTAAGTATCCTTCGCATTGTTGCTGCCATTCGACTGCCAGGACACACACAACAGAAGAGACAACAGCAGGCAGCCAGCAGCAGGCAGCCAGCAGCAGGCATCATTGAGGAGTTCTCTAAATTAGACTTTTTGAGTATTTTGCATATTTAATTGAAATTGCATTTCTTAAATAACTCTGCCACTGTCATGTGTGTGTGCCTTTTATTTGTGCATTTAACTACAGCTCTCTGCCGCGCCCCCACTGCCACCCGCTGCCACCCTCTGCCACTCTCTCTCTCGCTCTCTTGATATTTGTTTTAGTTTTAGCACAAGAGTTTATTCAAGTGCATGTCTTAGCCAATTCTTTGTTTTGTTACAACAATAGGAAGAGGAAGAGGGGGAAGGGAAGCGGGTGTAGCCCCCAAAACTCATTTGCAATTTGTTTAATCAACACTCGAAGCACACAAGCAGCTGCTCCCGCATAGACACACATTCCACATACGCCACGTGTGCCCCGGGGCTGGGGCCACGGCCACCGCCACCGCCACCCTCCAGGAAAACTGCCACTCCTCCCCCCCACAGCAAAGTCAAATAAACATGCTAATTAAAATGGATGTAGGAAAAGAAGAGAAAATGCTGACCCAATTTAAATGAGAGATACAACAAAAGTCAAAAGGAAACGACAGACAGGCAAATGCCAGAAATGCTCATCGGAAGAGATCTGGAGGTCGACTTCTGTACGAAAATCAAATAGAACCTTAAGAGGAACAAACTTAAGCAGCCTTCTATAGTTTCCCCCTTTATAGATCTTTACTGATCTCATTACTGATACCGAAAAAAGAACCTACACAGTGGTAAAGGGCGTAAGTATTTATTTATGCTTTAAAAATTTAATATGTAATATGTAAGCTAAAAAAAAGTAACCAAAAACTAAAGATTCAGCCCCAAGAAATTCTAAAGAATACGCAGGTGAAGCTTTCATTTTCATTTCATTTCATTTGAAGTCTATCTAGATGCGGGGCTAATGAATGTCATTAATTTGCAGAGTTAAATGGCAAATGCAGTGTCCCCCAGTGTCCCCCAGTGTGCCCCAGTGTCTGTGGTGTTTTTGGGTGGATTTTTCTGCCGATTGAAATCGGATTAATAAATGAGCGTTGGGCAGGAAAATTCAATTAGACAGAAGGAAAAGCAGCAGCAAAAGCAAAGGAGAATCGAAAAATCAGGCCAGTTCAGTTCATCCTCTCTGTGTGTGTGTTGCTTAATAACCTGCAATTTTTCGTACCTTTAATACAATTATTTTTGAAACGAAAACGAACACGAAGCGGACCCTGGGACACTTAATGGGCAACGGAAAAGTCGTGGCAGGCTGCAGCCGGCGAGGATCATTTTTAAGGGCTGACATTTTGTGGTTGCAGCAGGTTGCCAGAGACCCGACTGATTTATGTCTGCAGCAGGCAATGAGGCAGTGAGGCAATGACAAAACGACACAGAAATCAATGAAAGAAATGCAGCAAAAAAAGTAAATAAAAAGTGAAAGCAAAAGAAAAACCGCACCCCCCGCCCACCTGATTTATGTTTACTATTTATTTCAAAGATTTTTGGCAGACATTGCATGCAGCCGCCCCCCGCCCAAGAGAGTTGAGGGTTATAAATCATATATGTATAAGCTCCACTCCCGTCCCTCCCCCACTGCTGTCGCTCGCCAAAACTTATCATTTATTCTGGCTTTTAATTAAAATTTAAAAAAACCAATTACAAGTGCGACAAGATTTAATAACAACAGCAACAGCAGCAGCGGAAAAAAATGGGTTAAAATTACATAAATTTTGCAGAAAATATGAACGAAGCGCAAGAAGAAATGTGGCCTGGCCCGCACAGAAGATGAGAAATTGAGAAATGGAGAGATGGAGAGATGACAGCGACAAGGACAAGAAGGAGTCTCACACACACACACACATACACAAACACACGCGGGTTGCTTATAGCCCTGGACGGCATGTCCAGCAGGAGGAGCAGCAGCAGCAGTAACCAAAGCAGGAGATGGAGCTGCTGTAGCCAGTGCCGTATGAAGTATGAAATTTTTGCGGTTACGCACACAAACATGGTTTGTGTCCTGCCCTCCACCACACCCCGCCACACCCTGCTGCCTTGGTCCATTGGCACATCAATGTCAGCGTGAGGGAGCACAGGAAATGGTTGTGCTGGGGCTCCCATGTCAGAAGTTGGCAACACCACAGAACAGTTTGAGCTTTCGTTTTGGCGTTTTCCTGCAGTCACTCGACTGATTTAAAATGTTACCGTGTTATTTATACACGTACGTGGCACGGGACAAGCAGGGCGGCAGAGGCGAAGGAGGCGAAGGAGGGGGGGCTGTCTATATAAACAGCAGGCAGAGCAGAACGTACCAGGAGGAGCAGAAAGTACAGCCGGAGCAGCAGCAGCAGCAGCAGGAGGAGCAGAAAGCAAAAGCAGCAGGAAACAGCAGGACCCTCTCGCGTATATTCTTATTTTTTTTTGTTCGCACATTTTTCATCGTTTGCTCTGCATGTCATGTGTATATGTATAGCTGCAGGACGACAGCATCCTGCAAGTGACTGACTGCGACTTCAGGAGCAATAGCAATAGCCATAGCCAAAGCAGCGGGGCGAAAAACAGAAATAGCAGCAGAACTGGGAGTAGCAGACCCAACCTTGACTGCTGCTGCTACTGCTTATTTTTTTATTTTGCCCTGTCAAAAGAGAGATTTTTTCAAATTAACTTTTCATATATTTATGTACGTTTAAATTTGGTAGCTACACACACGCAAAATATGCCATAAAGACACTGCTTCTGTGTGCCATAAACGTTTAGAGCTGCAGTGGCAACAACTTCAGGGAATTCTCCAGCAAAATTGTATAACTAAAACTGAAACTAAAACTGACATTTCATGCAACCATTTTTGTTATTCCTGCTTGCCGTCTCATGCATTTTTCAAAGTGTTAAACAAAAATTTCGGGGCCCTGTAAATATTTGATAAAGCACGAAAAACTGTGAAAAGGAACCCGGGGGGAGGCAGAAAAATCCAGAGGAGTTTGGCTGCTCCTGTATTGATTTAGCTCCAACTTAATTCTAGGTAAATTAAAATCCAAAGAACACAGTACAATTTAATTAACATTCCAAGCATCAAATTACGCAACGGAATATGAAACTTTTTCTGGTTTGCCCAGTTATCGCCACTCACCGTTCTAATTACTTTTGTCAGTCGCTGGGCCTGTAATTAAGCATGAAAATTGCGAGTAAGTACACACACATAACGGACAAAATCACAGTTTATTTAATTATGTATATTCATGAACAAGTTGGGGCTGGGGTAAGGGAGACAGGTAGGCAGGGCATCGATTGCCCTATGTGAAACTTTGAATGCCCTGCAAAAGTCGTTTGCACTTTACTGGCGGGTCTAAAAATGGAGAAATAGTAGAGAGAGAGGAGAGAGCAAAGCTATGCAAAAGTATTGCTGTAATTTACATTGCCTTCTGCCTGCGACTGATCTGTCGCTAGATAAAGATTCTACGCAGGTAGAAACTTATGCACAGCAACCACAACAAAAACAAAACCAGTTTTGTTGTTCTATTGCTCGCTCGTTATCTCCACAGCGATGCTCGTGTTGTGTGTGTTTCGGTCGTGCGTTCTGCAGACTGCGCTGCCTGGGTGATCGTAGGAATGAAGTACCGATTGCCACTGAGAGTATATTAGGCTGTTGGTGTCACAATCAAATTAAATCAAATTACCAAACAAATATCTAGTTTTATCTGCCTATTTTCTCTTTCCCACTCTCCTCCTTCTCTTAATTACAAAACTCTCTTGATAGCTCCAAGTCCAAGACTTTACAGAACATTCAATTGTCATTCCCATGGCCACGCCTCATTTAATACAAATGCAAAACGATGGCAAATAATTCCAAAAACAAAAACAAAAAACAAAAAAGGAAAAAAGAAAAGAATAAAAAAATGTAAAGGAGGTAAAAAGAGATAAAAAAAAGAAAATGAATAAGGTTAAAATATAGAGAGTAAAGATCTCATCACAGCTCATTGGACACTCGACTAAGTACTGAGTACAAATGAAATCCATTAACTTTATTAAGGGGCTTTAATTAGTTACACTCTCCCGCAGCCTGTCCCATTGTCCCCACTGTTTCTACTTTTCATTAATTACCGACGCGACCTGAGCTCCAGGGCAGCAGCAGCAGCAGCAGCGCTGGTGGTGGGTGGTGGGTGGTCGATCTCCCACTTAAAGACGCTTTTTACCTCTTGATGGCTCGGCCGGCTGTGGCCTGTGGCCAAATGAATTACAAAAACAGCGACAAACAATGCGGGGAGCAGGGACAGCAAAGACACTCTCAGAGTTTTGATTGAACACTCGCGCATTCCAAGTTTGACGTTAATCCTTGATTGGAGTGGTGGGCGGGGGAGAGCGGGGGTGTGTCATTTTCGCTGACACTTCATTATGCGATTTTAATATCGAATACACTCGGTATACTCGTGAATATACACATACAACAATGGTTTGAATGAGGGTCTTGGGGGGTCTTGGGTGGTCTTGGCTGGTCTTGGCTGGTCTTGGGGGTTCGTTTATCTTTCAATAAAATCTCATTTGGACCCTCGAAAAACGTTTGATCTTAATTAGTGTACTTGAATGTCTCCACTGTCGCTCTCCACTTGTCTCCATCTTCTCATTTTCTGCTCTTGTCGCCATCTCCACTTCCATCTCTATCTTGAAGTTCCTTCGACTGAGTATGAGTATCGCGGCAGGGGGGAGTGGGAAGGAAGGCTTTGCATCAGCAAAAATGACAAAATGTCGCAAATCACTCGAGAAAATGGATGGGCGGGGTAGGTGGCTGGCCTGCTCCCTGATTGGCAACATTTTCCACCCGATTTTCCGCGTTGCTTCCGCCTGTTCCCGTATACCCTGCCTGCTCCTTTTGTTTTTAAGCGGATTTCATTCGCATATTAATTGAAGTTTACACAGCAGCAAAACGTAGCCAGTAATTAAACCACCCCACTCCCCCTCCCCCATCCACCACCCCACTCACACCCCAGTAAAAGAAAATTCCAAACAGTGTGTATATACTGCCGGGGAAATTGGAGATTGAATGCTGTGGAGGGGGTTGTTCATGGGTTCATTGGGTCGTCGCGGCCGCGTCAAAATGTCAAACACGCTGCTGCTGCTTCTGCAGCCACCTCACCCACCCCCCCACCACCCTAAAATCTTTTAGTGTGTGGGGTAAATATTTTTCAATTAAAATCGCTGCCAGTCGGCTATTTGCCTCAGCACTTAAGCGACATGCATAAAAATTTAGTGGCGACTCGCCATAGTGGCGGCAGGGCAGGAGAGGAAATACCTTTCGTCTTCCAATGTCACAGGAGAGCACTGGGGGGAGGCTGTGGAGCGAAAGGTAATTTGAGCTATGCCTGAGTATAATATTTAATTAAAATATAGCAAAGAAATCTACTTTGCGCTCTATCAGAGTTAATTACAGACAAAGCTAATGATTCGAATTTGGTAATTTGATACAAATAAATGGAAATTGAATTTTAATCGAAACCAAAATGATGAAATGCAAATAAATTTGAGTCTGTAATCATGAAAAATATTGTATAATTAAAATAAATAGATAAAATAAAATATATAAAATAAAATTAAAATTTAAAATAAATTTCATATTTAAATCAAATATAAAAGAAATGTATTATACATTAAATTTGTGCGAAATATTATTAATATGAAATATGTAGGTACATACCAAATATAAATAGTATTTCTACAAGTTGAGTATTTGTATTTGTTTTATAATTTTAGTTTAAATATATGCCGTATTTTATATTTAATTTCCTTCTGTTTCATTCAATTTCCTCCTTTTTCAAGCCATGAAAACCCTTTGTTAAAACTTTCAGCAACTATTTTCACACTTGAGTGCAAATGCTAAAAAAAAATGTATCAAGCATACGCAGTGTTATCAACATCTTTTTAGGGTGCCAGATGCCAGCAAACACACACCTAATTACCCCCAAAAAAGGAACAAAGAACAGACAGAAAAGTGTTGTATATCTTCCACAAATCGGTAGACAGCGCCTGCCTTAATGCAGTGCTTAACTTTTCAGCTGCAAAGCAAAGCGATGGCAGGACGACGGACCCAAGCACCCAAGGACCCAAAGCAAAGTGTCGATAATTACCTGTAAAAGTTTGAGCTGCACAAAAACCATTAGCAGCATAATGAGGCCTGTCTAGCATAGATTTGCCACGAGAACGAAACCCCCAAAACATTTCTATCCGTGTGGCAGGCAGGCAGCAGGCAGGCAGCACGGCACGGCACAGTACAAAATCCCTTTGCTCTAGAAACACAGAAAAATTAACGAAAACTTTCGCCCATTTGAACTTGGGTGGGGTGGGGTGGGGTGGCAAGTCGGGAGTGCAAGTGGTGTAGCAGCAGGGGCAACAATAATGGCAACAGCCACACTTGACTGGCGTTGAGTGGTTCATAATTAAAGGGGAAAACCCCAAAAAAGCCTTGAACTCATTTTTGGGCTGAACTATGGACGGGCTCCTGTGGCTGTGGCTGTTGCTGTTGCTGTTGCATTGCGTGCAGCTGGCCACAAAAGTTGGCCAAGTTGCAGCCAAAGCCACAAGCACAATTGTTGCCACACGCACACGCACACACAAACACACACACACAACACAGCGTCGTCGACTGTCGACACAGTCAAGTGGAGTGGAAAAATGCCTATGGCTGGGTGTGGGGGGCGTGTCCTCTGGCCAAGGGTGCAAGCATCGTACTAGTTTCTTATTCATATTTTTCCCCCAAGCCCTCAAACATTTCCATGGCCTTTAATTACCATCTTGAAAGCCAAGCCGAGCCAAGCAACTTTCTGCCACGCATAATATCTTAATACAGAAAAAGCCACTGGGATTGCCGTTGGGCTAAACTTTAGAGCAGAGTAATGAATGCAGATTTAAATGCAACAAAAAAAATATATTAAAATCTAGAATGTCATTTTATTAACATTTTTTTGGGGCCGCTTCGAATTAAGCCCTAAAACAGAACCATTGAGATACTGCCTCGATCTGCTTGCTTCTTGTTGAGTTCTGGAAGTATCTCTGGTTCCAAAACCACCGAAAAAAAAAATCTACTTTGGCGGTTCCTTGGCCTTGCCCTCAGCTTCCTTGGCTTGGGCTTTCTTGGCCTTCGATTTCTCCTGTGCTTTCTTTTCATCTTTTTCCTTAGCCTCGGCCGTTGCCTTCTTTTCGGCAGCCTGCTTCTTCTTGTCCGCCTCAGTCAAGTCCACAACATCCTTTTGGGTCTGCTCACCGGTATTTAGCAGGGTCATGCCTGCAGCCAGGACAAAGGTCAACAGAACGGCCGCATAGCCAGTGGCATAGATCGCCGGCTTGGTGAGGAACATATCCAGATGCCAGATCAAATGACGAGTGCCGGCGACCACGTGATAGGCGAATGGAAAGATCATCGCGAACTTGACGCCACTCACAATATTGGGACTGCACTCGCACTTCTTCACCTCCTCCGCCCACTCGCCAAGGTCGCGCTTCGAGAACAAACCGGTGAGACCCAGTGCCCAAACGCCCAGCGTCATGGCGAAGCCCGACATGCGCAGCAGAATGGAGAGCACCGACGTCAGCTGTTTCTTGTAGATCGACAGAGCGGGCGAGAGAATGCGTCCCAGTCGCATATTGCGATCATCGTAGCCCAGTTCCGGTGTAATCCTGGCCTTGATTATCTTCAGGATAATGCCCGTCGGCGGCAAATCAACGACTGCTGCTCCGCCTGCAGCTGGCGGCGGCGGCGGTGGAGGCTTCACGCCATCCTTAATGTGCTTGGCGCACAGATAACGAAATGTGTTCAGCATCGGTATCAGGCGGGCCTTCATCAATGGCTTTTGGCCTAGCATGTGATTTAAGTAGGGCGTGCACCGCGGCAGCGTTCGCGTGACGCAACGACTGGGAAGTAAGGGCAGCGTTTTAGGGTGTACCTTAGGGAGCTTTTCTGGCGGTGTACTTACGCTGCATACATTTTCAAAAGAAAATTTTAGTTTTGGGTTGTAGCTCCAGTGAGAAATGTGTTTCTAATGAAATATCAGCTAAGAGAGAATTTTACAAGTAAACTCCGATACGAATATGATTTGTTAAACGAAGCAAAAGCTACTTTGATTTATGCGAGTTGCCTTTGAGCAACTCACAGTCGAATACTCTCTCTCTATCAGCTGCAATCGGTACTCTGGTGGGTTGCTGCGAACACTTCTGCAGAGCATTTCCTTATTCAACTTCCCCTTCGATGTTCTGCTGGAGAGCACGAGAGAGCTGCTCATATTTTGTAGCTTTGCTTTGCTAGCTGCGTGAAATATTTATCAGCCGACAGATCAGTCGCAGGCAGAAACCAAATGTAAAATGCAACAACAGTTTTTGCGTAGTTCCTTTTCACCGTCACCTTCGTCTTTCGAGCAGGCGAGCGATTGCAAGGCAGAGGAACGAACAACCAACCCAAAGAGCAACCCATTGGGCTTATCTGTATTAAGCGCACGGTGAGATCAGCTTCGAGGGAATTGCACTGTAAATTGCAAAAACAATTTCTGACATTTCGGGACGTGAACGAACATGCAGAGACTTGCAAGGCAGAGCCAGAAAATAGTCGTATGCTATTTGTGTGTATATATTGATGAAAACAAAGCTCCTAAATATTTTTGGAGTTATTTCATTCGTTGATTTTAATCAACAGCTTATAAAAATTATAAAAATCTAATTTAAACGCTAGCTTTAAAAATACAAATATAAATAAATATCCATATGTATAAATAAAATAAAAATAAAATTAAAAGTGTAAATATCATAAATCATAGTTTTTGTGCAGAAATCGTAGTTTCTTTCATTTGCAATCCCATGAAAACTGACGTGGGTACATTTGTATTGCCCCTCGATATCTTCAGACCTTCACATGACTGCAGCAGCCACATACGCATAGAGAGCTTGAGGAGCCCTTCAATGTATTTTATGGATTAGAGTTTCGGTTCATTAGTTCATTACGTGAGGCAGGAGAGGCCGGAGAGGCTCTGTTGCTGTTGCTGCCTACTGTTTCTGGTTGCGGGTAAACACATTCAAAGAGCTCTGGTACTCGGACATTGTAATGCGATGCCAGCGCCAGAGCTAAGGCCAAAATACTGCCAAAATAATTATGCAGGTAGCCAGCCGGGTAGCCATGGCTACCAATGGTGCAGCAGCCAGCCAGCAACCAAAACGTTTGGCAAACACGGCCTAAGTATTAATTAAATATTAAGGCTAAGATACATACAGAGCAGAGGCTGAAGGACCCAAAACGGAGAACGGCTGCTAGCTCCACTTCATTTTCTCTCTGTCTCTCTCTCTCTCTCTGTCTGTGTATTTGCTGTCTCTCTCTCGTTATGTTTCCCTCTGTGTGATTGTTGCATTTGTCAATTGTTTGATTTTCATTAAAACCACTCAACCGATATGCTTATCTTAATTATGAGATTTTGCCATAATATTTGCATTAGATGGGAGGTAGCCAATGCAACCTGCTGCAACCTCCTGCAACCTGCAACTGCATAATGTGGCAATGCATCTCTGTCTCTGACACTGCCACTGCCTGCTGCCTGCTGCATCTCCTGTTTTGTGGCTGCGCTGCTGCTGCTGCTGCTGCCGCATCGTATACGTAATGCAGCAAGAATATTCAAGTGTAACAATGGCCACGCCCCCTGCTCCTGTTAGCTCCTACGGGTCAAGGATTTTGTGCTTGACGCTTGGCCCTGCCCTGCCCTGCCCTGCCTGCTGTTATCGTTGGTAAATTTTTTAACTGCAATAATTATACGGCAATTAGCCAAATGTTCAATAATGCAGCAGCATTTTCCCAGGCTCCCAGGCACCCAGTTTTCGGCTTTGGGTTCCAGTTTTTCCGCGCAGCTTTTCCACTTTTCCCTTAGCTCTGGGCGGGCAGCCGTTACACTCATTTTTCGACTACTGCAATCGGCGGGGCTAAAACTTCTAATTGCCATTAGCGCACTTTACTTTTGCTGCTGCTGCTGCTCTGCTGCTGCTCCTGCTGCTCCCTATGAGGAGTTTGGTGTGGGTGCTGCAGGTGAGCGCGTAATTAGACCGCGCCGTTAGCTGCCGCTTGGGTGCGCTGCTGCTGCTGGTGCTGCTGCTGCTGCTGGTGCTGGCTGTGTCTGTAATTTAGTACTAATGGCGCACTTAAAGTGCTGGCAATTATTGTAGACCTATGCACGGACCCCTACACCCCTCCCTTCCACCCTTCTATACTATATATACCCCTCGGTGCAGCCACTGTTCGCGCTCGAGTGGTTTCAATAACAGGGATCGCCCGCCGTCAGTCGCCGCCTAGTCAATCTATTGGTATGTGGCATGAAGCTTAAGTGAAGAGGCTGCTGCGGCAGAGGTTGGAGCTGCGCTTTGAGTGGTGTGGCGTGGCGGGGGGCCTGGTGCCTGTTGGCTCGTGGCTCGTGGTGATACTGTTAATACGTTGCCGCCAAGCAAAATAACAATCTCCTCCAATGGCGCTCAACGGCTGTAATCCAACAATGAAAATGGTGCCTTATTACGTCAAGCAGCCCGTTCATCTATGTGCATCTGCCCACCCAGGCAACCACACACACACACACACTCACACATACATATTATGTGCAGCTGTAACTCTGACTATTGCATCGCAGCTGAAGTATCTTCGCGTACATCTATCTTTAATTAATACCCGGAAATACCCAGCAAGGCGCAGCAATTAATCATCTTCTCTCGCTCCTCGCTCTTTGGGAGAATATCACAATTTTCATTCAGTTAAAGCCGCTACAAAAATCGCTCTGCAAAGCTCACGAATATCCTCCAAACAATTTTCCGTTGCTGTAAAATGCAAACATTTTTTTTCTCTCTCCTGCTGCATCCTGGTTCCCAAACGTCGCGTAGTTAAGCTGTGAAATAGTGCAAAAAAAGGGGGGACAACAAAAAATAGCAAGTAGAATCGAAAATCAAAACTTGTTTTTGCCCCCGTGCTGCATGCCACAACCCGTGCTGCCTGCCTGCCTGCCTGTCAGTCATATAAATCTTATTGAACAAAAGTTTGAAATACTAACACTTGCTGCTGCCGCCGCCGCCGCCGCCTGCTGCAACAGACAGTGGCAAAGGGGCAGGCAGCCCTATAGATGGTTGGCAATTTACACGTACGTCGGATAGCACTGGGGGCCAGTGGCAGTGGCACTGGCAGTGGCACTGGCAGTGGCACTGGCAGTGGCAGTGGCATCACCGACAATCAGTCCATAACTGTGCTTTTATGTGCCAGTTCACTGGAGACTAATGCCACATCGCGCGCTATCGCTGCGAAATATGTATGCAAAAATCAACTCCAGTTCCAGCAGCACCAGCAGTAGCAGCAGCAGCAGCAGCAGCAGCAGAATATGTTCCTCCTGCAGTAGAAATTCCTGGGCTCTATGCCTGGGTCTCTATTCCCAAACAATATGCACTTTTTTTGAGCACGTTTCTTTTTGTTTTAGTGGGGAAAAACCAAGTTTTGACAAGCTACTGCTGCACGGGCCAGGGGTGAGGTGGGGTGGGGTGGGGTGTAGTGGAATGGGCGCATGGCTGGTAAAACAAAGTGATGTGTGCGGCATGTCTTGATTTGCATAAGCTTCGGCCTGGCATATACTCCTCCTCCTCCTGTCGCCTGCTGCTCGTGCTACTCCCCCTTTATAGACATTTGTGTGTGCTTTTTTTATGACTGGGCGACAATCGATAGATGGAAGGAATGCCTGCTGCTGCTGCTGCTGCTGCTGTACTGGGGGGACTCATCAATCAACATTTCATATGGACAATGGCTCAGGCCACACACGCCAAAAACCCTGAACCCTGCTGCAAAGCAATTGGCGGGGCTTTCGCTTAATTAAAATTCATGCGCTTTTTGGTATTTATAAATAACATTTTGCTGATGCTGCTGCTGCTGGTGATGCTGCTGCTGCTGTCAGTGGGGAATTAAAAAATAATCGATTGATAGATAGATAGATAGGCCCGTGGCAAAACCAAAAAAACTAAGCGGAAGGGAACGAATGTGCGGGAAAATACAAGTACAGTACAGGCTGAAGAAAGCATTTTCGCTTACTAATACTTGAGGTTTTGAAGCCGCTATCGATATCTACAAGATTGAACAGCATGCATATTCAGACTCAGACTTAAAACCTTCTGTCCGCAGCAAAATGCCTCGAGTGAGACTCGAACTGGCACCTGTTCGTCAAGCAATCCAAACACATATAATATAAAACAAAATAAAATAATGATCAATGCAATTAGGGTGTAGCTTAAATGTAGCTTGCACGTAGAGTAGGTATACATGTCACGTAGTTTTAATGTAGAATAGTTCTAGATTTAATGGAACGTATATAGATTTAGAGTCTAAATTTTAGACCCAGCTGCAGATTTCCTGTAGCTTAAATGCAGACCGGGTGTAGATTTGAGTGCAGCTCGAATGATCGCTCGAACGAGCGCTGATTATCTACGATTTAGATACCTTTACTTTCGATTTACTGCACATCTTTCCATTGTTTCTCATTTTCTAATTTCATTGTATTATTAACAGCCCACGGCTTGAACTTGTGCAAAACTTTTCTGCCGTTCAATACATTCAGCTGTCGATTTTGTGTGTTGGTTTTGTATTTTTTTTTGAGTTTTTATATTTGTTGTATATTCTGTTTTGTTTTTGCTTCGTTTCTTTTCTTGTTTTTTTTTTTTACATTTTTTTTTGTGTTGTTTGTCATTGACGATGGCGGCGGCGGCGGCACCCAAAGCGCTCATAAATCAAAAAAAGCTGTTGTTTGCTTGCACTCCCTCTCTCTCTCTCTCTCGCTCTGCCTTTCTGTTTCTGACTCTGTCTGTGTGGGTTTGTGTGTGTGTGTGTGTGTGTGATGTGTGATGTGTGTATAAATCACAAAGCATGTCCTTTGCCAATACAAACACAATTGAGCATGCATATGCAGCGATACAGACAGAGGCAGCACGCGAAAGAGTGGGGAGGAGAGAGAGAGAGAGAGACAGATCGAAAAAAGTAGTCAAAGAAATTGCGTTAAAAAATTTGATTAAAAAGTTTGTCGCCGTCGTCTGTGTGTGTTTGTGTGTGTGTGTGTGACAGTTACAGACACACACACACAGAGCGGGGAAGGATGGAGGCGAGCGGAGTCCAGTGTCCCATTGTGCTTATCGATACGCGGCCATTGGCATTGTGACCCTTCCAGCCCGCCCCCCACCGGTTTGTTCTGTCCCCTGCCACATCTATAAATCTTTCAAAAGCCATGCAACAAACCAGAGGCAAGAGGCAAGAATTCAATTTTTACAACTGACAACCGAGACACCACAAACCACAAAAGAAATGCCGCCCGCAAAGGTAAGGATTGCCTCCACAGATTGGCGCGGGGAGGGGTCGGTGCAGGGGTCTGGGAAAAACTCGGCTTATAATTAGTAAAAGAAACGTTTTATCAAGAGTCAACTCCTCCTGTCAATTGCAAATGTTACTCTCTCTCCCCCTCTCCCTCTCTCTCTGTCACCCTCTTGCTTCATCTCTGATTGTGTGACCCACTAATTGGCATAGAACCGTTGGGAAAAACTTTTACCACACACACATACACAACTTGAGCATTGCGTTGCCCGTGTCACACCTGTCGTATGCGCAATTAAAAGTTTTCGTTCCCTTCGTTGGGTGCTCTCCCGTTGTAGGCTGGGTATGACGAATTTGCGTAGATTTTTGAGCAGCGAGAAACATTTCAAATAATAACGGGGAATATACACAGTGGAAATTTTCAGATTTAAATTTGGGTTTAATTTTGTTTAAATACAAAATTAATTTGCAGCGAGATTGGAAATTATAAGAAGATATAATTGGCACTTGCATTTTGACATTAATATAAAAACATTTGTTTTATATATGTATATATTTTCTATTTAAAATAAATATATTTCATATTTAAAATAAAAATATTTCATTTTAAAATAAATATATTTTATTTAAAATAAATATATTTCATATTTATTTATTTGTCTACCGAATGCATCACACAGGGTATCCTCGCCATCGTGGCCCAAAATCTAACCTTCATTACTTTTTCTGTTGTGTTTTTTCTGGCTATCCAAAGTGTTGTCGTAATTGTCATTCTATATAGGGAAAATGCATTGCAGAAAATGTAGAAAATGTTTAGCCACGATCTGTCCTTGCTCTCATTTGCGTCTACTGTGTGTGACGGGCTGACTCTCTAATGAAATTAGCATTGTTATCGGGGCTTCCCACCCCACGCGCCACAAAGAAGCAGCAAAAAGGATGGTTGCAGGCAAAAACCACACACCAGCAACAAGTTCAAGGTTCGGTTTCTCTCTCTCTCCTTCTCGCTCTTTGTCTGTGTGTGCGGCGCTAACAAGCATTTTCCTACTCATATCCACAAAGGAAATAGGTTTTCCGTTGCATTTGTTACCAAAAAAAAAGAGAGGGAAAGAGAGACACAGCAGGAAATGGAGCGGGCAAGAGAAAGAGAAAGCCAACCAAAGTTTAGGCTGTGTGGAAAGAAAATCACGTCGCAACGTGGTGTGGCCTGGCAGCAGCAACGAAAATGCGTTGCAATGGGCGAAAAAATAGTTTAATGTCAGCCTGAAAGTAGGCACTGGCCCTACTGATTGGTGCTTGCAACATGGTGCGGCATGGTGGCATGGGGGCATGCCAGTATAGTCCTGTGGCTCTGTGCTTGCTTTTGGCTTAGACCGGAAAAAGTTGTAGGTAAACTTTTAAGCCCGACTGTGCTGCCATGTAGTCGTGGAGCGGGTCGGTCCTCTTTGCTGTGGCATGTGGCAGTATCTATAACTATATTCCAATAAAGGAAACCTTTCGATCCGCCACTCCCAACACTTGACAATCAGCTGACGAATGCAGCGACGCGTCGCGACGCTTCGACGCTCTGTTGTTGCTGTGTGGCATGTGTGGCACTCTATCAAGGCGGTTCGTTCGGGAGGCTGCCTGTGCGTCTGCATCTGTGTCTGCGTCTGTGTCTGTCCTTGGCAGTTTTCGTGGCTGAGATTGCATGATAAATATGCGAATCCGTCAACACAGCACACACACATCCAATAGGTGCGAGTGTGTGTGTGTATGTGTGTGTGAGTGAAGGAGCGTTGTAATTGAAATCGCATCGAGACGTGAAATGAAACGTAAAGTCATCGAATCAATTGAAATGAAAATTAAATTAAATGCATGCGCCGCTCATACATTTATTCATATGTGCCTCAGACATCAGACTCAGACGACGCATACACTCGTACACTCATATTCGCATTCCCCCCTCCCATTCACACATTCAAGTTGAATACACTAACACATACGAGGCGAGGCGAGTCGAGTCGTACACATCAACTCGAATCTTAATTAAACACGGATACGCATATTGAGTTCCTTGAAAGGCAAAAGCAATCGACTCACTTTCTCTCTCTCTCTCTCTCGCTCTCTTTCTGCGTGTGTGAGAACAGAGAAGAAAACAGAGAAAGAGAGAGGGAGAGGGAGAGAGAGAGAGATTGAGGAAGGAGCAAAAGAAGGAGAAATTATTGCGGAGAGAAGGTAGCGAAAAAAACTTTTGCCTTTACGATTTTGCTTTTCAGCTGAAAAATTCATATTGTACATATATGTACATATGTATGTATATACAATATGTACACTTATTCCCATAATATTCTTTATGTGTGATATAATTGACAGGCGACGCACAAAATTCAGCGAAATCCCTAAAGTACAAGCAGATAAAATTTGGACAAAAAATTTAAATTATTTTAAGCGATTTTTAAGTTTGATGTTGATCTTGGCTATAGCATTCCTTCCTTAATTTTTCTCCGTTTTCTCAACTCGCAAAAAATACCAGAAAATAAACTAAACAGCTAAACTTTTTGTAGGAGAAAAAATACTTTTAAAAATTCTAATAAAACTAAAACTATATTAGAAATATATACTAAGAGTATACCTATTCTGCTAAAATAATTCCCCTAAAATACTATGTATCATAATAGGTAGGAAAAGCCGTAAGCTAGTACTCGTACCACAAATAGCCATAAATAAATGTGATCTGAAGATTGCCACAATAAATCAAAAGTTTCTCCGTTTCCTCTAATATTATATGCGACACTTTTGTAGCCTGTACTTAATCATTACATTGAATACATATACTATATATGTATTTTCATATATGTACATATAGGCTTAATGACTCTTTGGCATGCGTCTTTCCTCATTCTTCTGCTCCAGCTCCTCCTCCTTCTGCTGCACCGAGAGAGAACACACATTCAGAAACTTTTGCACACACTCCAAAAACCCCATGGACTGTGGCCAAGGCCAAAGTTTTTTGCTTCTTCAGCAATCTGTTCCCATGTTCCTTAATAAATTTTATAATTCTACTGATTTTAATACTTTTAATTTTATTAACTTGAACTCTGTGTGGAAATTGTGCAAAGCTGAACGTACACACACACACTCGCATGTTTTGTGTGCATGAAAATTTATGAAATGAAATGTTTGCCTAGCAAAATGATTGATTGGATTGATTGATCGATCGATGAGTGTATGGTGAGCGAATATGAGTGCGAATGCGATGGCGATGGCGAATGGCGAATGGAGTGGCATGTCTTTGATGTGAATTCGGTTTTGAGGCTGCTTCTAATTGAGCGTGAACTTTTTGTCTCCCCCCCACCAGCAGCAGCAGCAACAGCACACCCACCCACAGCAAGCAAAGAAAACCGCAGCCACGCAAACTCGAGTGAGTTTTATTCAAAAAATTGAAAGCTGAAATGATGTCTGTATCTCGTGAGCGTGTTTTTGTCAAATGAATGGAGGAGCATTGTATTTATTTAGGCAAATGAATGCCCAAAGAAAGCTGCAAATGAAATTTTCGGTGGTTTTAAAGCAAATGCTTTTAACGCCATTTCCACTGCCATTTCCATTGCTTACACAAATTGGCTTTGAGGTAAAAATACCACAAAACAAAAAAGAAGAAAAAAATACAGATCCAGAGGCAGATTCAAAGAAATCTAATAAAGCAGCCTTCTGGCCTGGCCATCAAATCGAATTGGAAGCTCATCCAATCGACGCATAAATTTATGACATATGCACACAAAACACACAGACACACACACACACACAGTGTGGCAGCCATATGATGTGGCATTCCGTAGCATACCCTTCTGCCATCTGCCCACAGGTAATGCCATTACCAGGGCCCAATCGCATTTGCAATGTGTCGTCCCCTCGCAACAGATAGATGTACTCGTATGAGTACTCGAATAAATATATGCAGGAAGACCTGTGGCCAGTGGATGGTCAGCCAAGTGGAGCAGCAGCAACAGCAGCAGCAGGCGGAAAAAGATTGAATGGGTGGGGTTTGTGGGGAAAAAAGTGAAACTAATTTTCCACTTTGCAGCACAATTTAAGCCAATGAATCTCTGAAGCTTAAAGTTTAGAGTTAGGCAACCGAAAGAAACTGCAATAAGTGAATGATTGATGGGAAACGGCACAGATGTACATACATCAAAAATACATACATGCACATGTATGTATGTAGAAATTTAAAAGCAGAACAATAATTTGTCTGTTAGAAAATTACTAAGTTAAATTGTAGAAAATATCTGAAAATTTATATACCAGGGGAACACCAGAATTTAACTGGAAAACTACCAGAAATGTTCGGTAAATATGCAAAAAGCATAAATTTATCAAAGAGGGAACTACCAGATGATACAAAATTGCATACTAAATACATTTATTTATTATTAAAAGTTCATTGCCTAAATCCAGGAGCAGTAATGCAAAAGAAACCTGCAACCGAATGTCTATAATCCCTGTCGTGAAATTCCTTGATTTATAGTTCAATTTGCTTTCGTTTAATCAGCTATCAAGGACTCAAGAAACTCCTCCAAATAACACGATAATTGAGTGGCTGCAGCGAAAGTCAAAGAAAAGTGTGTCACAAACCAACCAAAAAGTATGCAACGCCCGCAGACCTGCCTCAAGAAGGGGTGGGGGGGGGACCGATACCGGGACCGCGTTACCAGTTCTCGTTCTGCTTATAATTAAGGCCTTAATTGAACGTCGCCATAGTCGTCACGTAAGCGCCAGTTAATGATGCACACGTTACACGCCTTTGACACGGCACATGATTTAAACCCTCCGCCCGCCCACAGGGCTCTTTGCCCCTACCTTAAACCTTTGCTTAAACTTTAGTTTCTCTTGTCGGTTAGAGGTAATCGCATAGCTCCATTAAAACATTTTCATTGCAGACTTTTCCATATGGCCAAAAGGCGGGTTCGGGCTTCGCTTATTTAAGGTCCTTTGTGTCATCGCCGCAGACAGGGTTCCGAGTGTGAGCTCGAGAGTCGCCGCCGGGTATTGTTTGAGGATATATTTTATTACATTCCCCCGCACAAAAGTTGAATATGCAATTGCTGCTGCTGCTGCTGCTGCAGAGTGCAGGAGAAGTCACACAAAAAAAAGTGGCCATTTTTTGGACAACTATTTAGCATAACGACGGGCTCGGCTCTCTCACTCTCTCTCTCTCTCATTATGAGGCGAGTGTCCCTGGCAGGCGTAACTTTATTTGCGCAGTGTATTTGCCTCTATAGAAACGTGAAGTAGGGGAGTGGGAGTAGGTGCTGGTGCAGTAACAGGAACAGGAACAGGACAAGGCTTGGGCACCCGAACGAGTGAACGAACGCCCAAGCACCGGGCACGTAAAATATGCGGCAGTTGTACACCGGTAGCGCACCGGGACAACGGTACAACGGGGCAGCTAGCAGCTAGCAGAGCAGAGCAGGGCAGAGAGTGTATGCCAGAGATCACTTGACTATAAACGAGATTAAAAATTCAATTACGTTGGAGTTTTGGAAGCTGGCTGCATCGAGTAGCAGCAGCAGCAGCAGCAAAAAAACCAACGCAAAAAACATGCACAGCAAAAGTTGGTTACAGAAACTAAGCAGTGGTCGATTGGGACGACTGAATAATACCTCTGCTAAGCAGATTTTATTACATTTGAGAGAAACTTTGAATAAAGTGAAAAATGTCTGAGCATTTAGTATGCTGGGAATATCTAGAAAATATTTTCCATACAAAAAAGAGCTCGATCGTCCTCTTCTTTCTATAACGTATCATACAGGTTGCGTCTCATCCACCAAGCTAGAAACAAGCATCAAACCCAAGCCAGAAAGCAGAAAGTTCGCTGGATCATGTTTGATGCTCTCAGAAGACTGAGAAGCAATTCGAGCTGGAACCACATTGGATCATGCAGGTTCTCGAGCAGGCTCGATCGAACTCTCTGCTCTCTGCTTATTTATTTCCCATATATTTAAGGGTTATACTCAGAGATGTCTACAGTCGCTAGTTCATCTTTTTTCTCTCCCTGTTATCTACTGCACCACAAGTCCTATATACCTTCTCTCTACACACAATTAAAAGGTACAAAAAAAACGACAGAAAGACAAACGCCCTGACTGGCTCTTCTGGCATATTCTCTCAAGCTCAAAGCTAGCCATACGTTTGGAGGAGAGTCAGGAAAAGGGTTAGGAGAAAGCAGAACCTGGCAGGGAGTTGCACTGGAGGCCGGCCACCCAGCTCTGGACACAGAAGTGGCGTTTGGTCAGCGGCGTTTGGTCGTTCTCGTTCGGTCGGTGGCGACGTTGTCGCAGCCAACGGAAGTTGACAACAATTTATGTGCCTGAAACGGATACAATTTACAAGCCAAGCGGCGGATGGTTGCCACCATGGAAGAGGTAAGCACGATCCCAGTGTGTGTGTATGTGTGTTTATGGAGGTGCTCCACTGTACAGGTGTGTGCGGTACCCAGGGCCAGGGCCATCGCCAGGGCGTCCCGGGGTAGCCGAAAAACTTCAAACGGAATTTTGTGTGGAGTACTTAGTGCAAAGTGGCTTGGGGGACACGCTGCCTTTTCTCTGCTGTTTTTTTCTGTTCTTTTTTTTGTGCGAGTGTGTGTCTGTTTTTTTTTTTTTGTCATTGCTGCTCTGCTGCCTGTCCCTCCCAGTTGTTAGGGGCAACAGCCGGAGTCGGAGCCGGAGCTGGAGAAAAACGAGCGAAACATTTGAATTTCGTTTCAAGTTGAAGTTGATAAAAAGCCAGTGATTTAGGGCGTGTCCTGATGCCCTGCTGCTGCCGCTGCTGCTGCTGCTGCACGGACACAAATTTGGGTTCACTTTTTTTCTCACGAAAAATTTCCATCTCCTTCCGCATTCTCTCAATCTCTGTGTTGCTCTTTCTCACCCTCTCTCTCCCGAAAAAAGGTAACCCACAATTAAGATACAGTTTTTTTATCTGATAATTTTTGTGTACTTTTGGCCGAAAAGTTCCTCAGCGTGGGGCTTGGCTTGAAAGGCGGGGAAAACGAGGCAAAAGTGAAGGCACTCAAAAGATAAATTAACTTAAAATGCCTGTAGTTTAATCAAGCAAAACGTGTGGGCTGTTAATGCAGTAAAGATATAGAAAAAATATATAATTTTCATAAAATATCACGTATACGCCACAAGAAATGCATTTTATGTTTTATAGTATATTTATTAGTAGAAATCAGCTGAGATTATTTAAATGTCAAGCTTTTTTAGAGGTGTGCACTCTTTTTCTCTTTAAATATATTTTCCATATGAAATTCTCTTAAAGCTTCCTTTAGATCTCTTGTACCCGCAGGCGCTGAAGCTTGGCTACACGTCTTAATTTGTATGCAAAACACACGCATATTTAAATTAAAGGTGCGATTTTTAATTGACAATTAAAATGCAAGTTGAACTGAATCTATTAGGATTAGGAAAATTCATTTAATTAAATGGAATTTACAGACAAATTTCATTCCAGAAAATGACACAAAAAAGAGAACTATTAAATTAAACAAATAATATTTTATTTAATAAATATAAATCCAAAAAATAAAATAAAATAAAAATTAAAAATGGATTATATAATCATTTAATTCAGATATTTTAATGCATAAAATGGTTCTGGGAATTTTCCATTTCAATCTTTTGAAGTCTTCTGTCACAGCTCACTGTGTACCTACATATATTTCCTGTATTGTTTGGGTGCCGCTTATCAAAATCCAAAGACCACTCGAAAGGTGTTCCCCCAAAAAAATAACACAAAAATTCTCCAGTGCGTGACACACTTTTCCAAACAAAACACAAAGCAAATACTTGAGCATAGGTGAAATATAATTTCAACTTGGAGACAGAGATAACAGAGCCGCTTCTTTATAGCAGTGATAACAGCTGCTACAGCACTGATAACACCTACTAAAACACTGATAAGACTTAGAAGAACAAACTATGCTCCATACAGGGCCTGTGTCTACTGTTAGTGTTGCTTTGGCTTATCAGCATACGGACAGCTTTTGGGTTTACTGCCCCGCAACCATCTACAAGATAATTTGAGCAGCAGTCCGAGAATCAGCAGCGGTACGCCCACGAGCACGAAGAGCGTGTCCAAGCTGTGCAGCTGAATGTAGTTGAGATCGCGCGATGCCGCACGCAAATGCGCTGCACCCTGATGCCTGATGATGTATTCGGTCCACCAAATGGCACGCTCCAGCGAAGTCTGCGGCTGATCCCGATACCGTTCCGAGATCTGCGCAGATACCTTGGCATAGCTGGGCTCCGAGATCAGTGTGTGAATGGCTGCCTCGAATTCCGCCTGCTGCAAGTTATTCAAATCCAGACCCAAGCCAAAGCCCATGCGTTGGGCGCGTTCCACATTCATATACTGATCGTAGAGGACGGGCAGACCGAGCACGGGCTTTCCGAAATACAGGCTCTCGATGGTGCTGAGCAAACCGCCGTGGGTGATGAACAGCCTGACATTGGACTGCGCCAGTATGTCCGGCTGGGGGAACCACTTTTTGATCAGCACATTCGCGGGTTTTCCGGGCAGCTGATCATCCTCGAATTTCCACAGCACTCGCTGCTTGAGTTTGGCGAAAGTCTTCAGCAGGATGTCGCGTGTCTCCTCCGGCAGATCCTTGCTTCTGACATTCGTGCCCATGGAGAAGTAAATCACTCCCTGCTGCGCTCCTTCAATGAACTCCCTGATATCCTCGGGCAGTGGCTGTGGCGTGTGCGCAATATGCAATCCTCCCACCTCAATCATGTTGGGCAGATAGGGACGCGGATAGGAGACTGCAAAGTGCTGTCCCAGCAGCACCAGCGCAAACGAGTCCAATACCTCGGCCATCGTTAGCTGCGCACCCGGAAAATACTTGCCATACAAACGATCCATGGCTGGCAGATGCACCAAGTGACGGTGCAACTTTTCCAGCAAATATTCATAATGATTCGTGAGTCGCTCGCCGAAGGACATGCGATCGGTGCGCGGTGCAATAATCATTGGATTATACGACACCGGCGAGATATTACCCAAGACAGTGTCGATCCGAAAGTCTGTACCATAGCTGGAAAAACCCACCAGTGTGGCATTGAAATGCTGCGCCAATGCATACAGCGGTGGCGTTTCAATCATTTCGGCCAGCACCACATCGAAGGTTTCTCCCGATTTCAATAGCTTTTGTACACCCTCATCGTCCAGCGTGAAACCTACGACTTTTTCCATGATCCTCGTGAATCCATTGAACTCCTGCCACAGATTGGAGGCCACCAGCTCGCTGAACATTTCCTGGGCATACTCCTGCACTTTGGTGGCCTCAATGAAACGCATATTCGGTGTGGCCTTATTCTTGAATGCGTTGATCACAGTGACCTGATGACCCCGTGCCGCCAATCCCTTCAGATAGTTCTCCACAAAGATGTACTGCGAGCGTCCCGGCCAGGGCAGTGTGGCCAAGATTTTTGCACCTTCCGCCTGCGGCAGCGGTAGGCCGCCCAAAGCCAACAAAACTGTGCCGATAAACACGAAAAGTATTCTCATGATGCCGACGCGAATGAACCTCAAGCCAAGCCAAGACACGACTGAGTGAGTGAGCACCGCCTAATATAGTAGTTCCCTACTATAAATATATAACCAGAAGCTTTCAGCTGATAGTAGGAGCTTCTCTCCATGGCAAATGCGCTGCATCATGCTGAGGGGGGCACAAACATTTTGTAAATTCATTCGTGATACCCCGCTAGCAGGCGGATTGGGGCTTATCTTGGGCTCGGGGGGGCTTGGGGCTCGACTATATAGTTCAATGTTAGGGCACTTCGAAAGCCATTGGGTGCACATCAATAATGTTGGAGTCGTATTATATTGCTGTAGATCTGTTCCTGGGGTTTACTTCAAATAATGATAATATTTATTTCACAATTTTTGGAAATATTTGCACGCAAACAAAATTAAAGTTTGCCCAAGATCTTGGCAGTGGGGAGGGGTGTGGGGATGGGGGCGAGATAAATGCTCGGAATCCGACTTGAAAGCGAACGACGACGGACGGCGAGCAAGTGCTAGGTAAATTCCCCAAAGTGTGTGCGTGAGAAGTGCAGGCCAAACAAGCGGCGGAGGCAACTAAAAACAAAACGCACAACAGGGAGCACTGAGGAGAGTGGCAGAAGAAGATGTAGAAGTGGGAGCAGCAATGAGCGGAGAAGAAGTGCGAGCAGGCACCAGAGCCAGAGAAGTAACAGAAAAGGAAGCATTAGAAGGGAGCTGCCCACTGCAGCTGTCCGCAGTTAGGTGATTGGGTTGGGGTGGTGAGGGGATGTCCGTGTGGGGGTGAGAGACGCAGAGACCAGCGAAGCATAAAAGGCAAAAGCGATGCCTAAGAAAAGAAATTATTTGCTTAAGCGACGGCAAAGGACCTTGTCCGGGCCTTTCCGTTTTTCCTGGAACAAAACACACACACACAAACACAGACACAGACACAAAGAACAACAAGGAGTGGACATAAGGAAACGGAAAGAACAAGTTGAACAAGTATGCCCGTTTTGAGAGTTCGAAGCATTTGACACCCTAACAGACAGAATCTCTGCTATGCAGGGGCAGCCGATTTTCATCAAATTGAACAGTGGAAAAATGTAAATTAAATCTTGGAAAAATTCATTGAAATAGAAATCATTATATGATAATCTGAACTGGTCTTGTCTTAGCCGAATACATGTACTTTCGGTGGCACTCAGTACTCAATCGGTACTTCGATCACTCGCGATCATCCGACAGCACCATAAACTATTTATCAGCACTATTTATCAGCATATTTCCATCGGCAAATGCTCGTTCTAATATTTTTGTAATTTTGTGTTCCCTATGCTACCCGCAATACCCCTCTCTGGTAAGTGTATACGCGCCAAGGCAACTGAGAGGGCAAGAAATATTAAACTTTTATGCACAAAAATTTTTAAGTGTATGTCCGGCGGGAAAAATTGTAACTGTTAATTTATAAATAAGGCAGCGGCGCGGCGGCGGCAGAGTTGTTATTGTGGGCTTTTCTGATGGAATGTTGAGTCCGGGATAACCAACCAACGAACCAAACCCCTTTCTTACCCCACCTCCCACCTCTGCCAGTCCTTTCCTTAACATTCAGGGCTATTTGTTTTCACTTCAATTTATTTGCTTTCTTGCGCACATTTTCACTCCTTAGTCCTTGTTTCCATTTACTCCTTACCGGTTTGCCTCCTCCCAGCGCCTGCTCCACACTGCCTGCACTCCACTCTTTTTTTTCTTACGGATTCCCTCTCTGTCTCTCTCTCTCTCTCTCTCTCTCTGGCGGCCTTGTGGCATTTTCTTTTGTCGTTGTTTATGGGGTGTGCGGGGTGGGGTGTCGCCTTTCTTTGGTCCCCGGATCGTCTTACAACTTGATTCAATTAAGTTGCCTGATTATTTTAGCCACCAACAACAACAACAAAACAAAATAAAAAGGAGCGAAAAGAAGGCAGAAAATATTTACCTTTTTGTCAGTTTCTTTTTTTTTGTTTTTTTCGGTTAGCAATTTTAATTTTTTAATAAAAGGCATGTGTAAGGCGACGGCAGTGGCAACGGCTCTACAAGTGTTCCCCCCACCCTCACCGCTATTTTGCGGTTACTTTGCGGGCTTCGCTCTCCCCCACCCTGGAGGCTGAAAGTCAACAACTGGTCCTTGGGGTTAACAACAAAAAGGTCAAGCAGCAGGCCTTTGGGTTCACCTTTCAGCGGAAATCCTAGAGAATGAACGAAGCAGAGAACTCCTACTCTAAAAATGCTCAAGTGGAGTATGGCCGAAACAACAAAGAAAAAATGAGCAGATGGGCAGATGGGCAGCCAAAAGGTTCTATTTAGCCTGGCTACGGCAGATTAACTTCATTACTACAGTGAAAACTCGCCCTGAAATATGCTAAAGGTTTGCAACTTTTCTGCGGCAGAGGCTTACATTTATGGTTTATTCTTCTTAAGATTCTGGGAGAGGAGCAGCTGCCACATTGGACATTGTTTCAGGTGCAAATGCAATTTGGTTGCAACAAGCATTTAGGGGGGTTGGGGCACATGGAGTAACAGGAATGACACAAGAAAACACCTGTGTGGCTGTGTGTGGGTGGAAGTGGAACAATTTGCTTTCCCCATAAGCAAAGGAAATCATTTTTCATTTGTTTTCATTTCCGTTTTTATGAACCATTTTCTGATTTCTGCATAGGAGACCCCCGTTCACATCTCTTGCTCACTGCATATATCTGTCCCTCTCTTTTTTCTATCCCTTAGCCATCTCTTTCGCACTGTGTTACTTTTTGGACATTGGAGAAAAATGTTAAGTGACAGGCGAAAGGCAAAGGCAGCACTGAATACCTGAAAATCGTTCGTCCAGTACCCCATTTAGATTCTCTCTCTCATTCTCTGTACAACACATACTAACACACTCTCTCTCACACACACACTAGCTCTAAAGAATGCCAGTCAACTTTGACAATTGACTTTTATTGCTGTTGACAGGGCCCCAGCAGCAGGAGCAGCAGCAGCAGCCGCAGCATGCCAGCAGAAAAGAATAGAAAAGCAGAAGGGAAATCAGTGTTAGAAAAAAACTGCATAGAAAGTGGAAACTCTGGACGCATTGGGGGAACATTGTCAACTCTTTTTGCAGTTATTACGTTTTGCTTAACATTTCAACTGCAAATTACACTGCCATTGTCTAGAGTTCAGCAGCAGCTTCAGCTTCTAGAGTGGAGCTTTCTTTGGAGTTTTACTTCTCTCTCTCCCTCTTTTCCCCTTTTTCTTCTTTTCTTTTTTCGACAAGTTTTTGACATATATTTTTTTTTCTTGCTGGACTTCGAAGGACTCTCTTCCGGTTATGAATGGTGGGCAGGAAGGGCGGGTGCAATTGCATAAGCACAATTTCCGGTTGGTGCTCCTCCTAAGCACGAAAATATCTGCAGCAGCAGCAGCAGCTGGAACAGTACGTAGGAAGTTAGTGTACTCCTCTCTGGGAAATGAATATATAATACGCGTACATTTATGGACAAACTAAATGTTGATTATTCTTCGAAGGGAAATCTTTGTTCGAGATAGAGACCCGCTCTGCTTTGCAGGGAAAATACGTTAATGTGGCTCTGGCTTACGGAGAACTTAACAGCGATTTTAGATACATTATAAAATATAACATATTTTAAAATATTTTCATTAAAATTTATTTATTCACTCTTATTTACCTCTCCATATATTTATTCACTCTAGTTACCATACTAAAACCTTCGTTTGAATTTCTTTAGCCTGAGTTTCTAAGAAATTTAAATGATTTTAGAGGCTGAAAAGCTAAAGAAAAGTAAAAAAGAAGTAGAAATGTAAAAAGAATGTAAACTTCACGTTAATTAAGTGCGTGTGATGCATCCGCCACACAATGGTCTGGCCGCTCTGTCGGAGTACAGACCTTTCCCCTGCGGGGTTCAGAGTTCAACAGATTTTTTCCTGTTTCCGTTTTGCTTTTTACGTTGGGGTTTACTCTGGCGTCAAGTTCATATTGTAATCCATCCGGGGAATAATTATTGTGTACATATTATTATAGGGGAGGAGCAGAAAGTAGGAGCCAACGGACACAGAGAGTGGAGGGAAAGGAAACCAAGAAAAAAAGAACGCATCGCGCGAAATGGAAGCGAACCAAAAGTAAATGGAGGGACGAATGGATGGGATGGATGAATGGAAATGGTCTATAAATTCTCGCTGCGTTTTTTTAAAGTTGAAGTAAAAAGAAGAGCAACGAAGGATTGGGCAAGTGAAGCATGGGAAAGGATAGGGAATCGGAGAATGGCGAAACGCAGGATTGGCATCGGAATTGGATATTTGAAGTGGGTTTTAAGGGAGGGATATTAAGGGATATTTTCTGATTTATGCACCTGCCTGAGTGCCTTTCGTTTCGCTCGGAAATTCACAAAAATGAGTTGCTTTTCCTGTACCAATCAACAAAAATTAAAGCCAACAAGTTTAAGCCTTAAATCCAATTACAGGACTGTCCATCCACAGTCTCTAGAAACTATCATGAACTCATGGACTCATTAACCAATTCTGGGGCTATAAAACAGAGCTGAAACTTTCCCGTGCCACACACAGAGGCTGAGAGGAGAGAGAGAGAGCTTAAGCTGCTGGTTTTATGCCACTAAATTGAGTCGTTCTAGGACATAATTTATGCATTAAAAACATTGCATGCACCGTTTCGAGGCTGCTGCAAATTAAATCTAATTATGTGGGACCGCCCATTCCCCCAAACAACACAAAAAGTGGTGTGGTGGGCGGGGGGTCTGGAGTTACTGGCTTTTCTTTTTGCCAAACTGACCCGCACAAATGCGTCTATTGACTGAAACAATGCGACGGACAAAAGCGACGGAAGGCAGTAACTGAGACCCCCCAGACTGGGGACCAGCCGCAACTGGAGCTGAAAGTGGAGCCAGGAGCCAGGAACTGGAGCTGGACCAGGTGCACTAGTCGGGGCCCTTAATGGAGAACGTCATCGTCATTGAGCGAGGACGGGCGCACCGCGCGTAGTAAGTGAGAAACAAAAGAGCTTAGGGAATATATATATAGGGATATAAAAGGAGACGGAAAACACAGAAAGGAAAGCTGATTTTTGGAGAGACGATGCGCAGGATACACTAGCAGCAGCCAGCGTTATTCCAGAAAAATATGGAATATTTAATAATATAGAATTAATATTAAAACTAATTAGTTTATATAGAAAATAAACACAGAAAAAGATTAAACTTTAATTTGAATTAATTGTGGTAGCATTTTCTTCTTAGCAAACAATTTGTCAATAGAAAAGCCGAAACTTGCAATAGAAAAAAATAGGTGATTTTTTTATTTGTTTCCGATTAATGTACGTCGCGTTGCAATTAGAATTTCCGATAGATATTTTGATCAACAAATATTATGTAAATATGTTCCTATTCATTCACTGCAAACACCTGTCCGTAATCAGTATACACTTTCCAAAATAGGGTATATATGTATGTACTCTCCATTGCAAAATGTGCCAGCGCTGAGCTCGACTCCAAGCCTTGCGCCTGAATTGAGCTCCTGAATGGTTGGTCCACAAGTGTGGGTAGGGGGCCTGCAAGAGCAGAAGAAAGAGAGGGCCTAGTGGTTGGCTCTGGTGGAGAAGAAAGGGCAGTAGTGCAGGCTGCTGGCGCTGCTGGGGGGAGAGGCGGTAGGGAGCGCTGAAACAGGGCTAAAGAGCGGTCAACTTATGGCTTAGACGCACGGCAAAAATCCATATTTATATATACATATGTACATATGTATATCCCGTGGTGGGGGGACTCAGGGCACTGAAGTGGAGAACGGAGACTACAACAGGGAGCAGGGTGACTGCAAACGGCAGCAGGGGACTGCCCCTGGGAGCTCGGGAGCCCGGAAAATGGTGGTCCCAGTTCTGTCGACTGATATCCCAGGGTGTGGACCGTGGGGACCGTGGGGAGGGTGGGGCACTGGTTACTTATGCTTCAATGGGCGCCGCACTGAAACTCGCCCACACTCCTAACGCCCGCCCGCCCGTTATATGTGCCGCAATTGCGGTAAAATATGTTTGCACAAAAGGAAAGGAAATCGCCAAAGCCACGTGTGCAGGAAATAGAGAATTTGTCTGCTTGGCGCTTGGCTAGAAACAAAAGCCCCGGTAACGGGTGCTGTCCCCGGCCGCCACCTCCGTTTGGGTTGCACATATGACGTTCCAGGAAACCAATTCGACAAGCGGTTGAAAGGTTTTAGCTTTTGTTCATGGCAAGCATTTTAAACTTAGCCAAATATACTACAAAATATTGAAATTGCAGCAGCTTTCGATTGTATTTCTGAATATGGAATTTCTGGGACAATTTCTACAACATTTTTCCATCAAAAAGAGAACCAGAGTTGCAGCATTAGGGGTACAGAAAAACTATTTTTTTTCTTTATGCAAATACAAATTAAAAGTTTAAAATTCAACAAGTTAAAGTTCAGGCAATGTATTAAAATGAACATTATAATAGTTAAATAAATATAATAATTAAATAAATTAACATTATGTAGAATTAGAAATAAATACTTTGCCATTTGGGGCATTTATTTTGCTGAAATTCTGCAGTTTCTTTTCCCTTAGAAATTCCTAGTTGGAACAACAACCGTCCCAAAATGTGGCGCCCGAAAATATATTTTTTTGTCGCATGGGGCTATGGGGATATTATTGCAATATTGCTGCCAGTGCGCCAAAAACTATGCTATACTTTTGTTAGATGCCAAACTATGGCGGCACTTCCGTTCGCCACACTGCCACTCGGCAGTGTCTCCTGTCTGCTGCTTCTTCCTTTAGCTATCGTCGTCGTCTGGCTCTATGCTGCTGCTGCTGCTGCTGCTGCTCCTGCTGCTGGACTGGACTTTTGGGAATATTATTGAAAAGTTTTACCGCAAGCTGTGCTGAGGCGGAGGCAGAGGCAGAGGCCGAGCGGCAGAGGCAGATCCAACGAGCCGTCCCAGAACACCAAAAACAACGAACGTATTGTTTCCACTCTCCACACACAAAAAAAACTGCTGGGGAATAATAAAAAAAAGCATGAGTAGAATGAGGAGAGGGAGAAGGAAGAAGAAAGCGAGCGAGGATTAAAAATTTTCTGCCAGAGTCCAAAAGTTTCAGTTTTGTTGCAACTTTTTTGGCCACCGACACCACAGCAGTGGCACAGTGGCAGAAGCAGTAGCAGCAGCAGCAGCCACACCTACTATTTTCAGGACTTCTTAGACTCCTTTTTTCATACTCTTGTTTCTACTTCTTTTTCCACACCTACTCCTACTTTTACTCGGTGCCCACTCTCCTATCTATGGCTCTTCTGCATATGGCCATAGTTCGCCCACACTTTTCTCTCTCCCTCTTATCACCCTTCGCTCTCACTCTCTCTCTCTGCGGGCAGTACATACATTTTCACAGCAATTTTCTAGGCATACGCTGCCCAATCAGACAGCAAGTCACTAAAGCGGCGCATAAGGAGGCAGCAGCCGAAAAAGTTAGCCGGGAAATGGGGGGACATATTTAGTGCAAAATCTGCAAAATAATTTAATTATTTAATGATTAATGAAACAATGCTAGAGAGCTAACCGCTAAGAATTATAATGATTTTAGTATTATTATTTAAGAAATTAATGATTCAATTCTTTTATTATTTCAGTAATTAAAATTTGTCTTTATGTATCATGGACTATTCTAGTTCACTTCTATTGAATTGGCCTTCTAAGAGGCATTCCAGAGACTTTCAAATGAAAATATTTTACGAACATTTTTAGTTTGATTTTATTTTATTTCTAAAAAAGTTTTGCTGCAAGTTGTCCGGCATTAACTTAAACATAGTTAGTATAAATCCAAGCAAGCACTCGATTCCCACAGAGATTATTGTGTGTGTTTTCCAATCAGATTTTGCAGCCATCCCCTGCCGCTTATGCCCTGCAAGTAATAGCCAGGTGCTTTGGTGCTGGGATGCTGGGATGCTTACACTTTTTACACGTAATTCGTATTTGCGCCGCTGGCTGTGGGTGTCGCTGGGCAATAAGTTTTCCATTATTTATGGGAAAAGTTCTATGAGAGAGGAGCAGCTCGCTCTCCAACGCAATAATTTAAACGCAAAAGCGAATGAGAATCCGAGTCCAAATCCGAATTCGAATCCGAATCCGATACCCAACTTTGAGCTCAAGGCCATGCCACGCAAATATATTTAAGCTAATTGCATTTTTTTCTCGCGCTCTCTTTGAGAGATACATAGATAGTAGATGCATATGTAGATAGAGAATGAGTGGATGACCAATCGAATATTCCAATGTGGCAAATGACAGCGCACAAAATGTGTGTTTTTGGGCGATGAAATTTGCACAACCTTGACTACTGGCACATACCACCCAATTCCACCCACCCAAAAAACACACAAAAGCAGAACAAGCATCAAATCCATCAATTATACAGAATCATAATCAACGTTTGCTTTGGACCTAAAACTACAACTAGAACACTCCTCGGCTAAAGTGTAGGAAAAGTTTGTGTGTGGTTTTTGGGCCCCCAAGTAGTTGCCAATCAATTTTTGGCCTTCCCAGATACCAAAGATAGATAGAGAGAGAGAGAGAGAGAGACTACCATCAACCATCGAACATCAGCAGTCTCTGGTTCAATGGAATTCAATTGAATGTGGTGTGCGGCGGCCAACTACCGTTTGGTGCCATGTCCGTTTGTTCATTGTCCCACTGCATTGTTCAGGGGAGGGAGACAGACAGAGAGAGAGAGAGAGATTCAGGGAGACAGGTCCTGCACTTGCAGCTCATCCTCATCCTAGTATATCGTCGTCCATTATGACACGCTGCCAGCGCTGGCAAACACAATCACAGGATGCAGGTGAGTCGTTTTGCCTTTGCCTCAGTTGCAGCAGTTGACACTTTTGTAGCCGCTGCACCCAACCCGGCATGTGCTCTAACCTGTGTGTGTGTGTGTGTTTGTGTGTCCTTGTGCCTCCACACACACACACAAAGTGAACGACGCGTTGTCCTTCTGTTTGTCACTTGCCCAGTTTGCTGCTGCTAGTCCGTCAGTTGGCCGATGGCCTATGCCCATCGATGGCTCCACCAGGTACCAGGTCTCGGTCTCTGATTCAGTTGCAACATCAATTCCGTTGACATTTGTGTGTGTGTGTGTGTGTATGAGTGTCGCTGCCATGAACCCTCCTCATACTGCATCTCACTCACACACTCTCAAATACGCATGGCAGCATGTCCTCCTGGCCAAAAGGATCTGAGGTTATTCCAATTAATGGCATAGATTAAGGTTGTAATGGCATTTCAATACAATTATTGCCTCCTACCTTACACAGTCACTATAATTTAGAACCGTTTGCTGTAGGTTAAGATACAGTGAGAAATGGCAGAGATTTTTGGTTTAAAGATATGGTAATTGAATATAGAATGCAACATATAAGAAAAACAGCTGGAAAATGGCACTGCAGTGCTTAAATTCAAATTCGTTTGCAGAACCATGTATTTTTTTTTGATATTTTTTTGGATAATTTGGGAAACAATTGGTTGACCGAAAACATTGTAATTGAATACAATTGTGGTTGCTGCTGAGAGAGAGCACATATGATACAAGAGATCAAGAGCATTGGCTTGAAATTTTGAATGTGAAATTCTTATTTCTTCTACACATAAAACAGACTTTAAATTCATTTCCGATTTTACATTTTTTGTTTGTTTTCAATTGCATTTGAAATTCAAATCTTGTTTGCCTCTCCACAACTTTCACTTCTCACAACATTCGATACGGAGTATTTCTTTCCCACAAAACCAAAACAAAGTACACCCAGTATTTAACTATTTTTTTCCAACAAGACAAGGCTCGAAATGCCCTAAAATTCATTTATTCCAGTCACTCACAAACAGTAATACATCCCACACAGTTCTGAATAATACTTTTCAACCAAAATTGTGTAAGAATGATCAAGAAACCACAGCTATGCCGCTATCTGGTGGCCAGGCGTTTCCATTTGACCACAAATCCCATTTGGCAGAAGGTGCCAATGTCCAAATTCGAGAAGAATGACTTTTTGCCCTACCAGAAGCTGGCGAATACTTTAAGTTGCGTCAAGTCGCGCCTCAAGCGACCGCTGACACTCTCCGAGAAGGTGCTCTACTCCCATTTGGATGAGCCGGACACGCAGGACATCAAGCGTGGTGAGTCGTATCTGCGGCTGCGTCCCGATCGCGTGGCCATGCAGGATGCCACCGCACAGATGGCCCTTCTGCAGTTTATATCGTCGGGCCTGAAGAAGGTGGCCGTTCCCTCAACGGTGCACTGCGATCATTTGATTGAGGCCCAGGTCTGCGGCATAGAGGATCTGGCCCGCGCCAAGGACATGCACAAGGAGGTGTACGACTTTCTGGGCAGCGCTTGCGCCAAGTATGGCCTGGGCTTCTGGAAGCCCGGCAGCGGCATCATTCATCAGATCATCCTGGAGAACTATGCCTTCCCGGGTCTCCTGATGATCGGCACAGACTCCCACACGCCCAATGGTGGGGGTTTGGGTGGCCTATGCATTGGCGTAGGCGGTGCCGATGCCGTCGATGTGATGGCCAATATTCCGTGGGAGCTAAAGTGCCCCAAGGTCATTGGGTGCAATCTCACGGGCAAAATCAGTGGCTGGACATCGCCCAAGGATGTCATCCTGAAGATGGCCGAAATCCTGACCGTCAAAGGTGGTACGGGTGCCATCATTGAGTACCATGGCAGTGGCGTGGAGTCTATATCCTGCACTGGGATGGCCACCATTTGCAACATGGGTGCGGAAATTGGTGCCACCACATCGCTCTTTCCGTTCAATCAGCGAATGGAGAAATATCTGTGTGCCACGGGCAGGGGCGAGATAGCTGAGCTGGCGCAAAAGTTCCAGAAGGAACTGCTAACAGCAGACAAGGATTGCAAGTACGATCAACTGATCGAAATCAATCTGGATACGCTGGAGCCCCTGGTGAATGGACCCTTTACACCGGATCTAGCACATCCCATCAGCAAGTTTGGCGAGAACTCTAAAAAGAATGGATATCCAATGGATATTAAGGTGAGGTATTTCCGATATTTTAAGGAATATTTAACAATGTTTTTGCCCACCCAAAGGTTGGTTTAATTGGCTCCTGCACCAATTCCTCGTACGAGGACATGGGCCGCTGTGCCAACATTGCCAAGGATGCCCTCAGTCATGGCCTCAAATCGAATATACCCTTCAATGTGACCCCAGGATCCGAGCAGATTCGTGCCACCATCGAACGGGATGGCATGTTTGAAGTTTTCGAACAATTCGGTGGCACTGTGCTGGCCAATGCCTGTGGCCCGTGCATCGGGCAGTGGGATCGCAAGGATGTGAAGATGGGCGAGAAGAACACCATTGTCACGTCGTACAATCGCAACTTTACGGGTCGCAACGATGCGAATCCTGCCACGCATTGCTTTGTGACCAGCCCCGAGATGGTCACCGCGCTCTCCATTTGCGGACGCCTCGACTTTAATCCACTTGAAGATGAACTGGAAGGCGCCGATGGAAAGAAATTCAAGCTGAAGCCACCGCATGGCGAGGAGCTGCCGGCCGAGGGTTTCGATCCGGGTCAGGACACCTATACGGCGCCCCCGGCCAAAAGGGATGATGTCAAGGTGGCCGTAGATCCCAAGTCTGAGCGTTTGCAGGTCCTGGAGCCGTTTGAGAAGTGGGATGGCAAGGACTACGTCGATCTCACGGTACTCATCAAAATCAAAGGGAAATGCACCACCGATCACATCTCGGCGGCGGGGCCTTGGCTCAAGTATCGCGGACATTTGGACAATATATCGAACAACCTGTTCATTGGCGCCATCAATGCGGAGAACAATGAGATGAACAAACTCAAGAATCAGCGATCGGGCGAGTATGCAGCCGTTCCGGCTGTGGCACGCGACTACAAGGCCAACAAATTGAAGTGGGTGGCTGTGGGCGAGGAGAACTACGGCGAGGGTTCGTCGCGGGAGCATGCCGCCCTGGAGCCACGCCACTTGGGCGGTGTAGCTATCATTGTCAAGTCGTTTGCCCGCATCCACGAGACGAATCTCAAGAAGCAGGGCATGCTGGCCCTGACCTTTGCCAATGCCAGCGACTACGACAAGGTCAAGCCCGACAGCAAGATTTCGCTGCTAAATCTCAAGGATCTGAAGCCCGGCAAGCCCGTCGACTGTGAGATCAAGAATGGTGGCAGCTCCGACAAGATTCAGTTGAATCATTCGTTCAACGATCTGCAGATCAAGTGGTTCCAGGCTGGCAGTGCCCTGAATCTGATGAAGGAGCTGGCCTCTGGTGGGGGCAAGGGCGCTGACAAGCCCAAGCAACCCAAGAAGTAGTGTTGCTTAATCCTTCTTAGTTATTATCCTTATCCTTAGTTTTAATACACAAACATTATATATTCATCCAAAAAACCATGGAAAAATGTTCATAAAAAAAAGAGGTAGGGTTCCCTCCTCCCCTGACAAATAAAAATACAAAAACAACTAAAAAAAATAAAAGTCAAAAATAAAAACTAAAAAATACAAAAGCAAAAGATGTACAGTGTAAATTCTACACTAAGAAAAACAAAACAAAAACTCTCTTTAAATCTGAAAATAGCAGAGAAAAACCAATTGACTCACCTTCTCATTATTATTTCGTCAACTATTATCGGTCCTCTCTGTTCATTTATCCATCTTGCATTTGTGTCTGTCCTTAGTCTTTTACCGTTATTTTTTCTCGGCATTTTTTGTTCCTCTTACACACATGAGAGCGCTCGACGATTCCGAAGTTGCGACGAAAGAAAGACACGACAAATGGAAAGATTTCTCTAGCACTCGCACTTCACTCTCACACACACACACACACACACACTCACTTTTCATATTTTTACTACTTTTGCCTTTTTTCTACTACGATCTGCTCTCTTTTCCCCTCTTTTCTTCTTTACTTCTTTACATCTCGAAGGGGAAATATTTTGACACTCGCACACACAACGAAAAAAAACTGAGACACCTCCGGGAATGCTGGAATCGGGGCTCCGCTGATTTTTTCACATAAAAAAATAGTAACTGCATTCTATCGCTTTCCTTTTTGGTCTTCACTTCATACATATATTGCCGCCTTTTTCCCTCGCCGATATGCCAATTTGCCTCGTGGACCGCCTCCGCAACTAAACACGCACTTTTTCTTACACTATTTTTTGCCCATTTGATTATTCACTTTACCACAACACTACACAGCACTGCACAAATACACTACACTACACTTCACTGCATATTGCCGCCTTTTTCCCTCGCCGATCTGCGTACTGAATGCCATTCTGCCTCGTGGAACGCCTCCGCTCTGGATTACACTAAAACACTACTTTTTGCCCATTTTCAAAGATTATTCACAAATACGCGACACTTCTTTCCATTTGAATTCCCGAATATTCCCGATTTTCGCGGACCGAAACGCGGAGCTGGCCTTCAAGCGGGTCTGGCATTGAAAAAACTGTGAGCGCGATGCAGATGCGTAGTTAGCTTGGCACACGCACGTTCCTTCGCCGCTCTCTTTATGCTCGCTGGCACTTGTTGCTCTCTCACACTCTCCCACGCTCTGCTCCTCTTCATCACGCTCTCCTACTCCAAACGAAATCGAAAGTTGTTGTGTTGCGAGAGGGAGGGAGAGGAGGCTTAAAGTGGCTCTCTTTCAGCTTCTCTCTGCAATTGCAACGGCTCTTGTTCTACTCGAATGTTCTAGCGAAAGTTTCGATTCCTTGTCTCCCTCCCTCTCCCTATCTTTACTACTGCAAAACAGCTGATCGACTGCTTCTGCTTTTCGTCTGCCTCGCTCACTTAAAATGAAATCGAAAGTGTTTGGCTGTTGGTGGAAACGAGATGGAGAGTGCAGTATGGGTGCAGGCATTGTAACCAGATCAAATAAAATTTAGCATCTTCCACAAGTAGCCCATGTCATAACGGAACCATTACATTCAGGAAAAAATAAAGGCATTTATTTTTCCATTAGCCGATCCAACTCCAATTCAATAAGATAAATTACTTGCCTTTTATGACTTTTCAAAACTCAAATTTAAGTCATTTTGATCTACGAGTATGTGTGTGAAAGTTAAACCAATTATCCCCGAAATACTATATATCATGGCCTCTTACGCATAAAAACCAACTACAGAAACTACAGCAAAATATGTATAAGCCAAATACATTAAATGGGGGTAAAACTTTAATGCCAAAATGGGGAAAACGAAATGCCGAAAAACTAAAACCGAAATAATTCAAAACTAATTAAAATCCATTTAAAATTGCACACACAGCCTGCAATGCAGAAAAATAATAATAAATTTTCCGACTTAAGCCAACTTTTTCCTGGCAATGTCAGAGGGGCGAATGGGCAAAGAGGGAGAGGACCAGAACCAGAGGGCGAGAGAGAGAGAGAGAGACAATAAGCGACGCTTATCAACGGTGCCAACCGAAAACTGTCACATGCATTGTCATTGTCACAGGAGCAGGAGCAGGAGCTAGGAGCAGGAGCAGGGAGCAGGGATTTCTGAAGAGCAACCAGAGGCAGAGGCTTGTGCCATATTTGCATCTCTCCATCTCGCTCTCTCTCTCTCTCTGTTTCGCATTCCTGCTGTCTCTTTCCAGCTGCATATGTGGGCGTTAGTGAGTTGGCATAGAAAATTATTTGCTACTTTTAATTAGTGCCAAAAAGTCATTCACAAAATCCAGAGAGAGAACGAAAGAGATTCAGAGAGGGCATGGGAGACAGTGGAGAAAGAGAGAGATAGGTGGAGTGCCATCAGTGCCACAAGTTCAACGAGCAAACACAAAAATTTCCATATGTCTCTCTCTCTCTCTCTATTTCGGTTTGTGCCACTGCTTTTTGTGGTCATATTTGCACAGAGTCTCCGAATGGGTGAACGGAACACAGCAACTACAGTGCGGTTCAGTGCTATATGATATTAAACAATAAAGCAAAAAATTACCTTTATATGTAAAGGATGTGAAGAATGCTGGGCTACCTTTTAGGGTAAGGGATACATACCCTTTAGCTACAATTTTAGGTATTTAGAAAGTGTAATTTTTGGAAAGAAAATACTTAGAATATGAGGTACTACTACAGAGACACATTCGTCATCATTTTTGCCAAGTGCTAGCAATAATAAGAGATTTGTTCTAGCTTTCAAAAGGTAATTAATTAGTCTTATATTCAATAAGGAGGTAGATAATAGCAGTAGAAGCAGATCTACAAAATATGTGAATTATAACTATAAATAGTAGAAGCCACAGCCGTTTTTGTTTAATATTTCGCGTCATGCAGCAGCGCCCTTTCGTTGTTACTGCCTTTCTGCGTGGCATAAGCGCGTCAAAGGTTTTAGCAAAATTTTAATCTTGCCATTTATATTTGATCTATTTATTTTTCGAGATTTGTGTTCTCATGAAACGCACTGTAATTGGAGCCCAGCCACAGCCCCAATCAAAAGAGGCATAGCAAAAAAATTATAGCAATTTGGTTCTGCCTAAAACCGAAAATGTTCAATTATTAACTCGTAATGGTAGGATGTAGTAGAATGTTGGTTGTCTGTGTGCCACAGAAGAGATAGATAGAGGCAAGACCAAGAAGTTGTTGCACAAGGGCGCATTGGCATGGCAGCCATTGGGATGCATGTGTGTGTAGGTATGTACATATGTATATGTATTTAGGTCCAGAAGTCAGGCTAAGCTTTCGTTGCTGAAAATTATAGACTATGATTTTTGTCAAATTGCATTCAATTTTGTCAGACCCGACCCAGAACCAGAACCAGGCAAAGGCTAGGCGCTCCTTTGTATCTCTCTGCTCGACACCACTGCCACAAGCATTTGTATCTGCTGCATCTCCGCACTGTCCCACTCTCTCTCTGTCTCTCTGTCTCCCTCTCTTTCTGTCCCCTCTTTCTCTCACCATGTTTCAGACATGCATTTCAATTTGAATTTACAATATTTCTCTGGCTTCAGCACAGAATCTAAGAGATGGAGACTGAGTCCCATAGTATGCCAGGCACTTCATATATGTCTTTGGGTCTGCTCTCTCCTCGCCGCTCCGCTCCACAGTTTGTCATTTGCATACTTTGCACTTAAGTGAATTTAATCTTTTCTCCATGCTTTTCTCTCTTCGATATTTGTCAGGCTTTTCCCTCTATCTATGTGTCTGCTTTTGCGTGTGTCTGTGGGTGTGTGTGTGTGTGTGTGGGTGTGTGTGTTTGTATTGCCCTTAGCAAGCAGAAAAATGTGTGTTTATCTTTTGTATGGATTTTTAATGTCATCCATTGTGTAGAGGACCTTTTGTCATCTCTTCCTTTTCTTAGTTTATTTTATTAAAATTTTAATTGCTTTTTTTGGGGGGGCGGGGATTGCAATGTGAAATATTTTGTCAATGCGTAGACATCAAATCATATTCATTGGATAACATTCCAAAGTGACTTTTGGCCATATTTTGCTTCGTTGGATAATAATGGATATTTGCATTGAAATGCAATAGAAATTCGGCAAAGAAAATTACATTTCGAGAGGCCCATCAGTAAAAGCCCAACATTTGCTTGATTGCTTGAAATATTCTCTGGTTTTTCCATTAATTAAATGAACATCTAGTAGTTCTTACTAAGTACTTTAATGCCCCTTTAAAGTTTACTCTTTCAAGTGTTTGTCTCCTCCCAATCCCAAAAACCACACACAGAAAGCTAATCTGCCCCATTGCCAGTCGCAATAAGAAAATTACACGCTTGAATCGGAACGATAAACGTAAATCACACACCAAAATGACAACTGCCAATAACCGTAGACGATGAACCGCAAACAAAAAAATCTAAAGGAAAATGAAAGAAAAATCGAAAGAATCAACAGAAAATCAAGCAAAAAATACAAGGAAAAAAACTGAAACGAAATGAAACTCTGTTTCAACACACATAAATTGCATTTTGGCCGCTGGCGGAGGTAAACAGCGTACCACAAAATGCCACAAAATAGAAGCAGAAAAAAAAAGAACCAGAAAAATCAACCAAAAACTTGACAATAATCGAAAAATTATTTCCACACACACACATCTGTGTATTCTGTGTGTGAGTGTGTGTGTGGGACTGAAGGGCGTGTCAAATCAAAGAAACAAATAAAATGAAGGAAAAACAAGAAGCTAGGGGAGCAAAATCCACGAAACGCAGAGTAGAAATTATGTTTAAGCACTTTTATTTATTATTAAAAAAGTTTTCAGCTCAGCGAGGGAGTGGCTGCAGGCAAAATTCCACACATAATGCAAAAGAAAATCCCAAATTTATCGCATCACTTAGATGGGAGTGTCTGTCTGTCTGCCTGTCTGTCCGTTTGTCTGTTTGCTCCCCCCACTTTTTCAAAGAGGTTAAAATGCGCATAATGAACATCTCGCACGCTGTTTGTGTGTGTGTGTGTGTTTGTGTGTGTGTTTGTGCATTGATAATATAACTGTTGATTATGGCGCCAACACGCACTCAGTGTAAGTGAAGCTGGGAAACTGCTGAGCAGCAACAGCTTCCAGCAGCAGCAGCAGCAGCAGCTCGCAACGTGGCGTATGCGCAATATTATTAGATATTGAAAGCAGCCATCGATGATGATGATGATGATGATGGCCAACACAGCACCGAGCCCCGCTTCTACTCCAACTCCTTCTTCTGCCTGCCTGCCCGCCTGCCAGCAATAGCAATTGAAAGCAGCAGACAGACATATGAATTTTTTCCTTTTTTTTTGCTCTCACTCTTGAGATAAACCTCCTTTAGCCCCAACCTTATTCCCATGCTCATGCCCAATACCCCATACTGATTCCCATTCTGCACATCTTCAGTGCACAGCATAAACATCTATAAGAGGAAGAAGAGGAGGAAGGATAGCTGCAGAGAGAGCCGACGATTTGCATACACTGCTAGGGTAGAGTATACAAAAATATATGACTTAAAATATTATTTTTGATCATCTTTTTGCTACAATTGTTGCTCCATTTTAATTATACTTTGCTGCACTTTTGATTTCAGTTTTGCTTTAACTTTTCCCCACTTTCGGTCAACTTTTGGCTGCCCGTTTTGCTGTACTTTTGGAGCCACGTTTGGCTGCACTTTTGCTCTGTTTATGCTACCATAGATCATACCTTCAATAAGCAAATTTCTTTAGAACGAAGACCCGCAATTTCCAGCCCAAACTCCTTTGACTAATACTCGTACCCTGTCTGCGAAAGGGTATACCAAAATTACATGTCCTGTATAAATGGGATTGTGGAATCGTGGCCAGGGCGAGGATTTTTGCGATTTGCTTTCGGATTTCGCCAGCGTGGTGGCTGGGGCTGGCTGGCGTGGGGAGGGGCGTGTCTTTAGCGAATCCTGCGAAATCTGTGGCAGATCTGGCGCTGCAGTCTGTACGCTGAATCCTCGTATTAAATCGATGGCAATGTGCTACATTTTGTGGCAGATTATTTATTAGTGTAATGGCTTTAAATTTGCCAACACAGATGCTTACATTCAGGGCGTTGATTTGTGTACGGCGATTTAAATATTACATGTACAAACGTATGGATGGTTGGATGGATGGCTGGAAAAATGGAATGCGGAAATAATTTAGTTGTGATTTGAAAGCTGTTTTGTGTGGCCCCAGAAGATGCATCTGCAAGAGAAAAACAAATAAATAGGGAATCTATATGAGCATGGCATAAATCTTCCATCTTTTGAGTCATTCAGTTCATTCAAAGCTTTCTGCTAGGAGCCGACAGCTGGTCGGCGAACACTTATTTAAAGAGCATACAAAACGTTTTTTGGGATTCGCAAACGTAGCTTGCAGTTTCGATAATATTCTATTCCAGATTTATATTGCATAAACATTTATTGTCATTTTTTTTGTATCTGTTTATTTTCTCTCTAGATTTAAATTTGAAATAAACTTTTATTGCACACATATGTAGATAGTTTTTGTGTGTTGTTTCCCCTTTGCTCTTCCACCACTCCATGTCCTTTATCCCACAAATATATCGAATACTTTGGGACCCCCAAAATGCCATTGCTTCCTCCCCCATTCAATGTCGGCGACTTATCTGTCATACTCCATCTGCAAAAGCGGAATACCCTGGAGTGCCACTGCCACTGCTCCTGCCATTGCTGCCACTGCTGCAGCTTCTAATCTTTCTAACCATTTTACCAGTTTCAATTCTAATCCCCCACCCCAGTTTTTAACCCGTTTTTTATCTGGCCAATTTCAAAATCAAATCTTACAAATTCACAACTGACAAAATAGCCAAAAAAAAAAGAGCGAAAAAGAAGAAGCCAACACGAGAAATCTAATAAAAGAATAGCTCAAAATCGGTGTGTAAAAATCAAATAAACGCTGCTGCAACTGCAATGCGGTGGCAACACAGCGAGGCAGATATAACCCCTACCCCCCAGCTAGAGTTTTCCTCGCTAGAAAGTTTATTTTTCGCCTTGCCGTCAAGTTTTGTGCGTTTTTAAATGGCCAGAAAGAGAGACACAGAGAGAGAGAGAGAGACAGAGAGCTGCTGGCACAAACAAAATGAAGGGAAAATGTTAGAAAGAAAAGCGAAAAAAAGCTAGAGAAAAAAGAAGAAGAAAAACCAAGGAAAAACCATTGGAAACACATGTCCAGCAGACGACGACGACGACGGCCAAGAACCATGGGGGAGCCTCGCTCTCGCTCTCTGTGCACTGTGCAAATGTTTGTGAGCTTGGATTTCTTTTTGGTCATTACATTAAGTTTGCTATCTGTGGAGATTCGTTTCTTCGTTTGCGCACACACATCGGCATTAAGTGGTATTTGTGTTTGTGTTTGTGTTTGTAGCTGGAGCTTGAGCTGGAGCTGGAACTGGCTGGGAGCCTTCTTCGGTTCTGGCACTGACTGGGTGTAGCAACGGCTGCTTCTAATGGCCAACGATTCGTAATATTTTTAATATTTGCTCAATAAAATGTCAGACAATTTCTGTGTCTCTCTGTCTCTGTCTCTATCGCTGCCACTTAGAGTCATTACATTTATTTGTACGATATTTGCTTCTGCCTTTGTGCGCCTTAACGTGTTCTCACTTCTGCCTCTGGGCTATTGTTTTGGCTGTGTCTGCCGCACTGGATAATGCTCTGACTTAGCGCAGAGAGAAAGGATGCATGAAATGGGGTGTGCTTTGGGGTTGTAGATGCTTGGAATTTCTGGCTTAATAATTCCTTAAAAATAGCTACAATTCAACAATTTTTACTTATGAATTTTTATTTATTTTATTCAAGCTTAGTCATTCATTAGCAAACTTTTTTTTATATATATTCTTGCTGCAATTTCCATTAAAAATCCCTTAGTTCTGTAAGTGCTTTGCCCTTCTGTTACATCCCTGCCCATTAATGCCTTATACCCTTGTCCCAAGTATAGCGTATTTTATTCGCTTAAGCAAAGCCAAAAACATTATTCTTCATATGCGTTTTCGCTTCAGGGACCTCTCTGGAGGGTCCTCTGGTTATTCCTTGTAATCCTTTTTGTAGTTGACGCAAATCCTGTTGCTCTCTCCGCCAAGTCATAAAGTTTAATTTAGTTTTAAGCCTTTGAACTGGAAAATTGCATGGCCACCGCGAGAGAGACAGAGATCAAGCGAGAGGAGTGCCACTCACTTTGCTATAGCTGTTGGCTGGTGGCTGCTGCAAGCTGTCCACTCCGGTGCCACGGTGTGTGTGGCAGGGTTATGCGTGGCACGGGGACTCCTGCTTTAGCTGCTGCTGCTTGAGGTCTTTGTGCAGCAGCTACTCCAGTTACTGCTTTACTTTTTTTTGTTTTCTGTAGAAGGACTTATGATGTGCTTCATGTGGTGGACACTGCATTGGCTCCTGGCTCACCTCCGCCAGACTCAGCTCCTGCTGCAGCAACAAAAGCAAATGGCGTTGACCGCAGCCTGTCAGTCTGCTGTGGACATTGGTGCCAGCGCTGCTGCGCTCTGCCCTGCCTCGTACTGCTCTAAAATTAACACACGTTTAATATGCAAGTCGTGCATAAATTTCCGCTGCCAGCCCCTTCACATGCAGTTTGCTGTGCTTGTCCAAGGGCTTTATGCTTTTTAATTTACCATCAGACGTCACGAGCAAAAGACAGCAGCAGCAGCAGCAGCAACAAGACCAATGAGAGGCACGGCGAGCCCAATGACCACGACATTGCGGCCAGCATGTCAGCGCCAAACAGAAACGTTCAACCAAGAGAAAAGACGTGGGCAGAGAGCGGAGAGAGAGAGAGCGGAGACGGAGACGGAGCGGAAAGAGTCAGAGACAATCATGTTCATTGCCTGCCGTTCTTTTTTCAGCACACTCTCCACCTCTCTCTCTGTCTCTCTCTGTCTGGTTGCTTGCCCGGGCATTGTTGAGCCGTGGCAGTACGTGCAATGGCCGACAGCGTCTCGTTATCATCATCATTATCATCGTGAAGGAGGCGCAGTGCCGTAGCCATAGCCATAGCCATTGGCAGTGGCAGTGGCCGTGGAGTTCAGCATTAATGTTGATGCGCTTTAATTGCCAATTGAGTTGATGCAATACATCGTCAAGCGCCCATCGTTCCGCTCCACCCACACCGCCACCCACAACCCAATCAGAGCTGCCACTTGCGGCAGCCAACGGGAACGGTGACCGGACAAGTCTTCATTGTCGCCATTGCCATTGCCATTCGCCACCTGGCCCTGAGCCCTGGCCCTGGTTGCTGCATTTTATAATTTCATTATGCATTACCTGCCACGTTGCATATGCCACGGGGGGGGGAGGTGGCGGGTATTGTTGCATTTATTATTCAACTTTGCGCACTTTTTATTGGGAGTTTTTATTTTTTCTTTTGATTATGAATAATTATAATTATTTATTGCCAGAAATTTAAAAGATAAGCCCGATGAAGTCTGGCCAATCCTATGTGTCAGCTTGGATCTTCTAAATTGCAACAGATGGAAGCTGTAGCAGCTATAGAAAATGGAGAAGAGCTATACAAACTATAGAAACTATGGCTATGTCGAGGGACGTATGCTCCAAAAATTCCGACTGTGGTTTTGTAGCACTTTTTTGGGTACTTTGGTGGGCTTAAACTAGAAATAATTCTAAAATATTAAAGAACATACTCGTATTCCTTTTGAATATGTTCTGAAGCTGAGATTATAATCAAATAATTATTTGCTTAGTTTTGAGCTTTTTTTAGTATTTCAATGCAAGAATTTTGGTTCTCTAAACAAAAAAGATATGAAAAACAGCCATCAAACTCTATCTCTTTGCGGTATATAGGAAAAAACCTGTTCGAATCTAAGCGTCATGCGGCAGCGTCTCTCGGTTGGACATGCGGGCGAAGGTTAAATTTTTAAGGAACTTTTTCCAACCACAGCAGCCAAAACCCGATTACCCTTATCGTTGCCTTGCCGGAACCCTTTCAATATTTTCGCTCTTGTTTTTGTTCTTCTAGAAATTCAATTACTTATCCGTGGGAAAAACAACTTTTAATATTTCCCTTTGGTGGCCATCTATTACCAATAATTTATGTATTTTCGCACCAATTATGCAGTTAGACACAAGAACAAAAAAAAAAGCACAAAAAACTATTAGCCATTTGGCTGGCCAAAGGCGATGCTCAGACAGAACGGACTTGTCTTCGTTTCCTTCCTTGCAGACATTTTTCAAAGCCCCCCACCAAAAGGCTGTGCCAAATTTCTTGGCACTCGCATTAACGGCAACTGTTGCCAAGTAAATTGGCATGAAACAAATCGGCATCGTCATCGTTGTTGGCTCTAATTAGATTGTGCTGGCAGTGGCAGTGCCTCAGCCTCAGCCTTCGGTCTTAGACATTTGTATTTTTTTGTTGGTTACGTCTGCCAGGAGACGCCACACGCGCGCACAAATGGCAGTCAAAAATTGTTAAATAATTTAAAAAGAAATTAGCGTCAATTTTGTGTGTGTGTGCCGCTGCTGCGATTGCGATTGCAGACAAAGAAGCATAAAAATAAAAATTGTTACCAATTTCATGCATAACAGTTAAATAAAATTTAATTTAGCAGAAAAACGAGGGAGAGAGAGAGAGAGAGAGAGGGGGAGGCTAGAAATGCGAGTTAAAACCAGAACAGAGCCACAGGAGAACAGAAAGAAACTGCACAAATTGCCAAAAAGGAAATAAAAATCACAAGCAGATGAAAGGAGATGGCAACAAGAGCTGGGGAGGGGGGGGGAGGGAGTACTCTTACCACTACGTGAGGGAATGGGCTGGCGGGACAGTGATGGCAAGTGCCTGTAACAGTAGATAGAGGCAGGGAGAGAATGGTGGCCACAACTGTCTCTCAGCGAGGAGAGAGAGAGAGGAAGACAGTGAGTGTCTGCCAGAAAATAGACAACAAATAAAATGCGTTTGGGGCCATAATGAAGACTTCATATTTGTGTAGCGGCAGCCAGCAGCCAGCAGCAGCAGCAACAAATGAATGCTGTCAACATTTATTATTAATTTTAATATTTCAAAGAGCGCAGTCAACCAACAACACACAAAAAAAAACAACAACTAAAGCAGCAACGAAAATGGGAAGAATGATTTGCGCTAATGTTACAACTGCCAGATACCCCTTATAGATAATGATTTGCGTAGGAAACATCCAAAATGTATTTTTTATCATTGTAAGATCATTCCGATAAGGGTATGTATTTTAAGCGGATTTTTGTAGCCTTTCTTAACATAGTTTTGAAGTTGCAAATTTTCGATAAAATTGCTCAGCTATAAGTGGCTTTAAAATCAATTTCTGCTGCCCAGGACACGCATAGGAAATTGAACCCAATATGCCCATTTATGTCTTTAAGGGATACACCATTAACAAACAACAAAAAATAACAAGAAAGGCACGAAAAATGGCGGGAAAATGGGGCAAAATGGGACAACAAAAAACGCAACTTGGCACGCGTTTGCCTTGGTTTTGGCTTTGGCTTTGGCTTGGGAGTTTCTCTTGTTGTTGTTGTTGCTGCGGCTGGATGTCCACCAAACTGCTGCTTGGGGGTAGACTCCACTGCTCGTTGTAGAAAGATGAAGCAGAGAAAAACCAGCTTGAAACTCTTGGCACAGAGCCGACACACTAATTTGATGGCTTTTTGTTGCTACTGGCGAAAAGGGGCGACAAATGGCAAACGCTTGAAATTTGCCACTACTGCAGTGGCTGGGCTGTAACTTTAGGTTGCAATTGAAATACAAGTCTGGCACATACACATACGCCCACCCATAGATGGACAGTGCACTGACCGCATTTAATTTTCACTTTACAAAATGCCGCACCAATTGCATCAATAGCCGTGGGGGCCAACAATTAACTTTCAAACAAATGCCATAGGCATACAAAATTTAATCAATTTATTTCATACGCTCAAAAAAACAACAAACCTGCAGATTGTGACAAACATTGTTGCATGGGCAAAAGGTTTTGCGAATTTGTTGATTTTGCTGTTTTTCTTTTTTTTTTTGTCAGAGCTTTTGTCAAACGGAAAATATTTATTATCGGCCCCGGGGCATAGTGCCCAAAGACACGAAAGTAACTTTCTGTTTGTTTGATGAAATTAAAATGCGATACTCGTTAAAATATTAATAATAAATAACGTAATAAAGGTAAAAGGAGAAACCTCGGTTCATTGAACGAATTTAACCATTTTATTGTATGTTTTCGACTTTGGTTACATGAAATCCATAAATATGGAAAATATCTAACGATTGTGGTCTTGTTTTAAATCATATTATTTTATTATTCAAATTTTGGTGTGTACAAAAGAAACCTTTACAAAATGCATCTAGCTGTATATTATTTCAGTTTATTCTCGGTCTTGCATTTGCATCATCTTTTGTTTAGCAATCTTCCAATCAAAGCAGACAAGACATTCTGTTATGTATCGCCCTGCAGCTGAATTTCAAAACAAAGACACAGATACTCGCACACACTTGCACACAGTAACTGCAGTAAACAATCTTTCATCTTGTAAATTGCGCGTGTTAAAAATGCATCCAACAAAAAAATAAAAGAAAAAGAAGAAGGTTTCTCTGAAAAGAAGAGCAGCCAAAAGACAAAACGAACTTAATTTAAACGACAACCAAAAATAAATTGGTGCAAAAAAGAAAAGAAATAAAAAGAATGTTTTACAAGGATGGGAGTAAAACGAAAGAGACAAAAACACAGTGAAGCCATGAGAATAGATACACTGCCATGGATATAAACTAAATATATGTGGATGTAATAGAAATCTATAAACATAGATAAATAATATTTTCTTCTATATGTAGATATAGTAGTATTATTCCAACCAAATCTAACTGAGAAATACATTAAAATAAATTCTATATCTATATCTTCAAAACTGAGTAACAATGGCTATAAATACTCAGCTGCAGAATATCTTTCTTCCTTCTCTCTCTCTCTCTCTCTGTGAAAGAGTATTAAAAAAGTACAGGGGTAAAAAATTCCAACAACAATGGAAACCACAAAGCGGCGCTTTTGTTTGCCCGTGTCGCATGCAGTCAATCTATCTATGTGTGCGTGCGTGTGTGTGTGCGTCTGTGTAAGAGTGCGAGAATATGTGTGCATGTTTCGCCTGCCAATCAACTCAACAATCGCAATCAATTTGCTCCGCTGCAAAACCCCTGCTTCCTCCTTGCTGCCTCCTTCCTGCATCACCCGTTCCATTCCATTTGGGGCGCATTGTCATGGTGCAAGTGCAACTGTCATTTCAAGCGCAATCTCTGCATATGTATGTGTGTGTGTGTGTTGGAGAGACGTAGTGCGCCCGAGGGTGGATAAATGTGTGATATATCAGCGCAAGCCAAAAAAAGAAACAAAAAGTAGCACACAAAAAATAAAAGATGTCTGGATACGCCGCAATGCATTTTTTAATTACGATACTGCGACATTAAGGACCCGCACTCATACCCCATATATCACATGAATGAATCATAGCCTTAAGATACGACACTGCTTATCAGACAACACTCGCGCACGCCGTCGGGGGCCCTGAGGAGGAGATGAGAATATAATGGTAATCTATAATCTACTGTATGAAAAAAAGATGAGAGGTAATGTAGAAAAAATATAATAAGTATCGAAACCCGACGGGGGTGAATAAAGTTGTCGATGTATTGGGGGGTGGGCGTAAATCAACGATACGTGCAAGTCGGTGCTGCAATACATATTCGCAATAATTTACAGCTTATATTCAAGGCAGTTTTTTTTGGGGTTTTCATGAGTTATTCGATCTAAGCCTATAAGCTAAGCTATAAGCTAAACAGTTCGGCGGCCACAGGCCAGGCTGTTAAAGCAGTGAGATAGGCCAGGCTGTTAAAGCAGAGAGATAGCAGGCTGTTAACTTGGAGTGTTAACAGAGCTGTTGCTCTGTTGTAGCTGTTGATCTGATCCGGCACAAAGGGTAGGGGACAACAAAGTGTATTACTTGAGAAAGAAGAAATGTGTGTATGTGTGTTTGTGTGGTTGTGTGTGTCGTGCTGTGGCTTTCCTAAGTCAACTTTCCACATTCGCTTTTTGCTGATTAATTTTTAATCCCTTATTCATTTTTTCGAGTATGATAAATACCCTTTTGCAAAGCCCTGATTAAATCCCAGAAAATACTTCATTTAGCCAAAAGAAAGTTTTTGTGTGTCGTACAAGGGAATTAAAAAACTAAATATACGCCAGCAAAACAAAAACACAACTGACAGCGCACCCCTGCCACGCTCTCCACTCCCCGCCTTCAGCTGTTGGCCTTAAAGTTGTCCAAATTTATGAGCATTATATTCGCATCATAATCATCAGCATAATACGCATACGCAGAAATTTGCAAAGTATTGTTATGCTAAATTTATATGCCACCCCCCATAGCCATGCCATATGTTGGCGATGTGGTGTCCCTGTTGTTGTTGTTTGCTAACTTCATCAGAAGTGCGATTGAAACGCAACTTCCGTTTCCGCAAAATGGCTGCCAATGTGTTTGTGTGTATGTGTGTGTGTGTGTGTGTGTGTGGGGAGAACTCAGCTTCTCTTCACTTTGCCAGCAAACAAATCAACATGAACTTCCGTTTCATTTCGCTTTTTCTTGCCATTTCATATTCTTTTGCAAGTCCTTCCCACGCACGCCTCCACGTCTCCTGCTGCCTTCCTCCCCCCACCACGCTCTTTTTCGCCAACCCACTCAACTCTCAATTTTTATTTTCCCTTTACTGTGCATTTCGGCGACTTTAGCGTAAATTTACTTTTCACTTTCAGCGCCATCAAAAAAAGTTTTTTTGCTGTTGTTGTTGTGCATAGCTAACTTTTTGGCTCACATTACGTATATTTTGCATATTTTTGTGCCACCTCTTACGCTCCACTTCCTTTTTGGTTTCCTCTGGGGCGTTGCCTTTTCAATGTCATTGCACACATCGCGAAAAATCTCGTATGTGTGTGTGTGTGTGTGTGTGTGTGTGTGGGAAAACTTTGTCTCTTTTTTGGCATTTCATTTCCTTCATTTCAGCCGTTTTGCACCTTGAAGCGCTTTTTCTCCCTTTTTGTGAGTGTGCCATAGCTGCAGCTGGGCGGAGGTTACAGTTGCTTCATGGCTGCTGCTTTTTGTTATACTTTTTGCTTAATTTAATGCTCGACTGCCTATTTAAATTTCACTGTGTGTCGTGTCTGCATTTCCAATTTTGTTTTGTCATTTACATTTCGTTGGTTATTTTGTTGGTGTTTTCCCAATCGAAATCAATCAGCGACCAGGGCCCGGGCACACGTGTGTGCATTGATATCATTGTGGGTGGGTGGGGTGGTGTTGTCCAATAATAGGCATAGCGAAATGAAAATGTGTATTTCTGGCATGAGAATTATCAATTTTTATTTTTGTTTGCAAAAGATTTGAGAGTTTTGGCTGGCGCATACTTTTAGGCAGCGATTTGATTGAATGCGAAATGGAACAATGGGAATATTAATAGAAGAGGGGTACTTTATGTGGCATAATTTAAGGCAGGGCAGAGGAAACAATTGGCAGGAGAATTAGCTAAATAAAGATGGGAGACTAAAGACTATAGAAATGTAGCAGAAAAAGGCAAAATTAAGGTAGATCATGAATCAAAGGATGGGACTCCAGAAGAAACATACTAAGTGGCACATTAATATTTCAAATGAATTAAAGGACAATATATTTATAATAAATCGATTCTACTTTTTATTTAAACTTAAAAATTGGACAATAATTCAGTTACGTTTTCTCTTTTCCTCCTGGTGTTGTCTTTCGCCGCCAGCGAAGACTGTCCTGAGCAGTCGCCAAACAGCAAATGGCAGAACAAACAGCAGTAGCAACAGCAACACAAAGATGATCAACAGGACGTCCACATTGTGATATTGCCACCAGTTCAACCTTTGAGCAGCACTCTGCAAATACGCGGCTCCTTGATGCCGCGTCACGTGCTCCACCCAATAGACGGCATTCTGCAGCGGAGTCTGCTGCTGATCGCGATAGCGGGAGGACATGCCGCGTATAACCTCCGTGTAGGAGGGCACACTGGTGATCCGCTCGATGGCGGCCTTGAAGTCGCCAGCATTCAGTGACTTAAAGTCCAGCATGATGCCATAGCCAGTCTGTTCGGCATGGGCCATATTGAAGAACTGATCGCTGAAGATCGGCAGACCGATGACGGGCTTGCCATGATAGATGGACTCCGTGGTGCTCAGCATACCGCCGTGGGTGACAAAGGCCAGCACCTTGGGATGCGCCAGTATATCCGTTTGTGGGAACCAGTCTGAGATGAATAAGTTATCCGGCTTATTTGGCAGATCCTGCAGCTCGAACTTCCACAGCACACGCTGCTTGAGGCCCCTGAAGGCTTTGAGTATCTCTTGGACTTTCGCTGGCGGCAAATCCTTGCTCTTGAGATTCGAGCCCATTGAGAAATAAATGGCTCCATGCTCGCTGTCGTTGAGGAACTTTTCAATCTGCGCGGGCAGCGGACTTAGCTTGCCATCGATGTGCATGCCGCCCACCTCAATCAGGTTGGGCGCATAGGGACGTGGAAAACTGAGCGAGACGTGCTGATTGATGAGCACCAGCGAGGCATTGCGACGCATCTCATAAAAGCAGCGTTTGTTGTGGGGGAAAAACTCCCTATAGAGCGCCTCCTGTCCGGGCAGATAGTAGTAGTCCAGCAGGAGTCGTTCATAGGCCAGAAAAGCCACATTGACGAGTCGCTCATACAGCGACATGTGATCGTTGAAGGGCAACATTATGTGCGGCACAAACGAAGCGGGCGCTGGCGAACCCACCTAAAGCATTAAACAGAAAGTTAGTTAAGCTCTAGACACGTTTAATTCTTAAACAAATGAAACACCCACCATATCCGTAATGAAGGTCAGTCCTCCGCCCGTGCTCAAGCCGATGAGTGGGGCAGTGAAATGTTCCGCCAAGCCATAGTGTGCATCATTGTAGAAGGTCTCACAGATGATGGCATCGAAAGTTCTATTGCTTTGCAGCAGATCCTGAAAGTTGTGATCCACAAAGAGGCCGCGAGTCAGGCGGAAGCCCATGTCATAGTGATCTATGAGCTTTTGTGTGACAGGTTTCTGTATGGACTGCCAAAGCGCGGCAAGGTCCCCTGGCAAAGAAAGTTTAACTTTAATACTTCAGAGGAACTGAGCAACACTTATTCCATATACATACGCTTCATAACTTGTTTTATATTTGGCACGACTATGTCCTCATATCCAGGAATGGGCTCTTTCAGAGGAAACACAGAAACGACTGTGATTTCATGACCCGCCTGCACCAGACCTTTGGCCAATGCGTGACCCACATTGAAGTGCGATCGTCCCGGTGAGTTGAGGACCATCAGGAACTTGTAACCATTGCAGCAACTCAGGCTGAAGAGCAGCGCCACACACAATGAAAGAATACGCATGCTGATGAAACTGAAGATCCCGTGGAGCGAGCTCTAACGACCGCACGGAGCAAGTTTCTGCCTCGGACTGAACGAATTCTTATAGATATGCTCGTCGTATATATATGTACACTCAATTATTGTGAAATTCGTATATTCTGCCTGAGCACTGGACACAAGCCAAATGGTAAACATAAAGTCGATTTTTGTGTGCCCTACACCGTAGAATTAGTGCCTAACAGTCGCCAAAACAGATATACCCCCAATGAAAGTATTTATTTATAATATCTTATCTAAAGGATTAGCTAATATTTTGAAATATTTAGCTAATTGTTGATGTCTATTCCATCACGTAGTGTAGGGAACTCAAGAGCTTAATAAAAAGTGCTGATTAATCAAGTATTTGAAGGGAACACTAACAAAACTTGTTTGCGTAATAAGAGAACTTTGATAATTAAAGAGAAAAAAGAAGGAGGAATTGAAGATTTAGAAGTAATGAGCGCGAAGAATGAACAAAGTCGGAGACCGCTCTCCCACCGTTCACAGAGAGTCGTAACAGCGAGCAGTAACAGCGAGCCTTAACAGAAAGCAGTAACAGCGAGCAGGTACAACACGCAATAACAGCGAGCAGTTACAACGATCGGTAACAGCCAGTTAACGGAGCAGAAACATACTGGTAACTTATGATGTTAACGGCGTTATTCCTATATTCATGTTCGTTCATGTTTTTAATGATCATACTAAAATATATGAATGAAAACAGATAAAAGACAGTCTACAAAGGTTTGAAGAGTTACACAGAATAAAGATGCAGCAGTTTTAGTAGGTGCTAAAGATACCAAAATAAGCACGTAAGCAATTAAAAAAATAATGCATAGACAAGAATGATCCAAATCAATTGTATAACTACTAGTGAAAACATTAAAGGTCTTCAGTCTGGCCCTTTCCATTTGTTTGCTTTACTGATGCTGCTCATGGTATGCCAGGTCTCCATAGGCAAGGCTACTCCTACCTTTTGGTACTCCATATGGCCCACCGCTGCTCTGACCAAGGGTCTGCTGGCGGCTTGTCATGAGGTCACACTGATTTGGCCATTCCCACAGACGAAACCACTCAAGAATCTGATCGATGTGAGCACGCCGAATATAATCAACGTAATGGCCAGTGAGTATTACGATCTAAGCAAACTTCTGCACACACCACACAGCTGTTTGCCCGGCAGCTGTCACGTAGACGCTTATCGCTGGGAATTCCTGGCACGACACACTGATAACACAGGCGAGAATTCTCGCAGAAACGTGCAAATATACATGCTTCACCATGAGGGATACCCTTTAAGCAGACTCAAAATTAATTTAAATCTTTATTTTCTTTTCGTATATACACAGCACACAAGTCTCTGGACCTAATCGAAGTATTGCTGGCGGCGCGCCCTGAGTCCACCAACTATCACCAATTTAGTCAAAACGTTACTCCTACAAATCTTAGTCTAAAAAAACCTCAAAATTCTCGAGCTAAAAGTCATATTTAAAGCCGCTTGAAGCCCACCTGCAAAAATTATTAAATTATTCTCACTCAAAACATAACCAATAAGGCAAGAGTCTGAACTGATCGAGCGTGCAAAGAATACAAATATAATGCCAACAAACAAGAGAGAGAGCGACTGCAAAAGAGCGCCAACTATGGAGAGAGCAATTAATATACACTTGACAGCTGCAGAGAGCGTGTTACTGCAGGAGAGTGAGAGCCAAAACACTGCCTTATCATCGCAAAGCAGGGTGATCTAATAGTCATAAAAGCAAGCCCCCCATGCAGCTGCTTATAATTACGCCACAGCCGGCGAGAATTTACTCAGTTAGCTTCGATTCGCCAATGCGTTAGCAGCGATTTTCACTATATAGAATTTATATAGAAAACAATAATTAAAGCAATTTAATTGCATATAATTCTAACATGAAGCTACCTGGTCACAAAACAAGTTTCGCGGCGCTGCTGCTGCTCTGCCTCTTGAGCTGCGTCTCGGCCTACAATTATCTGGTGGTGCTGCACACGGCAGCCCGCTCCCACTACCACGTGGGATCGGCACTGGCCAAAGGTCTGGCTGCATCGGGCCATCAGGTCACAATCGTCTCGCCCTTTGAACTGAAGAAGCCCATCAAGAATATTAAGGATGTGAATGTGCCCAGCGTTTTGGAGGTGATGAAAGGTATAACATATCACCTCACGTAGTGCACTATCTTTCGACTGGATTACATTTAATCTTATCATTATGATTCGGCTATTTTCAGGCAATATTGCCAACCTATTGGAGAAATCGAGAGAGTCGATTGTGACGCGTATCATTGACTTCCATCATATGGGCCTGGCCATAACCGATGCCCTGCTGCGCGATCCCATTGTGGTGGAGCTAATGCAATCGAATCAGACCTACGATGCCGTCATCTCTGAGGTCTTCCTCAACGAGGCTCACTTCGGTCTGGCGGAGCACTTCAAGGCGCCACTTATCGGATTGGGCACTTTCGGGGCCATCAGCTGGAACACAGAGCTGGTAAGAGTTTCGCAGGATATACATAAATGCAATGTTCATTACGATTCGTGTTCCCCCTTAGGTTGGAACACCCTCACCGCCCTCCTATGTGCCGCATGCTATGATGAAGTTCTCCGATCAAATGTCACTGCTGCAGCGCATAACCAATCTGGCCTTTGTCTCGTACGAGTATCTCTTCATAAACTACTACTACCTGCCGCTGCAGGAGGCCATCTACCGGAAGTACTTCCCCAATAACAAGCAGGACCTCTACGAGACGCGCAAGAACACAGCTCTGGTTCTGCTCAACCAACACGTCTCCCTGAGCTTCCCCCGTCCCTACTCGCCCAACATGATCGAGGTGGGCGGCATGCACATCAACCGCAAGCGTCAGCCTCTGCCCAAGGACATTGAAGATTTCATCGTGGGAGCCAAGCACGGCGTCATCTACTTCTCGATGGGCTCCAACCTGAAGAGCAAGACACTGCCCCTGGAGAAGCGTCAGGCTCTGTTGGACACCTTTTCCCAGCTGAAGCAGCGTGTTCTGTGGAAGTTCGAGGACACGGAGCTGCCGGGCAAGCCGAAGAATGTCTTCATCTCGGACTGGTTCCCGCAGGACGACATCCTGGCCCACGACAATGTGATTGCCTTCATCACCCACGGTGGCCTGCTGAGCACCACGGAATCGATCTACCATCGCAAGCCCTTCGTCGGCATCCCCATCTTCGGCGATCAGTTCCTCAATATGGCGCGGGCCGAGCAGAATGGCTATGGTGTCACAGTGAACTATGAAGAACTCACAGCTCCCAAGCTGCTGGCAGCCATTGAGCGGCTCATCCAGGATCCAGAGGCCACCAAGAAGGTGCAGGACATGTCCGATCGCTATCGCGATCAGCAGGAGACGCCTCTGGAGCGGGCCATCTTCTGGGTGGAGCATGTGACCCGGCACAAGGGCGCCAAGTATCTGAGGAGTGCCTGCCAGGATCTGAACTTCATTCAGTACCACAGTCTGGACGCCATTCTGATCCTATACGGAGGCATTATCTTTGTTCTGTACTGTTTGGGTTTGCTGGTTCGTCGCGTGTGGCGCTTGCTTCAGGAATTGTTTATTGGCAGAGCAAATGACAAGCCAAAGCCCAAGGCAAAACTTAATTAGAGTTTAGTTTCGTATGCGAATTAAATCTTTGTATAGAAATAAATGTGGCTTTATATTAGACTAAAACAATTAATTAAAATTATAAAAAATATTACCTTTGGCATTAACAACTGATTCCTTAAAATAAATAATGAGGTTGGCTCCATAGCCATTATATTTTCCATACCCCAAGTGGATTTAGTTATAATATTTGAGTTCCCACAACATTTATCTCTTCAATTATTTACGCTGCGGTAACCAAAAGCCCAAAGACCAGCCAACAGGTAGAAGAAATCTTATCTGATCGACAACAAAAAACACTCTTCCGTGCCTAACGAAAGCCGGTAATCACAACAAAACAAGAAATTAACGAAACACATTTAAGAAAGACAACATAAACCCAAGCCAGAGAGCTGATTCAGTGAGAGAGAGAGAGCGTACGAGAGTGAGAGAGAGGTAAACGAACATGCTAGATCGAGCAGCACTAATGTCAGCAGCAGCTATGCAGAGAGAGCGTGGAAAGAGAGAGCGAGCGCTGAAACAAAGAAGAGTGCGCACACAATCAAACACACAATCATATCGATACGCACAACAGTACATACATATATGTACATGTGTACATTTGTAAGTTTAAATGCTAGAAAAGATTTTAGGCTGCGTAATGATGAAGCAGGCGAACCAGGCAGCCGTGCCATTCCATTCGGGTCTGCTCGCTCCAACAAAACACTTGAGAAATTCTAGTTCTCGACACAGCTACACAGGGCAGCGTCATGCACCCAAATGGCCAGCATATTATCGTAGGGTGTTACTCCAGCAATTGAGACCTAGCCCAGGCCAAGCCAGACAGACGGCCAGGCCACAGCTGGTTCTGTCTATAAATTAACACACTGCCGGCGTGAAGTTCCTCAGTTTGTTGCGGGGCGCCAACGCGTAAATATCGTTAGAATATCAGCTGAGCTGGGTGGCAAACTACAACCAACCTACATACACACATATCTACTATTTCACAACTGGCAGCGCGATTAGTTGCCCAATTAATCGTATTTAATTCTAACATGAAGCTACCTGGCCACCAAACAAGTTTCGCGGCGCTGCTGCTGCTCTGTCTTCTGAGCTGCGTCTCGGCCTACAATTATCTGGTGGTGCTGCACACGGCAGCCCGCTCCCACTACCACGTGGGATCGGCACTGGCCAAAGGTCTGGCTGCAGCGGGCCACCAGGTGACAATCGTCTCGCCCTTTGAGCTGAAGAAGCCCATCAAGAATATAAAGGATGTGAGTGTGCCCAGCATACTGGCTGCCATGCAGGGTGAGTGTTTTTTTTTTTGGTTGTGTTCGATGGGTGAGTGTCCAGCCAATTGCATAATCAATTGCATCACGCCCTGTTGGTAGACGCCAAATTGATTTGTTGTAATCGTTTGCTACCCTGCGGGAGTGGGGCATATCATTTGGCAGCAAAGGCAAAAGCATATGCGACCCCAGAGAGTATGGAATATAATGTTTATGGGCAGATGAAGTATGGCAGACTCATTGCGTACCCAGCCAACATTTAACTTATTATAACCCTTCAATTTCCATTGGGAAATAGTCCCTACAGAAAATAAAGTGCAAGTGGAGGGTGTCTTACGTTCGGCCTGTCGTTTGTAGCGTAGCCTGGCATATAAACGCATTCGAGCTACTGGCCTATCAGCGTCTTGCACAATCTAATCAGCACTCGTATTTGCTTTGACCATTTGCAGGCAATATAGCCAACCTTTTAACCAGCTCTAAGCAACCGATTATTAAACAAATCGTCAACTTCCATCACATGGGCCTGAACATCACCGATTATCTGCTGAGCGAGCCGGCTGTGGTCGAACTGATCAACTCCAAGCAGACATTTGATGCCGTCATCAGCGAAGTATTTCTCAACGAGGCTCATTTCGGATTTGCGGAGCATTTCAATGCACCGCTCATCGGATTGGGCACTTTCGGAGCCATCAGCTGGAACACAGATCTGGTAAGAGTTTGCGCCGAGTTAGCCACGCCACAAAAAAGAGCACACATCTGACGGTTCATTTTGCAGGTCGGAACGCCCTCACCGCCCTCCTATGTGCCGCATGCCCTGCTCAAGTTCTCCGATCACATGTCGCTGGTGGAGCGTGTGGCCAATCTGGCATTCGTGACGTACGAGTATCTCTTCCTGAACTTCTACTACCTGCCCCACCAGGAGGCCATCTACAGGAAACACTTCCCCAACAACAAGCAGGACTTCTACGAGATGCGCAAGAACACAGCTCTGGTGCTCTTGAATCAGCACGTCTCTCTCAGCTTCCCCCGTCCCTACTCGCCAAACATGATCGAGGTGGGCGGCATGCACATCAACCGCAAGCGTCAGCCTCTGCCCAAGGACATTGAGGAGTTCATCGTGGGAGCCAAGCAGGGCGTCATCTACTTCTCGATGGGCTCCAACCTGAAGAGCAAAGATTTGCCCCTGGAGAAGCGCCAGGCTCTGTTGGACACCTTTTCCCAGCTGAAGCAGCGTGTTCTGTGGAAGTTCGAGGACACGGAGCTGCCCGGCAAGCCGAAGAATGTCTTCATCTCGGACTGGTTCCCGCAGGACGACATCCTGGCCCACGACAATGTGATTGCCTTCATCACCCACGGTGGCCTGCTGAGCACCACGGAATCGATCTACCATCGCAAGCCCTTCGTCGGCATCCCCATCTTCGGCGATCAGTTCCTCAATATGGCGCGGGCCGAGCAGAATGGCTACGGTGTCACAGTGAACTATGAAGAACTCACAGCTCCCAAGCTGCTGGCAGCCATTGAGCGGCTCATCCAGGATCCAGAGGCCACCAAGAAGGTGCAGGACATGTCCGATCGCTATCGCGATCAGCAGCAGACGCCTCTGGAGCGGGCCATCTTCTGGGTGGAGCATGTGACGCGGCACAAGGGCGCCAAGTATCTGAGGAGTGCCTCCCAGGATCTGAACTTCATTCAGTACCACAGTCTGGACGCCATTGTAATTCTGTATGGCGGCATCATCCTCGCTTTCTACCTTCTGTTTGCGTTGATTCGTCTTTTGCTGCGCCTTCTGCAGGAATGCTGTGCCGGCAGGTCAGAGCCCAAGTCAAAGCCAAAGGTTAAACGAAATTAAAGTCCGTCCCCAGCTGTAACATAAACCAGTATAGATTTCAAAAGAGGCTCAATTTTATGTGTGTCTGATCGCTCGGGAATTTTTCATGTAATTTTAAATATTTTTGTATGCACTGAGAACATTTTCAAGCCATTAAGAGATGCTATAGAATGCTATGCTATAGAAATATTACGGCTCAATAAAGGTGCTAAGAACTTGTTTGTGAATGCAATTTACTAAATCGCAATATTCTATAAAAGAGAACAAACATTTCCATCAATTTCTGGGCGTCTGGGCGAAAACAAAGATAGATCCGTTAAGAGTATATCTATGTACATACATCTATATCTTCTTGCTGGTGACCATTATTTTTTTTGTGCTCTTGAAGAGCTCATGAAAATTTAATTTGATTTTTGGGTGGCAAAAAGTGTGCGGTTGTGTCCGCTTTGGGGACCCCGCGGGCTGCGAAACTTGTAAACTAAAATGGGAAAATATTGTGAACTTCTATCGAAAAAATGCCATAGTTGCCTCTGTCTCTCTCTCTCTCTCTTTCCTCCTCTTACTCGCTTTTTCTTTTCCATTCTCTGTGCTGGCTTTCTGTGTGATGCTGCTGCTGCTGCTGCTCCTACGACTGCTGCAAGTTGCACATAGTTAACGCTTCAGTTGTAAAAATGCCCATCAGCGCGTTCAAATTTTTAACAGCAACCAACTGAGTGCCACGCCTTCCACCCAACGCCCAACACCCACACCCACACCCACACTAACTGCCACAAAACGCCCCTCGGCCGAATGCTTTTATTTTCTTTGCCGTGGCAGCAGTCGCCGCACCGCACCCCGCCATTTTTTTTTCCACCGCTCTGGACGGGCCAAAAGGCGTGTAAAAGTTTTTAGCACAACTTATTGAAACTGTTTTGGGCCATGGCCATGCTGCTGGAAAATCAACGTCCGTCGCGGAAATGTTGGCGGCTTTAATGCCAGTTTCCGCCTTAAAATTACAGCCATCAAGTAATTGTTCTTGTGGCAGAAGGCAGCCGCTCAAAAAGATGCTGCAACCGAAGGTCAAAAGGAAGCTTATTTTTTAGAAAGAGACTCGCATTTGAATGTCATGATTATCTGTTATATTATATGTACTATCTGTTATATTCTACGCTTATATAGCATTTAATATTACGTAAATATATTGGGAAATTTTGCATAGATACGCGACACCTTGTATAGGCTAAACTTTTGAAAAATTGCTAATTATAATTAAGAGCACATTCCTAGAACTCAATTAAACTGGTAATACTGGCAACACAGAACTGGTAATAAATTAATTAATTGCTGATTAAACTGAATAAGCCTCTTCCTTAGATTGATTTACACTGGATTGATTGTTCAGTGAACTGGAACTTATAAAGAACTGAATGCACACCACGTTTACTTGGATTTGAGTCACAGAGAAAACCTCTAGATAATATTTCTGTCGCTCTCATTTATCGTACTTGACTATTCTGCTGAACAGCAACGTCTGCCTTTGCATCAACATATGTACACACAGAGAAAAATGGCAAAGTCAAATTATTCGTTTTTTAAATGCAAACCGTACTTAAACAATTTAATAGAATTTACTTTGATCTGAACATGAATGTATTAGAAAAGACTTTTTAATATGGCAAAGTTTTAAAATAAATATAAACTGCTTTAAATTATATATAAATAATATATTTTTTACATATACAAAATTTGTAGGGAATATTTTTATTAAATCTATATATAAAAATAATTAACTGAAATATGAAATAGATTTTTAAATGTAATTTCTTTTAAGTATGCAATATATATTAATAAAATATTTTTTTATACAATGAAAAATGGTAAGTGAAAAACAGTCTCCAGTCTCCCTCCATACAAATATAAGCGTAAGATAATTTTCTAATCCAAGTGGGACTATAACTGTAGCTACTCAGTGCATTTTTTCTCTGCGTGTACATATACGTACACATATATATACATATATACTTAAAATACTGCCCTGCATTCTGATTTTTATAGGCTTTTAATCGGCTGTGGGTAAATCCCCAAAAGCAGTTCCCCACGAGACTTTTTGTATAAAAACCTTCAACTAAAATGGGAAACTTTCAGTTGAAATCGAACAGCCGCAAGATGAAGTTGGTGTTCTCGTTGGTTCTACTGGCCATCAGCTCATCATCATTCGTGTGTTCCCTGGTGGTGCAGACCGACCTGGGAGGCGTGCGGGGTGCCCTACTCACCTCCAGACTGGGATTGCCCTTCCATGCCTTTCGTGGCATACGCTATGCAGAGCCGCCGCTGGGTGCATTGCGTTTCCTGAACCCAAAGCCCGTGAAGCCTTGGTCGCCGAGTGTCTTCGATGCCACTGAGGACGGACCGATGTGCCCCCAGCCGTGGGACAATCTCACCGACGTCTCCGAGGACTGTCTGCGTCTCAATGTGTACACAAGGGATGTGCAGGGGCGCAAGCCGGTGATTGTGTTCCTTCACCCCGGCGGCTTCTACGTGTTCTCGGGTCAGAGCAAGTACCTGGCCGGGCCGGAGCCCTTCATGGACAGAGATTGCGTTCTGGTGGCGCTGAATTATCGCCTGGGCAGCCTGGGCTTCCTGGCCACGGGCACTGCCGAGGCACCTGGCAATGCCGGTCTCAAGGATCAAGTGCTGGCCCTGCGCTGGATCCAGCAGCACATCCATCGCTTCGGTGGCGATCCCCAACAGGTGACCCTGCTCGGTTACAGTGCGGGAAGTGTCAGCATTGGCCTCCACATGCTGTCGCCCATGTCGCGGGGTCTCTTCCATCGCGGCATCTGCATGAGTGCCTCGCCCTATGGCCAGACCAAATATCAGCGTACAGATCTTCAGCTGGCGCAGCGGCAGGCGAGGCTGCTGCAGTGTCCGCAGGCGCCTGCCAAGCAGCTGGTGGACTGCCTCAGGCAGAAGCCAGCCCTGGACTATGTCAGCACGTACAACGGCATGTTCGAGGTGGGTTGGAGTCCTGTGCTCAATTGGCGTGTGGTCATCGAAGAGGACTTTGGTCAGGAGCGTTTTCTGGTGGAGGATCCCTACAAGACCGCCCTCAGGGGTGACTTCTACAAGGTGCCCCTCATCACGGGCATCACGGAGTTTGAGTTTCTCTCAGCGGCATTCTGTAGGTGGCACCAAGCGAGTGGCGTTCTTCCCCATGCTCTGGCTCTAACTTTCGCTCTCTCTCTGCCTCTTTCTTGTTCTTTCAGTTGATCTGCGTAATGCGAGCATCATTGGCAACTACAACAGAGACTGGGAGCACTATGCCCCAATTGCATTGCTCTACGAGCGTGACACGAATCACTCGCGGGCTGCCAGTCGTGTGCTGCGTGAGAAATATTTGGGAACGGTCCAGACATTGGAGTATCCGCAATCCCTCAAGGGTTGGGGCGAACTCTATAGCGATGCCTTGATTGGCGTGGCCTTCAATCGTTTTGTTCGCCTGATGGCACCGCACACACCCGTCTACGTGTATTTGTTTCGCTACAAGGGCAGATATAGCTTCCTCAAGAATCCCGATAATCAGCAAGCAATGGGTAGCAGTTCAATAACTGAATGTGAAATGGTATATGCTATATTTTGTACCCCCTTTCAGGTCCTGTACATCATGATGAACTCATTTATCTGTTCCATGTGTCTCTGGTGAGTCCTTTGCTCAGGCGTGAGGATCCCGAGAACCAAACGATTGAGCGCCTCACACGCATGTGGTGGGAGTTTGCCGCAAAGGGGTAAGAATTTGTAATATAATAAAATTAAATAATTCTAATATAATATATTAAAATTTGAATACATTTTCCACTTCGTAGGGATCCCCACAACAAGACCGATGAATACCTCAAGGATCTGCACTGGCCTCTGTATAATGATAAAGAGAAATCCTACCTGGAAATCGATGCACAACTGACGGCCAAAACAGGTGGCTTTAATCTAGAGAGATATCACATCTGGGATGAGCTGTTTCCCATGCCCACATCCTAGGCAATATAAAGGGTATACACGCCCCTTCCATAAAGGTTTATTAAACAAATGAGCAATTTATTATTATTCAACTCAAATAAAATATACTGCATACATCTAAACGATTTTGCTGCCAAGACTAAAACAATTTCTCTGGTTTGGAAATGAAACCCGTAGTAGCACATGTTGCATTGGCAGCACAGGCATAGGTTCGCGGAGGGTTCCTAAAGTGTTCCGAAATGGGAAGTTCCACAGACCTAAAATTACAGAAAATTATTCCATTAGGTTCTTCCATTTGTATCTACACACATACATATGTATACACACATGTTCATATGCATCTCCTATGCATTAACAACATAACTGTCTGGGCAACACATATACTCGTTTCTGACTATTTTCCATACAAATTTATACTGATACTGTCATTCGTGTAATGTCATTTTAAGTGGTTACTAAGCTAAGGGCAACCTAACAGCTATGAAGATCATGCGAGCGGTAACAGTGCGCTGTAAGCAAACATAACATAATGTTAATCAGCGCTGTTACCCTGTTAGAACTGCTGACCAAAGAACACCAAAGTTGCCTTTGTAGAAAGACGCTTAAAAAAGAACTAAAGAAAGGAAAAATGTACCTAGAAATTTTAATTTAAAACTTGCGAATTCTTTTTTGGCCAAAGCAACCTCTGAAGAAATCCCTGTACTTCCAATCTGTGCAAACAAAAAAAACAAACAAAAAACCAATGCAAAAATCTATCATGACTTCTGCAGAAAAATCTCTTCTGAATCGAGTAGAGGCAAAATTGATGGAAAAAATGCTGAAGAACATAACTAACGCAAAAAGGTGACCGGAGGAACATTGAGTTCCTGTTGTAGCATATTTTTGCACCAATTTGCAATGCCAGTTGCAGGCAAAGCTGCTTGTAAAAACAAGAGAGATAGAGAGAGAAAAACAGGAGAAAACAAAATAGAAAAAAAGAAAAGTGCTGTGAACCATTCGATTTGCTTGGACAAGTCACCGATTCAGGATTCAGGATTCAGCTTCAGATCAAAAAATTGGAGCAGGACACACATTTTGTCAAACATTTCTGTGACTGCAAATTGGATGTGCTGACATTGCGTGAATAATTCGTTTGACTTGAGCAAAAGAGTCAATGCAATGGCAATTAAACTGTGAATGAAAATACTTTTCAGACGGATGTGTAGCGGCAATGCCATGGGGATAATCAAGAGCTCATTAAAAACGCGTCAGACCACAAAACAGGACATCATTAAATTGTTCGCGTGGTGCTCTCTGGCAACAGGAGGAGTGGTCATGGAGCCATTTAATGGAGATCAATCGGTGGGGATCCAGCAACCCTAAATTCCATGAAATTATCTACATTTGCATAGCAACAGACGCGGTGCAGGGGGGGTGGGACTGGGCAGGCAGTGGAGTGGCAAGGGCTAATGGCTATTGGTAGCCACCACACCACATTTATATAGCTCATGAATTTTTGATTACGCATTTGGCAATGCGGCCAAAAACAGGCAGTCGAGAGCTGCAAACCAATCCAACGGAAGTGACTCCATGCAATTTAATATTACGCATACGCAGCGTATGCAACTGATTGGCAGCGGTTAATAAATACACACACACACACACAAAAACAGGCAGACGCAGACACAGACACAGACAGACAGACACTCTGCTGCACCACGTACAACGGCCACGGATACCCCCAAAATATTTGTATGCATATTCCATAATTCACTGCACACGGGCATTCGGGCAATCGGCAATCGAGAAGCTTTTGTGTGTGACCAAAAAAGCATCGTTATATAGTAAATACCGCGCGTTACACAATATCCTCATAATTTTGGTTGCAAATAAAATGCGTGCGTGTGTGGCAATCTCATGGGTAAACAAGGAGAGGCCAATCAAGAGGCAGGAAATCATTTAGAAGTACACGAAAATATATACTCGTTTGGTGTATATTAATACCAAGTAAGGGCATGCGTTTTGCTATATGTATATTCATTTTTGTAGTACAGGAATATCTCTCAGTTTCTCATATTTCTTATAGATAACACGATTGGCACGCGTATCTAAAGGGGAAGACAGACTTATCAGCAGTAGACAGCACGCACACAAAATATTAATCTGTAGACGAAAAAGATACCCTGGCGACACACAAATGTTTTTCACTGAAGATAATCTAATCAATGGCCAGGCCCTTATTGTAGGCGAGGAATATGGGTTAACTGTTTTCCACAAACTTCAATGGGACAGATAGGATGGAGAGCAAATAAAAGTTTTGTATTTAATAATACACAAATAATCTATTCCAAATCATATTAGCCAAACTGAAATAAGAAATATTAATATTTCCAAGAGAGCTTTAATTAAAAATAAATTTCCTATACTTGGATAGAGCTTAATCCAAAGTCAATAACTTATTTTCTACACATTCTTTTGCTTTTTTGTTTTTGCTCTCAGGTCTAAGTCTTAGTCGAGCTATTATGCGTGCAAGCTGCCACAGCAGAGCCAAAATGAGTAACAGAGAGAGCAGAGCACCACCCAGAAGGGTGCCAATGACATCCAGGCTGTGGTAGGTGAAAAAGTCGAGCTCCCTGCCAGCCACACGCATGTGGGCAGCGCCCTTGTGCCGCAGGATGTACTCTGTCCACCAGTTGGCCTTTGCCAGCGCCGTCATGGGTTGATCCCGATACCTATTGGCAGTTTCATTTGCGCTGACTGCAAAACTCTGCTCTGTGAGCAGGCGGAGAAGCGCAGACTTGAAGTCCGAGGCGGTCATTTCCTTGAGACTGAGTACGAGGCCGAGACCCATGCGCTGTATATGCTCCATATTCCGAAACTGATCGTAGAAGCAAGGCAGTCCCAGCATCGGTTTACCATAATGCAGACTCTCGACAGTGCTGAGCATGCCGCCGTGTGTGATGAATAGTCTGACCTGTGGCTGGGCCAGCACAGCCTGCTGTGGGAACCACTTGCTGATGAACACATTCTCCGGCCTTCCCGGCAGTTGCTCATCCTCGAATTTCCATAGCACACGCTGCGGCAGACCGGCAAAGGTCTGCAGCAGCACTTGCAGCCGCTCACTGGACAAACTGTTGCTCTGAAAAATGGTTCCCAACGAGAAGTAAATCACACCCGCCTGCCCCGCACCCTTGATGAAGTTGGCCATGTCCGCGGGTAGCTCCTGGGGCTGCTGTTCATCAATGTGCAGTCCCGCAACCTCAATCACATTTGGCACATAGGGGCGCGGCGGAGCCAATGTGAAATGTTGATTGACCAAGATTAAAGCAAAGTTGCTCGCGATCGTGGTTAAAGGAACTTTATCAGCCACTCGACTAAAGTATTTGCGATAGATCTGCTCGTGTCTGGGCAGATATTTCCAGTGCCAATTGATCCAGGTTACGGTACGCTCCACAGCGTGACTTAAACGCCCAAAGTAGGTGCCACGATTCGGCAATTCACCCGTCGAGGTGGGCGAGTGCAGATACGAAATGGGTGAAATATTGCCCACCAGTTGATCGATTTTCCAGTCTGTGCCGTACGGTGCCAGGCCAATGAGCGGTGCATCGAAGTAGCCGGCCAGTCCGTAGAGTGCATCCAAGCGCCAAAGATCCGCAACAATGAGATCGAACTGAGCCTTGCCCGGCTTGAGGATCTCGCGACGCACCTGATCATTGTTCAGCACCGACTTGCTGAGATTCACACAGTACTCGTTGCCAATATTATTGGAGCCCCAAAGTGTTTTCGTTGTTGTGACTTTGTTGAGAAATTCTGAAATGTTAATATGGGTTACAGACACTACAGGGAGCTGCAGCCTAAGTATAGGAGTTACCTTCCAAATTTACAAACACTTCGGGTATGGGAATGTCCCGAAAGTTCTTCACGGGCTGCTGCTGTGGGTACGGATTGATCGAGGTGACTTGATGGCCCTGCAATGCCAATGACTTCAGGTAGGGCAGTGCATAATAATAATGCGATGGACTGGGTATGGGAAACAGTGCCAGAATGCGTGCACCCTCCAGGTAGCTGGGCAGCAAACAACAACAAAAGAGCAGGTAGCCCAGGCAGCACCTGCGCAGAGCGAAGAACATGATCGAGCAGAGGCGAGGCACAGGCAGCCGTCGAATACCCGTCGAGCGCTGTCCCGAAACTGAACCCGGCAGCGCTGGACAACGGCGATTTTAAGGGTTTTGCTTGGACACAGAGCAGCAGACCCACAATGACGTTACTTAAAGATAAGAAACAAAGAATGCCATAAATTAAACAAGGGGAGGGCCCTAAAAGAGCGTGGGGAGAGTCAGTCTGCAGCCAAAACTAATCACTTGCTGGCATACTATTTTCAGATTTGTAGATTATTATTTGTATTTTTATTTGCATTTGCATGCCATTGTTGAGGCTACACTACATATACACTACAGTGTAAATCCGACACTTCCCGATAAGGTGTGCCGCGGCGGGGAAACTCCGATTTCCAACTGAAGAATATTCTTTAAAATAAAAATAAAAGCGCTTTAGGCGTATAACTTGACAAAAGGTTCTTTAACATTAACATTAACAAAAAAAAACCGCATCGAAAAATCTTACCTAGTTTAGTTATAAATTAATACCCGAAAAATAGGAATTTTGCCCATAGTGCACTGTAAATCAAGGGCCAGCGTGTGCATAGCAAAGAAGATCTGATAGGAACGGGAAGGGGGGCAGCGCAGTCGTCGGCGTAAAAGCTTCGTGTGGCTTCGGTGGCTTCGGCATCGTATGCACAAATGGTTCGTGCTATTCCGCAGCGGCAGCGAAGCAAGAAACGTTTTTGCTTTCGTCTCTGTTTTCTGTCTCAGCACACCAACGCACTGAAATAAATGCGTGTCTGCGCGCGGATCCCTGCCATAAATCGACTCAGCAACTGTCTTATCTGTTCCACAATTTGTTTGGGCATACTTTCGGCACAGGATCAGTTGAAGCCAAACCTCGTAATGCATACGTTTGTGTAGCTTTTATTCTAGTATTCCGCTTACTTCCTACTGTTTCTTTTGCTTTTTCGCCTTTGAGCGACCCAAACCTGCCCACTTGGCCAACTGCCACAAGAGAAACACCAAAAGTATTAAGATCAATAGAGCAGCAGCTAGAAGGGTGCCTATCAGATCAATGCTGTGATATGCCCAGAAGTTCAGGTCCTGGCCAGCCACGCGCATATGCGGGGCACCCTTGTGCCGCAGGACATACTCTGTCCACCAGATGGCCGTCTCCTGGGGACTCATCGGCTGATCGCGATAACGGGCGGACATCTGCTGTGCCTTCTCTGCGAATTGTGGCTGCTCGAGCAGGCGCTGGATGGTCTGCTGGAATTCCTGCTGGCTCATCGATTTGTGATCGAGGCCCAGGCCAAAGCCCGCCTGCCTGGCACGCTCCACATTCAGGAACTGATCGTAGAAGAAGGGCAGCCCCAGCACGGGCTTGCCGTGATGAATGCTCTCGATGGTGCTGAGCAACCCGCCGTGGGTGATGAACAGCCTGACCTTGGGATGGGCCAGTATGTCCGGCTGGGGGAACCACTTGCTGATGAACACATTCGATGGCTTGCCAGGCAGCTGATCATCCTCGAACTTCCACAGCACACGCTGCGGCAGGCTGGCAAAAGTTCTCAGCATCTTTTCGCGCGTCTCAACCGGCAGATCCTTGCTCTGCACATTCGATCCGAGCGAGAAATAAATGACTCCTGCCTCGCCCGAGCCCCGAATGAACTCATCAATGTCCTTGGGCAACGGCGCTGGCTTGTGGGAGATGTGCAGACCCCCAACCTCGATCATATTGGGCACATACGGCCGTGCAAAACTCAGCGAAAAGTGCTGATTGAGCAGCACCAAGGAGAAGTTTCGGCTCAGCGCCGTGAGTGGCACACGAGCTGCAGCCTCGGGCAGGTATTTCCGGTAGAGCTCCTCGTGTATGGGCTTGTGCAGGAGGTTGTAGTTCAGCCAGGCAATCGATGTGTGCACCATGTTGGTGAGACGTTGCGGGTAGGTCATGCGATCCGTAAAGCCCGTCGTCGGCAGTGGGATATACGACGGGGGTGAGGTATTACCCACCAGCTCATCGATATTCCAGTCAGTGCCAAACGTGGACACACCAATGAGGGGCGCATTAAAATGCGCCGCAAAACCGTAATACGCATCAGTGCGCAACGCTTCCACAATAATCAAATCGAAGTGATCCTTGCCGGGCGGCAGTAGTGTCTCTCGCACCTCCTTATTCAGGAACACAGCGCGCGTTGTGTCCACAAAGAACTTGTTGATGAAGTTGTTCTCCTCCCAGAGATTCATTGGAACACTGACCTGAGTGATGATATCTAAAACAAAAACACAGCTTGCAGAATGCACTTTGAAATGAAACAAAAAAACCCCATGGGAAATACCATCATAATCGTCGAACACCTCCAGCACGGGTATATCACGGAAGTTCTTCAGCGGCTTCTTCTGCGGAAAGGCATTGATCGACGTGACCTCGTGACCACGGCCGGCCAAGGCCATCAAATAGGGCCGCACATTGATGTACTGCGAGGGACCCGCAAAGGGAAATATCGCCAGTATGCGCGCTGCCTGCAGGCTGCATAGAGGCCACAGCAACAGGAGACCAATCAGAGCTTGCAGTGCCAACATCGTTCCGTTGCCAATGGAGACCAGAAGTACACTGAATCGACGGCGTAAACTTTTCTGTATATTAGAGACCCCATTAAATAAACCTCCCGTGCCCCACAGACATGCGATAACAACTTTTTTAGAAAGAGGCGAGCGACTGTGTATTGTGAGCATTTTTTGTAGGCAGTCCACACTCTAGCCGAGCCGCACCCCCAGCCCCAGCACCAGCCCCAGCGTGCAGCCCCGGCAGCCACCGTTCGCACAGCTCCTACAATATATGGAATGGGGCATGATTAAATTGCTGACAATTGCCTCGTGTCTCTGTCTGTCTGTGTTTTCCTGAATAGTAGTGCGTGCAGTATCATCGTGAGAATGCTATTTAAAGTTGGGGCAAGATTAGGTAAGATTAGGTTTACGGGGCTCTTATCATATGCATATGTATTATACATATGTTCATTCACATTTGGTATGTTCTATGGAGAATATATGTACCATAAAATAACAAGATAGGGAATCAAAAAAATATTCCATATGAATGAAAGAAAAGTACATTGGGCTATCCTTCGCCTGAGACCGCGGCTCCGGTCTGTTGTCTGTTCGTTAATGCCTGGGACAGCTGATTCGGTCCGCAGAATACAACAACAATATTCACAACAAACTACACAATATTTGGTGAAGCTCAAAAGTCGACGCCAAGGAAGCAAAACAAAAAAAAAAGAACGTTGCTTGGGACATAACACAGCAAATTGTTGCTTACTTTAATTGTCTAGTCTTTGGCATTATTCACATAATCCCTATATGCATATATCTCTCCATTCAATCCAACCTACGAGTTTTACTCTTAGTTTTATTAGAATCTTTTGCTCAGTAAATATTTAATATACATTTTGTGTGTATATTTCGTATGTAAATTTATTTTGAATTGCTTTTTAAATTAAATTAAATTAGAATGAATTAAATGATATGTAGATTGTAAAGCAAGTTTTAGTCATACATATGCTATATAGGTTAACGAATTGTAGCTGCTATAGAAATGTTAAATTTCCATGACACATTTTAGTACAAAAAAAAACACTTTAATATTCATTCATTAATGTCATAATTCAATAATTTAAACACTTTTTACTATTGCAATTAGCCAAAAAGGAGTATTAAATCATGTTCCTCTATAAGTACTCCTTGCCTCTATTCTGGCACTGCTATTTATTGTTTAAAATATACCAGTTAATGTTTTATTTTATATATTTTCAATAACCTAACAAACTTCAGTTAATCTCTTTGATATAGAACAAAATAACATAACTTATATTAACTATTATTAACAGCAGAAACAAAACATAATAATCGAATGAATGAACTCGCCCTCCACTCACAATTTCTACTGTTTCTTTAATTTGTTCGGTGTGCCACGACGTTTGGCAATGACATAACACAGAGCTTCGATTAAAAGCTTGAGAACAAACACAGTGACGAGCAGTGAGAGAACAGCAACAGCCCCAAGCACACCCCATGTATCCAAGCCATGCAGCTGCATAAAATTCAATTGCCGTGAGGCGCATCTCAAGTGTGTGGCACCCTGATGACGCAGCACGTACTCTGTCCACCAGACGGCACGCTCCAGGGGAGTCTCCTTCTGATCGCGATACAGCTTGGACTTGATCTGAGCCGCCTCCGTGTACGTGGGATTGTCCAGCAGTTCGTGGATCAGCGACTGCAGCTCTGTGCTGTTGCTGCGCCACAGATCGGCGGCCAGGCCATAGCCCGCCTGCTTGGCCCGCTGCACATTCAAATGCTGATCGTAGAACACGGGCAGCCCCAGCACGGGCTTGCCAAAGTAGATGCTCTCGATGGTGCTGAGCAAGCCGCCGTGGGTGATGAACAGCTTCACATTGGGATGGGCCAGTATGTCCGGCTGGGGGAACCACTTGCCGATGAACACATTCTCTGGCTTGTCCTCCAGCTGATCCGCCTCGAACTTCCACAGCACCCGCTGCGGCAGACTGGCCAAAGTGTCCATCAGGACTTTGCGTGTCGTGGGCGGCAGATCGGCACTCTTGATGTTCGATCCCATGGAGAAGTAGATGACGCCATTCGGCGACTGCTCCACAAATGCCGCAATGTCCGCGGGCAGTGGCTGCACCTGGCGCTGCTGCTGCAAATGCAGCCCACCCACCTCGATCATGTCGGGCAGATAGGGGCGGGCATAGCTCAGGCTAAAGTGCTGGCCCAGCAGCATCAGCGAGAAGCTGTCCATGACCTGCTCCAGCGACTGCTGCGCCTGGGGGAAGTACTTGCCGTAGAGCTGCCGCTGACTGGGCAAGTGAATCAAACGCTTGTGCAGCCAGACGACAGCGGCCTCCCAGACATTCCACAGACGCTCCGCGTAGTTCATTTGCTCGGTGCGCGACGACAGCAGCATGGGATTGTAGGAGAGCGGCGATATGTTGCCCATCAGCTCATCGATGTGGCGATCGGTGCCGTACGATGAGATGCCAATGGTGAGGGCACCGAAATGCTGGGCCAAGCCAAACAGCGCCTCGTTCTGCACCGTTTCCATGATGACCAGATCAAAGGCCTCCCCACTCGCCAGTAGATCCTTGACAGCCGCATCCTCGAGCACATTGGCGGTGAGCATATTGAGGAAGTCCGTGGTCATGGTCAGCATTTGCCACTGCCCGGCGGACTGACTGAAACCAGCAGCGGCGAACGCTAAAAATGATAACAAATTCTACAATGTTTTGTGTACGTTTGAGGTTTTTGTTTGCGTCTCTGCTCACCTGCCATCAGTTCGTGTATCTTTGTGGCGCCAATCACACGAAAGTTGGGCTCCGCTTGATCGCTGCCAAAGGTGTTGATTACCGTCACATTGTGACCGCGGCGCGACAGCTCCTTCAGATACTGCTCCGCGAATATGTATTGCGATCGGCCGGTAAATGGAAACACGGCCAAAATCTTTGCACTTTGAACCCGCTGCTCAGCCGCTGTCACAGTCAGCAGTGCAAACAGAGCCAGAGCCAGACCCAGGCACAGGCCCAACAACGAGCAGGGAACTCTCATGTCTAAATGGTTTCGCCAGCCAACGGCAACTAGTCGGGGAACACAAAAACCTTTGCCATATAATTATCGGCCCGAATTTCGTATCGGTCACAAATAATTTGCTCATAGAAAGAAGTTCACTGAAGCGCGACATTAGAAGTTTTGTTTTATATATGTATTCTATGTACGTATATATGTATGTATGTATATATTGCAGCTACATATGCATGTAGATATGTATATATTTAATCGTTTATCGTTCTACACATATTGAAGGCGTCACCGGCTTTAGCTCTTGACAACATTGTTGTTTGTTTACACACAAAATTTTAGTTGTTAAGCAATCGTTGAGAGTGTCTCTCTTTCCCTCTCCTTACCCCACTCTCTCTGGCCAGCATTAGCTCTCTTGGAGTATCGCTGGCTCTCTGCCTTTGTTTATTGCTCTATGCATTGGTCTCTCTCTCTCTCTCTCTCTGTTGCTCGTTTTGTACATTTTTAATCAAAGAAGACGCTTTTCGTTCTGTATACTATATACTACATATATCTACGTGTTACGTATACGTATTACGTATTATACGTATTACGTATACCCTACACATAATTGAATGTTGATCACTTGAGTTCTGCCATGGAATAATATTATAGAAATAAGAATAATAACAAATAAAAATATGATTATGTGAGTACATATATTATTGTGTATTGAGTATATTTATAATTTGATATGCGTTTTTTGTTGCGTTAGTTCAACCAGAAAAAAAACCATGGGAATCGAAAAGTAAAAACTATTTTTTTTAATTGAATAATGCACTGAAAAAAGAATGCACTAGTAATAATAATAATATATACACTTTCTATAGTAAATAAAATATATTGGAATAGATGATATGAAAATGTTCTATTTAAATATATTTTATTTATATAATTTATACGGAGAATATTTCTATTATTTCCTTACTATTTCTATCTTCCTAAAACCTGTTTGATCTTTCGATCTCGTATATATATTTACGAACCAGTTGCCATCAGAAAGAAGTTTGTCTTTAAGTTTTTCACAAATAAATGGCATAAGTGTGCCATGTGCTTATCAAAAGTTTCTCTCTATTTTGTCAGCAACTTATAGGCAAGTTTCAATTTGAAACAAATCAATTGCAAGAAACATTTCCCACTGATGAAACGTAGATCCGCAGATTCGACTGTCTGACTTCTACTACTCTTCCCCGTACCGCATACCTCACACCCAATAGCAGAATAACACTTGGAAACACTTTTAAATACTCGTAAATAAAATGGTAATTGAGATTAGATAGGGCCTGGCCTCACTTATCATTCCATTGCCCCGGCTGCAATCTAGCCAAAAGGTACAATAAAATAATTACAAACTGAAACTACGCCGCTCGGATACGCAGTGCCAGTTGGGTCCACCCATCGAGGCAGTATGTCCACTTGGATAGAGTCACAACGACAACAGCCACCACAAATGAGAGACGCAGAAAGATCATCAGCAGTTTGTCCAGACAATAGTAATCGATGAGCTTTATGTGGGAGGAGGAGATGCGCATGGGACGGGCTCCCTTGTAGCGCAGCACACACTCCGTCCAGTAGATGGCCGTGTCCAGTGGCGGCATCGGCTGATCACGAAACCTTTTTGATTTTCAATGGTTTGGCACAGTTCGCAGGCATGAATCACCGCCAATTGGTGACCCCGCCGAGCCAATGCCTTTATGTAGGCTGTCATCAGCAGACACTGCGAAGGCACCTCAAAGGGATTGATGACCAGAATCTGCGCTGCCTGAGCCAGCTGCAGTAGCAGTAACCAACGCAGCGGCCTGAACATGGCCATCGAGTGCTCACTGGACGACTGCCAAGCCAACAGCCCAGCGCTATTTTCGCTCACTTGCGGCTGATAACATTTCGGCCCATGAGTACTGGCAGTAATTGAGGTGCTTTCAGTATCAGTTTGAGCTGCGGCATGTGCGGTTTGCGTTCCCTACGATGGTGAGGCGTCTGGGCTTTGCTGGTCTGCTGGTCCTGGCGGCTCTACTCAGCCAGCAGACCGCCCAGACTGCCAATATATTGGCGGTATTTTCGTACTCATTCGGCTCCTCATACAATCTGGTCAGACCCTATGTACAGCGCCTTGTGCAGCGTGGCCATCGAGTGACTGTGATATCGGGCCCAGTTGAGTTTATGGCCGACATTGAGGGTGTGCAGCATATACGCGTGGCGAGTATGAAACAGCTGAGTGAAGGTATTGAGAGCTCAGAAAGTGTGTGAACTTAACCCAACCCCTTCGCGTACATTCACAGAGCTCGAGGAATACGACTATGACACAGCCATACCCAATAAATGGTCGGAGGCTTCGTTTGTCTCCGATTACTTTTACAACTGCTCCAAGCTAATACTCGAGGATCGGGGCGTGCGCCAACTGCTGCACAATGCCAGTGCCGAGTACTCGATGGTGGTGCTGGAGGCAGCCCATACGGATGCCCTTTATGGCTTTGCCCAGCACTACAATGCCTCGCTGGTGGGCATTGCGGCGTATGGCGGTGCCTGGAACATTGACTTTCTAGCCGGCAATTCGGCGCCAAGTGTCTACGAGCCCATGTCCGCGCTCGGCTTCTCCCCGGGCCTCAATCTCTTTGAGAAGTGGAAGAATCTGATCTTCATCACCGAGGAGCGTCTGGTGGAGCGATTCATTTACCTGCCGCGTCAGATTGAGCTGTACAAGCGTTACTTCTCGCCGGATTCCAGCAGTCTTCACGAGCTGCGCAAGAAGTTTGCGCTGATTATGCTGAATCAGCACTTCAGTCTGGGTCGCGTGCGATCCAATGTGCCCAATCTGGTGGAAGTGGGCGGCATGCATCTGGCCGAGCAGCCCGACCCGTTGAGTGCGGAACTCCAAAGCTTTTTGGATGGGGCCGTGCACGGGGCCATTTACTTCGCCATGGGCACGGATATGCTGGACAAATGGCTGCCCCCCAATATGCAGGACACAATGCTGGCCGCCTTTGGTCAGCTCAAGCAGCGCGTTGTCTGGAAAACCAATCTACAGGTCCCCAATAAATCGAATAAACTGTACACGGGAGCGTGGCAGCCACAGCGCGAGATTCTCGCCCATCCCAATGTAAAAGTTTACATCACTCAGGGTGGACTTTTGTCCATCATTGAGGCGTCCTTTTACGCTGTGCCCATGCTCTGTCTGCCCGTCTACTTTGATCAGTTCAAGAATGCGGAGCGAGTGGAGCGTTTGGGCATAGCCAAGTCTCTTGACTTTTATGCCCTAACCCTGGAGGGTGTCATCGAAGGCATTCAGGAGCTGCTGCACAACGACAGCTATGCGAAGAATTCCAAGGAGCTGGCCACGCGATTCAAGGATCAGCCCATGACACCCATGGACACGGCCATTTGGTGGACGGAGTATGTGCTGCGGCACAAAGGGGCCGATCACATGCGCCTCGTCGAACAGGACATGTCCCTGATGCAGTACTACAGCGTGGACATATTCTCGGTGCTCTTTGGGCGCATCGGACTCACCGCTCTGATTGTGATCTTCTTGGGCTACACTGTGGTCACCATAGCCCTGAGGTGCACCCAATATCACTTCCGACTGAGCATCCCTGTGGTGGCATCCTAAGCAACCCTTTCTGACTGTTCCAGTTAGGTTCGCATAAAGTATACACAGATAACAGCTGGCAGTAATCGCTTGTTGGGTTTGATAAACAATAAATTTCCATGAATTGTTTGCCGAATAGATTGATAATGAAAATATCTTATCAGGCAATGCCGGGGTCGTTTTTGTGTTGACAAATTAAGTGCATGACAAATTAGATTATAATTCAATGATTCCAACCAAGAACTACTTTTATTGGCTCATTTACAAATACAAATTAAAACGCTGTGTTAATTTTTCCTGAAAATAATGTTCTCCTCATATTTAATTTTAATTTTATTTTCTAATGTATTAAAGTTAATTTAAATAATAGTAACATTTAATGGAGTTGATAGTTTTTTCGAATTGGCGTTCGTTCTTTTTATTGGATATATTTTACTGATTTTTCCGCATTCGGCTAATGCGCTGTAAACGGGAGCGCGCCCATAGGCTGTTAATGAAGAGCGGTAACAGGCTGTTAACCCTGGGTATTAACAGCGCGGCCGCCCTGCTAGAGCTGCTGTCCTGAACACCACCTTGCCGCCGCATTTATCAACAGGTTTCCCTTCTATAGAAAACCATCTTTATTAAGCTAAAAATACATCGCAAATCACACGCATAGGTAAGCTTTAATATACACCATGCAAACGTATAATAATGTGTCGCATCTATCGATGCTTTAAGGTTACAAATTTTCCTCAACCTTTTTATTAACAACCACAAAATTCATATCCCAAACTCCCCATGGCGATTATATTTTTTATAATTGCCGTTTTACCTCGAACTTGAACAAAGAAATTAAATCTAAAAGGAAAAAGAAAAATAAATGGAGGAAAATGGCTGACCTGACCCAGCCATCCATCGACCCACTCAGCTAACCGCCATGTATATTATAATTAGAAAAACTTTACCTCTGCCAGTCGTTATCTATCCGAAAACCTTTTTATTCCTTCCTTCATTTCTTTCTTACTTTCGTTCTACGTATTTTTCTCTGTTCGTTCCTTTTGGCCCCATAAACATAACCGCGCTCATTACGCATTTTACATCAATCAGCACGTGCCCAGCATGTTCTCAACTCTTTTTCAGCAATATTTATCAAAAAAAAAATCAAAAAAAAAGTAGGGGAAACCTATAAAAAAAAGGAACATTAAAATGCGCAGGACAAGCTGGTTGGAAAAAGTGCGCACAATTGCGCTCACAATTGCTGGGTAAAATACCCGCAAAGAACGTGAACTAGAAGAGGTCTTGAGGTGCGCTCCCCTGGAAGCCACTCAAGCGTGATGTGCCCTGCTGTCTGTGGCGGACCGGACGCAGCGGAACGCAAAGCGCATAAGAACAAACCACTAGGCTACAGTGATCTATGTATAAAATGGTTAACAGCCAACACAGCCAGAGATATGGAAATCTGCTTTTGTTTGGTCAATGATTCCGAATGATTAGATCGGGTAATTGAAGAGAAGTCATATCGATGTTTGCCCTGCTCTCAGGGCAAGTACAATTATTACAAATTTGTAATCGAATCAAGGCCACACTGTACTTTCAGTTCATCAAATTTATCTGCCTGCCATTCCGGTAATTGAAAGCAAAAATCTATAAAACGCGAAATTTACCCACAAAAATGTGCAAATTATTACGAGCCCCAAAAATAAACCAAATCAAAAATATATTTACATATACTGGTATGAAATGAAAATTTTGTGTGCCCGAAAAGTTGTCATGTTAATAAGTTTGGGCCCTCAAAAAATAAAAAAAGGCACCAATATTGCATTGCACTCAACGTGTTTGTCAATTTGATGTTTATTGCAGATTTTTATTTGATTTTATGTTTTTTTGCAGCATTTGAATTTATGTGCCAGGCCATAAACTGCCAACGGAGGCTAATCCAAAAATTCTTGTAAAATTGCCAAAGCGGGTGGGGCTCCAGGGTCCTGGGCCCCTAAGTCAGACCATTTTTATTGGCCATTTGGCAACGGCGCTGGTGAAACTTTTTCCCTGTTTGGCGTAGCTGTTGTTGCCACACTGCCACAGCGACACTGCCACTGCTCTTGGCCAATACTCAAGTGGGCGGCTTTCATTGGCGCTTAACTAACTGAAATTAAGTAAACTTTTCTTTTGACTTTCATAAGCCTTTTAATAAGCCATAATCCCCTCTGGCATTATCTGGCCAACCCCCGCGCCAGTCATGAGCGCACAAAGGACAAACTTCCCCCACATGCCGCCCCATAATAAAATCTAATTAACATCCTCCCCCCGCGTCCTAGGCTCGGCAAAAACCTCACGCAATAAAAATCATCAATAGTACGAAAAGAAGTTTATTAAAAGTGATTTTCCTCGCAGCGATCCCCTAGGGCTAGCCGGATACCAAGAACTAACATTTTAAGGGCTGATTAACTTCATAGCATATAAACATACATGCATACATACATGCGTGATGTAGGGGGAGAAGCACAGCTGCTACACTTGGCGAAAAAGAGTGTATTCTTTGATATTCGATGAGCCAAGAATTTGCCACAAATATTTGCTATAAATATTATGCAGATATTTATGAAAATATTCATTAGGAAATATAAATATTTAAAGCAAAGATTATATCAGTCGATTTTATATTTCTGCCTGTGTAGACTAGTAGTATAGTTTGCTGATTCTTTTCTTAGACAATGTCTCTCACGGACTGCCTGTCTCTTTCTTATATGCATACTCTATAAAAGGCGTGTGTAGACTTTAAAGAGTTATTTGGAACATCCAAGGGCGTTCTTTTTATTGGTAGCAACAGTCGGAAGGCTCAAAATTTGACAGTTTGGATCTAACAAAAATTAAAGACAACCAACGGGATTTATGGGCTATTAATATAAACTTTTCTTATTTAATTTTTATTTCTTATTTTCTTATTTCTTTCAAATATTAGCAACTCCATTTATTAATGCCGCCAAAAATTCAATTACAGAGTATATTCCGCTTCGTTCAGATTGATAAGGCCCATAATTTTTATTTTATTTTCCTCCTTTATTTTTTTTTTTTTTCATCCTTTCTATGTTAGAAAAGTTATGCGGCAAGCTTTTAATTAGCGCCTGCCAGTCGTCAGCTTCGAATCCCTGAGCGCATTACGCATACGCAGCGTTGACGCTGAGGCAGTGGCTGGGTCCTGGCTGTCACTGGGACTGCCGCTGGCTGCTCCGGGCACGATTTTAATTAATTAGACTTTTATGAGGCGTGCATGTAGCGGCAGCGGCAGCGGCAGTGGCTAAAGCAGTGGCATTGCCAGGCGTTGGGTTAAAGCCCAGTTATTGTTTTTTCCACACCCCACAGCATTTCGACCATTTTTCGGTGCTTTTTGGCTTGGCCTAATAAGCGTTTCTTGTCGTGGCCACGTTTTCGGGGCTTAACACCGCCAGCGGCTGGACAACAAAATGTGTATCAAAATTTAGCATTTATTTTCGGTTAGAGCGCGGGCAAGGCAGGAGGATTCTGTGTGGGGTGTGTACACACACACACACATGTCCATTGGCCATGTCGTGTGTGGTAATGAAAATTGCGGTGGCATTATGCTCAACATTTGGCATAATTGCAGTCCCCGGATATGCGTTTATGCTCAGAGATTACTTTTTGTGGCTGCTGCCCAACAGCACAGCACAGCACCAACACCAACCAACAACCAACAACATCCGAATGACCAGCGTAATAAAAGCCAGACGATGTCGCCTTTTGTATAAAGAAATAAAAATAATTCCACTGAATCCCCCCATTCCATCCCCATCCCACTCTCCTACTGATTCTTTGTTGTGTGCTCCAACTCTGGCTATTGGGTATCTTGCTTTGCTGTGGCTATCCCTCTGCACAAACCCATTCCGCGCCACCATTTTTACACCATTCTCTACTCGTTCTGTAGTTCCCCTTTTCCCCTTTTGTTGTTGTTGTTGTTTTGCTTGTCAGGCAAATTAATTTCCACTTGTTTCTTGTCGCCACAAATTTTTGGCGTTGGTTTCATTGTCAGACTTTATGATAGCGGAAGAAGCTGTAGAAATGCGACAATACATTGGGGGGGGAAAAAGAAGAGGAACTAGAAAAGAATAATGGAATAGTTTCTTAATCTTTTCTTGAAATGAAATAACAAAGAAATTAATTTGTTTATTTTAAAATTTAGCTGAATGAAAGCAGCGGAATAAAAGCAGTCGACATCGATCTAGGTGGCAATCCGAAAGATGGAAATAATTAACAATTAAGTTTATTTTCAAATTCCAGTAGAAGCGACAGGATAGATCGATATTATTTTCTGTGTGCAAGGAGTGTGCATACTAGTATTTTTGTATTCTGGGTACCGAAGAAGCTGCCCGCCCAATGAAGCCTTCTTTTCTTTCCACTGCCACTGGAATCAGTGAAATTAATTCCGAAATATTCCCACTGCCACTACATAAAGATTTCCAGCCTCAGTCCCATTCCCGCAAAATGACAGTAATTGGTCATTAAGCGACATAAATTACTTGGGATTTACTTGTGCAAAAACACCAAATAAATATTTGAAAAACATAAAAAGAAAAACAATTGCAAAACAATAATTACAATGCACACGCAACAATTCAGCAGCTAGGCAAATACGAGTGTGTGTTGGTAAAGGCGAATAAAACATAAAAAATAAACCAAATTATGTTTATTATTATGCACTGGGAAGTAAGAGAGACAGGAGCCAGGAGCCAGAGCCAGTAGCCAGCAGCCAGAGAGCTAGCGCCAGAGCAAACAAAGAGCCAGAAGAAAAAGCGACCGCCACCCCCCTGCCCCTGCCATACACACGTTCAGTAATCCTCTTGTTAAAAATAAACGAAAATAAAAGCAATGGCTGGGATGGGATGGGATGGGATGCGATGCGATGGGCAGGAGGAGGAGGAGGCGGCGGCCAAGAGGAAGAAAGAAGCGCACACAAAACATAATCATCATAAACCGGAAATATCCCGACGGCAAAATATCCGCACATAAATTTTTTAAATAGTCAACAATATTTCGTTTTGCCGTTCGGCATTTGCCATTTGCCTTTCCTCCCCCCTCAACTTATTATACACTTAAAGCGGGTATTGAGGATTTTGATCGAAGGTTTATGGATGTATCTTTAAGTTATATGCGGAGATGGTTGATTAGTGCAACGAATCTTTTGTTTAAATGCTAAATACAGTCAGTAAAATGTGTGGCACTGATCCCTCTTACTGTTGCATAATCCGATATTCACGGAATATATCTCTCAGGGCATCCATAGCTTCGGTCAGGCCTCCCACTTTGTCCTGCTGTTGCTTTTTGTTGGCATATCGCGTGTAAATACATTTAAGTGTCTGTGCTCTCCCCAAAGATGTAACGAAACGAAACGGAACGGAACCCAACGCAAAACTTGGCCAACTGCAATAAACACACAAATTAACCCGTAATACCAAGGCCAAGCCCCAGCCCCAACCCATACAGAACCAAAGGGACAACGTGCCACAATTTCAGTTTGGTATTCCACTGCTGTTGCTGTTGCTGCTACTGCTGTTGCTGTTGCTGCTGATGTTGTTGCTGCTGCTGTTGCTGCTGTGGTTATTCCTGCTGTCGTAAGCAGTGGCTGTGGCAATGGCAGTGGCAGTGGCAGCCAGGCCAGCAACAGCGCACATAAATAATATATTACAATTTTAATTTGTCTCTAATCCCGTTGGACATTGAATGGCTTGTGGCTGCCACCCCGAGTAGGGCAGGGATTTGGTTTCAAGTCCGGGTCCGGCTTTTATAAATTGCTTGAATGAATACACCGCAGCCCAGCAGCCCAGCAGCCCAGCACCCACAGCACCCAGACTAGGTTCCTGGCCAATGTTTATCTGTATATAGATTTGTAGCCACGCAACAATGCATACATAAATCAAATGAAACGCGCTACGCGCTGACAGAGCTTATATGATGTGGATGAAGATGATGATGATGATGTTACCAAGACAAAAGGTAGTTTTGCCTTCTCCATCCTCCACTCAACGCGGGCTGCTCCCTAATTGAAGGCTGAGGTGAGCTTACGGGGTGCGTTGATTGAATGCTCTCTGTGCGGCTGTTGACCAGCTCTGACAGTGGCTGCAAATAAGTCACACAGTTGAGCGTGTTGTCTATTTGTTAAGGCTTAAAATCCAAGCTGTGATATGACTGGCTGTTAGTCAAGAAAAAAGATTTGCCTGAGGGAGGAAATGCAGCCAAAGACAATGTAAATAATAACATAAATAAAGGCAGCCGATGTGCACGAATATTCGCATTTTGTTGCTTTAGAAAAATGCTCGGATTTTATCATTACATGCCATCGTTCTCTTACTTTAACAATCTACTTTGCTTGCCTTTATTATTATTTTTTCACTCATTTTTTATTCACTTGATTTGGCGATCCTTCGCCTTCGTTGCTTTCATTAAATTAATTCACCAAAATTCATGGCAAACTTGGCACTGCTCTTTACTATTTCATTCATTACTCTCTCCCAATGTCATCTGCTATCAACGTCCGCTTGTTTACGATAGTTTCAAACACACACACACTGCGTATACGCAATCTACGCATACACTTAATTCAGTTGACTAAAATCGCAAACGTTTCGATTGTAGTAGATTCCCGAACGCCAACGCCCCCCCCCCACCCACACCCACACCCACTAAAAATCGCGATTTGAGTCGCAAGCACTCTCGACAATAGCCTGCAGCACTAACGGCACTAACAGTTACGGCAACCGAGTGGAGAGTGCAGAGTGGAGTGGAGAGGCAGCAAAACCAGAAAACAACAAAATTCAACAAGCTTTGGGGCATGAATGGGGCCATGCCATGCTGCCATGCTGCCTGCTGCTTGCTGCCTGCCAGTGTTGCCATTGCGATTGCTTCTCCACGTTTTGCCGAGGTCTTTTGCAGTTGCCTGGGATCTCTCTGTGCCATGCCTGGCTATTGCTTTCACGTCTCTTTTATTATTTCACGCCATTTCAACAGCCGTGAGCAACAAGATTATTTATGCGTTTTTCTCGCCCAGTCCCAGGCACGCTTTAAAATCGTCGAGTCGAGTCGAGTTGAGTTGAGTACGCCAACCCCCAGTCCGGGGTTGTATGGTGGTTGTATGGGGGGGGGAACGCATTTTGTAGACGCGCGTGTTTGGACACAAGTTAGCTGCTGGGTGGGGTGAGGGTGGCGGGGAGACATGGGGCCGAGTAGCAGTCGTTTCCACTGACATTGCCATTGCCTACTTCGCGGCGCTGTTACAATGTGCGCGGCAAAAGAACCAGAAATAACTGTGGCCAGTGGGTGGAGGAGCAAGTACGCGCAGGAGCTGCACGAAAATCTGGTGGAAAGTAGCAGGACGGCGGAAGGGGAAGGGGAAGGCGCATACGAAAATTGGAGTGCCATAAAGACGGGAGACGTCGGCGTCGGGCTCTGCCACTGTTATTGTGATTTTTGGCAATGAATACGAAATGGTTGAACATCTCCGTTCTCGTTTTCATTCACGTTTGCTGCCATCTCGTTTACACCCATGTCTCCCGCTGCCCCGCTGCCCTGCTGCCTCTCCTGCTGCCCCTCTCCCACTGCCACTGCTGCCTCTCTTTGCTGCCCCATCGCTCATCACTTTCGTCTCTCTTTTGGTCTTTTGACAAATGGCTTCGATGATGTTTTTTATTGCCCAGACCTATCCAATGTGCCACTGCTGTGCCACTGCTGTGTCTTGTCTAGCTATGGCTCTGTGACATCGTTATATAGCATATATATATACCATATATCGCCATTGCGCATACGTAAAACTTCAACTTGCTTTTGGAGCATATTTTGTTCATTACAGACTCCTCTCCCTACCACCCTCCTGCCTGCCTGATACTCCTCCTCCACCTCCTGCTACATTTACGGTTGGAATGTATTTTTGGGGCTAATCAAATATTTGTTTTTCCTAGCCGCCCCCCCAACCCCCGCTATCTTTGCCTCTATGCATGAGTTTTATTTGTTGTACTCTACGGGGCAGAAAAGGTAAGCCAGAACTGACCAAAAGCTGTGCGCTACAGGAAGGAAAGTACAAGAGTTTTTAAGCGGTCGAAGCAGCGGTCTGTTTTTATCTACCCAAACGGATTCAGCTGCTCAGCCAAAACTCTTTATTTAGCTTTAATTTCCCAGCCACTTTCAATATTCCGCTGCCCGAAAATAATTACTACAAGGGTATTCGCCAGTTCGTCTTTTGTTTGGCTTCGCCTGCTCTTCCTGTGTTGTGTTGTCTGTTTTTTGCTTTCGGTTTCTCTTCGGCTCTTATTTTTTTTGTTTTTCTTTTTATTGTTGTCATGTTGCTTTGGCCGTAATGGCAGCTCGTAAAAATGTTTCATTTATGCTAAATTCATTTTTGTGCCTTCGAAATCTGTTGCCGCGCGCCAAAGTAATAAAAGGATTCTTTCCATTTGCTGCCAGCCATTCCATCATGGCCCCAGACCCATCCATCCGTTCTGCAGACCTTCTCCTCCCCCCCAGACTCATACCCATCATCCATTCATCCATTCGTTCATTCATTCGTTTCCCTGTCTAGGTGGGAGGTTTGCTTCCACGCTTCGCTTTCTTTGTGTGTGTGTGTTTTGTGGCTTCCGCTGCAGGGTGGGCGGTGGCACAGTTTATTGGTCTACAAATTATATTTGCTTTGTGTTCGGGCAGTTAATGAGTCCGTTAATGTTGTGTGTTAGCGCTTTTGAGTGTTCATAAAATAAGCGAGTGCATACTGAGTGGAAGACTAGAGAGCAGACAGCAGAGCAGACAGCAGAGCAGAGAGCTGTAAATCATGGCCACTCGTCAGCTATTCATGGACTCAACACCACTCCACTCCACTCCACTTCGGTGTCGCTGGCTTACCCTTTTCTTACCCTTTGATGCCGCATAATTACGAGTACCCAGCCAATAATGTGCATTCAAATCGTTAAAATCTTGGAGCCTCTTAAACAAGGCGTAAAAACTCAACCTGTTTGCCGCTTTATGGTGGCCATGAAAAGTGCGAAAATAATAAAATAAAAATAGTTCAATGGCGTCCACGTTGCGCGCCTGCCGGCTAATTGCTGAATTCACTTAGCACTTTGGGCGCCCAAAAATCAAACTCCAAAACTTTTCATGGCATACTCAGATTTTGGGGACAAAATTTTTAGCAATCTCTTTTTAGTAGTAGTTCCAGTTCCTACCCCAAGCACTGCTCAGGGGAGTGGGTCGCAGCAGACAAATCAGAAACCCAACAAGCTGTGCAGCAATTCACACCCCCCCACCCGCACCAGCAATGGACAGCACAGCAGAGCACAGATCAGCGACCTACCCAGCATTCGGGCCAGAACCAGCGAAGCGTTGAGCAAGTGACAAGCATTAAACTGCTGGGGGTTGGGGTTGTGGTTTGAGGGGGGAAAGTGGCGTAGCAGGCGAAGAAGAAAACTGTAAGATACCCACAGCACCCCCACCCCCACCGCCATGTCATTAAATGCGAGAATCCATTAAAAGCCGAAAATCAAACCAACTTTATTGAATATCAAATTAACATGTTCATAAAAATGCGCACATTAAATTAAAAGCCAGCGCCTGGCTGATGGCAGAAACAGAGAGTGCCAACACAGAGCCAGAGTGTCAGCGAGAGAGATAGTACCCGAATCGTGGGAGAAAGAGAAAGAAACATAGTCAAGGAAGAGAAGGAGAAAGAACGCGTAGAGATGGAGACAGATTCCACAGCCAAAAACCAATAACAATTTCAGTGGCTGTGGCTGGTGGCTGGTGGTGCGAAAAGGAAATAATAAAAATTAACCAGCAAGCACACACAAAGACAGCGAAAAAGCATCTCGCCAGATGGAATAAACTACGTTTATGGGATCCGAAGCATTTAAGATCGGATGAAGAAGTGAAATTAAATGATAAATTGATTGAGGGATTCAGGGATTTTAAGTATATTGCAAAAGTAGTATAAAGATTGAAGAGCTGCCTCGCTTTAAACTTTACTTTACTTTGATTTGAGTGCACCCCTTTCCTTACTTGCTTTGGTGTGTTCAATAATGAGCTGGCCGGCTTTCTCTCTCAGTGGTAGGCACAGAGCCATTTCTTTCTTTGCGTTCCAAAATAGTTTACCGGCTCTTTAGACCCTCAACCTTTACTATCAAACGGTTCTACGTATTCAAGGCATGGGACGCCTTGTACCTCCATACATATTGGATCTTCATTTATTAATCTATTTATTTATATTTTTGAGCCAAACAAATTCAAGACAATTATTCAAGACAAAGGTAGGACATTACATTTTATATATTTCTTATCAATTTATGTGCAGATTGAATTGTTTTATACTGCTGGAATAAGTTAGAAAATATACATATGCAAAATGTAGTAACAGAATAATTTCATATTAAAATTAATGTACATTTAATGCACAATTCAACATAACTAAAAGAGCGTAAATTAGTTCCTAGTCTGTTCAAATAACAATTCTCCTGCCCAGCTAATACCACGATTTTGCACCGGCATAAACTCTATGCTGTGCCCGTCGGAACACTTCTTGGAAGCTGTTATGTGAGGCCTTTGCTTTTGTTGGCCTGCGAAAATGGCAAGCACATTTTATTTATTTATTAAGCTTAGGTGACAAGGACATTGGCGGATGTTCTCCCCATCCCACTCCACCCCCTAACATACATTTTCTTTCATTCCACCACAATGCCAGAGTCCTTATTCGCGTCTCCTTTTCTCTCGCTCCCTCTCTCTCTCTCTCTCTCTCTCGCGCTTTGTGGCCTGTCTTTGTGTGTGTAATTAAGTGAGGCATAAATAAAATGCCTTTTTAGTATTCATCACAATTTATGCTAAGCTCTCAAAGCATCAAGTTGCCTATGACAAGGCGCCACAAGAATCTTTTCTCGGCTCTGGATCTGGACTGGGGGTCTTGTGCCACTCTGTTGCATAACTAAGTGCGCCAGTGGCAGTAGGGGCCGGCGGGTGGGCAGGGCGGCAGGGCGACTGGGTGGGTTTATTGGATGTTGGCCCTGGTCTGGGAGGATTACAAGAACCCAGCGCTAGTTCGGGGTTTGGGGCACCTCGCACATTCCACATTCCACGATTCGCGTCGTCGGCTTCGAAGCTCATCAAATATGCAATTAAATCAGTTTCCGTTTAATTAAACCGGAAGTGCGTTGGTTTTCAGCTCTCTCTCTCTCTCTCTCTCCCTCCCTCCCTCCCACGCATACACACTCATACTGGTTATGTATTGGTATCTCCCTATTCATTCTCTCCCGCTCCCTCTCTCTCTCTCCCACTCTAGCTGCGTATTGCGGTTTGATGTTTAAGTGCTGCGAAGGCGCTTGGAATTTTTACATTTTTATGAGGATTTTTTTCACTGCATTTCATTTTCCTTGCCCCACTCCGACGTCTGACTACTATATTTCTCTTCCTCATTGGTTATTTTGCATTTTATTGAATTGAAAATAGTAGACGGAGTAGCAGGAGCAAAGAGTGAGAGCTGGATAAGCAGGCAAAGAGATGAAAGCGAGTCGAGGAAAGAAGGCTTAGCCCCGGCAATTAGTTAGCCATTGGCATTGCCATTAAGTTGAAATGCAATTTGCCATTGCAAAAGTTGCCTTGACTGCTGCCTGAGCTTTAAGGCAACCAACCATCAGGCAAGCAACCAGTAGGCAGCCGTGAGTAGGCAGAGTAGCTCATCTGACTAATTAAACCACGCGAATTGTGCGCCTAAAGTTATGCCACACTCCACAACAATTGCCTGCCACCACTGCCACTGCGTTTTCCACTAGCACAGAGTCGCTTTCTGTTTCTGTTTCAGTTTCTGCTTGCGCCAGTGCCAGTGCCCAGTGCCAGTGCCTGTGCCTGCTTGTTGTGCTTATTTCTTAATTATTAATTAAGAATGAAAACAAGGCAAAAACAGTAAGTTGCATGCGCGCACTTTCGCTGCACAGCAAACTCAGTGCTGAAATTGCCACAATTTCGCTGCAGAAACGCCCGTGGGCGTGCAAAAGGCTTTACACACACTCTAACATTTGATGGAATGGCGGGTATGCTTGACATTTCTGTGTGATCAGTAAGTGAAAATATAGTTTATCATTATTGGGTTAAGTTTCCGCTGTTAAGGTGGAACTTTGTACAGCAAAAGTTTTGAAAATTTCATTCATTATCTATTGATTGCTGCAATTTTCTTCGGTAACATATGATTGGTACAGCAGCTCTAACATGTTAACAGTGCAGCTTTACAGCCTGTTAGCGCTCGCCCTTAACAGCCTGTGGCCGCTCCCAGTGCCAGCTCACTGTTAGCAGCGCTCTCACGATCCACATGGCTCTTGAGCCGTCTCAACTTGCAGTAAGCGGCTAGATCTAATTACCAACACCCGTAACGAACAGCCATTAATAAATATTTGTATAAGTAAAAACTTGAACAGTAGAATTTAATTTTCACTGAATTCGTTTTTAATATCTAAAATGATTTCCCCTGCAACGAAGAGCATCACAGAATTTCGCTTAAGTTTTCTGCCTTTCATTCTTGTGTTTTGTCTACACTTTGGCAGCATCGTCCGTACTTTTGGATATGGCAACTGTGTCACAGCCCCGTACCCCACACCCGCAGCACTTGTATATCTTGGGTATTATCCAGGGTTGTCAACGGCAACCAACGACTGCTGCTGCTGCTGCTGATGATGATGATGATGGGTAGATGAGAAGGACTCTGGCGATGAAGACGTTGTTGCCATAAGTTAATTTGCGTCTCATATATGCATGTGCTTGCATATGCATGTGTGTCAACCGGTACTGTGCGTGCGTGTGTGTGCATACGGGTGTACTGTACATATGTGTGTGTATTTTGCATTATAACTTGAAAATTTAAATGCCCTAAGTGATACAACTTGAAACTGTCTTTACAAGTGGCCATATACGTAGGTACGAGTATGTACAGATGTCTCTCCTCCCTGTGGCTTGTTCTACCATTTGATACCCAGTATCAGCAGAGCAGAAGCGGGTGTATGGGATACAAGGTAAGGTATGTGTACAGGTGTACAGGGGCAGCAAGACTCAGCAGAGCAAAAACACTTGCTTTAAACAATATTAAAAAATATTTCTCTCGACCACTTGTGTATCCCAAATACAGGATAGGTGCCCCACTGCTAGTCAGAAATGTGCTCATCATTTTGTGTTGTCTGCGGCTTTTGTAATTAGCATGAAAATAACTTTGCTCGCTCTGCTTGAGGCGGCACACACAAAACGCTTTAAAGAAACAGAAACAGATGCAGAAACGCAGCCACACACACACAACATCATTTGAAGGTAAACCCACACGAATGTCGGACGGTGTACTTGGCAGATAATTGAAACAAATGCATATTTAATGGATGGCGCATAGAGAGGCTGCTAATATGTGTCATCTGTCAATAAAGATGTTATGTTTCGGTTTTAGTAATTGATTTTGCGTATTTATCACGCAAATTAATGCTAATTGTGAGCTAATATGACAAATTTATCACCACAACACACACCCACCCAATCCACTCCAAAAAACCCAACACCAGCACTGCGTATGATTGATTTGCTTGAGTGCTACTCACACAGAGCTTCCCACTGTCCCACTGCGGTTTCATTGAACTCTCTCGCTCTCTCTCTTTCTCTCTCTCTCTCTTGGGTTTTTGGACTTTCCTGAGGACTATTATACTTAGGGCCACATGATAATTGCATCAATTAAAATGCCAATTCCGTGGAAAACGGTGTGGATATTATTCGGGGCCAGCCATCATCATTACGTACTCGTATTACTCGTATAACATGAAATGTCTGCTGACCCTTTTGCCCATAATTTCGAGCAACATGCCCCTACATATGTCTGTTATGTGGGTCTTGCATTCCTTTGCGCGTCATTAGCCAATGACGTTGAAAAGCTTCAGTTGCAGAATAATTCGTTATTTTTTTGGAGTTCTTCAAAACAGTTTCTCCATAGGAAAACTGCACAGCCCCATTTGTAATTTTTAACAAAATTTTTGTATCTCTGCTATCAATTTATTTTCATTTAAATATACCTATATCATTTTTTCTTGCATAATATTTACACAATGGAAATTTACACTTGAATTTGAGTTCATTGCTTGCATTAATATTTATTTAAGGAATTACTCAACAATAAAAGTTTAACAATTCAACTGTTAAATATACAAAAAATGTGCAATGAGAATTTACTGCAAATATTTTACAATTTACTCAAAATAGTTTTTCAGAACATCAGACGCGAGCAAACACACACACAACACACTGCACACAGCACAGAGGGGGGAAACGAACCCAAAGAAACATTCTTTACTCTTTCTTCTGCTTGCCCTTTCTTTTTTTTGTTTTTGATTCTTTTCTTATATTTTTTTGTTGTATTTTTTGTTCAATTTTAATTACGAAACTTTTCATTTCGCTACGCTGCGCCTCAGAGGGGAGTGATGGGAGTGGGTTGGTGGGTGGCGCCACGCTTGATTACAGGGCGTGCTTATGCGCTGATTGCTCGGCTATGGGTGCCCATTCACTGCCACTGCCACTCCTGCCCATTAGCTTCCATCCTCATCCCTCACTCCCTCCCTTTCACTGATTGTTTCATGCAGCTTGACTTTGCCATCATTATTGGCTATTGGGTTTGGTTGTGTTTCCTTTTTCCTTTTTCCTTTGCCTCTCTCGCTCTCTCTTTTGATTCCTCGTTTGATTCTGTTTCTTTTTTTGCTCGTTTTCGGTTTGAATGCCACATAGTTGTCCTTTTTATTATTAATTTTCTTTTGTGGGTTTTGCAAGAAGCCCCAAAAGTAACGAACAACGAACAACTCTTTATCAAACATTTTTGTGATGTTTTTATTACTTTCCAAATACTTTTCTGTGTGGCTCTTTTCGGTAATTATTTGCACAATGCCGCAAAAAACACAAGAAGAAGTAGAACTCTGGCTGAGTTCAAGAAGCGAAACTGCAGGGAGAAACACACTTTCTATGCTGTATCTCTGCGTGATTGTCCCAGAGCTTCTTTGGCATATTTTCCTGTCTAATTTCATGAGAAATTTGTTATGATCCTTGAAGTAAGTGTACAATTGATGACTTTTCTGGCTGATTGCACCTTTACCTTTTTAGGGAGGTTTCGGTTACGGTTTCGTTTTCCACTTAACCTTTTTTTTTTTTTTGGCAGGTTGAACTTTTGTCCAAAAGGCAAAATGCCGAACATATTTCATGCGGACTACTGCCAAGTTTAAATCAACCAAATTAATTTTACAGAAATTAATAAAAAGACATTGAGACCAAAGCGAAATGATATGTTCCCTTCCGTTGCGCTTAACCATAACCATAAAAAACCAAAAGTCTTTAAATTTTTGCATGCCACATGTTCTGTTTTGTGGCCAAAGTGAAATATGCTGAAAATGTTGGCCGCCACAATGCCGGCAGGCAAAAAGAGTTGACAGCCCACTCCTGCTGAGAGCGGGACAGCTGCACAGCAGAGCAGCAGCAGCAGCAGCAGCAGTCGTGGTGAGTGAGTGAGACAGCTGCACAGCAGTCATGTGACTGTGGGTGGAGTGAGTGAGTCAGAGCAGCTGCTGCTGCTGCTACGACGAATTACAATTATGATGACACAAATTGGTTATGTCTTCTGTGCCAACCTCTCTGACTCTCCTCTCTCTCTCTCTCTCTGCATCTGTGTGTGTTTGTCTTCAAGTATATTCTTTTTTTGAACAACCAAAAAATGTCAGTATGGATACCTAGACAGTATGAGAATATATAGTACACACATGACATGTGAGGCTTGTCATCGTTGGGATTCTCTTGCTGTACATTTTTCTACTGCTTGCTGCTGCTGCTGCTGCTGCTGCAAAATGTCTAAAGGGATACAACACAGGGATACACACAACCCACAAAAAGCAAATAAAAATAAAATCGTAAAAAATCGTAAAGTATAATGCTGAAAAATGTATGCTAAAAATTGGCTAGCTGCTGGGTTTAGCCTTTGCCTAACATAAAAAAATATGAAATTACATATAATAAAAACAGCAAACAAAAAAATCAAGTCATAAAGTTGTTTGCCATTGCGTATGCGTTGCCGTTCCACTCCTTTGTTGCTAGGGAAGGGGGTTGGGTGTTGGGGTCATGTACCAGGCGGAATCCCAAGCAAAAAGCCGGTAGGAAGATTGCTGCGGTGTCTGCTGGCTCTCGTTTTGCATCTTTATGCGTCAAAAAGTAACTAGAACAAATTGCATTTGATTAGCTCGATTATGGAGTGGATGGCATGCCCCTGGATGATATATGAATAACTAAGTGGCCCAGCAGTACCAGCCAGCAGCTTAAGCCAAAAGTGAAGGTACTTTTGCCTTAAAGATGATTTAAAGACGAAGAAGTACCAGCAAGAGGCAGCTTAGCCAGTCACGTGTAATGCAGCGAGCAATTCAGTGATTAAAATAACTCTCTGTAAGGGTAACGCTTCTGATTTTGGAGACCCTGTTCTTAGGCAGAGTTCCCTTGTGGATTTCCTCGTTGTAAATAATACCCAACAGATATAACCTTTGTGTGAAAGTCAATTGTATGCTCAATGGCTAATAACCTCCGGCTATATATGCGCCATGGAGTGGGTGTTATGCAGTGTTAGTGGGCGAGGGTTGGAAAAACAATTTGGTGCCACAGACCTGCTGCATACAAACGACTATTACCAACCCTGTGGGCTAGGGCACACTGCCTGCCACACCAACCCACGCAGAGGAAACAAGCAGCTTTCCCACCTGGCCACCACCTGGCTGCCTGGCCACAGTAGAAACAACAAAGAGAACATATAAATAACATTCTTGCGCGCTGCTGGAATGGCGGCGTGGGGTGGGTTGACCGAGCGGACAAAATGAAAATTGTTTACGCTGCCCACGAAGGAGCGCTCCTTTCTGCCAGAGGAGCAGCCACAGGAGCAGCAGAATAGAATACCTCGTGTAGAGGCAACAGCAGAAGACATTAAGTTATTAAATTATTGTTTCGACCATAATTTCAACGACACTAAAATTAAAAAGCCATTACCAAGAAGCCAGGAAGCCAGGCAGCATTATTTGCTAAAAAAAAAAAGAAGAATGAAGCCAAATGGAGCGAGGCACAAGGAGGTGGAGCCCCCCATTCCTTGTGGCAGCAAAATATATTTCCGCTTAATTTATTAACGATTTTTGTTAGCCATAAACTTTACATGCGTGTGTGTGTGTGTGTGTGTGTGTGTGTGGATGCCTCCCTTCCTATTTTGCTGTGCGGCGCGCACTAAGTGATTTTTATCTAAGACAGCGGCTGTTGTATGCGTTTTTTTTTACGATTTTCACATAATTATAATTGAAATTGCGACGGAGAAGAAGACGCCAAGGACTTCCATTCGAGTGCCAATAAATAATAGAATCAAGTCATAAACTGATAAATGATGTGCCACCATCATCAGGATGAGGATGAGGATGAGTAGGCGAAGGCACACAAAGGGAGTGGGAATGGGAATGGGATGGGAGCCGGAGAAAGCACTCCCTCTCTTTGGGGCTGTAATAAACAAAGTTAATCATTTAGGATAATTGAAATTTTTACGAGACACTCAAAGTTATGTTTGCCTCTTTTTTTTTGCGTCTTTCTCTTTTTTGTGTGGCAGGTATCCTTACGCCCAGGATGCTCATTAGGGCATCCAGCCCAGCAGGAGAGCGGCTAACAAGGGTGAATGTTGTGGACGCTGGATGGCCAAGTGCTGTGTGGTACTTATCGATGCAAACTGTTGATTGGAACCCAGCCTCTATGCTGTTGAAAACAAAGGCTGAACAAGTACGAGCTGGCCATAAATAAAATCCAGCACGTGGCTCATGAAAAGCGCCCGAAAGTGTGCAACAGAACTGCGGGTCAGCGAGTCAGCCGACAAGTGAGAAAAGTGTCCACGGGGGGATATTGGCGGCAGGTGGCAGGATGTAGGGAAGCAAAAGCAAGGGTGTGGCTGTGTGTTTGCAGCATTTTAGCAGCAACAAAATGTACGTTAAAGGTTTCGGTTTGAACTTAAGCTAATTTCCAATTGCTATTATGGCTATAGAGCACTAATAAAACTCGCTGATCTGTAAAAAAAGGACAGCTTTCAAGAATATTATATATGGAAATGGCAACAAAATATAACAAAAATCCCATAAGCAAAATGCCTTGCAATGAGTAAATGATTTAAGAATGAAATAAATAAGGCAAAAAGATGTTCAGTCAATGACAACTTAGATTAAATGGAATTCTCTCTCTCTTCTGGTGGCTCAAAACTAGGCTTTCAATGCTGGCAATAAATGATAAAATTAATAACAACATTTACACAAGATGTGTGGCTTAAACAAACCCATTTATGAGAGCCAAAAGATTAGATACGATAACAATCAATAGGCATGTGTAGCTGCCATTTAAACTAATAAATGTTGATTATACCTTAAGCTAAAAAAGCTTTAAATTAAATAACATAAACCCTTGCACCCTTACACCCCTACCCCCCTCTGACAGACCTGGAACAAAAGTTATCTCCTCTTCTACACCCATTTCGTTAGCCAGTGGAAAAAAGTTGAATGCCATCGCCATCATTCGCCCCACAGCAACCCAAAAACGGAAAAACTTGCTGGCAAAATACATTAAAATTAAATATTAAATTTAAGTGCATCATAAACGCAAAACAATGAACCCATCAGACATCAGCCATCAGCCAGTGAGAGACAGAGACAGAGACAGGACAGGCAGCCACCACAGGCTGCCACAGTTGAGTGGAATGCTACCTTTAGCTGTGCACCAAAAAAAAAAACAGAGTCGTGGAAGAAGTCGGGCAGCTCCAACCCCAGCAAAAAAGGGTGGCGGAAAGGGGCAAAAGAAAAACCCAAACTTAAGCCAACTGACAATATGTTGAACCCAAATGGTGGCATGAGCCTTGGTGACGCGCTTGGGGCCTGGCCGGGATTATGCTGCAGAAGCAGCAGCGAAAAGCAAAAAGCATTTGCGCAAAAAAAATGGAAGGACACATCACGGGCTGGGTACTTGCCACTGCTACTACGACTAGCGGTGGTCCTGCTGCCACTGCCACTGGCACTGGCACTGCCACTGCCGCTGCCACTGCACTTGTCGATATCGACGTCAAAGTCTCGTAATGCCAGCACTCGCACTTGTCAGCCTAAAAGATGACAGTGATGGCAATGTGTTATTCTTGCCACGGTGGAGGCTTGGATTGGGCTGCTGCCTGCTTGCAAAGTGGCGTGGCCCTTGTGGGGCGGAGGGTTAACACATATTACCGCCCTTGCGTATTGATGTCGATCAAACCAATACATGTCCATATACATATATTCATGGCAGCAGATCTCTCTGTGTGTGTGTGTGTGTGTGTGCTCCTCGTCTGTATATCCAACGCTCAATTGAGGTCATGTCCATGCGGCATTCATTGTCGACATCGGCAATGGCAACGGCGATGGCGATGGCGTCGGCGACGTATGCCAAAGCATTAACTCGGCATTTGTTTCAAGCAAGTCCGAGGTGGCATGGGTGATGGGTGGTGGGTGGGTGGAGTGGGACAGTGGCTGCCATCACCCAGTCGACAGATAGCGCAAAAGTTTGGGCCGAGAGTTGCGACATATTGAAAATCATTGCACATACACACACACACACACACACACACACAGAAAGAGTGCCAGCAAAAAGAAACCAGAACGGCGAGGAGTTGCTTTTGTGGGGAGGGGGTAGAAGCATTAGATACCCTAGAAGTTCTATTGCAAATGTAGCTAAAGAAGGCTCCCGAAAATCTAAGATTTTGGAGAGTGTTTTGCATAGAAAAATACACGCGAAGTCGAGCCGGAAGCCTTGGCAGTTAGTGCTCCATAAATGTTTCGTAGCTTAAGAATTGCATTGTTAGCCTTCATAATTTAAAGTTCAAACAAATAAGTAAAGGAAGGACATGGGACACAAATACTTACATATCAAGAAAGTCCCTCTCGTACAAACCTCCGCTGCAAACCAGTATACCCTCTCTGGCCAAAAGCTACAGCGGAAAACAAAACAAAAAGAAGCTGCAAAAATGTATGAAAAGACAAACGGCATTGGCATCAATTTTTATTTGCCTCTCAGTATGTGTGTATTCTGTGTGTGTGTGTGTGTGTTTGTGTGTGATGGCACGAGGAGAAACAATTTTTATTACATTGAAAATTTGCATAAAATATTTAAGCCAAATGGTCGGTCGATTGTATGGGCATGGCAATGGTAAAACTTTCTTGATGCGATGGCAGGCAGCAGCCGCCCCCTTTCTCACAGCCTTTCGCGTGTGTTTAGGCCTTTCGCCTACTGCACTGATGGGTTTGTTGTTGTTGTTTTTTGACAGGCCTCGGGGGCAGGCAAATAGCACCGAATGACAGTTGTGGTTTGGGGGGAGGCAAACACACACACACACACAGATGCATGCCCATAACTCTTTAACGTTTGATTTGCAATTTAAGTTGTGTGGGGGCTTAAGGGCCCTTAAGCCAGCTCTCCCAAAAATTAAGTACAGTCTCAGCACATAGAAACTTTAAGCTGCAAAATATTTGAGAGTTTGAGAGTGAAGAGAGAGGTGTACAGAAAAAAACAGAGAGCTGCAGAGAAAAAGCTTCAAGGATTCGTTGCACGTTCGCATCTTTAACGCCATATGTTGCCCCCTTGTGCACACAGAGAAGGAGAGTCAGAGAGAGAGAGTGGCGAAGAGCCCCAGTAGCACATATCCTTTATCTTATATACCTTATTTTATGCCTGCACCACTCTCCATACTTTCTAGCACCCCGCACACCCCGCCATCTCTAGCACCCATCATTTGTAGCATCCATGTTGCTGCTGTTGCTGTTGTTGTTCGTCGCCTCTTTGGCCAATAGATTGTGCCACCACACTTTGGCATTTTATAACATAAACTTTCATTTGTTTTCTCTTTTTTTTTTTTCTTTTTTTGTTAGTTCTTGTAATGCGCTCATGTAGTTGGCTGCGTGTGTGTGTGTTTTGGGGCACATATGTTAGGCCACAAGCACACACACATAGCAACTAGTCTGATGTCTTGACATCTGTCTACCAGAGGACCAACAAACACCCACAGCCCCATCCTCGCTCGGCTTTGACAATCGTCCAAAAATGTAGATTTGCATGCACATCAGCATGGGGCATACATTTATCTCGCCGACTGTCGACAGTTGTTGGGCCTCCACCACCACCCCCCACCCGCCTTAATGCGATGCCAGGCCAAAGAAGAGGCAGCAGCGGCAGCAGAAATAGCAGCGAAAAAGAAGCCTAGAGAAGAGGGCAGGCCAAAAGGAGACTGGGAAGACAATTTAAATGGGGAAAAACTTGAAATTAAGTAGGGAATTTTAGCATTAAGTAGAACAGCCAATGATCAACACAGAATTTGATTGAAGAGAGAGCAGCTTCCAATTAACTTTAACTCACAATTAATTTTAGACTGTTTGGCACATTTTGTGATTTATTAAATCTATCTGTAAACGTTAAACATTCAATGAATTTTCTTCATGTTAAATATTTGCAAATAGCAGCTAAAATGACAGGCTCAGAGATCTGGGCGTGCACATCGAATATTTGGCAGTGCCTTGACCACTGTACTTGCAGACTCGTGCTCGTAGTAAATGAAAATCAATGAAAATTCATGGAAATGCAATACCAGTAAACCGATGACCAGGCAGAGCAGCTACACCCACAGAGCGTACCCAGTCGAACGGACATCAGGCCAGGGACATGGTCATATCGATTCCCTGCATAAAGTTGAACCATCAGCCAGGCTGGGATGCATGCAGCAGGAGCAGGAGCAGGAGCCGGCAAAGTGTATTTGATTGATTTCGAGTAAATGCAACAGTTTATTTGCATATTTTGCAGAATGTTTCTTGCACAACGAACGGACGGTAAACGGTAAACAGAAGTACGAGTATATTACAGTACGAAATATGCAAAATATTTAAATTGCCAAAATAACCCACACACACACACACACACACACACACACACACACAAAATAAAAGGTCAGAACATTTGGGTGGCGTCTGCGGCGGTCAAAGGATCATTGATGGTACGTTGTGCAGCTGCAGTTGCAGCTGCAGAAGCCAAACGAATTTTATAGAAAATTTAATAAAAATGCAACCCACAAAATAAAGTGCAGTGGGGTGAGAGGGTGAGTGCAAAAGGGAAATGCCAATGAATATAAGAAATATACGAATAAATATGCTATTTACTTTTATTGCATTTCAATTTTTGCTATCAAAGCATCAGCCACAGCCAGCCAGCAGCAGCCAGCCAGTCAGCCAGAGCCAATGGACATATTCAGAAGTTATGGATTTTTGTACCATAAAAGGATTCCCATTTCCCACATTTTTGCCACAGCTGCTTGATATTTTATGGATATTTTATATGGAATTTAAAATGCAATTCCTTTGCAGAGGCTCTCTCCGCCTGCTCATCTGTCTGTCAGCTGCTTTTTGGCCCAACAACTGATTTGTTATCAATAAAGCCCAGCCAGAGGCCAAAAAGATTTGCCAAAAGACAATGGCGATAGCTGGCACAGGGCTCGTCATCAGTGTTAGTGCCATTTGGTAAGAAAAACACTCCATTTATGCTGCCTTAAGCCGACCGACCCCCTTACTACCCATAATATGAGCGTATTCATTACTTATCGTAATACGAGCATGTGAATCCTATATGAACCTTCGTGTCCTGTTGATTCCCATCTTTATGCCTGCCAACTACTCCGGGAACTGCGTTGCACACTCTGTTTATGGGAGGAGCCACTGTGGCACGGCACTTGTAACGCAATTGAGTGTCCCTCCCCGGACTAAAGAAGAGCTTTAAGGGCTCTGCCAGAAAGTTGTTCCTGCCTGCCTCTATATCCTGTGTGCGTGTGTGTGTGTGCTGGCAATTCTCATGACAATGCAATGCTGCAGATAATTGCACGTTACAGGGTTCTGTACGGTAACAAGCGACCAGCAAGCCAACGCCAACGCCAACAGAGACCAGCATCCAAAGTTGGTTGTGGCCTTTGGATGGAAAATTCGGTTTCCATTTTTGTCCAGTCGCTTCGAAGACAAAATCAAAATCCAACAATATGGCAATAAACGAATTTTCGTTATAACAATGCAGTTGACCATCGGAACAGCCCCCACACCACACCACACCACACCACCACCACCACCCCACACACCCATGCAACATGAATGGCCTTCCTCTCTGTGTAGCCCAAACTGCGTTCAACCACATGCAATTTTGTTTGGATGCTGATACCCCATGGCCAGGGCCAAAAAGGAGGTAATGGCAGCCAATGGTCAGTGCTGGGACTTGCTAGCCACAATTTTGATGGGCAGGAGGAGGAAAATGTCCCTAGGTGTTGGCCACATGGGAGCGTAGCGTAGTCCAAAAACGCAGCTATTTGTATTTTGTTACAGGACATGCTGTCAGTGGCCATATCCTTTACTCGCACACAGACACAGACAAACAGACAGGCAGGCAGGCAGGCTGGCAGACGGAGCGCAGTGAAGTTGGCTGGATTTTTATTGAAATTGTTCTATGGGCGAAAATTCATAACTGTGGCAAAGGCACACTGTACAGTGCACTCCCCCCACACACAACGATATTTGGGCGCCGAATATCGTTCAATGCGATGCCTCTGGGCAGGGCGGGACTGTCCTTATTGAATTTTCAGGACTATTTTCAGGAAATATGTTTGTTAATACTATGATTGTGTATGTGTGTGTGGTGCTCTGGCTAATTTAGCTGCAATGAGTGTAACTTTGGTCTATCAATTCCGGCACTTCTTTAGTGTCATCGTGGAAATGATAATGAAAAAGAAACCGTTTGCCGTCGATTGCCTTATCAAATGCTGAATTGAGTGGTCGGCCACCTCTGTCGCCTCTGTAACAGTATCTGCTGGCCTAGTCTCAGTTTTTAGTCTTTGTCAACATGTCGTCGTGGATTGTGTCCACCACAGAGCTGCACAGCTGCGCTGGTGCCCATACCACCACACGAACTGGCGGATCCAGGCACAAACGTATGATCCTAATGGTGTGGCACAGTCTGACGGAGAAATGCGAGAAATTTGGACAATTTCTGAGGCGAGAGACGAACAAACCGCTGCCGAAAGAGCTGAGGCGATCGCTACGATTAAGTAAGTCGTCCAAACGCAAAGGCTATCGGTCTTGCGAGAGCGAGGCAGATAAACGGTAAGAAAAAATATATACAGTCTTCCACCTGATAAGCCAATTGTTATTTTTTGGCCTGAAGGCTCTTGCTATGTACACAGATATCAAGCAATCTTTTGTTTTGCAGGCTGATGCAAGAGCGTTTGAACGAACCCATTAATATTTCAATACGCATTGGACCGGCCTATGATTTTAGAAACTCAAACTGCTGATTCCCATTCCATGGAAACCACTTTCGAATTTATCAAAAAAAAACCTCCTCTGTTAACGCTCTTTATGGGCTGCTGTTAAATTATCATAAGTTTAAATGCCCATGTTGAATAAACACTGTTAGCTTTTAATAAAAGTTTCTGCTTTTCCATATGTTTACACCCAGTTTATTCGAGTTTATAACCGCGAGAGAGAGCTTTATGCTTTTTACTGCAATCAAAGCTTTGATTGGTTTCTCTTTGGATTTATTTCTCTTTTGAATATTAGCCTCTTACGCTGCTACCATAGTTAGTTCTCTTAAGGACGCCTACACAAAAGTTTATTGCCCCGCTCACAACAAGTGGACGCGACGGCATACACTTCCAATGGAGTGTATCTGTTTCATGTGAAAACATGATATTCAGGTGTTTAGTGTAAGTCTTAATTATACAAAAATAGTGCCTCTATAATAATCAGTTTCTTTTAAAGATGTTCAATTAAAAGTGGTATGAGAAAATATACAAAAAACCAATTAATGTTTATTAAATAACAATATAATTCTGTTGGTAACTTTCAAAATTACACAGAAATTTGTGCAAGTAACCAGCAAGTATATTTACAGTTTGTTAAAAAACATTTGTATGCCTATTAACTCCTATCCACGACCTTTCGCAGAGCATTCAAAAGTCGTCAGAGCTTAGGTAAGTTTTCCCTTTTTGCTGCCTTGCACTTATTGCGGCGTTACACTCTCACTCTCTTTAAAGCGCGCTCGCTCTCTCTCTCTATCTCACACAGTTAGTCGCTCTCTTCCCGTATGGCGCCATACGTCACAGAAAGCGTTATCTCCTCGAGCATTTTTTTTTCGTGTGTTCCCGCTAGAGTGAAAAACGTGTTCCGCGGACGCGGAAATGACATTGATAGTGAAATTTTACCTTAATTTTTCGACTTGTGGCTGCAATTTGTTTATTTTTCGGGCATCAAACGCCAAACAAGAAATGTACACAAAAAAATAATAAAATTCAATGCACAAGTGTACTTTGATTGAAAAACTTTGACTCGCAGTAAAAACGGATACCTAAAAACAATAAATACAATTTACATAAACATAAGCGAAACGAAACGAAGCGAACGCGCAAAATCTATTTAGTGCAACTATGAAGCTGATTTCAACATTCGTTTTCTTGGTGGTGGCGTTCTATAAGTTTTTCAAGAAATTGTTGTAAGTTTTCATAATTATCTAATACGAGTACTGTGCTGTGCCGTGCTGTGCTGTGCAGTGTGTGTCCTTTGTGGTCTTTGGGGTGTGTGCCCTGTGCCCTTGTCCTTTTTGTGCACCCTCTTCACATGGGAAAATCTGCGACTTATTGACAAAACAACAATAAAGTCTGTAACAGAAACGGGTAAAACAACAAAAACAAGCACAACCACAGCACCAGTGGGTTGCTGCGTGAAGAAGGAGGCCGTCTTTCAACCAACAAAAGCAGCAACAACAACAAGCACAGTGAACTGTAACAAAAACAACGGGGGATTTTTATTTTCGTTGCTTTTTTTGTGTTTTGCTTTTCATAAGTCAAATTTCCTTTGTGAGCTCTCTGCATTTATTAAGCTTTTTGCGTCTGGTGCTCTTTCTCTGTACCTTTGCAGTTGGTTTTCTTTCTTTTCATTTTATTCTGCTTTTTCGATTATTTGTTTTGCTTTTAAATATATTTTGCTCCAATGCGCCTCTTTAGCTGCTGATTAGTCCGAGTGACAGGAGAAGAGATAGTCATAGCGATGGTGGGGGGTTCGTCCACACTCTCTTGCTGTCCTCTCTATCTCCCCCGGCTAGTTTCCGCTCTCTCTTTATTAGCGCGCTTCGCACGTTTTTGTTTGGGTTTGGGGCTGCTAGGAAATTGGCTAGAGGCAGGGTGTATAGAAATAAGGTGTGGCCAATGTCTGGCCATCTTACATATCTTTCTATCTCCCTCTCTATCTATCTACATGCATTAAACCTAATTAACTAATGCTTTAGTAGCCAATGCCTCACCTCATCTAGACACAGCCCCTTGGCCGTGCGGCTTGCCAAACCATATGCTGGGGGGTGGGGTGGCTTTGGGTTGGTTTTTAGGGGGTCTTTGTGCATGTAATTTACTCAAGTGCCTGTTTATTTTTCTTGTTTTTCGAGTGTGTGTGTATGTGTGTGAGTGCCTGAATATGAGTGTGTGGTTGACAACAGAAATGGGTTCTTAATTACTCGCACTATAACGGTTCCTTGTGTATACGATTGTGCCTACGTGGTACATTGTAAATACATATGTATCTGTGTGTTTCTGCTCGTTTGAGGGCCGTTGTGTACATAATTTGAACAAGCACAAAAGATCCGCTCTGATTAAAGAGGGGTGTTGCCCTTGTTCAAGAGACACGACCCCATAATTTTAACACAATTGTTGGGAATCCCCATTCCCATATAAAAGATCTCAGTTTGTGTGAGGATAATGATAATTGACAGATACTTGGATACTTGACCATTAATCAATCATACATACCATAGCATATATGTACAGGCACTACATATCCATCTAGTAATCTAGATTATACATTCTATACTATACTATACTATACTATACTTTACTCCAATATACGTTTTATTTTATCAATTGACTATCACTTAATTTAATGCAACTTTTCAATTTATTTTTTAACTCACCAACAAAGGCTTAAAGAAAGTAAGAACTAACTCTTAGTATGAACCTATAAATCCCTCAATCATTTTCAACTAAAAAGGTCATTTACATTAATTATTACTATAATTTAGAATTTTAATTCGAATTTAGAACTACTACATATAATTAATTTATTAATGAATAATATAAACTACAACACTTTTTAAGCTCCAAAATCCTTCACTTTTCAATCACTATTCCCCATCCATTAAAATTTTCTTAATTTTTTAATGCAATTACTTTGAGTAATCCTTCTGTATCAATTCGCAGCACACCCATCCTTACCCACAAATAGAATTACTCAGTACTCAATATCTAGATCCATTCAAAGATTACTCATTAGCCGACCCAACCTACCCCAAAAGAGACTTAAAAACTTAATCCAGTCAGCTTAGTAGTCACTCGAAAACTCGAAACAACCGGAATGACTCAGTTCTAGAACGGCATACTCGTACATAAGAATTTACATATGAGTGTACATTGTATGTGTGCGAGTCTCATAATCCATTCTGAACAAACACACCAAATGCCGCCTTATGTAGAAAAATCCGACTATGATAAGAAAACACTCACAGCAAAGCACTGTGACTGGTATATAAAAGACCACTCAGTACAAATTCCAACAAAATAAATTTACATTAAATATGCACACATATGTATAATGTCTTTGTACATTATATACATACTAGATCGGCACGCTTACGGTGTGAGTGCCGAATTCTTATCAAACCCAGAAGGCATCGCAAACATACCCAGCAGCATGGCAGACCTACCAAACATTATATATACAAAAACCACATATGAGGTAGCCACATAATATAGCGAACTTTATACCGCAGCAGTAAAACAAGGCCGTGGTGGGGTCCACTCGAAAACCATAATCTTATCTCAATGGCTAGACCACTGGGCTGGGGGCTGGGGCTATAGCAAAATACACATAAGTAGAACTAAATAGTTGTATACCCCCTCCACCCATCACCCAACCGATCAGCAATAACCTTGACAATACTCTGGATTCGCGAATAGAACAACGCAAATGCAACCGCTTTAAACTAATTAAAACCAAATAAATCCAGGCAACGTCACATTTTTCTGCATTCCCCCACAATGGAGCTTATCGAAACGGCCTTCCCCCTATTGAATCGAATCTTTAATAGCCAACATGTGAGTGAAAGAGTTATATGCGGAGAACTATTTAGAAGTGGCAGCAATGCTGCTCCTGCTTCTGTTATAACCGATAAGATACACAACCCAAGCCAGACACAAGACCCAGCCACCAGAGACGAGCAGCGCGTCATTTGTAGAAGTTCGTTATCGTGCCAGGATTGACCCACTCACATTTAATAAAGTAATGGCTAATGAATCATTTGAGTGTGTACTTGTGACAGATGTCTTTAATTTTAAGCCGGAATGTATCTCCGAGTGATTCATAGTCTTAATCTTAACTGTTTAAATAGGTATAGGCATTACATCATTAATTGTATTGGGAAATATGGCAGGGTGCATTTTACTAAGGTATTTACTAAGGCTTTCTCCTAAAAGCTACTAAAAGATAACTGTTTTACGCGACGAACGGAGTCCCCTTTATTATATGCTAGAACAGGCCCTCACTATTTATAAACTGCGAAAAATCAACGTTACAATGAACCATGATTCTAAACGTTTGAGTTCAAATGAATTAAACAGAAAAATCCCTCAACCTTGAATCATGTAATTGCATACCAAAATGCAACAAAATAATTTATTTATATTCATTAATTATTCAAATTACTTTTTCAGCTTTTTAAGCACGATTTTGTTTGTTTTTCTTAGTAGATATTTTCATTATAAAAAAGGATATTTTCTGCCTCTCTATTCTTCCCCCCACGATTTATTAAGAGTATTTACACTCTTGCAGAACTTCTTGGAGGAGTATGTAGCTGGGATGTGGGCGTTCATTTGATTCTACTTTCTGCCCTACCCTTCCTTGCCATAGACTTGCCTATTCCTATCAATGTCAGAGTAATACAGAGTAAGCTCCCTAGAAACCAAATTAAATACTAACTGTAAACATATTTATATGTATACGAGTATGAGTACAGCAGAGACCATTACAGACCCTGAGAGCGTGAGCCATTGAACTTATTACGATAATGAGGTAGCCACAGAGAGAGTGAGAGAGAGGGCGAGCGAGAGCGAGAGCATAGCGATTATTGTGCAACCGCTTCAGTCAGACAGACACCCAAACAGAGAGCGTTAGAGGGGGAGAGAGCACACTGTTATCAGTAGCCTTATCAGCATTATGCTCTCCCACTCTCTCTCTCTGTGGTACTGTGTGGGAGGAGTGTATAAATGTCGCAAAGCACCATCCATCGCGTTTAGTTCTTTGCAGTTCGTCGGAGGCATTAGAACTAATTAAATTTCGCCTTTTAAAAATCTACTTAAAAGACACAGATCTTTCTCTGGATCCGTTTCGACTGCTTTGGATACTCTTTCGATTCACTACTTAACCATGTGTGGGAATGCATAGCTCATTGGGCAACAAAATGGTGAGTTGTGGACCAAGACACACCCCACTCCCTCCATAACATCCTGTGCTGAATGAGGAAACCCAACCGCTTGCAAAAATGCGCCCACGAATCGATCGAACCATTCGGAAAAGAACGAATGTACCCCATTTAAATTTTGAGTCGTCCAGTTGATCCATTGAGAGGCAGCTGGAATCAGCTTTTGCCGGAGTAGAACCAGTTATTTCCAAGCAAAAGTCGACGCGATATAGTGCACATACACACGTACATTTACGATTGCATACAGACATATGTACAAACATATGTACATCTGTGTGTGTCCCAATCTGTCGCTATGCGGTTGAATAACAAATTAATCAAAACTAAGGAAAGCGTTTAAAGTATGTCTATACCCTAGAAACCTAGAACTGTGCTGCTTAAAGGACAGACAAATATTTACTTGTGCGAGTAATAATTGTAGCAGGACTAAACAAGATCTTTATCTTTGAATTGCAAACCAAAAGAAGTGGAATTTGTATGCCTAAATTGTAATTTATTCTCACAGCTGGGTGTTCTATAATCTGGCAAAAACTATCCCCTTGAGGCATGCAAAAATAAAAAGTTAAAAAGTCAAAGAAGCAAACTAAATTCTTGGGCAGCTTCTGTCATACTAATCACCTTTTTGAGGATTCAAATAACCTCCCCAGCTGCTTTTAAGCTACTTTATTCAAATAAATTCTCAATATACATACATACATATGTGTCATCCATCGCCGTAGAGCTTTCATTTATAGGTCATCGAATAGTCGAACATTCGACTCAATCATTCTTTGATTCAATAAGCGCAAAATCACTGATAAGCTTATCACATCACAGGCGTCTCTTGTGCCCTTTCGTTTTTTTTTTTTTTGCCTCGAATTGATATATTGAGCTAGTAGGCAGACGCATGATCGATGACCTGGATCACCTCCACGATGAACAGGTGTCCCAGCATTAATTTAGCTGAAAAGTAATGCCGTTACAGCGTTTATATTGGCATTCAATATGCCACACGCGTACGCCCTTCCTGGAGAGGCCTAGAACTGACATAAGTTTAGCGTTCGGTACAAGTTCATGAGGCAAGTTGACGGACGCTTCTCTATTGTACACAGAGTACATATAGCCATAGCCATATATAAATAAAACTCAATGTCGGCCGCCGTTCTTGTTTGTTCCGACACGACTTTCCGCAGTGCATTGCCAAAAAAAATAAACAAAAAAAAAACACCGAATTTATAGCAAATCTTTAAACAACCAAAGAGAAAACCAGGGCAGGGGAGGCAAATAAATATTATATTTAATTATTGGAATATCGAGAATTCCTTCTCGATGGGTGCATAAACGTATGATAGCTATGTGTACTTGGCTATACTGTAGTTACCTCAGTGTAGTAGATAGACCAAGTTCATTATCAGCAGAGCAAACACACAAAGGCAAATGAGTTGAGTTAGGGAGTGGGAAGCAGGGGATAAGGGACTATACGGTGCTGGTGGGAACGTTAATGAGTAAATATGAATAGTAAATATTTTTAAGTTTTACGTTTTCTATTGGTGAATAGTGTGTACAAATTCAGCAAATACACAGTTCAAAATTAGTTATATTTGATCAGTAACTCCTGTGTTACACGAATGTCCAGAAACTGATTAGATGTGCGTTGAATTTATGGGAAATTTCGTTTCTTACGGATATGGATGCATATTAAATAAATAAATAAATTCACTTGGGTGGGATATTCCCTATGTGGCTTCCATTCCAACACATATTTTATTTTGCTTCCACATTCTACACGCCTAAAAGTCTGCTATGGATCATACATACTCGCACAAGTTTGTAAAATGTCAAGTATGTAAGGCGCTCATGTAGAAGATCATCTATGTAACAAACAATTCGTGGATTACGTTTAAGGGGCAGACTTTGAAGTCTATTCTTTAATTTCATTCAAAGGAATGCACGCCTTGAATTGAATAAAAACTGTGATCTAGAAAGGGGAACCTTACTGCTCAAGTTTATGGAGAACTTTTATTTCTACAAAGCTACATTTGCATAAGTACTTAAAGTACTTAAATGATTCGATTGAAGAAAAAGGGTCATACAACTATTAAATTAGGAATAATAATTAAATTCGATCTTTAATTTAAGAGAAAAACTATATATACATACGTACACAAATGTAAATATGTATGAATCTACCTATACATATGTACTCACTGCGGAAATGAATGAAAGTTGTTTTGTTTTGTTGTATTTGATTCGTTTTTAGTTTATTAGCCACCAAATGAAATGCAATTAATTTGCTCTTGAATTAATGCAAATCATGAAAGGCAGCAGCAAGCAGCAGCAGCAGCAAAAGTCATGAAATTCTATAATAATTTATTAGCTACAAATTAGCATTGGAGGTTTTGATGTCGTTTTGTGCACTTTGCTTTGCTTTCCCCCTGTTTCTGGGGGGAGGAACTTTATTGATATACGAGTGTGTGTGGATGTCAAATGACAGGCAGCCAGACATACAGGCAGCCAAACAGACAGTTGATTAATCAATCTTTTGTGATTGGAAATTGTTCATTATTTATCAGTAGATATGAAATTATAGTTACGACCTGCCTAACATTTTTCATCACTTTAAGGAAGTTGAAAATTACGGAAAAACTTCCAAATGACTTTAAAGGAAATCAAGACCAAATTTATTGGAGTGATTTTTGTTTATTCTTGCATGAAGTTGAAGTGAAATGGAGAGCCTATTTAAGGAATAAAAACCTTCTAAACCTTTGTGCAGAGAGAAGTCTTCTTTTAAGAGATAATTCTTCATTAACTACCCATTATTTAGTGCATATTTCTCATCCTATAAATACATCTCTCTCTCTCAGCCGCTTAGCAATTATTTCACTCTTGCCTCAACCTCGACCACAGCTACAAGTTCAAGTATACAATATATTCTTATTTTAATTGAACAAAATACAATTCATGTAATGTATGTTTTCATACAACACGATGCACACACTGCCAACAGCTGATTCATCAGTTCAAGTTTATGGTGGAGACGGGGATCGAATTGGGAAGCCAATGAAAGTTCCAGACAGCCAGGCAGGTCGGGCAGGCAGGCAGGCAATTCAATCTATAACTTTTGGGGGCAGTAAATCACAGTAAATCTGTTTGTGATTCGGCTAATTGTGAATTTGACATTTTGGAAAGTGATCAAATGTGGTTTGCCTTTAGCCAGAGGAACAACCAAACGCAAAATGAGCGAAACGATCGGTCGAGAGCATTTACCTATGACTGAAACTGAGCAAAACAGCAACGGCAACAGCAACAGATAGACAACTGTCTGCCTCTTTTTTAATGAGAGTGCGGCGAGATGTGCGAGAGGGAGCACTTGATTGCCTCGATCTCCGGCCAGAGCCCGACAAAGATATAAATAAGGAAAAGCAACGCACGCGCGTATTTATTGTTGGATGTTCTAAACGGACAGTCAGTCGTAGTCGCGGTGTCTTTCTCTCACGTTTAAATTGCATATTAAATATTGCAAAAATATAATAAATATTCAAAAGTGATCAATGGACGAAAAGTGCTAGAAAATGGATAATAAAAACTGCATACAAGAGCATTATGGCCATCGTCGACAGGCTGCCTTGGGCAAGGCCATGCCCGTGACGGCGCTGCTATTGAATCTCAATCTGAACGATCGCACAGGCAGACGCAACAACGTACAGGCGGAGCAGCGGGATGAAGATGATGATAAGCCACCGCGTTACTTTAATGTCACGGATGAACCACCAACGCCCGATGGCGAGGAGCCACCGCCACCACCAGCCCACTATGGGCAGGATCGACAGCTGGCCGGATCCTCGGAGTTGGCTAAGCCATGTCTGAATTGTTTGGGACTGGCACCAACAGCAGATCATCAGCTAAACACCTCGTCGGCCATCAATGAGATGTGCCTGCGTTTGTGCGGCGATGAGTGCCGCCAGCCGCAAGGTCTCTCCTTAGGTGGCCACCAGCACCAGAGTCTGGAGAGTCAACGTGTGCGCCAGGATTTCCTCAAGCAATACGAAATTGCGGAAGCACTGGCCAAGACCTCGGCAATGACCTCCACGGTGCAAATGAGACAGCGTCTGGCCGCACGTAAACTGGAAATCGATTTTGAAATGGATGTCGAACTGGATGCCACCAAGCAGCAGCCACAGCAGCAGGGTGTGGCCAGTGCCAGCCCCAACTTTAATCGAAGACAGACTGCAGCTGCCGTTGGAGGAGACACGGTGCCGCCGCCGTCATCGTCGTCGTCGTTTACCGTCGATTATGAGCCGCCTCGCGATCTGCTCTTGTATCTTGTGAGGTGAGAGATTCAAGTCTGACTGTTGCCGAAACTTGCGGCCTGGGGGGCTCCAGCTTCTACCTGTCTGATAAATCAAGTTCATGGCTGGACTCTGTGTCAAGTGTTCTTGGGCATTGTCCGGCCCCACAGCCACTTAGCCCCGTTTGTTGTTAAGCAAACAGCAGCAACAGCAGCAGCAACAGCAGCAAGAGCAAAAGCAAACCCTAACCTTGCACAATTTGTGCAAAATGATCATCAGGGTGTACGGGTTGGCTGTGTGTTTTGTAGTTGGGCGAAAGGCGGTTGAAAATGTGGCAGACTGTGGATTTATCACGAAATTGAATGGCTTTATTTTGCCAAAAAAAACTGCTTTAAGGTTTTACTTAGTGAAATTTTCTATTGGTTTATTAGCATTCTATTTTCCAATTTCTGAAAAAAACCAAGAAAAGTTTTATACATTTTTTTGTGTTTGTTTTTATATTTTTGTATTAGATTTAATTAGCTCCTTGATTTGCGTTTGATTTGGATTATATTTAGTTGGAAATATGAATAGTTTAGAGCTAAAGAAGTGCTGGAATTTTACAGAGAAATGAACAAATTTTGTGTCGCACCTAAACTTCGCTGGTGTCACCTTTTGGTGACTCTAAAAATGAGAACCAGCTTCATTTGAAACAAATATCTGTAGAGGAATTTGCTTTGCAATCTGAAATCCTAATCAATAATATAGGCAAAATGTTGCCAGCTGTATTGGCAATCGCATCTGCTGGCTTGCTAACCTATCAATAAATTAAATACTTTGTAATTGTCTCCGGGTCACGCAGCGAGTAGCTGATAAGACACACAATAACTTCAAGTGTCTGTCTGTGGCACGTGGCAGCGTCTGATTAAACCAACTAAACTCAAATAAAACCATTCCAAATCTACGGCTCGTGGGCGCGTCGCATTGCAAGTGGAAGATGTTTGTTCAGCATACGAGATCCCAAAAATTAAATACCCATAAACGCATAAAATAATTTCGTTCCTTT